>CM032451.1:13888961-14257862 GCA_019049505.1 Pachyrhynchus sulphureomaculatus
AGATAAGGAGAAATAATGGGAGATAAGGAGAAATAATGGGAGATGAGCAGAGATAAGCCTAGATAATGGAAATTATGTAGAGATAATGGGAAATAAGGAGAAATATTGGGAGATAAGGAGAAATAATGGGAGATATTTTATTACGTTGGGTAACATAAGGAATAAGCAGTGACGATAGTAGTGAATCAAGTCCACGCGAGCGGAGCCGCGGGCCCGGCTAGTTAAAATATATAAGAATCAGACTGACTCAAACAAATTTATGAAGGTACTCCCAAGTTATATAAATAATATCTAAAATTTTTTTTTAATTATGTCTTACAATTTTTCCTAAAAAACCCAAATTTCCCGTCGTCTGGAGTAGGATGGCCCCTGAAAAGTATTACCAATTAAACCTCTAATATTGATGCAGAACGAATGAATTAATATTACTCGTAGAGGAATTATAATAACTTTCGTCACTAAAACATGTTTCTTTTTTATTATCAGAGAATTAAAAACAAATTAGATTACCGTGTAGACTCTGCAGCATATCATGACTAAGTGCTTAACACTGAAAAGAAAGTGATTGTGACACGTTAACCACATTTCCAAAAGTAGTAAGAGACGTGCTGAACCTTAAAATTGTATTATTATAAATTAGATATTAAGTATCAACTAATTGATAATTATTATTATGAGTCTCGATCTGCTATCAACTTAATGGGTGTCAATTTGTATAGACTATAGCTCATTTACCTAATTATATATTATTCATATTATTAAAATCTTAATTATGAAAAATTTATGAAACTTCTTTCATGAATCAGTTTCTTATTAGTTGGTTACTATTGATATAGTATGCGCTCTCTGGAGGAGGTATTATATAAATTGGTTGTACTTCATAGTAGTATTCATATTGAATTTCGGATATGTCTGTCTGTATGTTATTTAATTTCTTCTCTATTAGCTAACAATATGTATAATAAATTTACATCTAGTGTCGAAGTAACAAGTAAGAAAATGTCCTACCAACAAATTCTCTCCCGAAACAATTGAACTCATAGAAGAAAGAAAATCTAAAGAAAGAGGTACACATGAGTATGAAACATTGAACAAAGCCATAAAGAAAAAACTATTCTAAAATCTGTTGTTTCCAGTATTTATTTTGGTTTGAAGTTTCAGGTTCGGTTTGTGCTTTGTGCGCTCTAATAGATCTAATTATGGTCGTCTGAATTCGAGATTTCATTTCAAGTTTCGGGCTGGAAACCATGACCTTTACAAAAATTGTCTCCTGGAAAGACAGATGTTAGGTGTTAGTTTACGAGAATACATTAAAAGCGAGGATAAAAAACGAACAACAAGAATTACAGATATGTGT
The DNA here is from genome assembly GCA_019049505.1 of Pachyrhynchus sulphureomaculatus. Classification (NCBI taxonomy): domain Eukaryota; kingdom Metazoa; phylum Arthropoda; class Insecta; order Coleoptera; family Curculionidae; genus Pachyrhynchus; species Pachyrhynchus sulphureomaculatus. Next base: position 13,890,319 of record CM032451.1, read on the forward strand.
GTGAAAGAGTGGCAAAATTAAATGGCAATGAGCGGGGCATGTGACTAGAACCAATGATGGTAGATGGACAACAAAATTACTTAAATGGAAACCTTGGAAGAGCGGACGAAGTGTCGGAAGACCAATGGAAAGATGGACTGATGATATCAGGTTGATAGCAGGCAGTAGATGGCTCCATCTTGCATAGGATAGCGACAATTAGAAGAAACTTGAAGATACCTATCTCCTGCAGTGAAGAAGCAATGGCTTATAAAGAAGGAGATGAATAATAATTTTCCTTCATTAGATTAGACTTCTAATAATATAGCGTAAGCCGATGAATCATCGTATATTTTAAATTTTAGAAATCTGACAACACTCACGTTCAACCAAATCGTAACACATCGTTTCCAGTGACCCTTTCTTGAGTCCACCGTTAATCTTATACTTTGTTTAAATGTAACTAAGCGGAGCCTTGGTTTTGGTTCACTGATTGCACGATATTCACTTGATTGTTTCCAGTCAGACGAGTAGATCCACGTCTCATTATTAGCAACTATGCATTGCAGAGAGAAGCCATTCAAAGAAAGCACCTCTTTAGCGATCTAAACGCGACGTTGTTGCCAATAAAATCAAGTTGATTTGGTATAAACATGATAATACACGAGATAAGCCTAAATCGTTCTTTAAAATTGATTATATTGATCCAGTTGATGCTATATGGGCTGAAAAAACAATGTGTTTGCCAAAAATCGATTTTATTCTTCAACCTAGTTTCCTTCAAAAGTGATACACTTATTAAGCCTTAGTTTCCCATACGACTTTTTCATTTGAGCCAAACCTTCTTGCCTGGAGCCACCTTTTCAAATTTGAAAAGAAGTAATAATCGCTTGTGGCCAGATCTGGTGAATACGGCAGATAAGGAAGCAATTTATAACCCAATTGGTCAATTTCACCATCGATTTTATGGACTTGTGAGCTGGTGCATTATCTTGTTGAAACAACACTTCTTTGATTCGTCCATTGTTACGAATCGACGCAAAAAACTCCTTTGGAGTTTTTTCATGTGCAAATATTCATGCAAAATATGCCTCACGCGTTCTGTTGATATCTTCACGTTGTCAGCTATCTCTCTCAATTTCACTTTGTGGTCATTCAGAACAATATGGTGAATTTTTTTTTGCTTTTTCGAGTGACTGCCTTATTTGAACGTCTGTAACGTGGTGCATCTTCGGTGCTTGTACGGCCGCATTTAAATTCACTAAACCATCGATGTATACTTGCTTTTGGATTCTGGCTGTATTTTTCTCCATCAAAAAGCAACGTTTAATTAACACGCGAAATTCTCGCGAACTAATAGACAAAAAGTCAGGAAAATTTTACGCGAATCTTCTGAGAGTTGACACTAACTGAAAATTATGTGTTTTTTGTTTGTGCTGCCATCTCTCGGAACTTTTCACCTCACGTAGTTTTCAGTAAGGTCCACAATACCTCTAATACTTCGATTACAAAAGGCTCTTGTATTTTTAACGTGTTGAAGCAAATGTTATAATAATTTTTGACAAATCGTAATATTTACCAATTCTAGCAACCTAAAAACGATTGCTTTAATAGAGAATAATAGAGCGCAATTTTTAAAAAAATTAACGTAGTCCTATTAATCTTTTAACAATGTTGAATGTTTGAAATTTTAATTCTGGAAAATTAAGATTTGCGTTTTTTCCCTAAGTAAAGCATAATTTGAAAAGTAAACCAAATGATTGTCATGAAGATAATCAATTAAAGGAATTGATTAAAAATAAAAGGATTGCATATCGAATTGAATTATTATAATTCTCATCTTCTTCTTGTGCCGACCCGTTATCGGATATTGGCGATCATCTATTAGGACTTTGTTTACAGCTACCCCGAATAGTCCCGTTGTTGTTGTTGAGAACCATGTTCGCAGGTTTTTCAGTTACGAAACACGAAACATGCCTAGTCCTGCAGTATCAGTTGGAATAGACTATATCTTTTCTCGTTTCTCATCATGTGGCCCAGATATTCGAGTTTTCTTCTTTTAATGGTATTAACAATTTTCAGGTCTTTGTTCAAGAGTTCTAGCACTCTCTTGTTGGTAGTGTGCTCAGTCCGAGATATTCTAAGCATGCGCCTGTAGAACCACATGCTTCCAAGACTCCGCCCCGTACAGAAGCACAGGGAAGAGGTAGCATTTGAGAAGTCTTATTTTGATTTTTAAACTGAGATCATGACTTATGAATACTTTGACCATTTTTGTATAGGCTGCTCTCGCTTTTTCTATTCTACATCGAATCTCCACTGAGTAGTCCCATTCTTCATTTACTGCGGTACCTAAGTAGCGAAAGGTATGGGCTCTATCAATCTGTTGGTTGCTAATGTAGAGTTGTCCTCGTAATGCTGAGGTTTTGCTTATGATCATATGTTTAGTCTTCTTTGTATTTATATCTATTCCGTATTCTCGACTGACATGTGTTATTCTGTCCTGTGAGTTGTCTGTGAATATTATAGTATCATCAGCGAATCTAATGTTGTTAAATTTTCTTCCATTAATGTGTATTCCTACTGAGATATTGTGGAGTGTGAGTGGTGACAAAATACATCCTTGGCGTACGCCACGTTAAGTTCTGATATTTCCCCTTTGACTCTGATATTGGGTGTTTGTTCCCAGTAGATATTTTTTATGATGCGTAGATCCTTGTTATCTATTCCTATTTTTTTTAACATGTCTATAAATATACAGTGTTGGACTCCATCGAATGCTTTCTGGTAGTCTATAAAGTACGCGTGTATATTACAACTGACGTCTCTACATCTTTGAAATAGAACCTGTGTGTAGAATATCGCCTCACGGGTACCTGTAGCCCTCTTGAATCCAAGCTGACTGCATCTCATGTGTTCTTCACAAACTATTTGGTGTATAATGTTCAGAAAAGTTTTTAATAGATGACTCATAAAACTGAGTTACAGTATTGTATGCACTGTAATCCGTTTTGTAGTTTAAATTCAGTTTGAGCTCTAGGTCCATTTTTTCTTTTTTTTTTTATGGGTCTAGCACACGTGGTGTAGGGAAGTCCCTAAAGCGATCCAGGAGCGGCATGTGTGCGGAAAAAAAGCGATTCACGTCGTTCTTGAATCGCTGTAAAATTGTACTCGGTGGGAAACACAGCGCTGGGCAAATTATTCCAAAGGGATGATGTTCTCCATATAAAAGACTGCTTGAAAAGCGTTGTCCGCGGAGTAACAAGCTGAACCTCATACGGATGTGAAGCACCAGCGCGACGTATATTTCTAACATGCACCGCTTTGGGAGGAATTAAGCGGGCTACATCCTTCGAACACTTTCCATGAAAATACTTGTTGAACAGACTCAAGTCGCCAACCGTTCTTCGATGTTCCAGCGAATCAAGGCCACCGGTCAATTCTCGCTAACAGCTCTTCTCTGAACAGAATCCAACAAATGCAGTGTATGTTTGGAAGCGGAGCCCCAAACGTGGGAGCAGTATTCCATAGTTGGTCAAATTTGAGCTCTCTAAAGAATTAACAGTTGTTGTGGGGTGTAAAGCTTTTTGGTTCGAAATAATATTCCCAACTTCTGGGAAGCTCTCCTTGCTATGCCTGCAACATGTTCATGCCAGGACATATTTGCTCCCAAACTAACGCCCAACAAATTGAGCGACGATGCTAGGGGAATGGAGTGCCCCGACATAACCATGTCGGGTTCAGCAACGTTAACTTTTTTAGAAAAAACTGCCGCCTGGGGTTTTGTAGCGTTAAATTCCACTTGGTTACTGTCACCCCAAGATAGAATTTCTTTCAGGTCTTTGTTAAGTTGAACAACCTCCTGCTGTGTGCGGATATTCGCCTGAGCAGCCGATGTCCGAGCGTTTAAGGGGAATGAAGAGACAAGCGTACTGTCATCTGCAAAGCTGTAGATTGGATTCCCGGTCTTTTCCAGCAGATCGTTAATGTAAATGAGAAAGAGAGTAGGAGACAGTATGTAGCCCTGGGGCACACCGGCGTTGATAGTGAAGGTGTTAGGAAGAAACCCGTCGACTGCCACTCGTAAAGAACGCTCTCTGAGGAAACATGAGAGCCACAAACAGAATTTTTCAGACATACCATAAGAGCGTAACTTAGCCAACAGTCCATCGTGCAAACACAGTCGAATGCCTTGGATATGTCAAGAGCAACCGCTCGAGATTCTCCAAAGTGTTCAATTGCGTTGTTCCAAAACATGCGTTACATAAGTCAGAAGATCTCCTGTTGATTTATGTTTACGAAAACCAAATTGATGATCGCTAATAATATTGAATCGTTCAATATATTTTAGAAAATGCTCATTGATAACCTTTAGCTCATTGATAACCTTTTATTAATGTTATTTCCCTATTAATTAATGGTTATTCCTGCTGAGATATCGTGGAATGCTATGCTAAATATTTTTTTTTGCATATATATTAAATAAGAGTGGTGACAAAATTCATCCTTGGCGTACGCCACGTTAGATTTCTATGTTTTCTAATAGTTCCCCTTTGAGTCTGATATTGGCTGTTTGTTCCCAGTAGATATTCTTTATGATGCGTAGATCCTTGTTATCTATTCCTATTCTTTTTAATATATCTATAAGTTTACAGTGTCGGACTCACAACTGACGCCTCTACATCTTTGAAATAGAACCTGTGTGTAGAATATCGCCTCACGGGTACCTGTGGCCCTCTTGAATCCAAGCTGAGTGTATCCTATGTATCCTTCACAAACCGTATTTGGTGTATAATGTTCAGAAAAGTTTTTAATAGATGACTCATAAAACTGAGTTACAGTGTTGTATGTACTGTAATCCGTTTTAATGTAGTTTAAATTCAGCTTGAGCTCTAGGTCCATTTTTTCTTAAACTGTTCCTAATGGAGACTTGCTCTTTCTCTCTCTGCTAGGCTAGGAACTTATTAATACGCCCTCATATTCTTTTTTTATTTAAAACTATTCACAAAGTGTGTTAAGTGTTCAAAAATTATTTTGAAAACTGAAATAGAATTGAAAGTGACTTTTGAGGTATTGTGAATCATTGCTAGGCCCTTATTAAAATCATTTATAATAGATAATTAGTAGAGACCGGATTATATGCAACATAAAAATCTTGAAATATGCATGCAAATATGCATGAAACATGCTTAAAATATGCATGAAAAAGGTCAAAATATGCAATATTAAATAATAATAAAAGTAGTAATTTTTAGTTTTTTATCTCAAAATCAGCATAAAATTAACAAGTTATCGACGATGTTTAAATTTAATTAACAATTATTTAACATTTTTTAAAATTATTTAACATTTGTATTCTTGTACACGTAAACAATAAGGTTTTGTTCCAAATGTTGGGTAGTAAATTGTGTCTTCGATCACTTAAAATATTTTTATCAGTGGAAAAAGACCGTTCCACATCCACTGAGGTAACTGGGCAGTATTTGAATTTGGGTGCTATGTTAGCACTTATTGTTTCTGGCAAAAGTTCACCCGTCCCATTAATAAAACTATCAATTTGACACAAAGGTTCAAAGCCTGGGTTATTGCACAAAATGTTTTCAAATTTTTCATTAACTCTACGCGGGAACACATCTGGCAATGTGGAGTTTATTTGACGGATTTTATTCATTAACTGAATTGATTCGGTCAACGCCAAACCTCGAGTTTTAAGATCCGCAGGTATGTAGGAAAAGTGAGTGCAAATCAAAGCTATGTTCCATGTTCCTCATCGAGTTACCACTGGTTCCGGAAGTAAAGGCACATTTGGCAGTTTTTCTTTATAGGCGTTATTTCGAGCAGGTGCCTTAAGAAACACTTTCTTTGCTGATGAAATCAGTTTATTTACATTTCCAAACGTGGATCGTACTTCTTCAGCGAGTCGATGGACTCCGTGAGCAAAGCACGTCACATGAATTAAATTTGGATAAAATACTTGGAAGACTTTGGCTATCTTGATCATATAGGAAGCAGCATCTGAGGGAAATATAAACACTCTTTCATGTGCAGAAGATTCAGGAAATATTTTTTTAATACCCTCATTCACAAATCTGGCGATCGTAGAAAGATTTATCTTGTCAAGTTCTTTGCAGGCCACCAAATAGGAAGAAGAAGGCTCTAATCTTAATGCACCCACAATTAAATTCGCAATATAGCGACCACAACTGTCGGTAGTTTCATCAGCTGAAATCCAAATAATGTCATCCTTAAGTTCATTACGTATTTCTTCTAGAACATGTTGGTAAATTGTTGGTATGTAATTTTTACGCAGTGTTGGTTCGTCTGATATTTTTTGATTCAAGCAATATTTCCGCAGAAAATCTTTGAATGTAGGATTTGTAAGTTTGTGGAGAGGAATATTACTTGCAAGCAATGTTTCACATAAATCCATGCTAAAGTGGTTTTTTTTTGTTTGCCTATAGAAGTGGAATCGCTGCTACTTGCTGCTGTTATAAGTTGTTGTCGTGGGCCTTTTTTTGCAATCCTGCGATATGAAGACTTGTCTTGAAATGCTGGTCAATTTGAAACTTTTTTGTGCACGAAACATTTTTCTGGCAAACTCGACAATATAAAACATTTTCGTCGTATTTAAATGTTCCAGGATAATCAGCTACCCACGAAGAGACACTTTTTTTTACGGGTGGCAATGTACACGTTAAACTTTAACACAACACGTTAAAAATTGTAAAAAGATTACACTGATGCAAGCGCGTCAACAATAATGTTAAAACTGATATTTTGTTTTAAAATAAAAATTCGTCTTCGAGAAAATTGTTTATTTGATCCACGCTCAAACAAATATTCTTAGAAACTAACTACTTTTCACTTAATATCCCGACCAAGAAACAAAGGAATATATATATATATATATATATATATATATATATATATATATATATATATATATATATATATATATATATATATATATATATATATATATCAATCGGTTTTATAACGTCTTCTGTCTTCCGATGCCTAATTTCCACTCCTCCCGGTTTCTCCATCCCTCCTCCTCCAGATCTCTCTCTAGTACTTCCTTAACTAAGTCGGGAATGTGGAATCTTTGGCACAATGATACTACTCAGTATATATCACCACTACACCAAACACTTTATTTTTGCACTCGACGCGCGTTTCGCTAACCATGTTAGCTTCATCAGGAGCGATGATTGACTAAAGCTAAACTACCAAATCTACCCTATTTATACTTTCGTATGCGTTTAACAATCTCCTATCAGATACATTTTTTATTAATCTTAGATTATCTAATGTTACAGTATGATCAGCTTCAAGAGCATGTTCGGCAATGCTAGACTTTTCTGTTCTGTTGTATTTTAAGTGTGCTAAATGTTCTTTAAATCGTGTTCTAATTGACCTTTTAGTTTGCCCAACATATTTTTTGTCACAATCATTACAACTAATTTCATAAATTCCACTTTTCTCACAATTAGGAATCTTATCTTTGGGATTTCCTAAGATATTCCTCAGATTGTCTGATGACTTATAGACTAAGGTGAGGCCTACCTTATTAAATACCTTATTGAGTCCCTTGCTATATTTCGGATTATATGGTATGGAGACATACTTGGTGTTATTTTCTTCGCGTGTAAAAAAGGTGGAATTCTGAATATTAAACCTAAACTTATGCCTATTGCCTATATAACTAGAGTTAATGGTTATGACGATGACTTAGTAAATAAGCTAATCAATAGGCATAAGTTTAGGTTTAATATTCAGAATTCTACCTTTTTTACGCGCGAAGAAAATAACACCAAGTATGTCTCCATACCATATAATCCGAAATATAGCAAGGGACTCAATAAGGTATTTAATAAGGTAGGCCTCACCTTAGTCTATAAGTCATCAGACAATCTGAGGAATATCTTAGGAAATCCCAAAGATAAGATTCCTAATTGTGAGAAAAGTGGAATTTATGAAATTAGTTGTAATGATTGTGACAAAAAGTATGTTGGGCAAACTAAAAGGTCAATTAGAACACGATTTAAAGAACATTTAGCACACTTAAAATACAACAGAACAGAAAAGTCTAGCATTGCCGAACATGCTCTTGAAGCTGATCATACTGTAACATTAGATAATCTAAGATTAATAAAAAATGTATCTGATAGGAGATTGTTAAACGCATACGAAAGTATGGAAATCATAAAATGTAAAAGTAGTTTAAACAAAGACAGAGGGCCTATTCCTTATAGTCCCCTCTACTGGTTACTTGACCGGAACTGATAGCCTTGCCTATGTCATTAGTTCCGCTTGAGTAATTCAAGGGTTAGGCTAAGTATAAATAGGGTAGATTTGGTAGTTTAGCTTTAGTCAATCATCGCTCCTGATGAAGCTAACATGGTTAGCGAAACGCGCGTCGAGTGCAAAAATAAAGTGTTTGGTGTAGTGGTGATATATACTGAGTAGTAGTACTTCCTTGTTGATTCCTGCTCTCCAGCTTTGGCGTGGTCTTCCTCGCTTTCTTTTTCCATGAGGGTTCCAATTTAAAATCTTTTTAGGTAGTCGGTCTTGTGACATTCTCTGTACATGCCCGTACCATACCAACTGTTGGGTTCTGATTTCGTCCACTATATCGTGCATTATTTCTAAAGCTCGCCTTATCGTGTCATTTGGTATGCGGTCTTTTCTGGATTTTCTGGCTGCTCGTCTCCAGAAATCCATTTCTGTAGCTTTTAGTATTTTTTCTGTTCTTTTCTTTAATGGCCACACCTGGGAGCTGTAAGTTATTATACTTTTCACTATTGAGTTGTAAATTCTGTTCTTATTTTCAATGGTTATGTTTTTGTCCCATAGTATACTATTAAGCATTGCAATCGCTTTTCTTCCCTGGATATTCCTCTCGAATATTGCTTCTTCCTGTGTTCCGTCCCTAAATATTCTTGTTCCCAAATACTTATAACTGGCCCAGTGTTTGGTGGTGTGTCCTGTGGCCAGTTTCGAGTCCTGCTGTTGTCCTCCGACGCACATGTACTCGGTCTTTTTAATATTGACTTCTAGGCCCCATTTTTCATATTCCTCCATAAGTTTTCGTGTCATGTATTCCATATCATCGATGTCCTAAGCGACTACTACCTGGTCATCTGCGAATGACAGCGTGTACAATGTAGTATCGTCATCCAGTGGTAATCCCATACTGCTGCATTTCCTTTTCCAGTTCTTCAGTGCACTCTCCAAATAGATTTTAAATAGCGTTGGGGATATACAGCAGCCCTGTTTGAGACCCTTTGTGACCGGGAAACCTGTTGTTATACCATATTTGGTTTTCACACTACTTCTTGCGTCTTGGTATAAGGACTTTACGGCTTTAATTATTTCGGTGCTTACATTACTCTGTTGTAGTGTTTCCCACAATCTCATTAGGGGCACGCTGTCGTAGGCTTTTTTTTAAATCAACAAACAAGACATGGACTTCCTGATCAAATGCGGTTTTCTTTTCTAGGATTTGTGTCAGTGAGAAGAGATGGTCTATTGTGGATCTTCCTGCTCTAAAGCCTGCCTGTTCTTCAGCTTCTACGTCCGCGTATTCCGTTTCTATTCTATTTTTAAGTATTTTTCCGTATATTCTGCTAATAGATCCTGTAACCGTTATTCCCCTATAGTTATCGCAATTATTTTTATCTCCTTTCTTACGAAGGAATAAAATACCGTCGTAATTTTGGGTATTCCCTTGGCACTATAATCTAATCGATGTTTAGACTATTGCAGGTAATGTTCCGGCGATAAGATCGGTTCCAGACGGCGACATTAACAATACTCTGAGCAATTCAATTGCCTAGTGTAAATATAGGGAAAATATGCATCATTACTAGGTTTTGGGTAAAATATGCAATAATCGGTGAGAATGGTCTAAATATGCAAATGCATATGAAAATATGCAAATGCATATAATCCGGTTTCTAATAATTAGTGATATATGTCGTAAAATATTTCACGTCGGTTCGCATTGGAATTCAAGTCATTAAGCCCTTTTAAAAACATTTAAAACATTGTTAGACTCGTGGGGGTGGTTTTTGGAATACTTTTCAGTCTCAGTTCTCAGTTTTAAGATAAAATACTCCCCGGACAAATACATTTTTGCCTAAATATGCGAGTTACACGGGGTGGTCCAACTATAATCAATAACCCCGTACACCTACTGCATGTCTACCGGTTCGCATTGTTAGTCCACCATCTAAATAGTTTCTTTCACACGCCGCACCCTGTAAACCAAAATGAGATACCTATTTAAATTAAAGGACAGGTGATCGCCGTATGCAGGTAAAATACAATGCCGACAGTAGAAACCATTCGCTCGGTTCGAAACGGATATTTCAAACGCTGTGTGGTTCTCAGTCCGCTTTCCGTGTCGTGAGGTACAATAGACCCGGTGATATCGGTGATACGGTACGGCGCTTGTGATTTCTCGACATAATCGGTCGGTGCAATTGTGTTTTCTTTTTCTTCATTTATTTATATTGTTTCTTGAATGACGTGAGGTTTGTACCACTTTTTTTATCTTTTTATTGTCACTTTTTTACATAGATTCGTTTTAAAAGGTTAAAAAATTTCGAGTTTATTTTATTGAGACAACTTGCAGTTATTTGTATTACAATTATAATAGAAATTTACAAAAAAATCCAATCTAAACGACAGTGCTTAAAAATTTGCATCCGAAAAATGGATTTCTTTAAATAAATAGCTATAGTGAATCAAATAAATAGTTAATATTAAGAAAAACCTGCCACTAGACATCAGTCAATTTAACACAGGTTTTACTTCTTATATTAGGAGATATATTTGTGAAAAAAATCACTCTGCGAGATTTTTGCATTTCTTCACGTTCAAGGGTTCCTAGATCACATAATTTCCAAGATGGCTGCCGTGATAACTCCCGAGCTAAATGATATATCGATTTCCAAGTTTAGTACACGTAGTACTTTAAATGGGGAGGAAAGGCAGTTTTTCTAACAAAGTTAACGTTGCTGAACGCGACATAGTTATGTCGGGGTACTCCATTCTTTTAGCATTGTCACTCAATTTGATGGTCGCAAGCATAGCAAAGAGAGCTTCTCGAAAGCTGAGAATATTACTTCGAACTAGAAAGCTTTGCACTCTACAACAACTGTTAATTCTATACGAAGCTCAAATTCTTCAGCTTCAAATTTCTACAAGTATTTTCATGGAAAGAGTTTGATGGATGTAGCGCGCTTAATTCCTTCCAAAGCGGTGCATGCTAATACTTCACATCCGTACGGAGTTTAGCTTGTCACTCTCGTACAACCTTTTTCAAGCGTATGCTATTCCCATAAAAAAAACAGTTGCTGATCGATATCACTTTAGGGGAAGATGCGACAGAGGTGGGGGTCGATAAATTTCGTAGTTTTAACATTTTAAGATTTGGGTGGCCTTTGTGGATTACGAGAAAGCGTTCGACTCCCTAGAAATCTGGGCAACATTAAATAGTCTAAATAACTGTAGGATTAATAGCAGATACTCGCAGATTATTCAAAATACAGTAGCACTCCGGTTATCCGAGATAACGTGGGGAGGCACCCTCCTCGGATAACTGGAATCTCGGATAATCCGGATTCGTTTTTTATTGATTCAAAAAATAAACACCAATACTTTAAACCGATGTATTAACGTTTTTAACATATAAATAGGTACATCATTATAAAACAGTGAAATAGGTATCTATGCGCTTCTGTTTCATATTGCATCTTCTTTTTCTCGCTGCAATGTTTCTCCATCTATTAAGAAGAAGCAAATCCGCTGGGGTTGCCTCTGGTTGTTGTTCGATATACCTCAAAGCTTTTTCCAAAGAAGCAAAACCTTCTTGTTGAGAAATCTTAGTGGGAGACTGTTCATCCAAGGCCGCTTCGTCATCGTCATCTGATTTTTCGGTTTCCTGAAAGGCATTCGTTATTTCTTCAATACTCATTTCTTCTTCTAAATCATTTGCTGTAATCCATTCAACAACATCTTCTCTTGTCACATTTTCACAACCTTTTAATTTTTGCATTAATTCAAATAAACTTTTTTCTTTTTCTTCTATCTCGCTGTCAAAATTTGAACAGGACATTTCTCCATGGCTTCTCAATTTCAAAGCTAATTCATTTAATGGAGTATCATCTTCACTGTCATTATAGTCCTCAAAATCAATAACTTTTGACCAAGATTTTTGAATAGTGGTAGTACGCACAGAATCCCAAGCTTGACTTACCCAGTAAATAACATTTTTCAGTGTAACCTTTCTCATCCCATTGATAATATCCTCCTTTTCTGTGTATTCTAACAGATGTTCAAGATATAAACGCCTATAATTTTTTTTTAATGTTTTCGAGGATGCCTTGATCCAATGGTTGCATTATGCTGGTTACATTTGGAGGCAAAATTTTACAACAATTTCGCCCACATGAAGTCGTTCTCCAGGGTGAGAGGGGGCATTATCTATTAACAAAATTGCTTTAATAGGAAGACGGTTTCTGTTCAAAAATTTAGTCACAGATGGCACGAACTCTTCTTCAAACCAGTTAGTAAATAAGGTCGCATCCATCTCTGCGCTCTTCTGACTTTTGTAATAAACTGGTAGGGCTTTGGGTGAGATGTCTTTTAAAGTTCTTGGACGTGCAGACTTGCCAATCACCATCAGTGGGATTTTGTGCTTGCCAGATGCATTGGAACATACCATTATAGTTAATCTTTCCTTACTTCGTTTGTGCCCAGGAGCTGATTTTTCCTATCGAGATACCAATGTTTTTGATGGAAGCATTTTATAATTCAGACCAGTTTCGTCACAGTTGTAAATTTGATCACATGTGTATACACAATCTTCGATTTGCTTTTTAAAGTTCTGCTTAAACTTCTCAATTGGTGACACATCAGCAGAAAGTTTTTCACCACATACAGTCAGTTGTTGTACACCGTACCGTTTTTTTCCAGCGGTCAAGCCATCCAGAACCGGCGGTAAACTGATCTATCTCTGGGAATTGCCTACTAATCATTATTGCTTTCTGTTGTAAAATTGGACTTGACAGAGGCACACCTTTTGATCTCTGTTGGTTAAACCACATGAATAAGGCTTCGTTAATCTATTCATAGTCACCAGTTTTCATTGATTTTCTTCCTGAGGACGAGGAGGCTTGATTTATACACACTTCTATTTTTGTGCGGTTTCTTTTCCAATCTCCAACTGTTACCTCACCTACTCCAAAATCTCGTGCAACAACTTTAATTGTCTCTCCTGCTTCAATTCTTCTGATGGCTTTTAATTTTTCTTCAACAGGAACGACGATTCTTTTACGCTTGTTTTGCTCCCTTATAATAGGACAAACAAAAATTCAAACAAAGCTGTTCGTATTAATTACACTTAACTATCAGAACTCCAACCAAATAAATTATGTGAGTATACTCGTACTTCTCCGTAGTAAACGCTATAGCGCACTGCATTCACGCAAATTTACATGCTGAAAGAGTCCAAAAACATAAATAGGGGAGCCCCTCACACGGGCCAGGGGGATTCCCCGAAGGCCCCGACGATTTTAAATGGAAATATGTACACACATATTTTAGAAGCTCGGTTAATACGCGGCATAGACGCGCGTACCTCGGATAATCAGGTTCTTAGATTGGCTCGGTTAATACGGAGCTCGGATAATCGCGACTCGGTTAATCGGGGTTCTACTGCATATATAAAAATGCAACATTTTAGATAGTATTAAAAGAAAATACGATAAAATAGAAATGAAAAGAGAGGTACGTAAAGGGGGACCACCTCGCCGAAATTGTTTACGTTGGCGCTAGAAGATCTTTTCAAACAACTTCCATGGACAAGTAACAGTGTAAATATAGGAGGAGAGCAACTCAATCATTTGTGATTCGCGGATGATATTGTACTTATATCTAACACCAAAGAAGAGAGAGAGAAATTAGTGGGATAGAGCGCATCGACTGCAACGGTCATTTAGCCCCCAAATATTTTGGAGATTTATACTATGAAATTTATTTCCTTTAAGAATTCACCAGTTTGTCTGTGAATAGTGTAATAGGATTGGATGATCGATTTTAGGTTGGAATAAATGTGCACTTTTCAAGAGTAACGGAGAAGTGTTGTGATTCAAAAATATGTTTGACAGTAAGTGGTTGATGACATGATGAACAATTGGAGAATCTTCTTTGTATAAAAGGAAGAAGTGGGTCTGATATGTATGGCCGACGGCCAGTGTTCTGACAATGGTGTTTTCCTTTCTATTCAGTGATTGATGATGTAATGGAGGATATACATCAGTTTTGAGGTCCCATAGTTTATTACTGAATTCCTCAAGATCTCACTGTAATTGGAATCATTTTCTAAATTCCTGAGAGAGACGTTTTATGTAATCTCTGGGATGACTTTCGCCCAGAACGGGAGCGCCAGAGAAAGAGCCCTTTTTTGCAAAAGTATCAGCTTTGTCGTTTCCCGCAGTGTCAGAGTGTCCCGGTATCCAAATGAATGTAAAAGATTTGTTTTTTAGTCTGGCAACATGTAATAAGACATGTTGTATGCATCATCAAGATTCGCATGTTGTATGGATTTAAGAGCTCTCTGAGAATCCGATGCAATTAGGAATTTGAAATAAAGAAGAGTAATAATCGCATATCTTATGCTTTGACTGATGGCAAGAAGCTCAGCAGAGAAAATAGACGAGCGAAAGGATAGTTTGAAAATTTTCTGAGTGTTTTGAGCGATAAAGACGGCGCTAACCCATGCATAAAAAGGAAGAAGTGGGTCTGATATGTATGGCCGATAGCCAGTCTTCTGACAATGGTGTTTTCCTTTCTATTCAGTGATCTATCAAGTGTACACATAGAGAAATCTATATGGGGGTTTGAAGATTGCCAAGGAGGAAAAGATGTCAGAAGAGGGTATTCAAATCGGGGGGGGGGGGTGAAATTATAAAGAGTCAAAAGGTGTTTGAGCCTGGAAGGAATGGAGTTGGATGGCAGAGATATAGTGCGAGAAATATATAGAGAAGTTAGATTTAAAGAGGATTTAAAGTGAGGACAATTCATTGAGAGAGCATAAAATTTCAACAACAAAGAAAAATTGTAAGAAATGCTGAACGAACTTAACAACGAGTCTAGAAAGATTGGTCTGAAGATAAACATCGCCAAAACCATGTTCATGGCAAATGACGACTGTGACAAAGAAGCAGTACTGAACATTGGAAACGGAACAGTCACAAGAACGGATTCACACGTATATCTTGGACAAAAAAAAATAGTAATATCCAAAGAAAACATGAAAGCGGATTTATCAAAGAGAATATCATTGGCTTGGTCGGCGTTTGACAGATTGCGGAACATCTTCCTTTCTAATATCCCAAATACACTAAAAGCGAACACATTTGATCAATGCATGTTGCCAGTATTGACATACGGAACGGAAACGTGGGCTTTGAATCAAGAAATTATAAATCGCCTACAAGTAGCTTAACGACTGATGGAAACGAGGTTGTTGGGAATATCGTTGAGGGATAGGCTGAGTAATGAAGAAATTCGAGGAAGGTCTTAGATAACTGATGTAGCTGAGAGGGTAAGCAGGTTGAAGCGGAGCTGGGCGAGTCATATCGCAAGACTCTTTGATAATAGATGGACCCACAAAGTAATCAACTGGAGGCCCTGGAATGAGAAAAGAAGTAGAGGACGCCCGCAAACCAGGTGGTCTGATGACATCAAAAGACTAGTGGGATCCAACTGGATAAATAAGGCCCAAAAGCGAAGTAGATGGACGTACTTAGGGGAGGCTTATGTCCGACGATGGACTGCATAGCTGATGATGATAATGATAGGAATTTCTTTTTATTTTTGGTTAAGGAAATTAATACATTTGAAGCATTATCGCGAGGATGTTTTTTTAAATTATCTACCTAGCCAGGAAAATGACAACGTTAACAACCGAAAAATAAAAAAAATTACTTGATTGAAGAAATTTTGCTCTTTGTGTTTTGCAGTTTTTACGATTTTTTTCCCTTCCGATAAAAAGTAATTTGGAGCGTCGCGCAATGATGCAATCTGTAGATCAACAAGATATTTTGAATGTTTGATTGTGGCCATGGACGGAGAGGGCCCTTATCTAACACGTAAGCTGAAAAGTTTTTTGGCCTGTCACATAGATGTCGCTCTTTTCAAAAAATCCATATGATTTATAGGAAGTACCAACCTTCAAACGATACGTGTCAAAATTTCACGACATTTCTACGATTAGTTTACAAGTTACAGTGGTTTTAGTGACGCTACTTTTGATATTTTCAAAACAAGGGAAAAAATCGAATTTCGTGTGTTCATTAAACACAATTTTTTATGGGAAAAAATACCGTTCAAGCAAAGCAATGGCTTGATAACTGTTACGGGGACTCTGCCCCTGGAAAATCACTCATCATTTACTGGTATGTTGAATTTAAACGTGATCGTACAAATACAAATGATGATGAACGCTCTGGACGCCCAAATGAGGTGGTTATACCGGAAAACATCAAAAAATCCACAAAATTGTTTTGGATGACCGTAAAGTAAAATTGCGTGAGATAGCTAACACCCTAAAGATATCAAAATAACGTGTTGGTCATATTTCGCATGAATATTTGGGCATGAGAAAGCTCTGTTTGAAATGGGTACCGCGTTTGCTCACAGTGGACCAAAAACAACAACGTGTTGATGATTGTGAGCGCTGTTTAGACTTGTTTAAGCGCAATAAAAAGGATTTTTTCATGCGATATGTGACAATGGATGAAACATGGATCCACCACTACACACCCGAATCAAATCGGTAGTCAGCTAAGTGGACTTCAGCCGGTGAAAGCCGCCCGAAGCGACCAAAGATACAACAGTCGGCTGGGAAGGTTTTGACCTCTGTATTTTAGGATGCGCATGGAATAATTTCCATCGACTATGCTGAGAAGGGAAAAACCATCAATAGCGAATATTATATAAAGATATTAGCGCGTTTGAAGGCAGAAATCACAAAGAAACGGCCCCAAATGACCAAGAAAAAAGTGCTCTTTCATCAAAACAATACACCGTGTCACAAGTCAATGGTTACGATGGCAAAATTGCATGAATTGAACTTCGAATTGCTTCTGCAACCACCGTATTCTCCAGATTTGGCCCCCAGCGACTATTATCTATTCGCAGACCTCAAAAAAATGCTCCCGCAAAAGAGATTTGGCTCCAATCAAGAAGTTATCGCCGAAACTGGGGCCTGTTTTGAATTCAAAGACAAATCCTTCTACAAGAAAGGTATAGAGATGTTGACTATATTGTTGAATAAAGTCGAATTTTACAAAAAAAATGTGTTTTAAGTAGCTAGACCAAAAACTTTTCAGCCTACGTGTTACCAGTTGAACTATTTCCAAAGACGCAATATTGTCGGAATACGATATTGTAATTCAGGTTGTACAAATTAAATTAATATACGACCTGGAGTTCTTTAGATACATCTAATAGATCACTAAACTTCAATAACCCTGTACATTTTAAGAAGCTGCAAAAAAATGTGGTTACGTACTGATAGATCACTATATTTCAACAACCCTGTACATCTAAAGGTGTTACAAAGATTATGTAATAGACTCAAAACAACAACAATCGTATAACAACAAACACCCAAAGTTGCTGACAGTACGTCCGAGCTATTTTTTTTTTTAAATAAATACATAATTATTGTAATTAAAAATTTGAACCATGACTTGTGAGTACGAAATATTGTCCATTAGTAAAAAAATGTAAAGATTATAGATAACAATTACGTTTTTGAAATATCGTATTAACAATTCTGGATCTATCCTCGTTTCATTAAATTCCTAATTATAGTAGTAAGAGTGGCAGTGTGTTTCGACGAACGGCCGGAAAATGAGCAAAAAACAAAATTTGTGTGTTATACTCTATTTATTTGAAACGGACGATCATATAACAGAGGCGTTCTATTTATTCCCAGGTATTTTTCAGGTAACAAAGCTCTTTTGTAACGAAGTTTTATTGCCGATCAAATTATTTTATTTAAATATCTTCCTGTTGTCCCAACTATAAATACATATTTAGAGCAGCATGCCCAAGTGTCAAGCTAGTTAGTGACAAGTCAGTTAGTGTGGTAACAAAATGTTTTCTCTCATAATGAAAAGAGTTAAAAATGTATTTGACTACATTAAAAACGATCAGAATTGTGATTTAAGGATGGGCGATTCTGTGATAAAATGTTCCTTAATGATTGGAGTTGGTAAAGTCATAGTTTACAGAATTTTAAGAAAACAAAAGGAAGGGGGTATAGACTCTCCAAAAAAGAGACCAGGAAGAAAAGAACTTCAGCTGACAGACAATACAAAACAAGCAGTAACGCGTTTTTTTTTTTTTTTTTTTTTTTTTTTTTTTTTTTATGGGTCTAGCACACGTGCTACAGGGAAGTCCCTAAAGCGCTACAGGAGCGACACGTGTGCGGAGAAAACGATTCACGTTGTTCTTGAATCGCTGTAGATTGTACTCGATGGGAAACACAGTCCTGGGTAAACCATTCCAAAGGTATGATGTTCTCCATATAAAAGACTGCTTGCAAAGCGTTGTACGAGGAGTAACAAGCTGAACCTCATACGGATGTGAAGCATCAGCGCGACGTGTACTTCTAATATGCACCGCTCTGGGAGGAATCAAACGGGCCACATCTTTCGAACACTTTCCATGAAAGTACTTGTAGAATAGGCTCAAGTCGCCAACCGTTCTTCGATGTTCCAGCGAATCAAGGCCGTCGGTCAATTCCGGGTGTCCAATCAGACGAACAGCTCTTCTCTGGATAGAATCCAACAAATGCAGTGTATGTTTGGGAGCGGAGCCCCAAACATGGGAGCAGTATTCCATAGTTGGTCGAATTTGAGCTTTGTAAAGAATTAACAGTTGTTGTGGAGTGTAAAGCTTTCTGGTTCGAAACAATATTCCCAACTTTTGAGAAGCTCTTCTTGCTATGCCTGCAACATGTTCATGCCAGGACATATTTGCTCCCAAATTAACGCCTAACAGATTGAGTGACGATGTTAGAGGGATGGAGTGCCCCGACATAACTATGTCGGGTTCTGCAACGTTAACTTTTTTAGAAAAAAAACTGCCGCCTGGGTTTTTATAGCGTTAAATTCCACTTGGTTACTGTCACCCCAAGATAGAATTTCTTCCAGGTCTTTGTTGAGTTGAATGACTTCCTGCTGTCTGCGGATATTCGTCTGAGTAGTCGATGTCCGAGCGTTCAAAGTGAATGAAGAGATAAGTGTACTATCATCTGCAAAGCTGTAGATTGGATTCTCGGTCTTTTCCAGCAGATCGTTAATATAAATGAGAAAGAGAGTAGGAGACAGTATGGAACCTTGGGGCACACCGGCGTTGATAGTGAAGGTGTTAGAAAGAAATCCGTCAACTGCCACTCGTAAAGAACGCTCTCTGAGGAAACATGAGAGCCACAAACAGAACTTTTCAGACATACCATAAGAACGTAGCTTAGCCAACAGGCCATCGTGCCAAACACGGTCAAATGCCTTGGATATGTCAAGAGCAACCGCTCGAGATTCTCCAAAGTGTTCAATTGCGTTGTTCCAAACATGTGTTACATACGTCAGAAGATCTCCTGTTGATCTATTTTTACGAAAGCCATATTGGTGATCACTAATAATGTTGAATCCTTCAAGATATTTTAGAAGATGCTGATTGATAGCCTTTTCCATGACTTTCGATATTATTGAGAGTAGTGCGATTGGTCGGTAGTTATTTGGCAAGGTCTTCTTGCCTTTTTTAGGTATCGGCTGAACTGTGGCACATTTCCAGCAGGAAGGAAATATTCCCTTTCTGTAGGATAGGTTGAAAAGTCTACAGAAAAACTGGTGTTAGTTCCCTCGCACAGTTCTTGAGAACTATGGCAGGTATTCCGTCAGCGCCTGAAGCCTTTTTGGTGTCTAGCTTCATCAAAATACGTTTTATGATACGCTGTCTGAAGACAATATCGGGCATCCTTGACTGCACTATGGGAATAGTAGGTGGTGTTTTTCCTTGGAAATCGACAGTAGAATGTGAAGCAAAGAGTTCAGCCAACAAGTTCGCTTTTTCAACAGGTGTCGTTGCAATAGAATTATCTGGCCGTGTGAGTGGTGGTATGGTGGATTTGGTGAAATTCTGACTAACTGCCTTAGCGACTGACCAAAAGGACCTGGAATTGCCGGGACAAGCGAGAAGTTTGTTTCTAATCCGTTGATTGTGTACCTCCTTGGTTTCGTCGATAATTTCTTTGCATCTGTTCCTGGCACGAACAAAGATGTTACGATTTATGCTGTTAGGATCTTCACGCCACTGTCGGTATGCAAGATGTTTAGAAGCAACAGCTTCTTTGCATTTTAGGTCAAACCAAGGCTTGCCGTTGGAAGGGCATTTCTTCGAAAAAGGGATGTAAGCATCCATACTGGCCAAAATAACATCGGAAACCTCCCTGGCGCAGTCAGATGGGTCGTCGGATCGAAAACAAACGTCCAACCAAGGGAAAGTTCGAAAATATTCCATGAGATCTTCCCATTTAGCAGATTTGTAGTGCCCAAATCTTGCGCGGTTTGGGCGCCTCTCTGTCACTGATTGGTAGAATACTCGATGTCGAAAGTAGTTTATGGTCGGAAGAACCTAACGGTGGATTTACGCTGACCGTGTAAATCTCCGGATTAGTGGTTAAAAACAGATCAAGAAGACTGGCGAACTCTCCGTCTCGATCAGGGATCCGTGTTGGTTCATCAATAAGCTGAGTCAAGCCACAACTGATTGAAAATGATTCGGCTTCACGACCTTGTTCGTCGGTAGTATTTGAATATTTAAGCCAGTTGATGTTGTGGACATTAAAGTCGCCCAGGATGGCAATTTCGGCATTTGGATAGTTAATTTGTAAATGATCTATGGTGTCCGCTAGAGAAGCGAAAAGTGTTCTAAAGTTTGTATCACTTGGTGGTCGATAGAGGATACAAACGAACCTTGTGGTTGGTTGAGTCGTTATTTTTAACCACATAACATCAAAGTTTGGGGGCTCCAGAGCCTCTTCTCGTTGGCAACAGAGGTCGCTTCTGACATAAAGACAGATTCCAAAGTTACGCCTAAATCGGGAATAGAAATCGTACCCAGGATAAAGATAGTTTACTGTGCTGGTCGATGAACTGACCTTAGTTTCACAGAGAGCGAGTACATGAGGTTTATTTGATTGCAGGTGTTGGTGCACTGAATTTATGTTCGAATTTAAACCTCGTATGTTGCAAAAATCCATTTTGAAATTCTGTTCTTTGCATGTCGACGCCCCTGAACCAGCCCCCACCCGGAGATCCGAACGGGGGGCTATTTTACCTCCGGAATTTTTTGTATCCAGGTGCCTCATCATGCTATTTGGTCCCACAGTCCGGGACATCGGCACAGCCACGAAACGTTAAGCAACTTCACGCAGCTTAAGCCGATGCGATGGTATCACACCGGGCGATGCTGGTGGGATCTGGGCATCTACCATCTAGATTGTTCTTTAAGTCGCCTCCTACGACAGGCAGAACATACCGGGGGAGATATTCTATCCCGCCCCCCCACGGGTAATGTTCATGACTTCAAGAATTCTGACTTTGGATATGATCCTGCAGGTTGCGACAAGCCACCTAGAAATACCGAAAATGAGTATAGTAAAACTATGAAGTGTTTTAAAAGGTATGAATTTTTATTGGAAAAAGTGTGAAAGAAAATCTTTATTGATAGAAAGTGGAGAAATTGTACACTAGAGACGAGGAAAGTTAAAAAATGTAGGTAATCAAATGATTATAAGTGAGAAACAAGGAACTTTAACATTCATCTGTTTTATTGACTACAGCACGACATATGAAGAGATAACTCATACAGCTTTCTTCTTAGAACAATCCAGCAACAAGAGGAAGAAGAAAGTGAAGATAAAGACATTACTGTTGAAGTAGCATTTGACGATTATCAATCAGACTAAAATTTTCCCGAAATCAACAATAATCTTTACCAATAGTACCATTTTTTCAATCAATAGGATACTGTCTAATAAAACTTAATCACAATAGATCGTGGATTATGCCAAATGGGGAAACCACGTTAAAAAAAAATTGCGCTAAATACACTACCTTGTAGGTGGTGCGGAAATGTGTGCATAACACATGGGCTGAAAAGTCCCGGGCCTAACAAAGAAAACACGGTTTTTTTGGTTCAAAATTAGCTTTATTCATCAACGTAATCTCCATCAAGAGCAACGCAATCATTCCAGCGCCGCTCTAACATTTCAATACCACATTTGTAGAACGATTTATCTTTTGCCTCAAAATAGGCCTCAGTTTCAGCGATAACCTCTTCATTCGTGCGAAATTTCTTACCGGCGAGCATTTTTTTCAGGTCTGCGAACAGCCAGTAGTCGCTGGGAGCCAAATCTGGCGAATACGGTGGATGTGGGAGCAATTCGAAGTTCAATTCATGTAGTTTTGCCATTGTTTTGATTGACTTGTGACACGGTGCGTTGTCTTGATGAAACAAAATTTTTTTCTTTGCCATATGCGGTCGTTTCTTTGCAATTTCGGCCTTCAAACGCTCCAATAACGCTATATAATATTCACTGTTGATGGTATTTCTTTTCTCAAGATAGTCGATGAATATTACACCACGCACATCTCAAAATACCGAGGCCATAATCTTTCCAGCCGATTGTTGTGCTTTCGGGCGCTTTGGACGAGTTTCACCAGTTGCTGTCCACTCAGATGACGATCGTTTTGATTCCGGAGTGAAGTGATGGATCCATGTTTCATCCATTGTCACATATCGACGCAAAAATTCCGATTTTTTTACGTTTAAACATGGCCAAACACTGCTCAGAATCATCAACACGTTCTTGTTTTTGATCAACAGTGAGCAAACGCGGCACCCACTTTGAACAGAGCTTTCTCATAGTCAAATGCTCATGCAATATAAAGCCAACACGTTCTTTTGATATCTTTACGAAGTCAGCTAACTCACGCAACGTCACTTTTCGATCATTCAAAACGATTTTATGGATTTTTTTGATGTTTTCTGGTGTTACCGCCTCATTTGGACGTCCACTGCGTTCTGCATCATCGGTGTCTCTACGACCACGTTTGAAGTCAGCAAACCAACGTTTTTATTGTTGTTTCTGATGGAGCGGAGTCCCCATAACACTTTTCAAGCCATTGCTTCGCTTGAACCGTATTTTTTCCCATCAAGAAGCAGTGTAAAATTAACACACGAATTTGTTTTTGATCCATTGTTTTGAAAACAAAAGTAGCGTCACTCTTAGCACAATAACTCACAAACTAATGAATAGAATATCATGAAATTTTAACAGCTGTCTTTTGAAGGTTAGTATTAACTGAAAAAAAGGTGACTGCAATAAAACTAGCGCCATCTATGTGTTAGGCCCGGGACTTTTCAGCCCATGTGTTATTATGTAGGATACGACTTTTCCAACTTTTGGAATCGCGATATCTCAAGAATGGTGATTCGTAGGAAAAAGTATGAGAACAATTTTTGTAGAGGATTGCAAGATGTACAACTTTTGCCTGACCTATTTTTACGATAACACTTACCATTTACGAGAAAAATGCGAAAAGCGATATTTTTGACCTTTGACCTAAAATGTTTAGCAGACGTAGGATCGGTGGGGACTTTTGATATTTTATTTGTAATAGTGTATCTAAGACCTATACCAATTTTTAGCTCTATGCGAATTTTTGCGAAGTTAAATGTCTCTTTTGCCTGGATAACAAATAAGTCTAAATAATCTTGGAAAAGGTTCTTTCGAATGTGTTGGTCGATTGTTAACAAACGCGATACCTATCGAAATGTTTACAATGTCAGCGAACTTCGAACCTTCAGTCGGTGATCAATTAATAGGCTATTGTGGATTTTTGTCACAATATCGTCGGTCGTAGAGGTTTTCGGGCGTCCCGAGCGTTTATCCTCTTGACTGGATGTACGACCACGTTTAAATTCGGCAGCACTCTTTCGTGAAAATGAAGGACAAGAATCATATACCAGGTGTACAAGTATGAAATGCGGATTTCAGACAACAGATGGTACACCACTGCAGTTTGTGCTATAAAGATTTGACACTGCGCCATTTGGTTCTGTCATCAACAAGTGTCAGATGCGCACGAGTAATAAATTGGAAAAGTGTGTGCATAGTGTTGTGTTGTTGTGTTCAATATGTCGATATTTATACCGAACAAAGAGCAATCGCGTACAGCATTAATTATTTGTTTTCATTTGAAGAAAACTGCTGTTGAATCATACCGATTACTTCGAGAAGCTTATGGTGAACATGCTCCATCGCAAGGTACGATGTTACAGACAAGGAACGTGGAAAACCGCCAAAAAAATACGAAGATGTGGAATTGCAAGCATTGTTGGACGAAGATGATTCGCAAACACAAAAACAACTCGCCGAGCAATTGGGCAATAGTCAACAAGCTGTTTCCAATCGGCTACGAGAAATGGGAAAGATTCAGAAGACCAGTAGATGGGTACCACATAAGTTGAACGACAGGCAAATGGAAAAGCGCAAAAACACGTGTGACATTTTGCTCGCTCGGTACAAAAGGAAGTCGTTTTTGCATCTTACAGTTACAGGGGATGAAAAGTGGATTTATTTTGAGTATCCTAAACGCAAAAAATCATGGGTAGACCCAGGCGCACCATCCACATCGACCGTAAGACCGAATCGCTTTGGCAGAAAGACGATGCTCTGTGTTTGGTGGGACCGGAGGGGCGTGGTCTATTATGAGCTGTTAAAACCTGGGGAAACAGTTAATACTAAACGTTACCAACAATTGACCGATTTGAACCGTTCGCTGCTTGAAAAAAAGGCCAGAATACCGAAAGAGGCAACAGAAAGTCATTTTTCTTCATGACAATGCTCCATCACATACGGCAAAACCAGTTCGCGACACGTTGGAAGCACTCAGCTGGGAAGTTCTACCCCATGCGGCTTACTCACCAGACTTGGCTCCTTCCGATTACCACTTGTTTGTATCGATGGGTCACGCACTTGCCGACCAGCGCTTTGGTTCGTACGAAGATGTGAAAAAATGGCTCGATGAATGGTTTGCAGCAAAAGGGGAAGTTTTTTACTGGCGTGGTATTCACAAATTGCCCGAAAGATGGGAAAAAAAAAATGTATAACAAGCGATGGAGCATACTTTGAATAAAGCACTTTTTATCATTCTTCTGAATTTAACATGTTTTTTTACAAAAAAAATCCGCATTTACCTCTTTTTGAATGTCCGTTGAAGTTAAACCTTTCAAAACGAAGTATTTCATCACAGCTCGTAATTTAAATTTATCCATTTTTTAGGAAATGTGTCGTGTCTGAAACTTTACAGCACGCTATCTAGTAGATAACACTTAACAAATGTCCGGCCGAGAACTTTTTGAAGGAGCCTCGTTTAAGGTTGTTGTTTGTTGAAAAAGCAACAAACCGTGTAATTTATTTGTTGATATTAATGAATAACAAGACAAACAGCAAAAAAATACTATTAGTACTTTTTATGCGATTAATATATTTCCGTAAAACAAGTTCCTGCATATATTCATGGAAATAGCATGACCCCCTTGTCTATTTTTAGTCTAACATCTACCACTCCCTTAATTTAAGAATAACGACCGAAACTTAGTTTTAAATATAAATCATTATCCATCGAACAAAAACTACAAAAGACCGAAAGAGATCCGTTTTTAGCGAAGCAAAACACAACAAATGGTATCTCTGGCTGGTGAAAGTCTACAGACGGACAGGGGAATTGTCCAGCAAGTTGCCAACAATCACCCCGGTAGGCAGCGTGATTGCTAAAACGCATCTAAAAATCAATATAAACTACTACTTTTTTTAGTAGTTGATACTGATTTTTTCGATGCGTGGGGTAGAACTCTTAGCAATCGCGCTACCTAACGGTGACCGTTGGCAACTTGCTGGACAATTCCTCTTTCGATTTAAACAGCCCTCGACAGAGAGTAGTAGTCCAGGCAATATAGCTGAAAAAAGAGCCTATCTGCCGATTTTGAGATAATAAGCTATAAATTGGCGTATACCTTCGTTTTGGCATTCTTTATGTGTAGTCAAAAGTCACCGATGATAGCTTGTTCGGTTCATCAAAAAAACGAAGGTCAAAGGTCACAAAAATTGGTTTTTCAACAATATCTCGTTTTTTATGCTCTAAATCACTTTGGGACTTATTATAAAAGTTGTAGAGCATAAAATTCTCTACAAGATTGGTCTAAGGTATTTTTTTCTAAGTCTAACCGTCTTTGAAATAGAGCGCGGAGAGTAGGAAGTATTTGGTCGTATGCATGATAACGCTACGTTAGCTGCATAATGCAATACGTTGTGCAGTTTATACGTTAATAATTTACTAAAAATGTTTAAATAATCAACGAATTTCAATTATTTACTTGAAAATAAATGATATTTGTTTATAATATTTAGAAATAACTTGTGTTTGATTAAATTTAGTAAATATTAGCTTAATTGCATTCTCATTATATTTTTATTTTCTCTGCTATGAAGTTGTAGAGATTTTCAAAATCGTTCTCCGAATTATTTATAATAAACGGATGGAATCATACTACTTTATGGCAGGATCTATGTAGTCAATTACGGACCGTATAATTTCCAAAAATGTTGGGTCCCTCATAGATACAATGCAGGTACATTTGCACTAATCAGTTTTAAATTTCGGTGATTTGTGCGATGTCGTAAATTTACAGTTTCGAGCGGATGATAATTCTAATTTATGGAGCATAAAATTCTCTACAAGATTGGTCTAAGGTATTTTTTTCTAAGTCTAACCGTTTTTGAAATAGAGCGCGGAGAGTAGGAAGTATTTGGTCGTATGCATGATAACGCTACGTTAGCTGCATAATGCAATACGTTGTGCAGTTTATACGTTAATAATTTACTAAAAATGTTTAAATAATCAACGAATTTCAATTATTTACTTGAAAATAAATGATATTTGTTTATAATATTTAGAAATAACTTGTGTTTGATTAAATTTAGTAAATATTAGCTTAATTGCATTCTCTTATTATATTTTTATTTTCTCTGCTATGAAGTTGTAGAGATTTTCAAAATCGTTCTCCGAATTATTTATAATAAACGGATGGAATCATACTACTTTATGGCAGGATCTATGTAGTCAATTACGGACCGTATAATTTCCAAAAATGTTGGGTCCCTCATAGATACAATGCAGGTACATTTGCACTAATCAGTTTTAAATTTCGGTGATTTGTGCGATGTCGTAAATTTACAGTTTCGAGCGGATGATAATTCTAATTTATGGAGCATAAAATTCTCTACAAGATTGGTCTAAGGTATTTTTTTCTAAGTCTAACCGTTTTTGAAATAGAGCGCGGAGAGTAGGAAGTATTTGGTCGTATGCATGATAACGCTACGTTAGCTGCATAATGCAATACGTTGTGCAGTTTATACGTTAATAATTTACTAAAAATGTTCTTCTTCCGGAGTTTTTTTTTTTATTTTCATACCACTTTTGTGATAATAGATCAGCTTGCGTGTCGCGAAAACTTATAATAGGAATGATCTATTCTTCACCGTGATTACTATATTACTTAAATATTTCTGTCTTAAATTGGAAATAATAGTAGCATCATCGGGCAAATACTGCGTAGGGACATCTCGAAGCTCTTTCAATGTAAATTGTGAATCTTCGTTATTTTCAATAAAAGAAAAAATTTCTTGCATTGCTACTTCGATTTCATCTTTTCGGCTCGGCTCTTCATGTTTAGACGGCTTTGAATGAAAGAATTTAGTCATGCAAATAGTGTGATATTTTGCTCCGGCAGCAATCAAGTCAAATTCACTAATTACGCGACTTTTCACTAATTCTCCAAAAGAATCACCTCGTTCAACTGCTCTTTTAATTATATTGTCTTTCATATTTATAGTTTGTACCTTACTAATGACGCGCTTATACTTTTGATGTTTACGTTTTTCTTCTCCTTCATCAGCTGTTTGGCCACAAATCAAGCACAATTTTGCGAAGTCAAAAGGCTCAGTTCTTAGTCTACGAGGTGAACTTGATGTCGAAGGTTCATCATCTTCCAGGCGTCGCTTATATGCAGTTATACTATGTTCACTGGTGTACTGTTTCCTGCAGTTAATATGCACTTTTACAGAACTTAAAGTGTTCAAATAGTCAATTTTACCGTCATTTCTTTGAATACTTGCATTTTTTAAAACTTGTAAGCCACGCGAAACATTCACAGTTTTGTCATCTGATAGTAACTTTTCACATATAAAACACAATTCAGCCATTTTACCCGAAATCGTATGTCTGTATTTGCCAAAATTCAGTTTTACACTGAAGAGAAGTCTAGTGAAACTAAATAAAAGGAGAAGCCTTGAGAACGGTACAAGTCTTATGTAACATCTGTCCCAACTCACTATATGAAAACATAAAAGACCGTTGGTAGAGGCCCCCCTCTGTCAAGCGTGGCCCTCTACGTCTATAACACGTGAACTATTACACAGGTAGTCGACGACACACATACGCGCACACATTGATCGTAAAGATGTATAGAGAGAATATATGAGAATATACGTGAATTTGAAGAAACTCTAGCTCTTCGAAGCTTCACGCACTAATGCCTTAAGAAGGTAAAATTCTTGAACTTATATTCTCGTATTTTCGCTCTCTTGCAACCACTCAATAAAGGGGGATGGCTGCTTGGTGGTGCACACCGCTGATTGGTTTTACAGAGCAGTCCCTAGACTAACTAATCCGAATACTTTCTATGTATATATTAAAATTTCTCAAATTATAATATGCATAAGCTCCATAAATTAGAATTATCATCCGCTCGAAACTGTAAATTTACGACATCGCACAAATCACCGAAATTTAAAACTGATTAGTGCAAATGTACCTGCATTGTATCTATGAGGGACCCAACATTTTTGGAAATTATACGGTCCGTAATTGACTACATAGATCCTGCCATAAAGTAGTATGATTCCATCCGTTTATTACAAATAATTCGGAGAACGATTTTGAAAATCTCTACAACTTCATAGCAGAGAAAATAAAAATATAATGAGAATGCAATTAAGCTAATATTTACTAAATTTAATCAAACACATGTTATTTCTAAATATTATAAACAAATATCATTTATTTTCAAGTAAATAATTGAAATTCGTTGATTATTTAAACATTTTTAGTAAATTATTAACGTATAAACTGCACAGCGTATTGCATTATGCAGCTAACGTAGCGTTATCATGCATACGACCAAATACTTCCTACTCTCCGCGCTCTATTTCAAAGACGGTTAGACTTAGAAAAAAATACCTTAGACCAATCTTGTAGAGAATTTTATGCTCTACAACTTTTATAATAGGCCCCAAAGTGATTTAGAGCATAAAAAAAAGAGATATTGTTGAAAAACCAATTTTTGTGACCTTTGACCTTCGTTTTTTTGATGAACCGAACAAGCTATCATCGGTGACTTTTGACTACACATAAACAATGCCAAAACGAAGGTATACACCAATTTATAGCTTATTATCTCAAAATCGGCAGCAAAATGCTAAGTCTCCTGGACAATAGGTATACTTTTGAATTTTAGACTTTCACCAGCCAGAGGTACAACTTGTATCTTACTGTGATTTGGTTACCTTGTTTGATGCTAGCTCGTCTAATGAATTGACAGATGAGAGAACAGTGGATAACTGCTGAAATATGTACTTCGTTCATTTTAGTAGTTGATATTAATATACGTTTTTATGTTCTCCTTTCTCTAACATTTGCTTTCAATAGCATCGTTTTTTTTTGTCTTGACCATTTCTCGTCGTATTTAACTCCGGATTGACGTAGCAACTTTTTTACCAGGTAAATGTATGCAATTACTAAATCGTCGTTTTTTTATTTTTTACAGGTACCATGGCTGGCATTTAAAAGACAAAAAATTCAAGCAAATTACGTAATTAGCGTAGCTCAGAGAATGGTTAAAAACACACTGAATGAGTGTTCATGTGGGCGATATAAAAATAAGTGAAAAGTTATATAACTGTTATTCTTTTGTGTGGAAATTACTTAAAAATTAGTGAAGGAAACACCTAAAAGAAACAGGTAACTTAATTTATTATGTATTATCACATACAGTCCCTGGCCAAATTATTAGACGCACTGTATTTTTTTTAGTAATTTTATGTTTCTTAAGAGTTTTTATGCAATAATGGTATATTTAAACTACAATATTATTGATTTTTATTTAAAAGAATTGTTGTAGACTACATATTTGTATTTATTTTTAACATATGGTAACACTGTGTTGACAAAGTGATACATGAACGTAAATAAGTACAAACCTGTATCAGTCACGATCGGAATCGAGTCAGGTACGGACGTGTTTCTGTGGCTTTATGGACTGTGATTGTTTGTTTAACAGTTTTGTACTACTCAGTTATTAGTTTATTTTGTATGCAGTGTTTTAAAAAAGTAATTGGACTATTTTCATTATGGGTAGAAAAGGTGATCTTTCACCACGCAAAAAAGCTGAAGTGAAGGCCCTTGTGATTGCGAAAACATTTACAAACCGAGAAATATCACGAAGATTGGAGGTTTCTGAAGCTAGTGTACGATGCATAAAAAAGAAAATTGAGTCAGGGAAGGAATTAAGCCCGAAAAGAAAGAAAAGATGCGGTAGAAAACCAATTTTCACTCCACGGTCAGAGAGATGTTTGAAGAAAATTTGTGTAGAAAACAGATTGGCTACCACAAAGGTAATAAAATCACAACTCCAGGATGCTAGCGTAAATGCTTCTGAGCGCACTGTTCGAAGAAAATTGAAAGAATTAGATTTTAAGGCCTGTCGCCCCGCCAGGAAGCCCAAGTTAACAGCTGCAATGAAAGCAAAGCGCCTGAAGTGGGCCAAACAATGGCAAGACAAAGATGTGGACTTCTGGAGATCGGTAAGATACAGCAATTTAATCAATAATTGATACATTATTATCATTTTCAGTTAAATAAAGCAAATAATATATTTTTCCTATTTTTGACAGGTCTGCTTCAGTGACGAAAGCACATTCGAAATTTTGCAGAAAAAGCTCAGTATGTGCGTCGTCGTCATGGAGAAAAGTTTCATCCCGATTGTGTCGTCCCGACGGTTAAACATCCCACCAAAGTGATGATTTGGTCAGTCATCAGCGGCAAGGGTACTGGACGTCTGTACGTCGTCAAAGGAATAATAAGGCAAGATCAGTACAAAGAAGTATTACAAAATCGGTTGATTCCGCAGCTCAGAGAATGGTTTCCAAATGGGGAACCATTCACTTTCATGCAAGATGGAGCTCCCTGCCACACTGCTCGGTCTGTTAAAGCTTTTTTGGCAGAAAAAAATATCCCTCTGTTGGATTGGCCGGGTAATAGCCCTGATATGAACCCCGTGGGAGCTGATGAAAAGAGAAGTGGCTAAAGATGTGATTACCAACAAAACCCAGCTCCTAGAAAAGATTATTCATGTGTGGAATCATCATCCTCAAATGCAGGAGACAGTACAATCTTGCATTGATAGCATGCCGCGCAGAATTAAAGCTTTGATAGCGGCTAAAGGTGGCTCAACTAAATATTGACTTTTACTAACATTAATTTCACTTTTTCTTTAAAACTTAATAAACTTATGTTTTTCTAAATTAATGCTGTTTTATTTATGTCAAATAAATAGGTAATTGATTGGATAATATAAAAATAAAAAACCGGTCAAGTGCAAGTTGAACTTGCACAATTAGTGTTCCGTACGTTGATTGTTTTTAAAATAAAAATTTTTTTGTTAGGGTGGTATAAAGTGATCAGTGACCTCACAAAAACACACCCCAAATGAATTTTCAACAAAGTTTGTTTCCAATCTTTACTGAAAACTGGTGACCTTGAAATTTTGTTTTTTTTATACACCAAATAAATTATTAAAGGTAATGCACTCGTGATAATTTTCGTTCAATCTATACCCCGTGGAGAATATTCCAGGATTTTTTCAAAATTTTTTGATCAGTATTTTTTCGAGATAAGGTAGGGGACAGCGATTTTTTAAAAGTAATACGAAGAAAAGTGTGTGCAAGTATTACATTATATATATATATATATATATATATATATATATATATATATATATATATATATATATATATATACATATACATATATATATATATATATATATATATATATATATATATATATATATATATATATATATATATATATATATATTTTACTCGTGTTTTTCACAAGCTTTCATTTGACACCACACTCGATGACCTAGTAAAAAAAATTTTTTTTTCACTTCCGATTTCACCCCTCAAAACGAACCTCTTAAGTCAAAATTTATGTTACGGTGGTATAAAATGATCAGTGACTTCACAAAACACACCCCAAATGAGTTTTCAACAAAGTTTGTGTCCAATCTTTACTGAAATCTGATGACCTTGAAATTTTTGTTTTTTTTTTATATACCATATAAACTATTAAAGGTAATGCGCTCGTGATAATTTTCGTTCAATCTACACCCCGTGGAGAATATTATTCCAGAATTTTTTCGAAATTTTTTGATAAGTGCTTTTCGAGATAAGCGTGTTTTCACAAGCTTTCATTTGACACCACACTCGATGACCTAGTAAAAAAAATTTTTTTTTTCACTTCCGACTTCATCCCCCAAAACTAACCCCTTAAGTCAAAATTTAATTCTCAAAACTACATGGCTCTGATGAGGCCATCAATTCCTATATTATTACCAAATTTCACCTTTCTATGTCAAACAGTTTCCGAGAAAATCAGGTGTGACAGACAGACAGACAGACAGACAGACAGACAGACAGACAGACAGACAGACACCGAAGTGATCTTATAAGTGTTCCGTATGGAACACTAAAAACAAATCAATTTAAAATAATAAAACGGTACAATATCACTCGGTAATTAATATTTTACATGAAATCTTGCAGTGCGTCTAATAATTTGGCCAGGGACTGTATAGTGAAGTCTGCTTATAACGAACCCTTTTGAAGCGAATTACCGGTTAAAACGAACTATTTTATAATGCACGAAAACACTTCCATAAGACCAATGCAAATTTTTATCGGTTATAACAAACTTCCGGATAAAGCGAACTAAATTTGGATGTTTTGTGCCCGTTTATAACGAACTTGCCACTTCCTGTGCTCGATGTCGCGCTACTTGATCTAGGGAATTCATCGAAACTCGCTGGGAATCCTTATTCTACTTGTTTCCGCCGCGTCGCTAATTCGAGCAGTATTATTTTCAATTCACTTGTTGTATTATGCGGTTTTAATGCATATTTTATCAAAGTAGCAAAGTGAATGTTTGAAGTTTTTATTTTAAAATGAGTACACGAAAACGTAAATCGTTTACTTTAAAAGACAAACACACATATTATAAGGAAAATAGAAAATGGAGTGAAACAAAGTGATGTTTGCAAACCGCTGAATTTAACTAAATCTACGGTTTCTACCATATGAAGGAAGAGGCAAGAAATCTTATCAATCTATGCTAAAAGAAACTTGAGTTGTAAAAAAGTAAGAAAATCTAACACATGACCAAGTCGATAAAGGACTTCTTAGATGATTTAGTCAAAAACGACATGAACATGTTCCTATTACCAGCTATACTTTACAAGAGAAAGCTAGTGAATTAGGAAGGAAAACAGAGAACACCGAGTTTAACTGTTCTAGAAGTTGGATTGAACCATTTGAAAAAGTGACATAAATTAGTGGAAGTAAGACAATAGCAGAACCTGCAGGAGTGGATATGAATGTTGTTGATCAGTGGTTGGCCAATGTATGGCCGGAAATTCGAGAAAGTTATGAATATGTGGACATTTTTAATGCGGATGAAACGGGTTTGTTTTACAAGATGACGCCTGATAACACATTAAAGATTGTCGGAGAGAATTGTGTTGGTGGAAAATTATCAAAAGTAAGGATTACTGTGTTGATAACTGCAAATATGTCTAGAACAGAGAAAAGAAAATTGTTGGTGATAGGAAAGTCCGCCAATCCCAGGTATTTTAAAAACAAGCATTTACCAGTAAAGTATAAATCAAACAGTAAAGCCTTTTTAGTGTTCCGTACGGAACACTTATAAGATCACTTCGGTGTCTGTCTGTCTGTCTGTCTGTCACACCAGATTTTCTCCGAAACTATTTGACATAGAAAGATGAAATTTGGTAATAATATAGGAATTGATGGCCTCATCAGAGCCATGTAGTTTTGAGAATTAAATTTTGACTTAAGGGGTTAGTTTTGGGGGGTGAAGTCGGAAGTGAAAAAAAATTTTTTTTTTACTAGGTCATCGAGTATGGTGTCAAATGAAAGCTTGTGAAAACACCAGTAAAACGTATATATATAATATTATACTTGCGCGCACTTTTCTTTGTATTATTTTTAAAAATTCGCGAAAAATCGCTGTCCCTGGCCTTATCTCGAAAAGTACTTATCAAAAAATTTCGAAAAAATTCTTGAATATTCTCCACGGGGTGTAGATTGAACGAAAATTATCACGAGTGCATTACCTTTAATAATTTATATGGTATATAAAAAAAACAAAAATTTCAAGGTCATCAGATTTCAGTAAATGATGATGATGATGATGTTTTGGAGTCGGGGCGCATCAACTACGAGGGTTATTTAGCGCCCATAAGGTGATTGATTAAATTGGTTTAGACTTTAAACTGAATTTCTCGGAGATAGTCACATATGTTATTTTTATTTGCGGCAAAGATGGTGATTATGTTACTTATGGTAGAGGGTAGGTTGTACTTTAGTCGGATGTCTTTAAGGTGATTTGCTGTGAATATATGCGAGACTGTAAGGTTGGATCCGCAACTTTGACATTTAGGGTCTTGTGCTCCTTCCAAGAGATGGCGATGAGTTGAGAAAGTGTGTCCAGCAGCCAGTCTTCGCAAAATCACGTTCTCTTTTCTATTAAGGTTGTTATTATGTAGGGGAGGGAATACGGAGGATTTGAGTGGCCACAATTTGTTGTTTGGATTTTCTAGATCCCATTGTAATTGAAATAAGGAATTATGGATAGATTTAAGGTAAGAGTTAAAGTCTGAGTAGAAATTCTCGGCCGTGATGGAAATACCGTTATCTATAGCTTGTTTAGCTAGTCTATCCGCTCTGTCATTTCCCTGGTTGCCTATATGGCTGGGAAGCCAGAAATAGGAGATGGAACGTTGTTTCAGTTTTGCGGAGTAGAGGAGATCTAGGATTTGTCGGATGTAGTTGTAGGATAGATTTCTGGTCTTGATGGATGATAAGGCACTGAGAGAATCGGAGATAATTAGGATGAGTTTGGAGCTTGTGGTTAGAGAGAATCTGGTTGCCTCTTTGATAGCTAGGAGTTCAGCTGTAAATATGGAGACATAATGAGGAAGTTTGAACTTTCTGGAGGTGGAGGGCGATGTGAAGGCGGAACCGACTCCCTTGTCTGATTTGGACCCATCAGTATAAAAGAGCGTATGTTTGGGGTATTTTGTGGCGACGATTTGTAAAAAGGATTTATTGAGGAAAGAGTTTGGAGAGTCCACTTTATTATATTGTCGCATGGAAAGATCAATATGTGGAATAGGAGAGAGCCATGGGGGGAAAGGTGGTTTGCAAAGGGTAGTCATATTTAGGGGGGGAGAGATTGTGCAGTGACAGTAAGGCCGAGATTCTCTGAGGAATCGAGTTTTGTGGAAGTAGTTGGTTGGGTTTGTGTATGTTTGATAGGTTCAATGTGGTTTTGGAAAGAGGTTTATATATGGAGGATGAAAAAAATTTTAGGAGAGACAGCTGTCTTACAAGATGTAAGGGAGGGGTAGATGTAAGGCATTGTAAAGTAGGGATGGGGGGTTAGTGCGAAAAGCACCCGTAGAGAGTCGGAGGGATTGATTTTGGATTGGATCGAGGGTCTTGATAGAGCTTTGAGTCGCGGCTCCATATATAAAATCACCGTAGGTCAGTTTGGAAAGAATGAGAGAGTTATATATTTGTAGTAGGCAAGGAAAGTCAGCCCCCCAGGTCATGTGAGACAATAATCGTAATAGGTTTAGGTCGGAGGAGGTTTTTCTTTTTAGAGATTTGATGTGGGCCTTCCATGTGAGTTTGGAGTCAAATGTAAGGCCTAGGATCTTAAGGGATTCGGCAGTAGGGATTTGATTGTTTGCAAGATATAGGGAGTTAAGTCTGGGACATGTTCTGCGTTTGCAAAAGTGCACAACTGTGGATTTTGCTGGGGAGAAAGAGAAATTATATTTTTTAGCCCACGTGCCAAGAGAGTGAAGAGCAGTCTGAAGAAGGTCAGAACAGCTTTGAGAGAAGGAGGAAGAGGTATATAATATAATGTCGTCCGCAAATATTTTTGTTTTTATGTTTGTTGGTAAATAATTAGAAATGGTGGTGATGGCTATATTAAAAAGGGTAGGACTGAGGACTGATCCGTGAGGGACTCCCAGAGAGGAGGAGAAAGGAGAAGATTTCGTGGAAAGAACTTTTACCTGAAAAGTTCGGGGTTGAAGGAAGTTGTGAATGAATTTAGGAAGAGCACGTTTGAATCCAAATGTCATTAATTGGGAAAGTATTATGTTTTTGTCAGTTTTGTCAAAGGCTGGGGATAGGTCTAGGGAGGTTAGCAGAAGGTGGTTTTGATGGTGAAAGGAGCGTCTTATGTCAGTGTCAAGAGATGCCAGGTAGTCGATTGACGATCTAGCCCTGCGAAAGCCGTATTGGAAGGGAAGGAGAAGGTTGTTTGATTCCAGGAACCATGTGAGTCTGTACATTACCATTCTTTCCAATAGTTTGCATAAATGGTTAGTTAAGGATATGGGTCGATAACTATCAGGAGAGGACCTGGGGTTTACCTGGTTTGTGTATAGGGATAATGAGGGATTTTAGCCAATCTTGAGGAAAAGTTGCTTGGAGCCAAATGTGATTATATATTTGTAAAAGGGAGTTTAGCATGGATGGAGGTAGATTTTTGATCATCTCAAGGTGAATCGTATCTGGACCAGGGGCCGTGCATTTGGTATTTAAAAAAAAAAACAAAAATTTCAAGGTCATCAGATTTCAGTAAAGATTGGAAACAAACTTTGTTGAAAACTCATTTGGGGTGTGTTTTGTGAAGTCACTGATCATTTTATACCACCGTAACATAAATTTTGACTTAAGGGTTTCGTTTTGAGGGGTGAAATCGGAAGTGAAAAAAAAAATTTTTTTTACTAGGTCATCGAGTGTGGTGTCAAATGAAAGCTTGTGAAAGCACGAGTAATATATATATATATATATATATATATATATATATATATATATATATATAATGTAATACTTGCGCACACTTTTCTTCGTATTACTTTTAAAAAATCGCTGTCCCCTACCTTATCTCAAAACGTACTAATCAAAAAATTTTGAAAAAATTCGCGAAAAATCGCTGTCCCGGGCCTTATCTCGAAAAGTACTTAACAAAAAATTTCGAAAAAAAAATTCTTCAATATTCTCCACGGGGTATAGATTGAAAGAAAATTATCACGAGTGCATTACCTTTAATAATTTATTTGGTATATAAAAAAAAAACAAATTTCAAGGTCACCAGTTTTCAGTAAAGATTGGAAACAAACTTTGTTGAAAACTCATTTGGGTTGTGTTTTGTGAAGTCACTGATCATTTTATACCACCCTAACAAAAATTTTTATTTTAAAAACAATCAACGTACGGAACACTAATTGTGCAAGTTCAACTTGCACTTGACCGGTTTTTTTTTAAAAAACGAACTGATCGAGTGGGACAAAGAATTAAAATTCACAAACAGAAAAATATTACTTTTGATTCACAACTGTCCAGCGCACCCTGAAATTGATCTACGGCAAATAAAATTTTTGCCTCCAAACACAAGTGGAACGCTCCACGTCATCATACAAAGATTTTACCTATGAAAATGTTAGAGACGATCAATAAAGGTAACATTTTTTTCTGTAACTCTCTTGGACGCTATAAACTTTGTCCATATGGCTTGGCAAAGAGTCAGTAGAGAAACCATTGCAAACTGTTTTAAGCATGGCGGATTTTTAAGAAAGGAATGTAGATATGACTCCGATGATGAACTACCGTTGACTCAGTGGATTGAAAAACATCGAGAAGATCCTACTGATTGTCTAGAATTTGTTCACGATGTTAATATTCAACAAAGTACAGTGGAAATCGAGATTAAAAAGATGTTTAATCACTTTAATTTTGAAGAATATGCATGTACTGATAATGAATTAATGACGAGAGAAATATTAACTGATGATCAAATTGTGACATCAGTAATAAATGGAAAGATTTTAAGCGATAATTATATAAACACCATTTCTTTTTCAAGTAAAATTGTACGAACGAAAATTACTGATTATTTTGTATAAACTACGTATTTTAATGTTTTCGTTTATACTCGTATATGTACCAACATACGTAATAATAACTTTAGTGTGACTTGTTTTATTTTTCTTTGAACGTTTTCTTTTAATTTAATAATTATTGTTATTCATTTTTCTACGCATTGGCGCCTAATCTAAATAAAAAAAACCGGTCAAGTGCAAGTTGAACTTGCACAATTAGTGTTCCGTACGTTGATTGTTTTTAACATAAAAATTTTTGTTAGGGTGGTATAAAGTGATCAGTGACTTCACACAAAACAAACCCCAAATGAATTTTCAACAAAGTTTGTTTCCAATCTTTACTGAAAACTGGTGACCTTGAAATTTTGTTTTTTTTTTATACACCAAATAAATTATTAAAGGTAATGCACTCGTGATAATTTTCGTTCAATCTATACCCCGTGGAGAATATTCCAGAATTTTTTCAAAATTTTTTGATCAGTATTTTTCGAGATAAGGTAGGGGACAGCGATTTTTTTTAAAACTAATACGAAGAAAAGTGTGCGCAAGTATTACATTATATATATATATATATATATATATATATATATATATATACATATATATATATATATATATATATATATATATATATATATATATATATATATATATTTTTTACTCGTGTTTTCACAAGCTTTCATTTGACACCACACTCGATGACCTAGTAAAAAAAATTTTTTTTCACTTCCGATTTCACTCTTCAAAACGAACCTCTTAAGTCAAAATTTATGTTACGGTGGTATAAAATGATCAGTGACTTCACAAAACACACCCCAAATGAGTTTTCAACAAAGTTTGTGTCCAATCTTTACTGAAATCTGATGACCTTGAAATTTTTGTTTTTTTTTATATACCATATAAATTATTAAAGGTAATGCGCTCGTGATAATTTTCGTTCAATCTACACCCCGTGGAATATTCCAGAATTTTTTCGAAATTTTTTGATAAGTACTTTTCGAGATAAGGCCCGGGACAGCGATTTTTCGCGAATTTTTTAAAAATAATACAAAGAAAAGTGCGCGCAAGTATAATATTATATATATATTTTTTACTCGTGTTTTCACAAGCTTTCATTTGACACCACACTCGATGGCCTAGTAAAAAAATTTTTTTTTCACTTCCGACTTCACCCCCCAAAACTAACCCCTTAAGTCAAAATTTAATTCTCAAAACTACATGGCTCTGATGAGGCCATCAATTCCTATATTATTACCAAATTTCACCTTTCTATGTCAAACAGTTTCCGAGAAAATCGGGTGTGACAGACAGACAGACAGACAGACAGACAGACAGACACCGAAGTGATCTTATAAGTGTTCCGTACGGAACACTAAAAAAAGTAATGTAAAATGATATTAAATTTTATTTACTGTTTGTAACGAACTTCGGATATAGCGAACCATTTTCAGTGATTTTTGGAGTTCGTTATAAACGGACTTCACTGTAGCTACTTTTAGGCTTTGTGACTTCTCTCACTTTTAAAACAATTCTCTACCCCCGAATGTGCCAGGATACGTCCGGTCATACGTAACATTTCACCACAAAAAAAGTTTTTGTATTTGGCAGTGCGACTAGCTAAAAACCTTCTGTTATGTGTAAATAGAGATCTCTGAAATTTTGGTCCAAAACTATTAAGGTTTAGAGTGCAGAGGTGTCAAACTCAATTTTGCAGAGGGCCATATATTAAATTTAGAATGTGTAGGCGGGCCAGATTCAAATAAAAAAAATGTACTGAATTATTATAACATTTTATTTATTTAATTATACAGTCCCTGGCCAAATTATTAGACGCACTGTATTTTTTTTAGTAATTTTATGTTTCTTAAGAGTTTTTATGCAATAATGGTATATTTAAACTACAATATTATTGATTTTTATTTAAAAGAATTGTTGTAGACTACATATTTGTATTTATTTTTAACATATGGCACCACTATGTTGACAAAGTGATACATGAACGTAAAGAAGTACAAACCTGTATCAGTCGCGATCGGAATCGAGTCAGGTGCGGACGTGTTTCTGTGGCTTTATGGACTGTGATTGTTTGTTTAACAGTTTTATACTACTCAGTTATTAGTTTATTTTGTATGCAGTGTTTTAAAAAAGTAATTGGACTATTTTCATTATGGGTAGAAAAGGCGATCTTTCACCACGTAAAAAAGCTGAAGTGAAGGCCCTTGTGATTGCGAAAACATTTACAAACCGAGAAATATCACGAAGATTGGAGGTTACTGATGCTGGTGTACGACGCATAAAAAAGAAAATTGAGTCAGGGAAGGAATTAAGCCCAAAAAGAAAGAAAAGATGCGGTAGAAAACCAATTTTCACTCCACGGTCAGAGAGATGTTTGAAGAAAATTTGTGTAGAAAACAGATTTGCTACCACAAAGGTAATAAAATCACAACTCCAGGATGCTAGCGTAAATGCTTCTGAGCGTACTGTTCGAAGAAAATTGAAAGAATTAGATTTTAAGGCCTGTCGCCCCGCCAGGAAGCCCAAGTTAACAACTGCAATGAAAGCAAAGCGCCTGAAGTGGGCCAAACAATGGCAAGACAAAGATGTGGACTTCTGGAGATCGGTAAGATACAGCAATTTAATCAATAATTGATACATTATTTTCATTTTCAGTTAAATAAAGCAAATAAATATGGAAGTTTATATATTTTTCCTATTTTTGACAGGTCTGCTTCAGTGACGAAAGCACATTCGAAATTTTGCAGAATAAAGCTCAGTATGTGCGTCGTCGTCATGGAGAAAAGTTTCATCCTGATTGTGTCGTCCCGACGGTTAAACATCCCACCAAAGTGATGATTTGGTCAGTCATCAGCGGCAAGGGCACTGGACGTCTGTACGTCGTCAAAGGAATAATGAGGCAAGATCAGTACAAAGAAGTATTACAAAATCGGTTGATTCCGCAGCTCAGAGAATGGTTTCCATATGGGGAACCATTCACTTTCATGCAAGATGGAGCTCCCTGCTACACTGCTCGGTCTGTTAAAGCTTTTTTGGCAGAAAAAATATCCCTCTGTTGGATTGGCCCCATTGAAAATGTGTCTGAGCTGATGAAAAGAGAAGTGGCTAAAGATGTGATTACCAACAAAACCCAGCTCCTAGAAAAGATTATTCATGTGTGGAATCATCATCCTCAATTGCAGGAGACAGTACAACCTTGCATTGATAGCATGCCGCGCAGAATTAAAGCTTTGATAGCGGCTAAAGGTGGCTCAACTAAATATTGACTTTTACTAACATTAATTTCACTTTTCTTTAAAACTTAATAAACTTATGCTTTTCTAAATTAATGCTGTTTTATTTATGTCAAATAAATAGGTAATTGATTGGATAATATAAAAATAAAAAACAAATCAATTTAAAATAATAAAACGGTACAATATCATTCGGTAATTAATATTTTACATGAAATCTTGCAGTGCGTCTAATAATTTGGCCAGGGACTGTATAGTATATAATATACGGTTGTTAAAAATTATGATTCTTCATTGCGATCGCGGGCCTTATTGATACATCCAGGGGGCCGGATGCGGCCCGCGGGCCGTATCTTTGACATCCCTGGTTTAGAGGGTGCTAAAGTCGATTTTATTGGTAACATCATTGTATTGTATATTTTACAGCATAAAAACACAATTGTATGTTAAAAACCATTACTTTTTTGAGGTCTTAATTGCACAGATATGTAGAATAGACAATTACGTTCAAATTTGGATCACGTACGACCACGGGCAAGTAAGTAAACCCAAGTTATGAGCAATTAAAAGACATTTAAAATGGACAAATAAGCCAAATTTCAAACTTAATTGTTACTTTACGTTGCACACATTATTTTTTAAATGAATCAATTGCATAGATATTCAGGACTGACAATTTCAAATAATCTTAGGCCACGTGCAACTATGGACGACTAAGTCAACTCAACTCATGAGTAATTAAAAGACGTTTAAAATGCACAAATTTGGAATATGTTTTTTAATTGCTCATAACTTGAGTTTACTTGGTCGGCCATGGTCTCACCCGGTTTTAATTTTAATCTAGGCTTAATTAAATTTTAATTATAAGTTTAATCAAAATTGTCAGTCCTGAATATGGAGGCGATTTATACATAAAAAAATAAGGTGCTCAACATAAAGTAACCAATAAATAAGAAATTTGACCTATTTGTGCATTTTATACGTCTTTAGTTGCTCATAACTTGAGTTCGAAATTGTCAGTCCTGGATATCTATATAATTTATATTATTATTTATATAATTAACCGTTAAATATGAAATTTGGCCTATTTGTACATTTCATTCGTCTTTAAACTGCTCATAACTAAATTGTTTGTCCTGAATATCTATGCAATTTATACGTCAAAAAAATAAGGTGCACAACAAAAAGTAACCATTAAATACAAAATTTGACCTATTTTTGAATTTTATAAGTCTTTTAATTGCTCATAACTTGACTTTACTTGGTAATCCACGGTTGCACGATGTCTAAAAGATCCCGCACATTTTTTATGGGAAGTGGCCCTCTGTTAAATTGTCTGAAATGTTATTCCTCTCGAGCTTCTGATCAAAAGTTCTCATGGGCACAAAGTCGGAAAATGGACAGTTTTTCAGATATCGGAGGTAGAAAGACGATTTTCCGAGATCTTGTCGACAACAGCGTTGAGCCGCGAGGCTGTTTATGCGCCGTTCTCCGGGGTATATGGTTTTTTTTTTCGGTCACTGATTCCAAATCTGTTGTCAAAAATGACATTTGACAGTTGGTAGCTGTCAAAAAACTGTCAACTCGCCTCATTTATAATAAAATGCGCACCAGAATATACATCGGGACTTTTTTCCGATCGCTGATTCCAATTCTGGTGTCAAAAATGACATTTGAATCTTGGCAACTACCAACAAAATGTCAATTCACCTCACTTGTAACAAAAATATTCATCAGAATATATATCAGATGGTTTTTTTTTATCTAGTTTTAGCATTACCCGGGAACAACGACGTGGATGTAGTAGATTTCCGTTCCCTTTGGGGTGCTCACGATTGGGGTACTTGATTATAGTGATTCTCCGTGCCTCTCACGATTGAGGTGCTTGATTAGGGTGAGTCCCCGTTCTTCCCACGATTGGGGTGCTTGATTAGGGTGAGTCCCTGTGCCTCTTACGATTGGGATGCTTGATTAGGGTGAGTCTCGGTGCCCCTCACGATTGGGCTGCTTGATTAACGCGAGTCCCCTTGCCCCCCCACACTGTAGGGTGCTTTGCAATATTTACCCTCATTCCGGTGGAAGATTTGCCGCATTCATGGTGGTATTCAGAAGATTTGATTGTGGCTA
Source organism: Pachyrhynchus sulphureomaculatus (assembly GCA_019049505.1). Taxonomy (NCBI): domain Eukaryota; kingdom Metazoa; phylum Arthropoda; class Insecta; order Coleoptera; family Curculionidae; genus Pachyrhynchus; species Pachyrhynchus sulphureomaculatus. The sequence goes on from CM032451.1 coordinate 13,934,205, forward strand.
CTTCACATTAGTTTGGTGGCGGGCATATCCAAGGTGCCACAGAATGCTAGCCCGGTGTGCACAAAAACCATCTGATATATATTCTGATAAACATCTTGTTACAAGTGAGGTGAGTTGACATTTTGTTACTAACTACCAAGTTTCAAATGTCATTTTTTACACCGAAATTGGAATCAGCGACCGTAAACAGGTCCCGATGTATATTCTGATGGGCATTTTATTAGAAATAAGGCGAGTTGACAGTTTTTTGACAGCTACTAACTGTCAAATGTCATTTTTGACACGAGATTTGGAATCAGGGACCGAAAAAAACCCTGTATACCTCGAAGAACAGCGCATAAACAACCTCACGGCTCTACGCTGTTGTCGACAAGATCTCCGAAAATCTTTCTACCCCCGATATATGAAAAATTGTCCATTTTCCGACTTTATGTCCAGGGGAACTTTTAATCGAGAGGAATAACATATATCGATTTCAGACAATTTCACCGAGGGCCACTTCCCATAAGAAACGTGCGGGGCACTTTATTCATAATTGTCAGTCCAGAATATCTATGCAATTTATACCTGAAAAAAATAACGCCTGCAACGTAAAGTAACAATTAAGTCCGAAATTTGGCCTTTTTTGGTGGTCAGTCTAATGTAGGTCTACAAATTAATTCGGTATCATTTTTTGCATTATCAAAACATTTATTTACGACTAGAACATAATTCGAATAAGGAAAATATTCCCCATTATTCTCCATACATTATGTCCACTCGATGAATTCGATTATGTTTTTTTTGACGCACTTCAATGTACTGAAACGTCATAACTTTCGAGACGGTATTTTGACGTTATCTCGATAGCAGCATCGCATGAAATAATGATTTTGTCACTTTACGGTTGGTACTTCCACACACAAGTGTGATGTCAAACTTTCGTGTAATTTTGTCTTATTTACTTACATAATTACTACAAATAAAATATAAAAAATCTTACTATGGCCTCCAAAACGTCTTTTCCTCTACTTAATTATAGAATATCAATAATAAACCCGTCCCTTTGGAGCATACGACGTCGAATTTTCCGGAAAATAATTTTAGATTCCTCAAACTATTTTCGGGTTTATCACACATCTTAGGAACACAGTTGATTAACGATTATTAGGTCTCACTAAAAAAAAAGGAGGAAGAGGAATGTTGTCGGAAAAATAAATAAGAAAAGTGTCGAGTAAAGTTTTATTTTGGTATGCGATGGATTATACAGGGTTTCTTCAAATAATACTTTATATATATATATATATATATATATATATATATATATATATATATATATATATATATATATATATATATATATATATATACAGGGTGCCCCATATGTATGGAATAATGATTCCACAGCATTTATTAATCAGTGTATCAAAAAAATGTTTTAAACAAAAGTTATAGGGTGTTATACGGCGTACATGCTGACGTTGACAATAAAATGTTTTGAACTGTCAGTTCGAAGAAATTACGCCATCTTGATTTTTTAAATGGAAAGCACCGTATATTATTTTATTTTTGAGTCTTCCTAAAAATTCTAAATATTATTTGTCTAACATACCATATGTCTAAATTGAACTGTTTTGGAATTATTGTCATTTGAAATTTAAAATTAAAAAAAGACAAAAAACTATTAATACTCTAGGTTTATTTTTAAGGTAACAATTGCTCAAATTGTCTACCGTTAACAGCGAGGCAATGACCCAATCTGACATAGATAGCCTGAACAGAGTTTTGCAGAGAATAACCATTCACAAACATCGGTTTCCGTAACACTTTCACATCCTGATATTCTTGTAATAATTTGATGTAAACTTTCATTATCCTCTGTTTCTGCCTCTGAGTAATGTCTCTCCTCTTGTGGAATCAATTTTGACCGAGATTTTTCCAGAATACTACTCTTGACTTGATTCCAGGCTGAAGCTATCCAATATATAACATTTTTCAAATTTATCTTTTTTAGACAATCAGTAAGATAGCCATCTTCATCTATTTCTTCTAAAATATACTCCAATAATAAACGCCTGTAATTGCGTTTTTAAATTTTCCAGTACACCCTGATCCATAGGCTGAATGAGAGAAGTTACAGCAGGAGGCAAAAACATTGCTTTTATTTCCCCACTTTCAAGTTGCTCCGCACTTGGGTGAGTGGGGGCGTTATCTAGTAACAAAATACATTTTCTAGGATATCCATGTTCTTTTAAAGAAAGTTCCACTTTAGGAACAAAAATCTCCAAAAAAACCAGTCTTTAAATAGAGTCGCGTTTATCCAGGCATTGTTTTGTTTTATATACAAAACAGGAAAAGCATTGCGACGAATATTCTTAAAGGTTTGCTGACTTACCAATACATAATAATGGGAGTTTGTGTCTTCTCTAGAAGCATCACTGCATGCAAGAACAGTAATTCGTTCTGTGCTATGTTTGTAACCAGATGCTCCAGTTTCCGTTTTTGAAGCTAAGGTATTTGATGGCAACATTTTGTAGTTCAAGCCTGTTTCATCACAATTATAGATTTGGTCTGGTTGTAAACCATGTTCTTTCATAAGCTGTTCAAAATTCCCTGCAAATTTTTTTACAGCAGATACATCAGCCGACAATCTTTCTCCACAAACTTTCAGTTGACGTACACCATGTCTTTTTTTCCACCTCTCTATCTATCACTTGCAGAAAAATTTACAGGTGCTTCAATAACCGGCAACTCTTCGCTTAAACTCACTGCCTTATGTTTTAAAATTGTTCCTGAAATTGGTATTCCACGTTCTCGATTCTGTGTAAACCATAAAAATATAGTATCATCCACTTTTTGGTATTTACCGCTTTTCATACTTTTTCGTACCTGTGTGGGCGATGACAAAACACTACACCATTTTTCAAGTTTTTTTTTTGCGATTTTTTTCTCCACTCTGAAACATTACAGTACTCACGGCTACACCTAAATCCTTCGCTATATTTTTAAGAAGTTCACCATTATCTAAACGTTGAATTGCTTCAAGTTTCTCTTTTAAAGTAATAATAACACGTTTACGCTTATTATTATGACGCTCCATTTTGTAAAATATCTATTAAAACGAAACTAATTCCTTTGCGATAATAATAGACGTAATGAGTAACTTATAACACTCGTCGACCAACCAAAACATAGACAGTGGTGAAATTCTAGACGTCGGGGAGTCCCCGACGCGTTAAGGAAACCACTCATCGTCTGTTTCGGGTAATGGGGATTTTTTCGTTTAATGGGAATACAATTTGCTTTTTAACAGTTTGTTTCAGATAAGCCGGATTTCAGATAATCGCGATTCGGATAATCGCGATTCGGATAATCAGGATTGTACTGTATATATATACATATATATATATATATATATATATATATATATATATATATATATATATATATATATATATATATATATATACAGTCCCTGGCCAAATTATTAGACGCACTGCAAGATTTCATGTAAAATATTAATTACCGAGTGATATTGTACCGTTTTATTATTTTAAATTGATTTGTTTTTTATTTTTATATTATCCAATCAATTACCTATTTATTTTGACATAAATAAAACAGCATTAATTTAGAAAAGCATAAGTTTATTAAGTTTTAAAGAAAAGTAAAATTAATGTTAGTAAAAGTCAATATTTAGTTGAGCCACCTTTAGCCGCTATCAAAGCTTTAATTCGGCGCGGCATGCTATCAATGCAAGATTGTACTGTCTCCTGCATTTGAGGATGATGATTCCACACATGAATAATCTTTTCTAGGAGCTGGGTTTTGTTTTTAATCACATCTTTAGCCACTTCTCTTTTCATCAGCTCCCACACATTTTCAATGGGGTTCATATTAGGGCTATTACCCGGCCAATCCAACAGAGGGATATTTTTTTCTGCCAAAAAAGCTTTAACAGACCGAGCAGTGTGGCAGGGAGCTCCATCTTGCATGAAAGTGAATGGTTCCCCATTTGGAAACCATTCTCTGAGCTGCGGAATCAACCGATTTTGTAATACTTCTTTGTACTGATCTTGCCTCATTATTCCTTTGACGACGTACAGACGTCCAGTGCCCTTGCCGCTGAAGACTGACCAAATCATCACTTTGGTGGGATGTTTAACCGTCGGGACGACACAATCAGGATGAAACTTTTCTCCGTGACGACGACGCACATACTGAGCTTTATTCTGCAAAATTTCGAATGTGCTTTCGTCACTGAAGCAGACCTGTCAAAAATAGGAAAAATATATAAACTTCCATGTTTATTTGCTTTATTTAACTGAAAATGATAATAATGTATCAATTATTGATTAAATTGCTGTATCTTACAGATCTCCAGAAGTGCACATCTTTGTCTTGCCATTGTTTGGCCCACTTCAGGCGCTTTGCTTTCATTGCAGCTGTTAACTTGGGCTTCCTGGCGGGGCGACAGGCCTTAAAATCTAATTCTTTCAATTTTCTTCGAACAGTGCGCTTAGAAGCATTTACGCTAGCATCCTGGAGTTGTGATTTTATTATCTTTGTGGTAGCAAATCTGTTTTCTACACAAATTTTCTTCAAACATCTCTCTGACCGTGGAGTGAAAATTGGTTTTCTACAGCATCTTTTCTTTCTTTTCGGGCTTAATTCCTTCCCTGACTCAATTTTCTTTTTTATGCGTCGTACACTAGCTTCAGAAACCTCCAATCTTCGTGATATTTCTCGGTTTGTAAATGTTTTCGCAATCACAAGGGCCTTCACTTCAGCTTTTTTACGTGGTGAAAGATCGCCTTTTCTATCCATAATGAAAATAGTCCAATTACTTTTTTAAAACACTGCATACAAAATAAACTAATAACTGAGTAGTATAAAACTGTTAAACAAACAATCACAGTCCATAAAGCCACAGAAACACGTCCGTACCTGACTCGATTCCGATCGCGACTGATACAGGTTTGTACTTGTTTACGTTCATGTATCACTTTGTCAACACAGTTTTGCCATATGTCAAAAATAAATACAAATATGTAGTCTACAACAATTCTTATAAATAAAAATCAATAATATTGTAGTTTAAAAATACCATTATTGCATAAAAACTCTTAAGAAACATAAAATTACTAAAAAAAATACAGAGCGTCTAATAATTTGGCCAGGGACTGAATATATATATATATATATATATATGTATATATATATATATATATATATATATATATATATATATATATATATATATAACAAAAAGAAGTCGTTAGGCGATAAATCAGGTGAACGATAACCGATTATGGCCGACCTTCACGAAATTCATCGCTGGTCGATTCGAGGCATTGTTGTTGAGTTAGGCCTTTACGAAAATCGTAAAAAATCATCCAACGAAAACCCTTCACGTTGAAATTTCCATTTGTAAATAACACTGTTTTTTTTTTAAACGCTGGCCGTAAACAAACTACTCGGCGAATTTCTGAACTGCCACTGTTTTAACAATAACAAATGTCAAATTTTCCATAAATGGTAATGTCACATCTCAACATCGCTTCCCAGTGGTTGTGAAAATTTAAAAAAAGGTGGCCTGAGATTAACACTAGATTCAACACCTAAAATTTCGTCTATTGGGCGGAATAAGGAAAAAAACTTACAAGATATCTCACTCAAAAGATAATCATATATATTTTATTAATTTCCTACTTCAATAAAAAATTTTGGTTACATGGTCATGCGGATTAAGGAAATTAAATTACAGGGGCGGCCGATTCAAACGAGTTTTTTGGTGTATATAGGTATGTAGTTAATTCTAATGATGTACCAATGGTAAAGAAACCTTGTAACATTAATTAATTTCTTGGCTCCTCATAAAAAAACTGACAGATTAATACAAATTAAACATTAATGTTTATGTATCGATAATAAAGCTCATAAATATAGGTTATATATATATATATATATATATATATATATATATATATATATATATATATATAAATATATATCTATCTATATATATATATATATATATATATATATATATATATATATATATATATATATATATAAATATGTATATATAAATATATATCTATATATATATATATATATATATATATATATATATATATATATATATATATATATATATATATATAAGGGTCACTCTTCGTCAATCAGACCCCCCATTAGTCTATAAATTGACGCAATTTATGAGAACACAATCTGATCCAGATTGAAGCTTATGATACGTAGTTTTGAATTTTGAGTGACATATTAAGAAATTGTGCTGATTTGGGCTCAATACCGACCCGAATCTGAAAATGGATTTCAACAAATTTCAGAAAAACTAAAGTAAAAATGTGATTTCCTAATATAACCAAAACTTTTCTCTGATAATCTTATTTTACCCCAAAAAACCTCCAACAACAAAAGTTTTTTTTCATGTCCTCAATTTTCGGAGATATTTATCACAAATCAATAAGTACAAACTATTAGCTAAAATTTTGTAAATTGTTTGTGTTTTTGTAAGAATATTGAAAAAAAAATAATAGGTTTTTGACTTTTCTAACGTTGCGGGAATTTTGTTAAACATTTTCCTGGCTTTTTCACTACAAAATTTAGACAAGTGAATAATGAACAATGAAATAAAATTGCAAAGGCTCGGATAGCCTGGCCTACGCTACTCCCCTAGACTTTTTAGACTTCCTGGTCTTCGTGGATCTGGACTACTTGGTTAGGTTGCGTAATTTATGACAACGGACTCCATTATAATTATTTCTTTGAAAAACACCGCTGCAGTTTGACACGACTTGGAGCTCCCTTGTTTTTTGTATTGGAAAAAGGCTCTTGCTTGCTTTTTCTCAAAAAAGTTCGTCCAACTTTTAATCAACCGCTGCTGGACATTAATAAGCTTGAGGGAACTCGAAGCCACTGACATCACGTCACCATAGCCACACCCAATTTTGAACTGTTTTTTTTTTCTGGACATATGTTGTTTTGAATCGAACATGCATTTCTTTTAGAAGCTCTATATTCTAGGCCCTTTCCTGCTTCAAGCAGAAATAAATTGTCTGTTCGTTAGTACTTCTTGTATACCAAGTTAAAATTCATTTTTGAATTTTTTTAACATGTCCACTTTTGACCTAAAACCCTACGTACGTATATACGTATATATATATATATATATATATATATATATATATATATATATATATATATATATATATATATAAAGTCGACACTGTTTATAGTGAAACTCTATATAGGAAAAAACTCTTTATAGTGCAATTTTTTCAAGACCTAGAATATTTTAATGAAATTTCATGTAAAAAGCCCTGCATATAGTGAATCTGTAAAATAGTAACACTCTATATAATAAAATTTTTACCGGAATTTTATGTATAAATTTTTATGCATTTATTGAGATCTTGGCCATTTCGGGTTTCCCATTTTTATCTAACATTAACACGAATTCCATTTTTATGACGCATTCTTTTGAAAAGGTTCTTAACGCGTTTATAACGCCTAATGGTTGGCAATAAATCAGGTAGATTTCTGTGAGAAACCCGGGGAATAACCCATTTTATAGAAACCTGGGGAAACATCCATTTTATAGTCGAGGCCTAGTAATTCGCAAATTCAGGTTCAGTTTCTTTTTGTTTAAGAATCAAGTAAGATGTCCAAGCGAGTGTGTTTAAGTTTAGCTGAGAAAATTAAAGTTTTGGAGGAAGTTGATAAAGGCTGCAAAAATATTGATGTTGCTGCAAAATTTGGTGTTTCTCCAAGTTGCGTCTCCCTGATAATAAAAAGTCGCGACAGTATCATCAAGAAACCTAGTGTTCCAAGCAGTCGAAAACGAGTACGCGTGAGTACTTACGAGGATGTAAATGAAGCAGTTTTACGATGGTTTCAAGTGGCCCGTACGCATCAAAACGTAACAATATCGGGAAATTTAACAAAGCAAAAGGCTCTACAATTTGCTAAAGAATTTAACTGCGTTAATTTTTAAGCTAGTGAAGGGTGGTTGAGTGCCTGGAAGACTCGCAATTCAATTGTTTTCAAGACGGTGTCTGGCGAGAGTGCAAGCGTTAGTCAGGAGGACTGTGACATTTGGACTGAAACTGTTTTAAAAAGTGCATTGAAAAAGTACGAGCCAAAAAAACGTTTTCAATTGTGATGAAACCGGTTTGTTTTTTAAATGTTTGCCAAATAAAACTTTTGCTTTTAAAAGTAATAAATGTTTTGGTGTTAAAACAAGTAAAGAAAGGGTGACACTTTTGGTTGGAGCAAACATGGATGGCTCAGAAAAACTGAAATTACTGCTCATAGGTAAAAGCAAAAATCCTCGTTGTTTAAAAGGAGTTAAATCTCTGGAGTTAGATTACGCCAATAATAAAAAGGCATGGATGATTTCTGAGATTTTCGAAAGATGGATCAAAGAACTGGACACGAAAATGAAAAGCCAAAAGCGAAAAATTGTGATGTTTATAGACAATTGTCCTGCACATCCAGTTACTGTAAATAAAAAATTAAGGAATATTGAATTGATCTTTTTTCGACCAAACATGACCTCCAAATTGCAACCTATGGACCGGGGTATTATAAAAAACATAAAACATCATTACCGAAACAGAATTGTTCACAAAATTGTTAATGCGATTGATAACAATCTTCCAGTCCAAAAATTGATTACCCTTAAAGAGTGTATAACCGAAGTCGCTAAAGTATGGAGTGAAAATGTTTCTCAGAAAACTATCAAAAACTGCTTTTCTAAAGCAGGTTTTACTGAAAAAATTGACGAATGGGAAGAAGAAGACGAAATGGATCTCGCTACCTTAAAAAGGCAATGGGGTATTCTACAAAAAACTGCTACCATCGACGCAGATTTTTTACTTGAAGATTTCTTAGAAATCGACAATGATGTTGGCACGACAGATCTCCCAACTGACCAAGACATAATTGACGATATAAAAAGTATAGAAGATCACGAAGAAGAAACTGAAACCGGGGAATGTCCTGCTAAATTTAGTGAAAACGAAATAAGAAATGCATTTGACGTTGTGCGAACTACTCTCAGGGGCCAGGAAAGTACGAGGCTGGTTTTGAAAAGTCCGTGCAAAGTCCGAGAGATGGCACCACCGGCGCGTATCGAGGTCATGTTTAGTTAGTAGCATCTCTTGAATGAACGCACACCAAGTTTCAGCCATATTGGTCTATTTCTTTGTGTTTGGCATTCGTGTGAATCAAGGAAGTCGAGTGATTTTCAAGAAATGGACGAAAAAGAATTTCGTGTGGTGATTAAACATTACTTTATGAAAGGCAAAACGCCTCAGGAGACTAAAGAGAAGCTTGATAAACATTATGGTGACTCTGCACCTTCGATTAGAAACAGTTTATAAGTGGTTACAAAATTTTCGGACTGGCCATATGGGCACAAGTGACGCTGAACGTTCTGATTGATCAAATCCATGATATGGTGATGGATGACAGAAGAGTTAAGGTGCGTGAGATTGCTAGTGCTGTGGGCATCTCGACTGAACGGGTACATAATATTTTGCATAAACATTTGGACATGAGAAAGCTATCCGCAAGATGGGTGCCGCGATTTGCTCACGCTTGACCAAAAACGGAATCGTGTGAAGTGTTGCAAGGATGGTTTGCAGCTGTTCCAGAAGAATCCGGAGGACTTTAAGCGTCGTTTCGTCACTGTGGATGAAACATGGATACATTACTATACTCCTGAGACCAAACAACAATCTAAACAATGGGTTACCAAGGGGGAATCTGCACCAAAAAAGGCGAAGACCGTTCTTCGGCCGGAAAGGTTATGGCGACTGACTTTTCGGATTCGCAAGGGATAATCCTCATCGACTATCTGGAAAAGGGTAAAACTATTACAGGTGAATATTATTCATCGTTATTGGACCGTTTGAAAACCGAGCTGCAAGAAAAAACGCCCGCGATTGGCCCACAAGAAAGTCCTTTTCCATCACGACAACGCACCAGCACACACCTCAGCAGTTGTGGTCGCAAAAATTAATGGAAATAGGATTCCAACTCATTTCACATCCCCCCTATTCTCCAGACTTGGCTCCCTCGGACTACTATTTGTTCCCCAATTTGAAGAAATGGCTGGCGGGACAAAGATTTTATTCAAACGAGGAGGTGATTGCAGACACTAATGGATATTTTGCAGACTTGGACAAATCCTATTATTCGGAAGGGATCAACAAACTAGAATATCGTTGGACGAAGTGTATAAGCCTAAAAGGAGACTATATCGAAAAATAAAAAAGGTTTACCCCAAACACATAAGTAGTTTTTATTTTTGCACGGACTTTTCAAACCAGCCTCGTATACCTGATCAAATCTTTGCATTTGAATAAATGCGAGAATTTTGTTGAGCAACAATTATTTTTCAAAAGTAATGTTCAAAAGGAAATAACTGATTATTTTTCCTAGTACGTATGTACGTAGTATGTACGTTGTACATAGGTATTAACAGATTTTGTATTATATAGTGAAAAACTTTCTATAGTGAAATTTCGGTCAACATTTTGGTCTTTCACTATATAGAGTGTCGACTGTATATATATAGATATATATGTTACAATAGAGGTTTTCACGGATGGTGGAATGTAATACATTAAAATTTCGGGTTTCATCTAACAATGAATTTGCACGACGTTTCGTCAAACTCTCATTTGGCATTTTCAAGTGCTCTCGCTGCTGCTGCTACTGGATACTGTGATCTTGCTGCTGCCGCCGCTCGAAGTGAACTGAGAAACCGACGTGCGGTCGCCGTCTTTTATAGATAGGCGTCTACGCAGATTGTAGGTGGGGGGGTCCGAAGTATGAACAGAAAAAGGTCTGGTTTGTCTAAAGCCACAAAAGAACATGAAGATTAGTTCATTACAGTGATGTCTTAATTGAAATCAACACTTTACTGCTTCTTAAATAACCGCTGCTCGAAATAAAACTCGTGTTGAACCGGTTTCCACTACCACCTTTAAGAGGCGATTGCTGTCTGCGGACCAATGAGGCTGTATAACAGCCGGGAATTCGAAATTGGCAATCAGACAGAAGCAGAACAATCGGCTAAAACACATGGAAACTGGACGATAGGCCAGAATCTAAGTGTGGTTCTGGGTATAAATATTTCTTTGACACTACTGAAAAATTGAGAGAGTAATTTTTACGAAGACAAATCCGTATAACCCTTAATCAGCCTCTGGTACAGCCGGTCAAGTAAGAACGTGAAATCTATTTACTTAAACGTTTTGACAACATTCGACAGTAAAGCATTGTCCTTACAATGCTAATAAGTCAGTAATTCCCCTTCCACTGGTTACATGTTTTACTCCGATATTTGGGGTCGTTATCGTCTTGAAGAATCCACTCCTCATTTTTATCGACAAACCACCGTTTAGCAGTCGGTACCAATGCATTCTTGTAACTCTGGACCGTTTTTTTTTTCAGCGTTCAAATTGCAGGCAAAGATTAAAAGTCTCCTAAAACTTTTTTCGGAGCGATTTCCCCAAATACAGACCCTCATAGCGTGTTTTACGGTGCGCTGAACCAATAGGTGAGTGGAAATTGACCGGGCTCGTGAGGCGTGATAACATAACCCCAAAATGAAGCTTCATCGGAAAAAATCACATTACTCCAGTCTTTGCCACGCGAGTCGTTCCTCTCTGTGTTTTTTCGCTACACAATGGTTTCTTGATTGTACTCCGCCACTTCAAATGCCCCTTGGAGCCAAGTTAATTGAGGATTTCGGGAAAACATACAGTAGAACCCCGGTTATCCGAGGTAACGTGGGGGGTACCCTCCTCGGATAATCCGGATTTGTTTATTCATTCAAGAAATAAACACCAATACTTTAAACCGATACATTAACGTTTTTAACATATAAATAGGTACATACACGCTGCAGTGTTTTTCCATCTATTAAGAAGAAGCAAATCCGCTGGGGTTGCCTCTGGTTGTTGTTCGATATACCTCAAAGCTTTTTCCTACGAAGCAAAACCTTCTTGATGAGAGATCTTAGTGGGAGACTGTTCATCCACCGCCGCTTCGTCATCGTCATCGTCATCTGATTTTTCGAGTTCCTGAAAGGCCTTCGTTATTTCTTCAATATTCATCTGCTGTAATCCATTCAATAACATCTTCTCTTGTCACATTTTCGCAACCTTTTAATTTTTGCATTAATTCAAATAAACTTTTTTCTTTTTCTTCTATCTCGCTGTCAAAATTTGAACAGGACATTTCTCCACGGCTTCTCAATTTCGAAGCTAATTCATTTAATGGGAGTATCATCTTCACTGTCATTATAGTCCTCAAAATCAATAACTTTTGACCAAGATTTTTGAATAGTGGTAGTACGCACAGAATCCCAAGCTTGACTTACCCAGTAAATAACATTTTTCAGTGTAACCTTTCTCATCCCATTGATAATATCCTCCTTTTCTGTGTATTCTAACAGATGTTCAAGATATAAACGCCTATAATTTTTTTTAATGTTTTCGAGGATGCCTTGATCCATTGGTTGCATTATGCTGGTTACATTTGGAGGAAAAATTTTTACAACAATTTCGCCCACATGAAGTCCTTCTCCAGGATGAGAGGGGGCATTATCCATTAACAAAATTGCTTTAATAGGAAAACGGTTTCTGTTCAAGAATTTAGTCACAGATGGCACGAACTCTTCTTCAAACCAGTTAGTAAATAAGGTCGCATCCATCCATGCGCTCTTCTGACTTTTGTAATAGACTGGTAGGGCTTTGGATGAGATGTCTTTTAAAGCTCTTGGACGTGCAGACTTGCCAATCACCATCAGTGAGATTTTGTGCTTGCCAGATGCATTGGAACATACCAATATAATTAATCTTTCCTTACTTTGTTTGTGCCCAGGAGCTGATTTTTCCTGTCGAGATGCCAATGTTTTTGATGGAAGCATTTTATAATTCAGACCAGTTTCGTCACAGTTGTAAATTTGATCACATGTGTATCCACAATCTTCGATTTGCTTTTTAAAAATTCTGCTTAAACTTCTCAATTGATGACACATCAGCAGAAAGTTTTTCACCACATACAGTCAGTTGTCATACACCGTACCGTTTTTTCCAGTGGTCAAGCCATCCAGAACGGTAAACTGATCTATCTCTGGGAATTGCCTACCAATCATTATTGCTTCCTGTTGTAAAATTGGACCTGACAGAGGCATACCTTTTGATCTCTGTTGGTTAAAGCACATGAATAAAGCTTCGTTAACCTTTTCATAGTCGCCGGTTTTCATTGATTTTCTTCCTGAGGACGAGGAGACTTGATTTATACACCACTCTTCTATTTTTGTGCGGTTTCTTTTCCAATCTCCAACTGTTACCTCACCTACTCCATAATCTCTTCTTCAATTCTTCTGATGGCTTTTAATTTTTCTTCAATAGGAACGACGATTCTTTTACGCTTGTTTTGCTCCATTATAATACGACAAACAAAAATTCAAACAAAGCAGTTCGTATTAATTACATTTAACTACCAGAACTCCAACCAAATAAATTATGTGAGTATACTAGTACTTCTCCGTAGTAAACGCTGTAACGCACTGCATTCCCGCAAATTTACATGCTGAAAGAGTCCAAAAACATAAATAGGGGAACCTCTCACACGGTCCAGGGAATTCCCCGAAGACCCCGACGATTTCAAATGGAAATATGTACATACATATTTTAGAAGCTCGGTTAATACGCAGCATAGATGCGCGTACCTCGGATAATCAGGTTCTTAGATTGGCTCGGTTAATCCGGAGCTCGGATAATCGCGACTCGGTTAATCGGAGTGCTACTGTATTAATAATCATTTTTTTAATGAGAATAAAACACTAAATTTTTAATAAAATTTCCACTTTCATTGATTTTTACACTTACCACATGTTTCGCTAAAACATTGGCTTTATCAGAAATATGGGTATAGAATGAAATAAACGTTTTTCAATCGTTCTATACCCATACTTTTGATAAAGCTAATGTTTTAGTGAAACACGTGTCAAGTATAAAAATCAATAAAAGTCGAAATTTTACTAAAAATTTAGTGTTTTATTCTCATTGAATATGAATTTCCATCAAGTAACGGCCTAGTCAGTTAATCATTTTTTCGTTCGTGTCCGACACGTTTCCTCTCGAACTACGTTCTGTTGATCATTCACATTTTTAACTGAGAATCGTTCCACCCACTTGCTGATGAATGCCCTCGACTTGCCTATATACTTAGCAGCCTCGAAGTGAATGTAGCACTCATGTTCGATAATGTATTATTTAGCCATAAATACGGTTAAAAATGAGTCTCTTTCCACAAAGCATTATTTGCAGGGTGCCAACAATAACCTCAAAAAAAAAGGAATTTCTTTTACCGATTACAAGTTATAAGCGATACCTTCTTACTTGTATTTACGTAACAATCGTCGAGGTTTCCCAATGAATAAGATTTTATCGTTCGATTTATGGAAAAAAACGGAATACCATTTGAAAGCCGCAAAGTAAACAATACGTAATCCACCTAGTTTTGTAACACAGCATACTTTTATGACTATATTACAACTTACAGTTCTTGTTACCAATTCTAATACCATGTTTTGTACCATCGGTATACCATAGAGAAAACCATTTAGTAAGCCAAGGCCGTTTATCAGACTAGTAATGTAATAAACTAAATATTCTGCTATTACGGCGAATCCAACCGTGAAGTTTAGCGTTTTTTTTTATTTATGAATAATCGTACCCTCATTATCCCAGGCTAATGAGCTCTCACGTTTTGTTTTATAAAAGCTGGCTGTTATAAAAACCCGAAATTAACTCATACCTGCTGTTCAGTTGCATTTTTTATGCACAATTTACCTTATTATTACGCAGGTTTGCGGTTATTATCCGCATACATCCTTTGTCAGTGAAACTGACGTAGTGTTTTTAGGAAACGCTTTCTAATTGTTATATCGAGGTTGCTTATTGGAAACCATCTCTTCTCCGGGGAAGCTTTCTTTAATGGTATGCTCTGCTGTTTTTAAGTTATCGATTTAGCCATAAAAATGGCGTTCTACAAAAAAATTGCTTGGTTGTTAAATTACCGTGGCTATACCCAAAACACACAAGCGATCACAGTCTCGGATGAATTATGCTCGATTCGCGGCTGTACTTAGTCGTAAATAATCTGTGAAAAACACCACCAACTATGCCCAAAGTGCAGTCAAGGATGTCCGATATTGTCTTCAGACAGTTATGAGGGATCCCAAATAGTTGAAATAGTCTACAACAGTGAAACCAGCAATTTTATTTATGTGTGATAGATCTTCATTACGTGTTTTTAGGAAACGCTTTCTAATTGTTATATCGAGGTTGCTTATTGGAAACCATCTTTTCTCCGGGAAGCTTTCTTTAATGGTATGCTCTGCTGTTTTTTTAAGTTATCGATCTAGCCATAAAAATGGCGTTCTACAAAAAAATTGCTTGGTTGTTAAATTACCGTGGCTATACCCAAAACACACAAGCGATCACAGTCTCGGATGAATTATGCTCGATTCGCGGCTGTACTTAGTCGTAAATAATCTGTGAAAAACACCACCAACTATGCCCAAAGTGCAGTCAAGGATGTCCGATATTGTCTTCAGACAGTTATGAGGGATCCCAAATAGTTGAAATAGTCTACAACAGTGAAACCAGCAATTTTATTTATGTGAGATAGATCTTCATTACGTGTTTTTAGGAAACGCTTTCTAATTGTTATATCGAGGTTGCTTATTGGAAACCATCTTTTCTCCGGGGAAGCTTTCTTTAATGGTATGCTCTGCTGTTTTTTTAAGTTATCGATCTAGCCATAAAAATGGCGTTCTACAAAAAAATTGCTTGGTTGTTAAATTACCGTGGCTATACCCAAAACACACAAGCGATCACAGTCTCGGATGAATTATGCTCGATTCGCGGCTGTACTTAGTCGTAAATAATCTATGAAAAACACCACCAACTATGCCCAAAGTGCAGTCAAGGATGTCCGATATTGTCTTCAGACAGTTATGAGGGATCCCAAATAGTTGAAATAGTCTACAACAGTGAAACCAGCAGTTTTATTTATGTGTGTGATAGATCTTCATTACGACTAACAATCATTATTTTGGTGTTCGCTCTATTAATTGCCAATCCATAGTTTTTGCTAGTGATTTCCAGGCGCTCCATAATTGATTCTAGGTCTTGTATTGAAGTTGAAAGTATAACAGTATCATCCGCATATCTAAGGTTACTTAGCTTGTTTCTACCGATTGTCACACCCCCTACTCCAGCCATCGAAAACAAAACTTATTATATGTTCACTATAGACGTTAAAAAGTAAAGGTGACAGTTACAGCTCTGTCTGACGCCGGCCGGCTTGTACGATAAAGGGATCGGAAAAAGAATATTACATTTGTGTTCTCATACAAGGATCGGATAAGGTTTACAAGATGTATATGTGTTCCCATGCTGATTAGAATCGACCGGAGTATGCAGTCGAAAGCCTTAGAGTAATCTATAAAACAAATATAACACATGGGCTGAAAAGTCCCGGGCCTAACAAAGAAAACACGGTTTTTTTGGTTCAAAATTAGCTTTATTCATCAACGTAATCTCCATCAAGAGCAACGCAATCATTCCAGCGCCGCTCTAACATTTCAATACCACTTTTGTAGAACGATTTATCTTTTGCCTCAAAATAGGCCTCAGTTTTAGCGATAACCTCTTCATTCGTGCGAAATTTCTTACCGGCGAGCATTTTTTTCAGGTCTGCGAACAGCCAGTAGTCGCTGGGAGCCAAATCTGGCGAATACGGTGGATGTGGGAGCAATTCGAAGTTCAATTCATGTAGTTTTGCCATTGTTTTGATTGACTTGTGACACGGTGCGTTGTCTTGATGAAACAAAATTTTTTTCTTTGCCATATGCGGTCGTTTCTTTGCAATTTCGGCCTTCAAACGCTCCAATAACGCTATATAATATTCACTGTTGATGGTATATTTCCTTTCTCAAGATAGTCGATGAATATTACACCACGCACATCCCAAAATACCGAGGCCATAACCTTTCCAGCCGATTGTTGTGCTTTCGGGCGCTTTGGACGAGGTTCACCAGTTGCTGTCCACTCAGATGACGATCGTTTTGATTCCGGAGTGAAGTGATGGATCCATGTTTCATCCATTGTCACATATCGACGCAAAAATTCCGGTTTGTTACGTTTAAACATGGCCAAACACTGCTCAGAATCATCAACACGTTCTTGTTTTTGATCAACAGTGAGCAAACGCGGCACCCACTTTGTACAGAGCTTTCTCATAGTCAAATGCTCATACAATATAAAGCCAACACGTTCTTTTGATATCTTTACGATGTCAGCTAACTCACGCAACTTCACTTTTCGATCATTCAAAACGATTTTATGGATTTTTTTGATGTTTTCTGGTATTACCGCCTCATTTGGACGTCCACTGCGTTCTGCATCATCGGTGTCTCTACGACCACGTTTGAAGTCAGCAAACCAGCGTTTTATTGTTGTTTCTGATGGAGCGGAGTCCCCATAACACTTTTCAAGCCATTGCTTCGCTTGAACGGTATTTTTTCCCATCAAGAAGCAGTGTAAAATTAAAACACGAAATTGTTTTTGATCCATTGTTTTGAAAATAACAAAAGTAGCGTCACTCTTAGCACATTAACTCACAAACTAATGAATAGAATATCATGAAATTTTAACAGCTGTCTTTTGAAGGTTAGTATTAACTGAAAAAAAGGTGACTGCAATAAAACTAGCGCCATCTATGTGTTAGGCCCGGGACTTTTCAGCCCATGTGTTAGGTTGTTATTTGTAATTCGCTGACTTTTTCTATTATCTGGCGTTATGTTGAGAATTTTTTCTCTAGTCCCTTTTCCTGGAATGAAGCCTGTTCGTTCGGTAGATATTTGCGGCAGCAGAAAAGTTTTGAGTCGTTCATTTATGATCCAGAGAAACACCTTAGCAGCGTGTGACACTAGAGCGATTGTTCTATAGTTGCTGCAATCCAAAGGGAATCCTTTCTTATGCAAGGGTATAAATGCAACTTCGCACCAGTCTTTCGGCCATCTTCCAGTCTTCCATACCTCATTACCCAGTTGGTGTAGCATAGTCACGGCGGTTTCTCCCATCAGCTTTATTATTTCTGCGGTGATCTCGTGAGTATCTGCTGCTTTTCTATTATTTAACCTTTAAATAGCCTTCCTGACTTCAGACTTAAGAATACATGCCTTTTGTTCTTCTGCGGCTTCTTTGTCGACACTGCAGTCACCCACTAATTCCTTCCAAATGTCAATGATTCCAGGCATGTCGGTGACTGTTCTACCTTCCTTATCTTTGATTATTTGTGTTTTATGTTTAAATTCTTTCGATAGGTATGTTACCTTTTTATAAAGTTCTTGTGATCGACTGTTCGTACTATGTTGTTCTAGCTCCTCACATTATTAGAGGATGCCTATATCCAGCAGTATATGAGGACGGCTTATCGATGAGACACCAAAAAAGCTAGCGCTGATGAAACACCTACTATAGCCCTCAAAAAATGCGCGAGAATTAACACCAGTTATCTGTCAGACTTTTCGACCTATCCTACAGAAAGGGAATATTTCCTTCTTGCTGGAAATGCGCTGCGGTTCATTCAATACCCAAAAAAGGCAAGGAGACCTTGCCAAACAACTACCTACCAGTCGTACTGCTTTCAGTAATATCGAAAATGATGGGAAAAGCTAACAATCAGTATTTTGAAAAATATCTAGGAGAATTCAATATTATTTTAGCGACCATAATGGCTTTCGTAAGCAAATGTCAACAGGAGATCCCCTAACTTCTGTAACACATGTTTGAAATAACGCAATTGAATACTTTGGAAAATCTCAGCGGTTGCACTTGATATATCCAAGGTATTCGACCGTGTTTGGCATGACGGATTGTCGGCTAAATTATGCTGCGATTTTAGGTTAGATGAGCCACGTGTGGACGATCATTGTCGGAAGCTAAACGGTCTCTCTACTCAGCATACCATGATTTTTGTTTTGGGTTGCACGACGCAGTTTATTTAAGGTCTCATAATATGTCTCAGCATTTACTGTGTCCCTCTGAGGCAAAAATTCCACAAGCAACATCCCCTGCCACAGTGTACATCAATTTTCGAGCTGAAATCGTTTGCTTTAACTTCACCTTCTGGGATGATGTTGAACGTATCTATTCCATGGACTATTGTTTTGAATCTGGTGTAACGTAAGCAACCCAGGTTTCGTGACCAGTGACAATTTAAAAAATTGATCACCTTTGGTTCTGTACCTCTCGAGGAAAGTCAACGTAATGGCGAAACGATTGGTTTTATGTACCTCAGCAGCATCTCTGGTACCTAGCGTAAGCACACCTTCAGATACTTTAAGCGTTCTGTCACAGTTTCATAGAGAACACTTCTTGAAACACATCAGATAATGATGAAATCGTAAAGCGTCTGTTTTCTCGAAGTTTTTCATCAACTTTCCACATCGGACGGTCGCCCGCATCGTCCCTCATCGTGCAGCTTTGTACTGCCATCTTTAAATGCTCCAACCCATTTTTTCGGGCACTTTGACGCGTTTTCCATTTTAGATACGAATTACAGCAAACACATCATTCACAATCCGCGGGATTTACATTAGTCTGAGACATTTTAAACACTTACATGTGGTCCAGAAGGAATATCGGCAGAAATGTTGAAAAGTGGAACAGATAAATTATTTGAAATAATAACACAATTATTTAAACAGTGCCTGAAAGGGGAAGAAGTCTCGAAACAATGGAAGGTAGCGTAGATATATCTTCAATCCATAAAAAAGGAAATAAGAAGGACTGTGCAAATTATAGAGGAGTTTCGGTGACCAGTGTGCGACGTAAGTTTAACATATATAAAGCACTAATTAACAGTAATCTATAATATGTATAAAATCTCTACCTGTATGTCCGTTAGTGCGCTTATCACTCGAGAACCACTTAGAGTAACAACACGAAATAAAAACCACATAGAGGCAAATGAAATGGATGCTCTGAGAAGATCAGCCAGAGTATCGCGTATAGAGAGAGTGCGGAATTGAGTGATACGACAACAAATGGGAATAGAAGAAACAATAATAAAAAATATTGAGAGAAACCAATCTATATGGTATGACCATGTACAACGAATGGCACATGAGAGATTGCCTAGTAATGGAATGGGTGCCGCAACAACGAAGATCGAGAGGTCGTTTCTGACCGATTTGACTCTATGACATGATGTCCTAAACTTAACCGTTTTCGAGATATTGAAGTTTAAAGATTTTCTAAAAAAAACATGTTTTTTTTTTGCTTTTATATCGATTTTTTTTTATTAGAGGTTCTCGAGTGCGATTTTTTGGTTATTTTTAGTTAGTCTGTATGTCAAGTATCAAAAATCATCAAAAAAATTTGAACTAGTTACTAACAGTTTCAAATGGCGGCTTGTTAATGTTTCTAAATTACGAATTTTTACCAAGTGTTTCCTACTTTAAATCAATAAAGAGAAAAAAAATGTATGGAAGTTATTCTGCAAATTATTTTAAAAACTTTTACGTCTTTTTAGCTATCTAAAACGGTATAATATCTACTGGATCTATTGAAAATTCTAAGAAAATGAGATTTCAATAGGCCCAAATGTAGCGTAACATAATAATAGAATTTAGATACTACCAATTACCGGTTTACTACCTGCACCTTCAAACAATAAAAATGGTTGGGTAAGCATTTTTTTTTCCGGTCGGGGTACTCTCTGTGCGAGTGACATTTTCTGTTCACTAAACATTATTGAATGATTTTTAGTCTGCTCATGCGATTCGCCCGTGGTAGATGTGCTATACCGTGCTTTTCAAAAATATCTGTGTTCCATCTTCTGACTGTGTGAATTGGCTCGTAACTGGATTTTGATCTCTGCTTGTGAATATGGCAACGTATACCAACGGGGAATATGCTGACATCCTAATGTGTTACGGATTTTGCGAAGGAGTGTCGTCGCGTGCACGTGATGAATTCATATTGCGATATCCTACTCGTCGTGTACCTGATGTTAGCGTATTTGATGGAACTTATCGAAGACTACGAGAAACTGGTTCCGTACAAAGACGGCGGACTGACATGGGACGACCACGTATCTTTGACGAAGACGAAGAAAACGAAATACGACGTCTCTTTAAGGTGGACCCAACCACATCTACAAATGTTGTCGCACAACAGCTTGGTATTTCGCAATGGAAGGTATGGTTTGTAATGCATACTGTTGGGCAACACCCTTACCACTATACGCCCGTGCAAGTCATTGAAGAAGGGGATCCGTTGCGACGATTAGAATTCTGCAGATTTATGCTCAATACCGATGTCGAAGATGCATCTTTTTTTAAGAAAATACTATGGACTGACGAGTCGAAATTCGACAAAGACGGTCTTACAAACTACACCAATGCCCACTATTGGGCTTCTAAAGAGGAAGGCAACCCAAACAAAAAAAGAACGAAAGGATCACAAACAAGATTCAGCTTAAATGTGTGGATGGGTATAATTTCAAATTATTTGGTTGGGCCATTCTGCCTACCAGATAATTTGAATGACGAGGAATACGACAATTTTTTGCGGAACGATTTACCTAATTTGATGGAAGGTCTACCTATTGGTTTGAGACAAAACATGTACTTTCAACACGATGGCTGCCCAGCTCACTACAGAGAAAGTGTTCGTGCATGGCTCAATGACAATTATCCCAACAAATGGATTGGAAGAGGCGGACCCATACCTTGGCCGGCGAGAAGCCCAGACCTAACACCGATGAATTTTTATGTGTGGGGTCACATGAAAAGTCTCGTATACGACCAGATGACTCCTATCGAAAACGTGGATGTCCTAAGACAAAAAATAATTGATGCGGCTGACAAAATAAGGCGGCACCTTACAACCAGCGTTGTGAAAAGTAATTTAAGAAAAAGAATGAGAATTTGTGTTAGAAATAGGGGCGACCATATAGAACATGAATTATAATTAATAAAAAATATTAAATTGCAAGGTTTTTTTGTTTTATTTGTGTATTTTTCGTATTTTCACCTAGAACTAAAAATTTACCTTTTGCTACCCGAGCCCGCTTTAGGTGTCATTCTGTGTACAGTTTTCCTATTAAACTCTTAGTATTATACCTTTTTTGATAGCTAAAAAGACGTAAAAGTTTTTAAAATAATTTGCTCTTTATTGATTTAAAGTAGGAAACACTTGGTAAAAATTTGTAATTACAACATTAACAAGCCGCCATTTGAAACTGTTAGTAACTAGTTCAAATTTTTTTGATAATTTTTGATACTTGACATACAGACTAACTAAAAATAACCAAAAAATCGCACTCGAGAACCTCTAATAAAAAAAATCGATATAAAACCAAAACATGTTTTTTTTTAGAAAATCTTTGAACTTCAATATCTCGAAAACGGTTAAGTTTCGGATATCATGTCACAGAGTCAAATCGGTCAGAAACGACCTAAACTATAACGTCCTTAATTATCTAGGACGACTTTCCCTGTAACCCTGTATATATATATATATATATATATATATATATATATATATATATATATATATATATATATATATATATATGTATATATATATATATATATATATATATATATATATATATATATATATATATATATATATATAAACTCGGACGAATGCTTCCTAAATGGCGTCTGTGGCTAGCCAACAGGTACTTAGCGCACGGACGCGGAGCGGCGACCCCAATTACAAAACTGTACTTACTGAAAAAACGCGCCTCGTATATTATAATTGATCCCGGAAATTCTAGAGATACAAAAATATTTGTTTCTGTCACAGTCCGAGGACGTCACATTTTCGTATAAATATTCACACACGCGCTTCCATTTTTTGTATATTTTTTTCGTAAATGTGTTTATTTGCTAGACTAGCTCGATTAATTATTTTTTTTTGTTTAATGCAAATTGAAAATTTTGTTATACTCTATTTATTTCAAACTGATAGTCGTAAATAGAGGCGTGCTATCTATTCCCAGGTCTTTCTCAGGTAACAATGCTCTTTTGTAACAAAGTTTTGTTACCGATCGAATCATTTTATTTTCATACCTTCCTGTTGCTCCAACTATAAATACATTCTCAAGTGTCAAGCCAGTTAGTGACAAGTCAGTTAGTTAGTTAAAAATGTATTCGACTACGTCAAAAACGATCAAAATTGTGATTTAAGTGGAGACGATTGTGTGACAAAATATTTTTTAATGACCGGTCGGTGTTGGTAAAACAACAGTTTACAGAATTTTAAAAGAAGAAAAGGGCAGAAAAGAACTTTAGTTGACAGACAACACAAAACAAGCAGTTTAGACGTATTGTTTGTGACTTTTTTATGGAAAAAAAAGCATTCCAACTTTGTATATAATCCTTCAAGCTGCGACCCGCCACCTAGAAGTACCGAAAATGAGTAAAGTAAAACTATGGAATGTTTTAAAAGGTATGTATTTTTATTGGAAAAAGTGTGAAAGAAAATCTTTATTGATAGAAAGTGGAGAAATTGTACACTGAAGAAAAGATTATTTAAGAAAAGTTAGAAAAGCTTGCTCTGAAGAAAAAAGGATGTATTACTTAGGTGAAACGTGGATAAATGAAGGGTACACAGTAAAAATATTTTGGCAAGATGGGAAAATCAAAAATGCTCGCCAGGCATTCAATGAATGAATTCTACTGGTCTTAAACCGCCATCTGGTAAGGGACGTAGGTTAATTATTACGCCTTTTGGAAGCAAAAGGGACTTTGTAGACGTATCCTAGAAAACAGGAGCCCTTACTACTGCTTGATGCTAATTTGCATTATTCTAGATGATCTTGCTATCATTTTCAAATAAAGAGAGTATATAAAGTTGTTTCTTTTAAAAGCTGCGTGTGTTGTTTTGTCTTTAGCTAATGTGTCGTCGATGTCATGTGGGTGGTTTTTTTGACTGCAATGTTCGACCTGACCACAGTAGTGTATCATTATTAAATTTGGGTAATAACTGTGGTACTAATATGATAACAACACCAAAAACATTAAAACGACACACCTATAACGCACTAAAAATTAATGATGAAAATGTTCCAAAATAAAAAAAATGAAAACATTCCCAAGAAAATAAATTTTCTTACGACTATCTAGAAAATTTAAATATACATATTTTTTTTGACCCAGATGAACTCACCTACCATTCTGGAGTGACACCGTAATGGAAATCAATTACTCAATTCTCATTTTTTAGGTGTTTTCCTTTTTGTTTATTTATAAATGAACTTAGTATTTCCCGTCCTTTTTAATAGGTTTCTTTAAATAAAGGCGACCATAATAATCGGTAAATTCCCAAGAGCATAAAGGATTGTTTTACTTCCGGTTACACGTAGCCTGTAGCACGTTTTTGGGATTCATAGAGATAAAAATAAATTATAGTTAGTAAATTATGTTTAAATACTCCGAAGAAATG
Organism: Pachyrhynchus sulphureomaculatus; assembly: GCA_019049505.1. Classification (NCBI taxonomy): domain Eukaryota; kingdom Metazoa; phylum Arthropoda; class Insecta; order Coleoptera; family Curculionidae; genus Pachyrhynchus; species Pachyrhynchus sulphureomaculatus. The sequence continues at coordinate 13,958,768 of CM032451.1, forward strand.
GAATGTTATAGAAGTTTAGAAAGTTTAATGGCCATCAAATATTTTATACTTTTGGTACTCATTTAAAAGTGGGTGTTATTGTTTTTTTATTACTAAGGAAAACCAAAATGATTTTTGATTTAACATGTTTTTACGCAATGCAAGGGGCCCCATAAAAAACATAATTTTAATAAATAATATTGAAGAAGTTCGTGCTGAAAGAAGCTGAGAAAGTTTTCCTGTCACAGGAAAATTCTTGACATTAATTTGCTCCATAAAAAAGGACCTGCTTTACGATCTACCAGTGTCAAACTTAAATAAGAACTGAACTTTGTTTCTGCTTCATCTATTCCATGAGAGGCTTTTCTATTTTTTAATCTCTGGTTTGATGAATATTAGGGAATCCACTTCAAAATGCCTGCTTCTGTTTGTTACGTTTTCTAGTAACATTTTTAAATTAGGTCTCACTAATTTGGTGTCTAAGAAAAAGTGAATTATACTTAGCAGCAAGTAAGCTGATAGCTCTACCTTGTTCAAAAAACCTTTCTAATAGATAATATGTGAAATTTCTGTTTCCATGAAAGTGCCGACACTTGTGCCTGGTTGAAAAATTAAATATCGCAGTTGCGGGTGATTTAAATGAATTGCGGCTTTTTACGCAATGCAAGGGGCCCCATAAAAAACACAATTTTAATAAATAATATTGAAGAAGTTCGTGCTGAAAGAAACTGAGTAAGTTCTCCTGTTCCAGAAAAATTTTTGAAATTAATTTGCCACCATAAAAAAGGACCTACTTTACGACCTACCAGTGTCAAACTTAAATAAGAACCGAACTTTGTTTCTGCTTCGTCTATTCCATGAGAGGCTTTTCTATTTTTATCTCTGGTTTGATGAATGTTAGGGAATCTACTCCAAAATGCCTGCTTCGGTTTCTTACGTTTTCCAGTAACATTTTAATTAGGTTTCACTAATTTGGTGTCTAAAGAAAAAGTGAATTATACTTAACAGCAAGTAAGCTGATAGCTCTACTTTGTTCTAATAGGTAATATGTGAAATTCCTGTTTCCATGAAAGTGGCGACACTTGCGCCTGGTTGAAAAATTAAATATCGCAGTCGCGGGTGATTTAAATAAATGACGGCTTTTTACGCAATGCAAGGGGCCCCATAAAAAACACAATTTTAATAAATAATATTGAAGAAGTTCGTGCTGAAAGAAACTGAGTAAGTTCTCTCCTGTCCCAGGAAAATTCTTGAAATTAATTTGCCACCATAAAAAAGGACCTGCTTTACGATCTACCAGTGTCAAACTTAAATAAGAACTGAACTTTGTTTCTGCTTCATCTATTCCATGAGAGGCTTTTCTATTTTTATCTCTGGTTTGATGAATGTTAGGGAATCCACTCCAAAATGCCTGCTTCTGGGTCTTACGTTTTCCAGTAATATTTTAATTAGGTCTCACTAATTTGGTGTCCAAGAAAAAGTGAATTATACTTAGCAGCAAGTAAGCTGATAGCTCTACTTTGTTCAAAAAGTCTTTCTAATAGATATATATATATATATATATATATATATATATATATATATATATATATATATATATATATATATATATATATATATATCAATCGGTTTTATAACGTCTTCCGATGCCTAATTTCCACTCCTCCCGGTTTCTCCATCCCTCCTCCTACGCCTCCAGATCTCTCTCTAGTACTTCCTTGTTGATTCCTGCTCTCCAGCTTTGGCGTGGTCTTCCTCGCTTTCTTCTTCCATGAGGATTCCAATTTAAGATATTTTTAGGTAGTCGGTCTTGTGACATTCTCTGTATATGTCCGTACCATACCAACTGTTAGGTTCTGATTTCATCCACTATATCGTGCTTTATTTCTAAGGCTCGTCTTATCATGTCATTTGGTATGCGGTCTTTTCTATATTTTCCGGCTGCTCTTCTCCAGAAATCCATTTCTGTAGTTTTTAAAAAGCCTTCAATGGCCACTTCTGGGAGCTGTAAGTTATTATACTTTTCACTATTGAGTTGTAAATTCTCTTCTTATTTTCAATGGTTATGTTTTTGTCCCATAGTGTACTATTAAGCATTGCAATCGCTTTTTTCCTTGGATATTCCCGTCGAATATTGCTTCTTCCAGTGTTCCGTTCCTAGATATTCTCGTTCCCAAATACTTATAACTGGCACAGTGTTTGATGGTATGTCCTGTGGCCAGTTTCAAGTCCTGCTGTTGTCCTCCGACGCACATGTACTCGGTCTTTTTAATATTGACTTCTAGGCCCCATTTTTCATATTCCTCCATAAGTTTTCGTGTCATGTATTCCATATCATCGATGTCCTGAGCGACTACTAACTGGTCGTCCGCGAATGATTATTTCGGTGCTTACATTACTCTGTTGTAGTGTTTCCCACAATCTCACTAGGGGCACGCTGTCGTAGGCCTTTTTTAAATCAACAAACAAGACATGGACTTCCTGATCAAATGCGGTTTTCTTTTGTGTCAGTGTCAGTGAGAAGAGATGGTCTATTGTGGATCTTCCTGCTCTAAAGCCTGCCTGTTCTTCAGCTTCTACGTCCGCGTATTCCGATTCTATTTTATTTTTTAGTATTTTTCCGTATATTCTGCTAATAGATCCTGTAACCGTTATTCCCCGATAGTTATCGCAATTATTTTTGTCTCTTTTCTTATGAATTGTTGATATGTATGATGTTTTCCATTCCTCAGGTACTTCTGATGTGTTAATGCATCTTTGGAATAAGTTCCTCAAAGCGCTAAATAGCTTTTCAGTTCCGTATTTTACTATCTCTCCTGGGATGTTTCCTGGTCCTGGGGCTCTACCATTTTTTAGCGTTTTACATACTTCTTTAACTTCTGATGTTGTTATCCTTATTGGGGATCCTCGTATAACTATATTTGGGTTTCCATGTTGGGTACTTTTAAACTCTGGTCTATCTTCTGTTAGCATATTTATAAAGTATTGGTTCCATTTTTCTGGTGTTATTGGTGAGAAGATTTCTCTTTTCCGTTCTGTTCTCATATTTTTAAGAAGTCTCCAGCTTTCTGTGCTTTTCCTTCCTCCTATGTAAGTGTTGAGCCTTGAGCATGTCTTTTTCCATTGGTTGTTCTTTTTGTCACTAATCATTTTGCGTACTCTAGCTTGGGATTCTTTGTATTTTAATTTGTCGTTTGTGCTCTTTGAACTTAAGTATTTGTGATAGCTTTTTTCCGTTTTTCTTCAATTTCGTATTCAATTTCTTCATCCCACCAATATGGCTTTTGCTGTTTTTTCCCTTTTCTCTTGGTACCCTAATGCTTCAAATGCCGCTGCTAATAGATAATATGTGAAATTCCTGTTTCCATGAAAGTAGCGACACTTGCGCCTGGTTGAAAACTTTTAATACAAAGCCCTTTAGACAATTTTTTCTCGGCAAAGTATAGTGGTGGGTAAGGTATTTTCTTTCTAGGCTAGAGACCTGAGTTCGTATCTCGATTCGGGAAATAATAATAAAAAAGATAAATAAATAATAAAATAAAAAATAAAATTAACAACGTGACAGTCGCCTCTTTCGGGAAGGCAGTGGTGAATCACCCGTAGTATCATGCCTAGTAAAGCCGTTGGGAACCGGTGTCAAATCGTAGGTCCCTTTTATCTGTGGAACTACTTAAAAAGGCACCAACTACAGATAAAGACGAGGGACGCCTACGTCCGTATCGGGTATGACACTTCAAGAAGAAAAGCCCACACCCTTGTTCCAAAAAACGAAAGCAAGAAGTTTTCCTGCTGATTTCTATAAGTAAAACTTCTTGCGGCGAGGAGACCTACTTCGTTGACTGTTCCTTTATCTTTGGATTATAATGATGGACTCACGTTTCATCCATAGTTAATATTCACTCTAATAAGTTAGATAAATCCACTTCAGAATGACTATTGTAACTTTCCACTGTTTTTCCGCTGCCAACAATATTGTAACCGACGTTGTAAGTCGATAAAAAGTAACACGTGATAAAACTTTTACCTTTTTTATTAAGTAAATTATAATAACAAGATTTAATAGTTTATATCATTGTTGATAATAATGCCTTTTATGTATTTTGTTAATTAACTAAGAATAATAATAATGTAATAATGCCTTCTCTAGCTGACTGCCTATTATTTTATATATTTATAGTAAATATACGGATTAGCTACGGCTGACGCCACCTCTCCGTCCCCAGTTTCCAATTTCTTCTATCATAACACATCTCTGTCTCCAAGTTTCTTCATGGCCTTCTCCACATCGTCTCGCCAACTTCCCCTCGGTCGTCCTCTCTTTCTCCTTTCAGGTGGTATCCACTCGAGTATTCTTCTGGGCCATCTCTTTAATCCATTCTCTTGATCTGTCCAAACCATACCAATTGTCTTCTTTCGATTTCATTTGCGTCTGTCTGTTCCTTGCCTATTATCTCCGTTATCTGTGAATTTCGAACTTTTTTCGTTCTAGATTTCACGCAGCTCCCTCGTAAAAAGTCCATCTCGGTCGCCAGCAACTTCTGTATGTTTTGTTTTCTAACATCACACGCTTCGCATCCGTGGAGCATCACACTCTCCACTAAGCTCTTATATATTCGTTTCTTAGTCTCCTTTTTAATATCTTTCTCCCAAAGGAGTGAATTTAGTGCTGCAGTCGTCACTCTTCTACCTTTGATTATTCTCTATTTTATCTCATCCCTGCTATTTCCTTGCTTGTTCAGGGTAATCCCTAAGTATTTGCATTTTTCTACACCTTGTATTTCTTCCGTTTCTAATGGCAGGTTATTGCATTCATTATTACCCACTTCTAGGTATTCGCGTTTACTCATGTTCATCTTTAGCCCCGCTCTTTCGTATTCTTCTTGGAGTTTTTTTAATCATGTATCCTAAATCCTCTTCATCTTCAGCCACAACAACCTGATCATCTGCAAAATGTCGACTGTATAATGTGTCGTCCCCAACCTTAAGTCCCATATTCCATTCCATTTATTTGACCAACCTTGTAAGGCTCTGTCTAAGTAAATTTTAAATAGAGTTAGTGACATGCAACATCCCTGTCTGAGGCCTTTGGTAGTATTGGAGACTTCTGTTAAAGTGCGATCAATTTTTATTTTAACCGAGTTATTTTCGTAGTATTCTCTAGTGGCGTTTATCAAGGTAGGTCTTATGTCGAAATGTTCCATTGCTTTCCATAGTTGTACTACAGGTACGCTGTCATAAGCTTTTTCTAGATCAATCAGTGCAATATGTGTTTCTCTATTTCTCTGTATACGTTTTTCGAGGGCTAGTTTTAGAGTGAAGATATTATCCATTGTAGATCGTCCAGCTCTGAATCCAGCCTGTTCTTCCGTTGTTTTTCTTTTATGTCTTCTTCAATTAGGTCTCTAAGGATCCGTGAATATAATCTAGCAATTGTTGGAATCACTGCTATCCCTCGATAATTTTTTGGATTGCCTTTTGATCCATTTTTATGTATTGTTGTAAATACGATGTTTTCCACTCCATCGGGGTCTTTTCGCCATTCAAACATCTTTCGAATAGGTTTTCGAGCATTTGTGTCAGTTTCGTGGGACCGTATCTAATAAATTCCGGGTAGATTCCCTCCAGGTCCTGGAGATTTTCGTAGTTGATCGTTTTAATAGTTTGCTTGACATGGGTATCTTTCAGTTGTATTCTATTACTGGTATTCTATTTTCCTGTTGAAACGCGGATAGCCTTTCTTCTACGAGTTCTTTGAAATATGATATCCAGTCGCTGTCTGATATACTGTTTACGTTTATTCCTTGTTTTTGTGTTGTTTTTATAGATTTTATCTTTTCCACGCTTCTGAACTTTTCGTACCTCCCAGTTGTTATGTCCAAAATTTACCATAGGCGCACTCTTAAGTTTAGCTAACAAATATTTACCTATCATCCTAATGATTACAACGTTTGACGACTTCTCGGGGCCATGAAGACAAAAAATAAATAATAAAGAAAATAATTAATTGTAGTAAGTGGTTGTTTTATTGAGCTATTAGTAAGTGTACATAGTACACCTTTTATTGAGAATTCGTTATTGTTAAACTCCGGCTTTGTATTAAACTTATAGGCGTAGCTAAAGGGCAAAACAATATAGTAATATAATAATAACAAATAGTTGGTTTGTAAACGTGTTGTAACACGACTACAAATCAAGTTATATATTGAAATTTTTGCTCGGCGTTCAAACATTTATAGATCGATTTGGCTGATAATTTTCTCATGCCAAAATCAGAAAACGCAACGTGAAAAATACGTTCGTATGTAACGTTGAAAGCCTCTGTTATAAGTTATGTAGCCTAATTGCGAGTTTTCCTTCATATCTAGGTAGATAACATAAAAAAACACCCTCATAATAATTATTTTATCGTTTTTAATTGTTAGGTATTCATAGTGATTACTCTATAGATTGGTTATTCTACACTGCGCTTTGCAATATACACAATGCACTACAATCAAATCTAATCTGTAAATAATTCTATTTTCGAATCGGTTATAACGACCAACAACGATCATTGTGTTCGTTTGAAAATGTGAGCGCAATAAACAGTTTGTTCGAATTTAAAACGGTTACGCAAATAAACAGAAAAAGAATTAGAAGAAATTAGGCCGAAAGTACGCCAACAAAATGAACACATAAACTGAAAGATACTATTGTTTGGCTTTGCATCGTGTGTTTATATGATTTTGGATGTGTTTACTAAATAATTTTGCCCGCGGAAGAATAATACCACCAAAATCATAAAACACTTTATTTTTTGATTAATTTCATGGTGAATATAAATAGTTCATGAATATCTGAGAGCTCTCAATCATCGCAAATTGAGGAACTGCTTCCTGCTTATTCCCACAAGCCCAGGACTGTTTTAATCGGTCGCTGTCATTTTACCACCTTACACGGTCAGGCATAACTATTGCAACAATATCTGTTAACAAAACCAACTGGTTAGCTGAATCCTTTGCCGCACACTATATTCAACGTGCAGTCAAAAATGCCCGATATTGTCATCAGAAAGCGTATCATAAATGTACATATCTTAATATGATTAGACACTAACAGACACCCCAAATGAGTTTTCAACAAAATTTTTTTTTTCCGATCTTTACTGAAAACTGATAACCTTGATTTTTTTTTATATACCAGATAAATTTTCAAAGGTAATGCACTCGTGATAATTTTCGTTTAATCTACATCCTGTGGAGAATATTCCAAAATTTTTTCAAAATTTTTTAATCAGTACTTTTCGAGATAAGGGGAGACAGCGATTTTTCGCAATTTTTTAATAAATAATACAAAAAAAAGTGTGCGCAAGTATTATATTATTTATATTTTTGAACTCGTGTTTTTACAGACTCTCATTTGATACCCCACTTGAGGATCTAGTAATTTTTTTTTTTCATTTCCGATTTCACCCCCCAAAAATAACCCCTTAAGTCACAATCGAATATTCAAAACTACACGGCTCTGATGAGGCCGGCAATTTCTATAGTAGTGCCAAATTTCAACTTTCTATGGTAAATAGTTTCCGATAAAATCGTGTGTGACAGACGGACAGACAGGACACCGGAGTGATCTTATAAGTGATTCCGTACGGAACACTAAAAAATGCGTGAGCGAACTGACACCAGTTTTTTGTAGATTCATCCCTCTGGATAGAGATTCCCATCGAGTTTAATTTGCAGCGATTCAAGAGCTGACGAGCTGCTCGTGGAGAGCTTTAGAGATTTCCTTGCAACCATGCTCTTTTTTTAAAAAAAAGGAAGCAAGATGAAACACATATAGACTGTACCATGTACGCAGCAGTCTAGTGTTTGCGCAGCTCCACCTTATTAGAAGGCACCTTAGTTCATCCTTCGGTATACTGGGAATTATGTAATATTCCCCGAAAGGAAAAACTGAGTTTAAAAAACATAACGTTGAACTTTTCAAACTGAAACGGAAAGCACGTCTCCCGAGCGCACCATAGGTAACGTTGCCAAATCGCTTAGACGTTATTTACGTAATTAAGGTGCTTTTTTACTTATTTTTATTTTAATATCAATTGTATACTAAAATTACAAACCTTAAAGTGCTTAATTTACCTGTAGCCAGGGTGCTATTTGTTTAATTTCTTTTTAAATTTCGTATTAACGAAAATATTTCCCTGATTTTTTGAATTGCGACATTTTAAGCGGTAATCTGCAAATAGCCCCCTACACGATAAGACTTTATGTTACATAAAAGGAAAAACAGATAGAAAACTCCTATCAAGCTTGAAACAAAAGTAAAATGGCAATTTTTTTCTTTCTCTCTCATCATAGAAGGATTCCTGTGAGGTATGACAATGGTGAATGTTTTAATAATAAAATCTTTGAACTATACTCCTAGGTAACAACTCCTGTAAGATACGGATAACATAATTTCTTTTGAAATTAAGATTTTTTTTGCATGATGTCGCTACCAACATATTTAAGAGGCATGTGCTTAATTTGAGACGAGTTTTTGCTTCTCTTACAAAGAAGTATTCTCCCAATTAAGTTAAAATTTAAATCACATCAACAACAATTTAATAATACCCTTCTCTTGTAATTAATTAAAATAATTAAATATTTGTTGATTACCGTTTATATATTTCTTAATTATTGTATTCAGTAACTACTTGGCACTTAATTACCTAAATGTTTCACTGGCATAATTAATTTCTGTCGGTGATTTATCTCCTTTACAAAAATGTAAAACTAATCGTATAGATAGACGAACTCATCAGAGCGACATACACACATATTCATCCATCATTCAAGTGGTTTTTCAAGGAAATTATGCAATTATCATTTAACAGGGGAAATTTATATTTACAGTAAAAATAAACTTGTGGGAATTCTTTGAAATAACAATAGAATAGATACGAGGTGTTTGTAAAGTTTGGGCGTTATTTTTACGTGATGGAGAAGCAAAGATACTTTGCCAAATATCTGTGCATATACAATATGGGATGAAAAGTCCCACGAGTTTCCAAGAGATGGCAGCGTAACCAAAAAAAACCGTATGATTTTTGGTTAGCGTAAACTCGCAGAAGATTCGTGTAAAATTTTTATGACATTTTGTCTATTAGTTTGCTAGTTACAAATGTTTGAGTGTCGCTACTTTTATTTTTACAAAAAGATGTAACAACATTGCTTTTTGATGAGAAAAAATACAGTCAGAATCCAAGAATGGGTTGAGAAATGTTATGTCACATCTGCTCCATTGAAAATAACTCAAAGCCCATGATTTAGTGAACTTAAATGCGGTCGTAAAACCATTGATGATGCACCACGTTCCCGACGTAGAAATGAGGCAGTCGCTCCAAAAAAACACAATAAAAACCAACTTATTGTTCTGAATGACCACAAAGTGAAAGTGGGACATCGTGCAGATATCAACAGAACGCGTGAGGCATATTTTGCATGAATATGTGCACATATAAAAGCTATGTACCCGATGGATGCCGCACACCTTCACGATTGACCAAAAAAAGCAATGTGTCGAAAATTCAGAATGCTGTTTAGCACTGTTTCGGCGTAATCCAAAGTCGTTTTTACGTCGATTTGTAATAATGAACGAAACATAAATCCACCACTACACGCCTGAGTCCAATAGGCAGTCCGCAGAGTGTCTGGAAGGTTTTGGTTTACTGGACCGTTTGATTGGTGAAATCAAGAACAAAAGGCCGCATTTAGCGAAGAAAAAGTGTTGGTTCGCCGAGATAATGCACCAGCTCACAACCTGATAAAATCGATGATGAAATTCGATCAACTGGGTTATGAATTGCTTCCGCATTCATCAGATCTCAGATAATAGGTAAATTGTCTCCCATAAATTTTAGCTACCTGATATAGATGTGTAAATTGGGTCCCGGTTAATAAATAATAAAGATGGTTTATAAGTTTGATTTTATTGAAGAACAAAAAATGTAGACAACAAATTAAAAGAAAATACCTAATTCTAAGTTTTAAGATATAGCCTAAACCTTAAATCCACCTATAATAATAAAGTATAAACGTACATGATGATATTTCACAAATAAATATATAAAATATACATAATATTCCATACAAACATACATAATAATTAATGTTTAGCACCACAATGGAAAAACATGCATGCTTTTCTATAAAAATAATTGGATGAGCTTTGTAGAAGGAGTCGATTGTGGAACGATTCACAAGCATTGGTAGTGCGGGTAAGTTCCGCTGAATTTTCAGCCCGAAGATTGGGTGCAACTGATACCAAGTCAAATACGAAACAATCGCTAACTTTATCCGGTTTTTAAAAAGTAAGGGCGAATGTCATTCGTAACCTTTTTCCAACCTCAGAAGTTTCATCTTTATATGAACACTAGCAGTGCCCGCGGCTCCGCTCGCGTGAACTTGATTCACTACTATCGTCACTGCTTATTCCTTATGTTACCTAACGTAATAAAATATCTGCCATTATTTCCCCTTATCTCCCATTATCTCTACATAATTTCCATTATCTAGGCTTATCTCTGCTCATCTCCCATTATTTCTCCTTATCTTTCATTATTTCCCCTTATCTTCCATTATATCACCTTATCTAGGCTTATCTCGCAATATTTCTCCTTATCTCCCATTATTTCTCCTTATCTCCCATTATCTTACCATAACTCCCATTATCTAGACTTATCTCTGCTTATCTCCCATTATTTCTCCTTATCTCCCATTATTTATACTTATCTCCCATTATCTCACCTATCTCCCATTATTTAGGCTTATATCGAATTATATAGAACATATGTATAAATTTATAAAAACACGTAAATCGGTTCTCGAGTGATAAGCGCACTAACGGACAGACAGACGATAGAGAAACGTTGCATTTTTTATATATTATATTCTTTGCTACATGATATTGTTCCACATTTAATGCTTTAGGCAGTTTTATTGCAAGAGAAGGCGCTAGCGGCAAAGTTTCCGACTTGATTCACTATTATCGTCACTGCTTATTCCTTATGTTACCTAACGTAATAAAATATATCCTATAACCTGGCCAGAGAACATATGTATGTTTTAAAAAAAAAAGTACGTAAATCGGATAAGTGGTTCTCCAGTGATAAGCGCGCTAACGGACAGACAGAGAGAGAGACGTTGCATTTTATATATATATATATATATATATATATATATATATATATATATATATATATATATATATATATATTATAGATGGTAAGTCGTATTCTTTGATTTTTCGATATCAACATTGTGAAAGATGAAACCGACATCCAAGTATTTTCGCTAATGGTCAAGTTTGTTGAACAGCCATATGGATACCTTTTTGCAAAATCAATTACAGTTTCCAAAATTTCTAGTTTGACAAAATTATATTTAAAAATATCCGTTATGAAATTAAATAATTTTATGTACGTCTCCGTCTGTTTATCAGGCAACCACGAAAAAATTAATGGAATATACCATAATGTCCGTTGTAACACCCATGAATAGTAAAAAATTGACAAAAGAACTGAGGGCAATAATTAAAGGTACCGTCTAAATAAATTCGTGAGACCTTTTCCAAAAACTGGATATTTGATTTACAACAAAATACAACTATTTGGTCACTTCTACTGTTAATAAGTACAAACGGTTCACCTTTAGATGTTCCGATGTTGATCTCTTCCAGAGTTTTAAAAGTATCTTCAATACTCTTCGGCAATGCAAGGTGTTTTTTTTTTTTCCGACGAGCGTTGTACATATTTCTTCTAATATAAGCAACGTCGGACGTAGTAACTGTTGATGGTTCGACAGCTTTTCTTTTACAGGACATGTTAACAATTTGACGACGTACGTCATGGCAATGTTCCTGCAATATTGTTGTCCACTTCTTCTAGGGTAACATGGAAAAATTTGCACGTTTTCTTTGTGCAATCCAACGCTTTTCACCATTTTTTAAACACTTTTGGAAGCTGTATTTATAGTTGTTTAAAAGTAATAACTATTTTCCTTTTTCACTTAAAATGATACTGGGATTCATGTTAAGAAAATGTTTCGCGTCTTTACTGACGGAATTTAGAAATCAAATTGACAAATATTACAAGCAATATATCCGCTGTATATACCACACTTATTTGCAATATTGTATACCTACCCTTAATTACCGGGAAATATCCATTAGGTAGAATAAAGGTTTGGGAGGCAATCTATCTATAAATCATTAAATCTATCATTAAATCTGACCATTTTTACTACTACTACCTGCGGGGAGGCAATTTACCAACACCCCCCCAGCCATTATTACCTGGAACTTGGAAGGTAATCTGTCCGTGACAATTTGAGTTACTTTATTAAAAAAAAACACCACACACTACACTAGTCGGCAACATACTTGTGAATTAATCCGAAATAACCGTATTGCCATATAATATACTTTGTTGTCCTAGCGTAACTAGAGCCACAGCTTAGTTCAAGGCAGTTGCGAACTGCTAAAGACAAATTTCAACTTTCTATAGCTTAACTAGTTTAAGTAACTTACACTTAACACTTAGAAGTGGATAGTGAACTTTGTGATAGTGATTTTATGGGGAAAGTGTTCCTATTTTTCATTTTCCGGGGTCTTCCAAATTCGAAAAGGTGGTTCTAGGGCAAGAGATTTGGCTCACATGAAAAAGTCGAATGAGAGCTCGCCAAATCGTACTCCATGGAACGTATCCGAATGTTGAAAGATCGCTAGAAGAATTTGGGAAGTCTCGGGGAAAAGTACAGGGTGTCTATTTTAAGTGGTGCCACCATCTTCGAAACAGTTGATTTAGAACATGTTTAGTGGTGCAGACTATTTTTTTTTATTTCTGAGATATGGAAGAAAGTTTAAAAATCGCCAAAATCTAATAGGAAGTTTAGAAGTCTACAGGACTAGGGCTCTATTAATTTAGATAAGATTGGCACTAAAGAGGCAATTTACACTCATGTTAAGAAAACAGCTGAACGCTATACAGCGAAGAACCATTGGTACTGCACATGAGGGAGGCTGTAGTGGGCGACAAAACGCAAAAAACTCGATATTTCAAATAAAGACGTAGACTACACCCTTCACAGAAAACAAATGAAGACAGAAAAGGGCTGGTCGGTCTAAAACCACAACAGAACGGGAAGATCAGTTCATCACAGTGATTTCTAAGTGAAATCAACGGTTAACTGCTCCTCAATTTTTTTTTCTTGTTCACCTCCCCGTCTGAGTAGGGATTTTACCCTTTGTCATATCCTGAGGATATCGGCGCGGATGTCATAATGTAAATTACTGCTGCTTTAAATGAAACCCTGTATTGCCTTTACGTTCTTTATATAGTGTAGTTGTTTGGAGTTGATAGCAGAATTCTCTCACTGTAGATGCAAATACATGTTGGGGTGCGCCCAAAAAAAAAGAGATTTCTTATGCATTTTACTGGATTTTGTTACCTGTTTTGAATTATTTTTAAGGGTTTACCCTATTTTAGGCCGAAAACTTCTGCTATACAAATGGGTCATAAAATGTAAATGAGGGTTCATCGGTCACATAGCCGTCTGAGCGTAACCTGCTTTTAGTGTTTGATAAATAAAATTATTTTAAAAATGAAGTTATAGAAATATAAGAGATATAGAAAATTTTTTTAATATGTATATATACAAATTCACAATTCACGATATATAAGTACTTTAATTACAATCAAAAGCAATCATCATCTTCAAAATCTGAAGACTTGACTTCTCTTAAATTCATAATTAAGGGTTCTATTTCCACAGTTTCTTCGAAGTATTCGTTAAATTTCCACATTTTATTTTTTTCTTCTATAACATGCCGAATAACATTTTTCCAATTATCCTCCTGCTGGTATACATTCAATTATTTGTTGGAACTACTCCTCAAAAACATCGGCCGTCATCTCCTCATGGTAATCTTTAGTTGACTTTGAATCGAATTCCAACAAGCCACTGTCGAGAAATCCGTTTTCACTATCAATATGTGCTATAATTAGCCTGCGACCTTTTCCTGAATGGGGCTGTAATCCAGTTGACTAAACTTCCATAAAAGCTAGTTTGGCACTCTTAATGTTTTTGTCAATCCAGAATTTTTTCACTGTGTATCCTTCACTAACCCAAGTCTTATCTAAATAAAAAATATTTCTTTCTTCGGCTCGAAATTTTCTGATTGCTCGTAGATATTCTCTTCACCAACAAATTATTTCTGTTTTATCGATACGAACAGATTTTGTATTGTGTTTTTTCCAACGAAAATTCTAGTTATGAAGGATTTTCCATAATTTCCATTTTTTTATAATTGGTAAGTCCTGGTCTTTTCTGATGTACTTTATGTAGTGTAGATATTTCTTTCAGAATAAAAAAAAATGGTGTACTTTTCTTCTTATTGCGTTTCTAAAGTCTTCATCGACCTCTAAGGGCTCCTTTCCTTTGTGATTCTGAGGTTCGTTGCAAGGACCTCGTTTCCTTTCTTTTAGAAATCTATAAATAGTTGCTGATCCAACTCCCGTCATGTTGGCACAGGTTTCCACAATTTCACGGACTTGGCTTGTTGGATGTTGATGCACTAGGGCATTGTGGAAGTTAAGTATTATTGGTTTTTCTCGCAGAGAAAATGCAGATTTACAGATTCCGCGAAGTTTGATCGGGGCAAAATTGAAAGTTGAAGCCATCGCTGTTCTAATTTGAACTAAGCATATTATAGGTTCTTGCTTTATTTTTATACTTGCACAGAATATTTCTATTGCATATTTAGGTACTTAGGAACCTACTTACCGATAAGTACTTTGTTTAATTATATTCCAATAACTGCTAATATCACAAATGATTTTATTGTGCCTATTTTCATTAAGCTTTACAACACTGTAGATTTCTAGTTCTTAAGAATTGTTAATTGTACTTGTCTAGGCCTTTATCATACAAATAAGAGTTTTAGTTTTATCATTTACTCATTAAAATAAATTTTGAAATGTGTTGATTTATATAGCTTATTGTAAAGTTTAAAAGGCGTGTAATAAAATATTTTTTAGAAAAAGATCGCGTTATCGTATAGAGACAGAAAATAAAGGTGATTAACACTAAAAATGCAAATAATACAGGCCACCAAAAAAAATATTTGTAAAAACTTTTTAAACCAATACATCTGTGTGTTTTGTATTTTTGGGTGTTGAAACCGTATCTGATATCAGTTTTTTTGTATCACCCACAGTTCCCCCACAATATGACATCGATTAAATTTCAAAATAGGGAAAATTTGATACATAAAAAATAAAAACTTAAACCGTACTTTTATTTGATTAGGCTACAATTTTTACTCACGATAACTTATTTCACTTCAATGCGAATAGTTTAGGTGCTTATTTTTCTGTATTTCCTTTCCCTTTTCTCTGTGAAGTTTCTTGTATAGCTTTTTCTCCGATGTGATGCATTTTGTTGTTCTCTATGAAGTGACCAATAGTAATCACCCATCATGTTGATATTCCACTGTCCCTGGTACCGTTTCTCCATCTCCTTTATGTCCTGATGGAACCGTTCCCTCTGCTCTTCACTCACATCGTCTAAGTTTCTAGGAAAAAAGTCAAGATGGTTGTGCAAGAAGTGGATTTTAAGGCTCATCAGACAACCCAGATTTTTGAACTTGTCTATCATATTAGCTACGATAAATTCATAGGTCTTTCACATTGCCCAAAAACTTAGTCACAACTTCTTTAAATGATATCCAAACCTCCTTTTCCTTTGTAATCATCCATGCTTCAAAGTTGGAATCGAACATCATTTTACGAATATCAGGCCCAACGAAAACCCCATCTTTCAGTTTGGCTTCTGATAAATAAGGAATTCTTTTACACAAATATTTAAAACATTCACCATCTTTAAGCAAGGCTTTCGCAAATTGTTTCATTAAGTCTAACTTGATGTGTAGTGATGGTAAAAGAATTTTTTTTGGGTCTACTAAAATTTTATGCAAAATGTTCTTCTCGCCGGGTGTTAAAGTTTTTCTTACGGGCCATTGTTTTTTGGACCAATATTGATCCCTTGCTCTGCTGTTCCACTCATATATAAAAGATGGAAACTTTGTAAATCCCTTTTGTTGACTAAGGATCATGGATACAACTTTTAAATATCCGCATAACATCCAATCGTGAGCTGGACAGTTAATTTTCTGTAAAATCATGTTAAAATTTTCGTAAGTTTCTTTCATATGGACTGAATGAGCAACAGGCAGTGAAGCATAAGTATTTCCGTTGTGTAACAGAACACCTTTTAAACTAGTTTTTGATGAGTCTATAAAAAGCCTCCAATCTTCCTTCTTGTACTCAATGCAAAATTCGTTCATTAGACTACCAATATTATGGCAGTAAAGCAAATCCTCTTCCTGCTTGAAAAACTGAGCAAACTGTTGATCTCTTGTTCTGTAATGGAAAATAGATGTTCTAGATTACAATAAATGTTTTTCTTTCAGCCTAGAACCAAGCAATTCTACTTTTTCCTTAGTCAAACCCAAATCTTTCATTAAATAATTTAACTCAGCTTGTGTAATCAACTGTGGTTTTAAATTTTCTAAAGAACATTGAAACTCATCATCATCCGATCGACTTTCATTAAATTCGGGACTGGATTGTAAAACGTCATCAATAGACTGAGGTGGCTCAGGGACAGGAAGTCCCGGACCATGTCCTACCGGACGATTAGCTGAATTGTAAAGTTAGGATAGACAATTACTTTCTTATTTTTGGAGTTATATCCAGAAACTTCAACGCTGCGAAAATAACAATCAGTTGAATCATAAGATCTTCGACATGAGCACTACTTTGTGAGGAGCCCAACATTTTTCTTGATTAGCGATTTCTACACCAAAATATGCAAAGTATACTTTTTTTACAAAGTCAGTAGTGTTTCTTTGATGTTTTTTAACCACAAACTCACCACATATACAACAAAAAGTGTTTGGAGAGTTTTTATAACCACGATTAGCCGTACTCTGAGTGTGAATTAAAGCACATGGGTTAAACACTGCAATGCGAGGTTATATTAACTGGAAAAAAACAAACAGCTGTGACATTTATCGGAACTGCCAACCTAATAACATTTGATTTTACTGACAACCTTATAAAATTCCGATTTTATTGCCAACCTAATAACATTCGAATGATAAAAAAACCGGTCAAGTGCAAGTTGAACTTGCACAATTAGTGTTCCGTACGTTGATTGCTTTTAAAATAAAAAAACCGGTCAAGTGCAAGTTGAACTTGCGCAATTAGTGTTCCGTACGTTGATTGCTTTTAAAATAAAAAAAACCGGTCAAGTGCAAGTTGAACTTGCGCAATTAGTGTTCCGTACGTTGACTGCTTTTAAAATAAAAAATGTTGTAATGGAAGTATAAAATGATCAGTGACTTCACAAAACACACCCCAAATGAGTTTTTTTTTTTTTTTTTTTTTTTTTATTGGTCTAGCACACGTGCTGCAGGGAAGTTCCTAAAGCGCTCCAGGAGCGGCACGAGTGCGGAAAAAGCGATTCACGTTGTTCTTGAATCGCTGTAAATTGTAGTCGGTGGGAAACACAGCGCTGGGCAAATTATTCCAAAGGGATGACGTTCTCCATATAAAAGATTGCTTGAAAAGCGTTGTACGCGGAGTAACAAGCTGAACCTCATACGGATGCGAAGCGCCAGCGCGACGTGTATTTCTTACATGCACCGCTTTGGAGGAATTAAGCGGGCTACATTCTTCGAACACTTTCCATGAAAATACTTGTAGAACAGACTCAAGTCGCCAACCGTTCTTCGATGTTCCAGCGAATCAAGGCCGCCGGTCAATTCCGGGTCCCCAATCAGACGGACCGCTCTTCTCTGAACAGAATCTAATAAATGCAGTGTATGTTTGGGAGCGGAGCCCCAAACGTGGGAGCAGTATTCCATAGTTGGTCGAATTTGGGCTTTGTAAAGAATTAACAGTTGTTGTGGGGTGTAAAGCTTTCTGGTTCTAAATAATATTCCCAACTTTTGAGAAGCTCTCCTTGCTATGCCTGCAACATGTTCATGCCAAGACATATTTGCTCCCAAACTAACGCCCCACAAATTGAGCGACGATGCTAGGGGAATGGAGTGCCCCGACATAACTATGTCGGGTTCAGCAACGTTAACTTTTTTAGAAAAAACTGCCGCTTGGGTTTTTGTAGCGTTAAATTCCACTTGGTTACTGTCACCCCAAGTTAGAATTTCTTCCAGGTCTTTGTTAAGTTGAACGACCTCCTGCTGTCTGCGGATATTCGCCTGAGCAGCCGATGTCCGAGCGTTCAAGGTGAATGAAGAGACAAGCGTACTGTCATCTGCAAAGCTATAGATTGGATTCCCGGTCTTTTACAGCAGATCGTTAATGTAAATGAGAAAGAGAGTAGGAGACAGTATGGAGCCCTGGGGCACACCAGCGTTGATAGTGAGGGAACATGAGAGCCACAAACAGAACCTTTCAGACATACCATAAG
This sequence comes from Pachyrhynchus sulphureomaculatus, assembly GCA_019049505.1. NCBI lineage: Eukaryota > Metazoa > Arthropoda > Insecta > Coleoptera > Curculionidae > Pachyrhynchus > Pachyrhynchus sulphureomaculatus. The sequence goes on from CM032451.1 coordinate 13,977,262, forward strand.
AGCGCAACTTAGCCAACAGTCCATCGTGCCAAACACGGTCGAATGCCTTGGATATATCAAGAGCAACCGCTCGAGATTCTCCAAAGTGTTCAATTGCGTTGTTCCAAACATGTGTTACATAAGTCAGAAGATCTCCTGTTGATCTATGTTTACGAAAACCATATTGGTGATCGCTAATAATATTGAATGGTTCAAGATATTTTAGAAGATGCTCATTGATAACCTTTTCCATGACTTTCGATATTATTGAAAGCAGTGCGACTGATCGGTAGTTATTTGGCAAGGTCTTCTTACCTTTTTTAGGTATCGGCTGAACTGTGGCACATTTCCAGCAGGACGGAAATATTCCCTTTCTGTAGGATAGGTTAAAAAGTCTACAGAAAACTGGTGTTAGTTCCCTTGCACAGTTTTTGAGAACTATGGCAGGTATTCCGTCAGCGCCAGAAGCCTTCTTGGTGTCTAGCTTCATTAAAATACGCTTTATGATGCGCTGTCTGAAGACAACATCGGGCATCCTTGACTGCAATATGGGAATAGTAGGTGGTGTTTTTCCTTGGAAATCGACAGTAGAATGTGAAGCAAAGAGTTCAGCCAACAAGTTCGCTCTCTCAACAGGTGTGGTTGCAATGGAATTATCTGGCCGTGTGAGTGGTGGTATGGTGGATTTGGTAAAATTTTGACTAACTGCCTTAGCGACTGCCCAAAAGGAGCTGGAATTGTTGGGACAAGCGAGAAGTTTGTTTCTAATTCGTTGATTGTGTGCCTCCTTGGTTTCGTCGATAATTCCCTTGCATCTGTTCCGGGCATGAACAAAGATGTTTCGATTTACGGTGTTAGGATTTTCACGCCATTGTCGGTAGGCAATATGTTTAGAAGCAACAGCTTCTTTGCATTTTCGGTCGAACCAAGGCTTACCGTTGGAGGAGCATTTCGTCGAAAAAGGGATATAAGCTTCCATACCAGCCAAAATAACATCGGAGACCTCCCTGGCGCAGTCAGATGGGTTATCGGATCGAAAACGAACGTCCATCCAAGGGAAAGTTCGAAGGTATTCCATGAGATCTTCCCATTTAGCAGATTTGTAGTGCCAAATCTTGCGCGGCCTAGGCGCCTCTCTGTCACTGATTGGCAGGATACTCGATGTCGAAAGCAGTTTATGGTCGGAAGAACCTAACGGCGGATTTACGGTGACCGTGTAAATCTCCGGATTGGTGGTTAAAAACAGATCAAGAAGACTGGCGAACTCCCCGTCTCGATCAGAGATCCGTGTTGGTTCGTCAATAAGCTGAGTTAAGCCACAACTGATTGAGAATGATTCAGCTTCACGACCTTGTTCGTCGGTAGTATTTGAATATTTGAGCCAGTTGATATTGTGGACATTAAAGTCGCCCAGGATGGCAATTTCGGCACTTGGAGTTTTCAACAAAGTTTGTTTTCGATCTTTACTGAAAATTGATGACCTTGATATTTCTGTTTTTTTTATATACCAGATAAATTATTAAAGGTAATGCACTCGTGATAATTTTCGTTCAATCTACACCCCGTGGAGAATATTCCAGAATTTTTTCAAAATTTTTTGATAAGTACTTTTCGAGATAAGGCGGGTGGACAGCGATTTTTTAAAAATAATACAAAGAAAAGTGCGTATTACATTATATATATATATATATATATATATATATATATATATATATATATATATATATATATATCTATATATATTACTCGTGTTTTCACAAGCTTTCATTTGACACCACACCGGATTACCTAGTAAAAAAAATTTTTTTTCACTTCCGATTTCACCCTCCAAAACTAACCCCTTAAGTCAAAATTTAACTTTCAAAATTACATGGCTCTGATGAGGCCATCAATTCCTATATTATTACCAAATTTCAACTTTCTATGACAAATAGTTTCGGAGAAAATCGAGTGTGACAGACAGACGGACAGACAGACACCGAAGTTATCTTATAAGTGTTCCGTACGGAACACTAAAAATAAACTTTTCACATTTTGAATATTAAAATGTGAAAAATTGGTGAGTGATACGACTTTTTTATTATTTATTTTCGGACTCAGCACACCAAAAAACATAGGAATCAGGTAAAATTATAAAAAAAAAAGTTTTTTCATCGTTGGCCTGTGTAAATGGTAGAGAAATTTCGGAGTTTTTGACATTTTAATGTTTATAACACATTTTGTGTGCTATCAACTCCAAACAAATGGACTATAGTGTGGGAAAATCGAATTCGGTATTTATTTTCAAACTGCATGTTTCTGCGGAAACTAACGGGTAAGAGGTTTTATTATTATTATTTTTTTTTGCTTGAAGAAAGATTGCTAATGTTGTTATATTTACGTAATATAAAATAAATTTCATTAAATCCAAATATTTAACTGACGTATCGCAATAACAAAACTAAGAAAATAAACTTTCGATAATATAATCAGTGAAAGAAGAAATAAATTGTGGGTCAAAGACGACAACTGTATTACGGCAGTAGACATATTGCAAACGCGTGCACACATTATTACCATTATGAGATGTTTAGTTTTTAATCATGAGCGTATTCTAAAGATAACACGTAGGCTGAAAAGTTTTTGGTCTGACACATAGATGTCGCCCTTTTCAAAAAATCCATATGATTTTAAAGAAGTACCAACTTTCAAACGAAACGTGTCAAAATTTCTTGACATTGCGATGATTAGTTTACAAGTTACATTGGTTTTAGTAACGCTACTTTTGATATTTTCAAAACAATGAAAAAAATCAAATTTCATGTGTTGATTAAACACTGTTTTTTAATGGGAAAAAATACCTAAAAACTAATTTTGGGGAAAATACTTTTATTAAGAATTGCAATTAATATTTAACAAACTGGCCGTCTACTTCGGCTCTCAAAAATATAATAATCCATGAAATGCATACCCCCTACATTCGTTACCCAAAAACATAATCTTAATATAATATATAGCCAAACCTGTCACATAAAAATACTCTTAAGGGTCTGTAATTTGAGACATGTCAATAACAGTAACTTAAACATAACTTAAACTAGGTAATCTAAACAAGTTGAGGGCATTGGTGATTAATTGATATTTTACTTCTCACGCTGCATTTTTCTATACAGAGGCGGAGATGATGTCGTTTACAGTCGGCCACGCTATCTTGTCCACGACCCCGTGGACTTATTAAACCTGCGTAAAGAAAACAAGTCAATCAAAATCTTGTTTATACTAAGTTGATGAGTTAATATACTATATGTACAAAATAATTATAACGGCATATCTCCACACTGCTTCCGGTAAGGCAGACTGAAAATAAACAAAATGGGGTAAGTAACACATAATTTATGTAAAGCCGATGCATCAGCGGGGGAGGGAATAACGATTTATACATACAAACCCATAAGTATACGTAATATAAATAAAATAAATCAATAAAAAATAACGAGAAGGAGCACCAATCAACAGCTTCTGTTGATCAGCTCTCCACGTATTTACGTAATAAGCGCTTGTTAACTTTCGTCAGTAAGACTCCACGTCGGAGTCAAAACTAACACGTTAAGGCCTTTATTTTATCGATCGAAACTATCCCATGATATTTTCGTTGTGATCGAGAAGATCCTCTTTGATCTTCCACTACGTATCGATCGTGGTCCAGTCTCGTATGGTCCACTATATTTGGGGAGTAGTTTCTTGCTTTTTTCCGTCGTCGGAATTCTGAGTCGTACGACATTGAAGGAGTACTGCTTTACGATGCGCATCAAATCGTGCCTTCCGATATCGTCGCTTTTCGTCAAGCCGAGCTTTTACGTTAGCTCTAGTTTTATCCAGATATCACTGCTTTTCGTTAAGCCGAGCTTTTGCGTTCGCTCTATTCTTATCCAGATATCGTTGCTTTTCATTAAGCCGAGCTTTTACGTTCGCTCTTGTCCAGATATCATTATCAAGATATCGTTGCTTTTCGTTAAGCCGAGCTTTTACGTTCGCTCTGCTCTTATCCAGATATCGTTATCTAGATATCGTTGCTTTTCGTTAAGCCGAGCTTTTACGTTCGCTCTACTCTCATCCAGATATCGTTATCTAGATATAGTTGCTTTTCGTTAAGCCGAGCTTTTACGTTCGCTCGTGAAGTTGCAGAGATATTTAATTCATGTTTAATATTTAGATCCTTACAAAACTTATTAAAGATCTTGGTCATGAAGCAATTCCCTCCACTAGTAATAATCCTTCTCGATCACTCGTAATTTTCTACAACGCTGTCTAAGAATGTGATTAATGGTTGCCTTTTAGTGGATGGTACAGCTCTTTTTTTTTAAAAAAAAAAATTGCAAACTTAGTGAAGGTTGAGGCGATTCCTTTTTGATCTTACAAACGGTCTCCAATAGTCAATATGAAGGGTGTCAAATGGAGTAGCTATCTTTGCAATTTGATGCAAGTGTCCAGGCGATCACATAATACCCAGGCCATCTTCCGCTCGGCTACTTGTTACACGTACACGGCAGAGAAGCGGTAATAAATTTCTTGACATACTGGTCATTCTTTTTCCTTCCAAGTAACTCTCTACAGTCGACCATGTTCAACTCAAGTTCCCCCGTATATTTCACAAAACAACATTTAAATGAATTTATTAGACCAAGCAGACGTTTTACTTGTTCAGACGTGAGGTTTTTATTATAAACCAAATCGTTTTGTTCAAATGATTCAAGATTAATTATTTTAATTGAGAGTTTTGTATAGCTTTACCAGTAAAAGATTTATCTTCAAAACGTGAACACATCGGACTAAAGTAATTTTAGAACTCGCCCTGATATCTTGGGAGAAAACGTTTGTGATGGAAATGTACCTATTTTCGCTTCGTATAGTGCATTCTCCGATGTAACATTCCTTGTTGGGAACCGGTCGTAAGCCCCCTTGGATGTATACCTCTCAGTTGAGACTACCTTTTGATGTAACAGCAACCAACACTGATGTTTCAGGTGGAAAAATACTGTCCTTGGCCCATAGTGGTATTTTCCTCTTCCCTATTCGTAGGACTTCGCTCAATCGTTGGGTAAGGAAGATATTCTAACTCCTCCATCAGTCACTGTCATAATTACTTGATGTAAATTCAAGAAGGGTTGACTAATCCTGACTTGCACTTCTTGAGCCGAATCTGGTAGAACAAGAGCTTTTACGTTTACTTCTGCATGGTCTAGTTCTATGGTAAAGCCTGTTTTTTTTTTCAGTACGGTCACTATGGACTCACCACAGCCGGTTATCGTTAACGAGCTAGGTAAAATCTTTAATTTTAGTTATCATGCTTGTTCATCCCTACTGATTATTGCACCACAGCCGTGTCAACATAGGCTCTGAAAGGTTTTCTAGTTATGATGAATTCAAGAAAATATCTCTCATTATGCGCTGTTCTAAAATCGTCGAATTTTACCACCTAATTTCTAAAATGACGGCGACACTCTTTTTCAATATGGCCCAATCTCTTGCAATGTGAGCACTCAATTCGTGGTTTCGAACAGCTGTTGGAAAAATGCCCCGATTGCCTACAGTTGTAACACTTCTGTTCGTTCTTGGTGTTACCTTTAATTTTCCCTGCTGATTTTTCAAAGTTAAATCTACCCTTTGAGTAGAAACGTTTTTCATAGGGTCCAGGATTTTCGAATATTCTAGAACAATTTGTTGTTTCAAAGATGAGAGAAATTCTGCATAAAGAGCATCAGGTGTTTCGTATCGCCCGGTTCTTGCTCCCACTTTTTCGGGCTTATTTCGCATGCATTAATCAAGTCCATCTTATCAAAGTAGTACTCTTCCCAACCTTCGGTGGATAGTTTTCGTCTATTAAGTAGTTTTCTTAGCGAGGATGCATAATCTTGATGCTCGGGAAGCGATTTTAATAGCAACTGCTTCCATTCTGCCCAGCTTAGGTCGTATGAGCTCAGATTGTCATACCATTTGCGAGCTAAGCCACTTAATCGGCTCTGCATGTGGAAAATTTTAGCGTAATCGTCCCATTGGTTAATTTCCCCAGTTGCTCTATCTCCTCGAGCCACTTAGCACAGTTAAGGTTAGGATTTCCCGGTTTAAACTCCGGGATACATTTGGGTTTTACGAAAATCCTACTGGGACCTGACCTTGACGTGACGTCGCGTTCTATGAGTTTTTCAACCAGAAGTTCAAGCCTTTGAACACTGTCTTGTGGAGGTGGAATAAAACTTCTTTCGCTAGATCGCGTTGTTGCTTCCACAACTTGTACCGTCGATCGTACGCGCGAATCACTGCTTTCCAGCCGACGATGACGACGCTTGCGGTCATAACTACTATCACGCGAGCTCGCATTTGAACTTTGCGAACGTGATCTTGAGCGTCCCATATTATTACACCCTAGTTCTAAAGCTTAGTTGGTAAAAAAAATTATATTGAATTAACTATGACGCAATGACACCGTAAAGTTTATACGTTAACTACGTTTGCCCCTCAAAATGTGTCAACTCTAATAATAAAACTTAATATATTACTATAATAATTTTAATACAATAAACAAGTATCAAAACTTTGTGTACCTATAACATTTAGATTAGTAATGATAGTAATTCCAACTATAAAATACGATGCCTAATTTGTACGTTAATTAGACTCTAATTTTTTTTTGTTCCAAAATTACAATATATTATATTACAAAATATTTTAAATCGGCAACCTCCAACAAATAAAATTTATATCTACTTGTTTTATCAATAAACAGGTAGACTTAAATATCGAATCCAGTTCCTGGAAAGGATACACAACAGTCGAATAAAATAAATAATCAAATTTCGTACTTACGTAGGCCTAATTTATTCGTTTTGTTAACTAATATTATTTTTTTTTTTAATTTATTACTTCACTTCAAAAGTGTAATTTAATTTGTACGTTAATTAAATGCACTTTTGTGAGCCTAACACAATGTTTACGAAAACAATATAAACATTAGATCACACTCCGGTAGGAAAACAGCACACACAGGAACTCCTTTATTTTTCAAGCACAAAAACTTAAAATCACTCGGCACAGTGAGATCAATCCCACCGCTGCACTAAAAACTAATTTTGGGGAAAATACTTTTATTAAGAATTGCAATTAATATTTAACAAACTGGCCGTCTACTTCGGCTCTCAAAAATATAATAATCCATGAAATGCATACCCCCTACATTCGTTACCCAAAAACATAATCTTAATATAATATATAGCCAAACCTGTCACATAAAAATACTCTTAAGGGTCTGTAATTTGAGACATGTCAATAACAGTAACTTAAACATAACTTAAACTAGGTAATCTAAACAAGTTGAGGGCATTGGTGATTAATTGATATTTTACTTCTCACGCTGCATTTTTCTATACAGAGGCGGAGATGATGTCGTTTACATACCGTTCAAGCAAAGCAATGGCTTGATAAGTGTTATGGGGACTCTGCCCTTGGAAAAATCATTCATCATTTACTGGTGTGCTGAATTTAAACGCGGTCCTACAGATACAAATAATGCTGAACGCTCTGGACTCCCCAATGATATGGTTACACCGGAAAACATTAAAAAAATCCACAAAATTGTTTTGGATGACTATAAAGTGAAATTGCGTGAGATAGCTGATACCCTAAAATTATCAAAAGAACGTGTTGGTCATATTTTACATGAACATTTGGGCATGAGAAAGCTCTGTTTGAAATGGGTACCGCGTTTGCTCACAGTGGACCAAAAACAACAACGTGTTGATGATTCTGAGCGCTGTTTGGACCTGTTTAACAGGTTGACTGCCGATCTATATTTTTGAGTTTGTGGTTGACGCCGGTAAGATTTTTCCAAATATTTTTATTTTATTGTGGTAAATATGAATTAAAATGAGTCTTGGATGTGTTTTTTTTAAGTGCCATTCAAAATATTAGAAAAAAAAAATTTCACTCCGATCGGAGTAATCGGCGTTGCAAGTGAAAATTTTTACTAGATGCCGAACACTCCGATCGGAGTGTCCAATTAAATAAGTAAAGAAATAATAAATCGAACTCATGAACTCAAAACATTTATTTCTAAATCATTTTTGTACATTTTTATGGTAATCCTCAAAGCAATTAAGGCAAAAACCTGGTTGTCCAGGGCACATTTTGCATTCATACACTGTTTGCTTTCTTATTTTTTTTTTCTGCATTCTTTGCATTCCTTTCTGCTTACCCGTTTTGTTTCTTTAGTTCCTTTTTTTTTCCCTAACAATTTTTTCTACTTTGCTAATGCTGTGGACATTTATTTGGCCTGGAGGAATTTGCGGCAAATTAGTAATTGGTCGTCTGGCTAGTAAATTTCTTATGACATCCAATCGGAAGTCATATAATCGTAACTGGTCAGACCGCGAATATTTATTGTACAAAAAATAGGCGTTTATCATGCTCATTTGCAGCACATGCATGAATAACTTTTTGTACCACCGAATGGTTTTACGGCTGCAAGGATAATATGCCATCATTTGGTCCTGTCTATCTATACCGGACATAAAAGCATTATATCCAATGATTGCGGAAGGTTTTTCAGATTCTTGATTTCTTTTGTTTTTAAAAATGCCCATTTCGCTTCCAAATTCTGTTGAAATGTATTGAACATTGCGTTTATCGCGCCATTTTCCGACATGCACTCCATTGCAAAACATAGATTTATTCTCACCACGTTTTAAGTTTGCACTCATTACCTCTTTCGGATTATCTTTCCTCTCAGCTCTCAGCGTACCAGTGCAGTATGTATATTGTTGAAGTAATTTCCTAGCTAAATTAACACTATTGTAAAAATTGTCTAGATAAACAGCATGTCCCACATCCAATTTTTCCTCCAATAAATGTAAAACAATCTTTTCAGTATGTCCGCTTCCACCATAAACATCTGTCGCACCTTCGTAGACACGAAATTTCAAAATAAGTCCATTAGGCTCTGTCAGCATGTATAACTTCATACCATACTTATGACGCTTATTCTTGATATACTGTTTAAAACTGGAGACGACCCCGATAAAGTACCATAGCTTCATCCAAAGACAACTCTCTTCCAGGATAGTAAATTTCTCCCATCTTGTTGTTAAAAAAATCTACCACAAATCTAATCTTTCCTAGCCGATCTGCCGGATCCATATCTGGAGATGTAAAATGCAAACACCTCAAGATAAGCAAAAATCTATTCCTTGACATATATTTTCTAAAAACAGGTAGATTAAATAGCGGATCAGTTTTCCAATAATCGTTAAGACGGCTCAAGGATATTGTGCCAGTGTGAAGTAACAGGGCCAAAAAAATTTTTAGTTCGTCAAGAGTAAGATCTTTAAAATTAGTAATACGTGATTTTGTACTTGTTTCTGGGCGCAGCAAAACCTCGACTGCGTAAGAGTTCGTTCGTTCTACAATAGTTTGTAAAAAATCATCATCAATGATCATTTCGAAAAAATCGATAGGTGCACCCTGTCCTGGAATTTGCACCAATAATTCCTGGGTTTTCTGGAACAAAATTTGTTTTAACGCACCTCTGTCGTTCCATTTTATCTCATCAAGGCTAGGAAGTGTTTGATGTGGCCGAATAGGGTCTATAAAATTCTCTTCTTCGGACTCGGAGCTTGAATTTACATCACTATCGTCTGTGTCTGGTACGTAATGTTCGTCACTACTACCTCCGCTTTCTTCCAATAGCTGCAATAATTCAGTGTCAGTTAGCTTCTTTTTCTTATCATATACCTTTTTTTCATCACTACAATATCTTTTTTTAATACCAGAAGGCCCAGGTTGATTGTCCATATTGTACGGCGGATTACAACCAAACCAAAAGCAAATCCGCGGAACCACTTAAGCACCTGTTAGAACTTGCGTTTTTAAGCAACGCTACCACTAGAAACACGTTTCATATACAACGCCGATGGAATACTAAAACGTTTCGTAAGAACGCATGTCGAACTCCGATCGGAGTAGACGGCGTTGGCGAAGAGACCCGACGCACTCCGATCGGAGTGGTCGGCAGTCAACCTGTTAAGCGCAATAAAAAGGATTTTTTCATGCTATATGTGATAATGGATGAAACATGGATTCGAAACCTCAAAAAAACTCAGAAAACTCTATTATAAATTTTATCGACTACGGCATGTCTAAAGTGACCATACGTCCCGTTTTGAACGGGACTGTCCCTTTTCTCGGTCACCTGTCCCGTTGTCCCCAAACAAAGCGCCGGGACGGTAAATAGTCCCGTTTTCCGAAACCGCGCGAAAATTTTAAATTACGATGCTCGTGAGACAAGCGCGGGCGGGGAATCACAGACCGTCGCGACGTCGACGATTGGCGATTCCCCGCCCGCGCGCGCTGTCGGTTACCTAGTAACGCGGGGAGAAGAGGGGGCATTTATTTGGTTATTAGGCTAATCACGCGCATGCACACAGACTTGTCGCTATTGTTTTGTTTTTGCGTAATGTTCGTGAAGTAGTTTAGTGGTAAACTGGTAACTAATTTGAAGTTTTCTGTTGTTTTGGAATTTTACCTATAGTTATGCCGAAACGCAAGTGTTCATTTAATGTCAACTTACAAGCAAAATACCCATTTATTAAGCAAATTAATACTTCCTCGGACGTCAGATGCGAAAAGTGTCGTACAGAGTTTAGTGTTTCCCATAGTGGTGCTGGTGATATTGAACAGCATTTGAAGTCTGAAAAACATAATAAAAATGCCGACCGTGCCGCTGCTTCCAGTTCTTCAGTGTTGAACTTTTTCAAGAATTCAAACGCGCCAACTTCAAAGGATTTGGATATTGCTGCTGCAGAAGGCGTCTGGGCTTATCACACTGTACAAGAAAACCACAGTTTTCGCTCCAATGATTGTGCGTTGAAATTAATCCAATCATGTTTTGATCCAAAATTCACATGTGTGCGTACAAAAACAGAAGCTATTATAGTAAATGTTTTGGCGCATACAGCGATCGATAATTTAAAAGATGATCTCAATAAGTCCAATTGTATTACAATTTTAAACGACGCTTCAAACCACGGTAACAAGAAAATATATCCTTGTGTAGTGCGCTTTTTTCAACCTTATGAAGGTGTGCAAGTAAAAATTTTAGACCTCCAAGAGCAACCAGGTGAAACTTCTGATATCATAGTCGACTATTTACACCAAGTATTGACAGATAATAATTTGTCAAATAAAGTCGTGGCATTTTGTGGCGACAATGCTAATGTCAATTTTGGGGGTGTAGCTAGGCGAGGAACTAATAATGTATTAGCAAAATTACAATCATCTCTGAAAAAGCCGTTGCTAGGTATTGGATGTGGAGCACATATAATTCACAATGCAATAAAATCTGCTGCAGATGGTCTACCTTTAGATTACGAAAGCATTATCGTAAAAATATATTCATTTTTTTATATTTACACGGTTCGAGTTGAAGCTCTAAAGGAGTTTTGCGCTAAAGCTGAAATAGAACATCACCAAATGCTCGGCTACAGTAAAACCAGGTGGCTTGCGCTTATGCCTGCCTTGGAGAGAGTTTTAAAAATGTACCAGCCGTTAAAAGACGTTTTGACCATTGAAAAATGTCCTAAATTGTTAAAAAACTTTTTTGATGATCCCATATCAGAATTATGGCTTCATTTTTTACACGCTCAGTCAGCAAGTTTTCACCAAGCTGTATTGAAGGTTGAAGGTCAGACTGTGTCGGCAATTGAGGCTGCAAAAGAAATCAATCATCTCAAAGACAATTTGGCTCAGAAACAGATCAACCAGTTTCTTCCATTTACTGTTCGTAGTTTAATTGTGAAATTAAAAGATAATGGCACTAATATTGATGAAGAGTTTGTGAAAAATACGGCCACAGAATTTTATAAAACAAGCCGTGAATATCTGGAACAGTGGACTTGCTTTCTTACTAAAGAAATGGAGATATTTCATTGGGCAGATTTAAGAAAAGTACCTGCATGGGAAGATATTCAAAAAGCGCTGGATGTATTGATTGAAAAGGGATATTTTCCCTGTAACAAAGATACAGAAGTATTTGACGAATTTACATTAATTTCAAGCTACGTCACTTCCCAAAAAATTACCGAATGGGATAATTTAAAAGTCTCCACAGAAACTCGTTGGGTGGAAGTATTCAAACACTTTCGCACCAACAATCTACAACATGAAAATTTTTGTATTTTAATTGAATATATTTTATGTCTACTTGGTACAAATGCTCCAGTAGAAAGAGTCTTTTCTCTTATGAATAAATTGTGGACGTCTGAAAAAAATCACTTACAGGTACCAGTTCTGAAAGCAATGTTGATAACTAAGGTCAATATAAAAAAAAACGTGCCAAGAATTTTATTCTTATTTAAAATCATCACCAACTTTATTAAAGCAAATTTGTTCTTCTGATAAATATAAATACAATTAAAAAAAATATGGTGCATATAATTTAATAATTTCTGTCAGAGGAACTTTGCTTCAATAAAGCTGGTTAACTGGTGATTGATTCTTATTTTTCACAACTTGTTATAATAAAAATAATTATAATTAATATGAATATAATAACAGTCAATACTAATTGCATTAAGTTACACTTTTTCTAAATAAAGAAAATTAAGAAGTTGTGTTTATTTTCATTGTTAACCTGCTAACTTGGGTATAAAAACTTATGTCCCGTTTTGAGTTCAAAAATAAATGGTCAGTTTAGGCATGTCTTATCTGAAAAAAACAATAAAAATAGTATACAACTCACTAGTCGAGAATTTTAAGGTATTGTGTAGTAGTTTGGGGAGGTCTTAATGATAATGCAGTGCAGGTTTTAACAGTATGCCAAAACAAAATTCTCAAAATCATTTTAAACAAAAACAATCAATATCCTACAGTTGACCTTTATTCTGAACTTGATGTCTTAAATTTTAGAGGACTATTTGTAAGTACAAACCTTTTTTTCTATAAAAAAATTAAACACACCTTTGGAGAACTAGACCATCACTACAACACCCGCTCTCAAATAAATTATAATTTACACTCACACTTTTTCAACAAATTACACTTGCAACAAAACATACTATTTTTACTTCCCAAGTTTTTAGGAATGCTACCTTTAAACCTTAGGGCAAAAATTGAAAAAATCATTAAAATGGACGGTTAAATTTCGAAATAAAAAATGTTATCATTCACAACTATGATAGTTTTAAAAAGTTAATGAAACTGTAGAAAAGAAAAAGATTAAATACATGTGCATATTACGTAGACAAATTAACATTATTTACTAAAACTCAACCTATTTTCTATTCTTATATGTCAAATTGTATTTTCTTTTTGTGGTTGCTCCGTCTTTTGGTTTCCCCTCATGTGCTCCTTCTTATATAGTAGAATACTTCTTATAATCGAATGTGTTCTTTTCACTTGTAAAATATGTATTGAAACGAATATTTAATTTCTGGAACATAGGTTTACTACCATACAGGTCAAGGAATGAAAGATTTCGAATACAGGCCAATGAATGGTTAGGTTATGTATTGTAATGTAATGCAAAAAACTTATTGAAATAAAATATTGTATTGTATTGTATTGTATTGTATTTTATCACTATACACCGGAATCAAATCGGCTGTCAGCTGAGTGGACAGCAGCTGGTGAAAGCCGCCCGAAGCGACCAACGACACAACAGTCGGCTGGGAAGGTTTTGGCCTCTGTATTTTGGGATGCGCATGGAATAATTTTCATCGACTATGCTGGGGGGGGGGGGGGGGGGGGGGGGGGGGGGGGGGGGGGGGGGGGGGGGGGGGGGGGAAAAGGGAGAAAAAAAAAAAAAAAAAAACCATCAATAGAATATTATATAAGGTTATATTATGCAGAAATCGCAAAGAAATGGCCCCAAATGAACAAGAAAAAAGTGTTCTTTCATCAAGACAATGCATCGTGTCACAAGTCAATGATTACGATGGCAAAATTGCATCAATTGAAGTTCAAATTGCTTCCCCATCCACCGTAGTCTCCAGATTTGGCCCCCGGCGACTATAATCTATTCGTAGACCTCAAAAAAAAAGCTCGCGAAAAAGAGATTTGGCTCCAGTGAATAAGTTGTCGCCGAAACTGAGACCTATTTTGAAGGCAAAGACAAATCCTTCTACAAGAAAGGTATAGAAATGTTAGAAAAGCGTTGGATTGATTGTATCGCAACGTTATGCTCGTTGTAACGAGTAAGATATAAGAATTATCTCCAAAAATTGATCATTAGAGGCTCGTGTTCTTGGTAACCGTGCTGGTTTTAACCCAAATCCTATATGTTATTTCCTATATCAAGAAACGAGACTCTGTTAAAATGGCTTGTTATAAAGGAGTTCTCGTTATAAACAGAGCTCGTTAAAACCAAGTTTCACTATACATACAGTCTGTCATGTAAGAACGTGACCTCTCGCATTGAAAAAATGTATTTTTTGGTGTGGTAACAACAGCGCAATTACGTTAGTAAGTTCTCCAAGCGCCTCCTGCATCAATAATCACCTGGCATCTTCAAGGCATGCTGTCGACGAGATTGTCTGCGTACTCTGCAAATTTTTTAAACCCCGTGAGACAACTAAGTCAAAGTCCCCAGAGCTGAGCTTTCTCTTTACAAGGGACTAAACGTTTTTAATAGGGTTGGCGTACGGCGATTGCGAGGCTCACTCTAGTATCTTATCGTGGGCCCAAGCGAGCTGCTTCACGACGTGCTTCTCGCCCGGCAAAGCTTTCTTCAACGTGCTTCGGAACTTGACATCATGAGCACGAAGATGTTGTCGAATGGTCTCTCATGGGGCACATTCAAACCCGATTTTCTTAATTTTGCCACTCCTTGCGCAACGTCAATTTCGGGTCCCATAAAAACAAAGACGATTCATTTTTCGACTTTCGGAGTGACTCTGAATACTAAGCCACGTTGTGGTAAGTGATTGACATTTTTCGTCTCGTTAAAAAGATTTACCCACTTCTTCCCAAACGACACCGACATTTTAATATATTTAGCGGCCGCAGAATGTGTCATTTTTGGCCTCTTTGGATGGGAAGAAAGAAGACTACCTCGAACCGCCGCGCAAAGAAGTGACTTATTTTGGATTTTAAGTGATTTCGACGAAAGTTCGGAATCGACTGATACTTTTACTAAAATGCGTCGTAGACAAAGGTTCCCTCTACCGATTTTTTGTTGAATTGCTAGAATCACATCTACCAAAAATGAATTATCGCGGACACGTTCTTATTTGACAGAATCTAATTCATTAAAATACATATATTATACATTATACACAATTTAAGTACATATAAATTAAAGTTGATATTTTATTCTTGTTAGCATTTTCGGGTTTTTCATAAGGAAGCAACACATTACAAGGTTTATTTACTATTTGTACACCATCAGAATTAAGTAGGAACCTCTAGCTAAATACCAGTAAATACACGAAAACCTGTTTTAATTCTACGCACCCCTGTAATTTATTTTCCTTATTCCACATGACCATGTAACCAAAAATTATCAATGTAATATAAAATGGATCAAATATATATTTCTCAAGAGCATGTTTGGCAATTTTTGATTTTTCAGATTTATCGTATCTTAAATAAACTACATATTCTTTAATTTTTGTTTGAATCGACTTGCCCCATATACTTCTTGTTACAATTATTATAACTTATTTCGTGAATTGCATTTCTATCACGTTCGTGAGTTTTATCCTTCGGATTTCGGAGACATTTTGTAAGTTGCCTGATGACTTATCGACTAACGTGAGGCCTACTTGTTGACGACAAGACAAAATTGAAACCACTGCCAAAATATTTAATCCCTTTCATTACCTCCATCTCTGGAAGGGTTTCCTCTTTTCGTAATAAGAGCAGTTTGGTCATTTGTCAAAAACAAAAGAGAACAGAAGGGTATACCTAGTAGTATGACTTATGACAGGAGTAATTTGAACTCGGCATCAGATATTCTAAACGCTTTTGCAACTTATTTCGAACAATCATTTTCCCGTCCAACCTTGGATAGATTAATCAGTGAGGATGTCGTGGCTTCTTGGCCTATTGTCACAGTCAGTACCTTTTACGTTATTAATGCCATAAGAAGACTAAAACCAAAATTTACTACGGGCCCGGATTTACTTCCAGCCTTTTTTATTCGTGATTGTAGGTTTGTTTTAGCCAAACCACTGTTAACTTTGTTCAACTTAAACTTGAAGACGAGTACTTTCCCGGAATTATGGAAAACCTCTAAGAGATAGATCAGATATCAGTAATTACAGGCCCGTGTCAATAATATGTAATTTTAGTAAAATCTTTGAATTTTTATTACACGATCATATATTTTATGCTACGAAAAACTTGATAACCCTTCATCAGCATGGTTTCTACAAGGGTAGGTCTACATCTACAAATTTAATTACTATAACTCAAGAAATAGCAGAGGCAATTGACGAGGGTTGCCAAATGGATATAATTTATTTAGATTTCACCAAAGCCTTTGATCGGCTGGATTTTTCTCTCCTACTTAATGAACTATTATATTTTGGTTTTTCAGACTCATTGATGTCTTTGATTCATTCTTACCTTACTAATCGTAAGCAATATGTGGAAATTTATGGCTCTAAATCAAGATCTTATGATGCTACTTCTGGGGTTCCCCAAGGATCTGTACTGGACCCCTGTTTTTTTTAATCTCTTTATAAACGATATTGGGAGGCGTTTAGATGTTGGTTATTTACTCTATGCCGATGATGTAAAATTATACAGCAGGGTAAGAGGTATTCGGGATTGCATAAATCTTCAGAAGGACTTACAGATAATTGGCCAATGGTGCGTAACAAACAATTTACAGCTTAACATTAAGAAATGTAACATCATGCCTTTCTCAAATAAAATCTCACCGATTATTCATAATTATTTGCTGGATAGCAGTAATATCTCCCGTGTGAATGTCTTCAGGGACTTGGGCGTAACATTTGATCCAAGACTTTCTTTTACAGATCATATAAACACCATAATCTCTGAAGCTTTTAAAACATATGGCTTTATTGCACGCTGCACCGGTGACTTTCCTAATCCTGACGTAATTAAAACTTTATATATTTGTTATGTTCGTTCTAAATTGGAATAGGTTGCTACGGTCTGGTCTCCAGGCTATGACACCCATACTGATAATCTGGAGAGGGTCCAGCGCAAATTCTTAAAATATATTAGCTTTAAACGAGATGGTATCTATCCACAACAGGGGTTTCCGCATGAGGTACTACTTGCAGATAACGGCTCTTCGTTATTAAAGGTTCGTCATGGTTACTTGCTACTGAGGACTCTGTTCAAAATTATAAATAATGATATAGATTCTCCCGCTATTCTAGCAAGAATAAATTTTAGTGTGGCGCGTATAACTAGCAGACAATATAACACTTTTTATCGACCTATTCGAAGAACAAATATATTAAAATTTTCCCCACTTTTTTCAATGTGTAGTATGTATAATCAAGAAATAAGCATCGACTTTTTTAACACATCTATGTTAACGATAGGTAAAATATTGCAACACTGAGGGGCTGTGGCATCTTTCTTTTCTTATTGTTTTCATATCTAATTGTTTTTATTATTATTACTATTGTGATTGGAATTTGTATCTGCTTAATACTCTATTATTGTATTACATTTCTATGTATAGTGGCTCTTATCTGTATCTTCGGCCTTGTAGTTGGGTCTTGTAACCTGTAAGGCATGTATGATAAATAAATAAATAAATAATCCACGAAATATATAATATATTAAAATATGAAAACATATATGAAAACTCAGTACATACTATTAATTAAGGTAAAAAATTAATTACAATAACAACCTGTATTTTATCCATATTTAATGATTAATTATTATATATGAACGATAATTATTCCTTATTTTTTTCCTCAAATAAATACCGTTTAGTAAGTAGTACTTATTTAGTATAGAAAACCTGCCTTGATAAAAAAATACCTTTCGGCCCTTAAGGGAATATTACATTTTCTCGGTTGAAAATTTTAATAATTCCTATGGGACTTCTAAATTCATAAAAAAACATTTTTTGATCGAAGAGGAGGTGGAGTTGGACTATATATCAGAACGTGCTTTTCTTTGGCGACGATAGAGGAGTGGTCGTATTCTGTGGATGCGGTTGCGTTGCAACTGTGGGTTAAAGATAAGTTGGTTGGCATTACTTTTACGATTGCGGTGCTCCATAGACCTCGTAACCAGAATATTCACCAGGCTTTGGAATTGGTGGAGAACTCAGTTTCTGCTATTTTGCCTCAGGTGAGTGAAGCGATCATGATGGGAGATACTAATCTGAATTTGTTGGAGCTCACCATGATTACAGAATCCTTTTTTTGATATGCTGGATGTCTTTGATCTTCAGCAGATGGTGGAGAGTCCAAAGCGCATTTCGGGGTCTACATGTTCTCTGCTTGATATAATAGCTATTTCAAATCCTGATATAATCACTGGTGTTGTGCAGCATGTTGATCTCCATGGCGTCTCTGATCACCAACTCACCATTTGCTCGTTGAACATTAAAGTATTAAGACTAGGCATTCAAATTAAAACTTACCGAGATTTCGGTGAGTTTAGTCAGCAAGAGTTTGATCTGACATGCGTAGATTGCATTAGCAGGAAATACTATATACTGAACGGAAGGTGGAAATTTTAACGGATAATATTCTACGTCTCTTCAATAAACATGCACCATGGCGTCGGGTTCGTGTCACCAAACCAAAATTTCTTTGGTTTACGAACGTCTTAAAAAAATGAAAATAGAGCGAAATAAACTTTTGACAAAATATAAGCATTCAAAGAAATATGACGACTGGGTAGCATATAAAAGAATGAGAAACTTTGTCACATCAGCGGTAAATACCGCGAAGAAGGCTTATTTATGCCAAGTTCAGGCAACTAGAAACACTAAAGAGACGTGGAGAGAGCCTTAAGGAACCTAAATGTTTGTTCAGCAAAGGCATATCTTGTTCCTGAGTCTGTGGAGTCTTTGGGTTGTCATGTAGATCCAGATGCTGTGCAGTACTATCTGGATAGCAGAGTTGCTGAGAACATTGACTTGTACGGGATTGGAGTTGTTCGGTTGGATGACGTGCGTGGCGCCATTAGTGCGCAGACATCTGATGCTGCAGGGTCCACTGGAATTAGTTTGCAAATGTTGCGGCTGTGTGGTGATAATATCGTACCTCATATCGCACGTATATTCAATACAGGTATTACGGAAAAGTATTTTCCTGATTTTTGGAAGAGTTTCGTGGTGAGACCCTTGCCGAAATTAATAAGCCCTAGCGAGCTATCAGACCTCCGCCCTATTAGTCTACTGCCAGTCTTATCAAAGATTTTTGAGAAAATAATAGGTATATGATAGAGTGATGCAGTTCTTGTCTTCCCTAAATTTCAGTCAGGGTTTCGTAGAGGGCCAGCGCAATCACCGCTCTCGTAGCCATAACGGATGATATACTTGGGGCTGCTGATCATGGTGAATCGTCAACTGTACGTACTCCTTTTGGATTACAGTAAAGCATTTGATACTATAGATCATAGTCTCCTCTGTGCAAAGCTTCATTATTACTGTTTCTCTGATGAAGCAGTAGAGCTTCTCTGGAGCTATTTAGTGAATAGGAGACAGGTTGGTAAGATGGATGACAAGCTTTCGCAGCCTGAGTTAATGAACAGTGGCATACCACAGGGCTCTATTCTGGGACTATTACTTTTTATGATATATACCATGGATCTGGCTGAATCAGTTAATGATAATTGCTTAATTCATCAGTTTGCTGATGATACACAGGTGTATGCTAGTTACGATAGAGATAACGCTGAGCAAGTGTTCCATCGCTTGAATGCCACGCTCAAGAATATTCAGTCATATTCGGCAAGGTAGACTCTTAAGCGGAATCCATCTAAATCAGTGGCAATTAATTTTGGTAATGCGCTGGCGAGACTTCACTTGGGTCTTGTTCTGGATGGTGTTCCTGTCCAACTGAGGGAAATTATAACAAGTCTTGGGCTTGTGATTGACAAGGACCTGTGCTTTAGAGGTCATGTCAAGCTTATAATGCAGAAGGCATACACAGCTTTAAGGAGCTTATATCGGAATGGAAATATTTTGACCAGAGACGTAACAAAGAAGCACTACAAAATACTAGTCTTGAGTCATGTTAATTATGCGGATGTGGTTTTTGGGCCATGTCTCGATGTAGTCTGTCTTTTACGTCGTCTGCACACTCCCTTTGAACTAAATTTCCCGTATTTTTTATCCAGACGTTTAGTGAGTGATGTTAGCCCTACAAGCGAAAGATATACTCATTATAGTAAACTCTGCTTTTACCTTCTTAGAGTCATAAAAGTTGCAGCAGATGTGCGACGCAGCAAAACTTTTGTAAACGGCCGAAAGGCAAGTTGGCACGCTGCGCGGTCGATTTGGCCTGGTTTACATTTGGCGCTATAATCGTCTATAACTTCGAAAGTATCTAAAATTTTCCTCTGAGATTTTTAGAGAATATTATTGAAATATAATACTTTCCAATAGGATACTTTCTAAAAAGACGGCAACACAGCGCTGCGCGGCATTTTAAGCCTAGCGAGAAGTAAACTAGGGAAAGAAAGAGTAAGAAATACACCATAATGACGGAGAATGATGGAGGAAGGAGTGTTTTCAATAATTCTGCTGGCTGATTAATGTCTTATGTAAAATTCAGTAAAAAACAAATTAGGTTATCGTCCCTAGTCCGCTCTCTAATTGTTTTCCTTAATTATATTGATAAAAAAATTATTCTGTAAACAATATGCAAAAATTAACATTTACAGCTAAATGCAAATATCGATTAATTTTGAGTACGTTGTCCCCATGACACAATTTTGAATCAATTTTTAAACGATAATTGCTGAGCTCCCACGTTTTTAGACAAACCTAAAAATAACTCGCGTTTTACAGTCGATAAACTTGCACGACGAGAGTTGGACAAAATGATCGGTTGACCAAGAGAATAATCAATTATTGCTGGATAGATTATTGAAAAAATAATATTTTACATATAAAATCATTTCATAAGAAATAACAATATTTTATACAAGCCTTCGCATATTTACATTAAAACAGGATCATAAATGTACGCTGTCCTCAACATCGGTTTACTGGATCATCAGCTAACGAATCGGTCAAATCAAGCCTTCGCATATTTACATTTAAACACTATCACACAGCCAAGCTGTCCTGAGAATTGGTTAGCGCCAGCGCTAATTTGTATTTTAATATGTTATATGTAACATTGAACATATGAAAATACAAAAACACACATTTTTTCTATAGTGATATATAGTGGGTTGAAAGGGATGAGGTAGAGGGCTAACAGGATGATCGCGTGTAAGTGGTAGTATACTTCTATTTCATTGTTCTTTTTTTTCCATTATTTTAACAGAAATACGAGGGTCGCCTTTTAAGTTTTTACAAACGACCACTAGATGGCGCTATTGAGATGTGACATTACCATTGTTGTAAAATGTCACATTTGTTATTGTTAAAATAGTGGCAGCTCAGAAATTGGCCGAGCTGTTTGTTCACAGTGAGCCTGTAAAAAGACAGTTTTCTGAACAAATGGAAATTTCACGTAAAGGTTTCCGCAACAATGCTTCGAATCGCTTCGTTTCAACTTTTGGTAATAAATCACCATCAGAACAGACTGTTTACAATTGGTTGTTGTTCCAAAAAATATCGATGCTGTGCGCAACATGATTGTAGAGGATCGGCATGTGATTTAGCGTGCGTAGACAGCGATTTTCATCACCTCAAGAAACTGTTGAATCCTACCAAAACCATGTTTTTGAGGTACAAACATCAGAGTGGAAAAAATGTTTCGAGAATTGGTGCGAATGCATCTAAAAGTGTATAAATTTAAAAGACGAATATTTTGAGAAACAATAAAAGGATCTGTACCAAAATATTTTTTCCTTTCATTGTTTTTGTAAAAACTTAAAAAGTAGCCCTCGTAGTACATAGAAGGGATTGGGATCTGATTACAGAGTAACCTAAAAAACGTTGACTTGAATACTGAAGAATTACTGCCGCAAATATCTACCGAACAAACAGGATTCATTTCAGGAAGAGGGACTAGAGAACAAATTCTCAACATACGCCAGATAATAGAAGAAGTTAGTGAATTCCAAATAACTGTTTTAGAGACTCTTCTGCAGCTTTCGACTATATACAATGCAACCAACTCTAGTTCGTCGTTCGTCGAAAAATGGCCATTAAACAAGCAGACAAAAGACGAATCGATTTGAGATGTGGGCATATCGAAGAATCTGTACTAATATATCTATTCTCGAAGAGCTTAGTATAAATGACCGACTTTCAAATAGAATTAATAGACAGTAGGACAGAGGAAAGTGGATGCCATGGAAAAGCTTGTAGTAACGGGGAAGATAGAAGGTAGAACATCAAGCGTCCCGTCTCCAACAAGATGGTCCGACCAAATAAGACCTCTCCTTGGTATGGGTATGCACGAGTTAGGTGAGGTCGCGCAGGATTGAGATCCCTGGGGTGAAATGATTAAGAGAGAGTATTAAGCACGGAGGTAGTAGCGTTATGGTTTGGGAATGTTTTGAACATTTGAGAGGCAACACTAATTTTTCCCAATTCAATGAACAGTAAGTGCAGCACTTCTAAGATGGACCTTTTCCGTTAGATATGTTATTTTTTCCTTATTTTTAACTTCTAGACGAACACATATAAATAATAAATTTATTCTCTAGGTCACTTGCCCGATTTAAAAACATAAAATTATTTTGTTTACACAGGTTCTTTGACCTTGCATCGGCTTTCTATATACATAGTGAAACACATAGCTAAAACCGGTATGCATGTAAAAGTGAAAACAGATTTTTAATAATTTTAATAAATTATTTTTCTACTTGTACCAAAGAATAATTTATTTATTTTTAATTTATACAGGTTTAAACAAGTTAATTTCCAAGTCCTATAAACTTTACACTTACGTGTAACTGTAGCCAATAACAAAAAATGTCAGCCGTCGCAATTAACTATTTTTTTTTATTAAGTTGATCCATTAGCGCTGGTTATGGCTAAGTTAAAAATAAGGGATAAAATTAAGCGGCAAATACAGAGATTTTGCAACGCTTATTTTTCACATGCCCTTGTCCTTATCGTTATCTCAAGCATGCGCCGTATTAACGCGATGGAATTTCAAAGTTAGGTTAGTCTTCTATAAACTTAGGGCATTTTTTTTTCATTCATTTCATGATTAAGGACAACAATTATTATTATTTGATGGGCCAACACAAATTTCTAAACTGGTGTTTTTGTTTGTGCTGCCATCTCACGCCATGTTAGTATTATTATTATAAAAAGTTCTTCTTTCTCACATTTGATCAATGTGGTTCCATGTTTGGCTGACGGGCCGAAACCAAGTCAGCACAAACGCTATTACTATTCCGTGTTAAGGAATGACCTGACAATGTTACATGTTTTCAAAATCACTGACTTCTGAATGTTTCTGTGTATGTCTGTGTTGAGTCCCAATTGCACTAAATGTGGTGTGAATGTTATTGGTGTAAGGCCTGTGGCTGATATAATGAGGGGGACAATGATGACTTTTTCCTGTCTCCATAGCCTTTTTATTTCCGTTGCAAGGTCTGTGTATTTGGAAATTTTTTCTGTGTATTTTGCTTGGATGTTTGTGTCGTTGGGGACAGCTATGTCAATCAGATAGGTGACTTTTCCTTTTTTGCACTGAAAAGTAATATCGGGTCTATTGGCGGAGACTGTTTTATCTGTATGGATACCGACATCCCAGTAGAGCTTGTAATCTTCATTTTCAAGTATGGATGTTGGCGTGTATTTGTAGTAGGGATCTGTGTTTTCTATGAGTCTGTATGTTGTGGCTAGTGCTTGGTGAACCACTTTGGCAGCTGAATCATGCCTGGCTCTGTACTCCGTTCCGGCCAATATTTTACATCCGCTCGTTATGTGTTCGATCGTTTCTTTCTGCTGGTGGCATTTCCTACATCTGTCCTCTGCAATAGTCGGGTCTTTGATGATATGCTTTTGGTAGTTTCTGGTTAATATGACTTTATCCTGGATGGCAAGTAAGAAGCCTTCAGTCTCGGGGAATAGCTGCCCATCCCGTAACCAGGTGTATGATTGTTTTTTATTTACGTGGTCTTGTTCTATGTGGTATCTGTGTTTTCCGTGGAGTGTTTTCTCTGACCACGTTTTCATCTTTTCCTGTTGTAATTGGGTGTGACTGTGTGTGTCTGCTGAGTGGTCTGCCCGGCTAAGTCGAGAGGTGTGTAGTTTTTGTCTGCTTTCACTGTCGCTGTGTGGAGGCTGGTTTGCTTGCTGTGAAAGAATTTCCTAAGTGTTTGTATTTGTTTTGTGTGTAATGATCTGATGTCTATAATTCCTCTTCCTCCTGCCTTCCTCTCGATGGTAAGTCTTTCTTTGCATGCGTTGGGGTGTAATTTCCTGTATTTGGTGAATTCAGATCGTATAAGGATGTGAATATTTTCTATGTCTGTTTGTGACCATTTGATGATACCAAATGAATATGTGAGTATAGGTATAGCGAACGTGTTGATGGCTTTAGTGAGATTCTTAGAGTTGAGTTTTGTTTGCAAAAGTTTCGTCAGTCTGTTTTTGAATTCGGTTCTGAGCTCTGTTTTGATGTGAGTGTGGTTGAGTTTGGTGCTTTGTTGGAAGCCTAGATATTTGTATGTTTCTTTATCGAACATGTTATCGATCGTTTCATTGTTGATGGTTTCTGTCTCATGGTGGCACTTCCATTGGCCTTTGTTGATGTGGAGCACTTTGCATTTACTTATACCAAATTCCATATTGACATCTAAGGTGAATATTTCTGTGATTTTGAGGAGTTCTTTCAGCTGTGTTTGTGTGGCAGCGTAGAGTTTTATGTCGTCCATATATAGGAGGTGGTTTATTTTATGTTGATTCACTTTTTGGTGTCTGATATTGAAGCCATGCTCTGTTCTGTTGAGTATATTTGAGAGTGGATCGAGACATAGGCAAAACCATAGAGCACTGAGCGAGTCTCCCTGAAATATACCCCGTCTGATGTACAGCTCTTCTCTTTGGATCCGTTCGGTTTGTGTCTCCAGTCGTATTTTGGTTCTCCATGTTTTCATAATTTGCGCGAGAAACTGCCTGAGGTGTTGGTTGATTTTATAGATTTCTAGGGCCCTGATTAACCAGCTGTGGGGTATGGAGTCGAAGGCTTTTTTATAGTCTATGTAACCGATGTGAAGGTTTCTGTGTTCTTTTCTGGTTTGTCCCATAATAACGCTATCTATAATCAGCTGCTCTTTGCATCCTCGACTATTTTTCCTGCATCCCTTCTGCTCTTCTGTGAGGATATTGTTGTCTGTTAGGTGTTGTTCTATTTTCTTCGAAATTGTGGCTGTGATGATCTTGTATAGGGTTGGAAGACAGGTGATAGGTCGGTAGTTTGACGGGTTTGTGGTGTCTGAGCTTTTGGGTTTAACGTATGTTATTCCTTGTGTGAGGAAAGTGGGAAATGTCTGTGGTTGTAGAATGGCTTTGTTGATTTGGTGTGTGAGTGCTTCATGTGTGGTGGTAAACTGTTTGTACCAGAAGTTTTGTATATTGTTTATTCCAGGACATTTCCAGTTGTGTGTGTGTTTGATAGTTTCTGTAATTTCTTGTGTATTAAATGTGGTATTTTCTTGTTCTGTCACATGTTTATGTTTGTCTTCTTCGGCTTTGATCCAGGGGGTGTTATTATTGTGTAGTTCGGGTTCTGACCAGATACTTTTCCAATAATCTGTGAGTTCTTGTTTGTTTGGTGGTTCAGTCACTGCTATTTGTTTGTTGTACATAGTTTTCCAGTAGAACTGTTTTTCGCTTCTTCGGAAGAGGTTGTTGGTGTCTTTCCTCTCATTTGATTCTTTGTATCTACGGAGTCTTGCGGCATATACAGATAGTTTTTTGTTTCAAGGTATCGAGGATTTCTGGCAGTGTTCTGTTGGGAGACTTAGATTTGATCTTGTTTGCCCCCTGTGTGACACGTTTGGACGCGTTCCCGCTTATAAACTGGGTAAGATGACCTAGATCTCGCCTGATGTTGTTGATTTTGTTTTCTATTCTTATTTGCCATTTGAATTTTGGTTTTGTCCTGTTGGGGTTTTCTTGTCGTTGAGGGAGTTTATTATTATTATTATTATTACCTTTTGAAACTGTCACTTTTATTGGTAGTTTATATATATTCCGGCCAGTTGCACTAAAAGTAGGTGCGATTATTATGTAAAGTTTTAGCAGTGCTTTGTAAGAATTTCCTAACTAATTGGCATGTACTAAGGGTGCTGCTTTCTGAATATCAATAAGACCTAGCGCACACTGGCGACTTTTTGCCTGCAGACAGTTTTGTCGCGATGCCGAGAGCCTCTACAGCAGGGGTCGGCAACCTATGGCACGCGTGCCATCTCTGGCACGCCAAGCAATTTTGAATGGCACGCGTACCTATTCAAAGTTTACACATTAATTCTGTAGTCTGTGACATGTTTCGAAATTAAGTAAATAATCGAAGACAGTATTACTTTAACGATACAAACAAAAACGATATATTATATAGGTCACTAGGGATTATTACCAAAAACTACAAAATATATATTTTGTAATTTATAATTTTACTGAATGCATTGGTTTGGCTTTAATTTCGGCAAGTATTAAAGACGGCAAGCCTCAAAATATAAGCCTAGGCAAAAATACAAATAAACGTCCTCAATTCAGATCAAAAGAGCCGCTATAAGGCGGTTTTTGTTTGACTTGACTTCAATCGTTTCGACGCGCGCCGCAACTCTTTTTATATTGCCGAACTTCTAGGCGGCCCTTTGATTGCAATGGGCGCGTTGTAGATAATAATTTTTGCTCTAAGAAATTTAATAAACGTAATTATTGGAATTTTCTGGAAACATTATTTTTCTATATATAGCAAGCGGCTATACGTTTGGATCATTTAGTATAGAAGTAACATCCGTTCCAGTCAATAGTCGTCGAAAAGTTTAAAAATTAAAATTACGTTGCGTTAGGGCCGCAAAGAAACAGAAGGTAGACGTTCGATCATTTCAAACTTCATGGACAACAGATTACGATTTTGTACATCGAAACGATCGGGCCATTTGTGTCCTATGTCAGGAAAGCGTAGTTTTCCGGACATCTAGTGTTCAACGACATTTCCAGATAAAACATGAATCGTCATTTAAAGATAACGCTGATAAAAGGGAGGCAATACAAAGAGCAAGTAAACAATACGAGAAACATTCTTTAGCAAAGTTTTCCAAGGAAAAAATCAGGTAACTACATGCAGTTTCAAAATTGCACAATCGTTGGCGCAAAAGGGTAGGCCGTTCACTGACGGAGAATTTATGAAGCAACCTCCCTAACAAAAATTTCTATTTCAAAAGCAATCAACGTACGGAACCCCAACTGCGGAAGTCCGACTTGCACTTGGCCAGTTTATGTTGCATAATTTCCGACTTTTGATGACACTGCCTGCATTTGTCAATTTCGATGTTTCGATCATTTACTATAAATTTATTTATTATTATACGTATCTATTTCCTGAACCTGAATCGCCACCATAACACCCTCTGTTTTTGGGAAAAGTAAACCATCTTTCAATCGTCTATTTGATACTAATCAATCTATGTAAGGTTGATGTAGTGTGTTTTGGTGTCGACCATGCACCGCTCTAATATTTCAGCAACAGAGTGAATGAGGCACTTCCCCTTTATGTTCGTTAGTGAGGTTAAGTGGCGAGTAATCTTCGTCAGCAGATCTTACTATGCTATACAAGTTAGAGGACTCAGATTTGCAATAAAAGAAATCTCCCAGTTTATAAAGTTGACTGGCATGCAAATTTCTTATGTCACACATAACTCCTCCCCCCTTCATCTCTAGGTAGGTTTGTCCTAATTGTAAATGAGCGGGGGTGATGAAGGTTATACTTGGTCATCATGGTGAGGGGGGCTTTCTGGATATCGTCCAGGTCGGTATCAGCATTCGGTATAATCACATAAGAATAATCTACTAACTAAAATAACTGACTTGGTTTTACTTGAGATGTCACAACTTGTTGTGGTGGAAGGACTGCGTTGCGAGACTTGGCATTTTTTTACATTTTATGTTTTTGATGGTACCTCACTTCTTTTTGTAGGTAGTCATCTTGTTTTTTCTTTTCGGGTAATATTTCTTGTACGTCAGCTATGGATTTTCTTAAAGCCCACTACCTGTTTCTATTGGTGTTTCTCAAAGGCTATGATGTAACAATTTTTGACAAGTCTGGACGATAAGTGCTTCTAAGTCGATTATATTCAACGATTGCGGACTCCTGAGCTTTGATACTACCGAAGTCGACATTAATTAGATGTAATCCGCCCGGACTTGTCACTATTGAAAGTGCCACATATACTTGACCGCATGTGAACATTGAAGAACCGATGACCATCAGTGCACTGTTTAGACTTAGCCCCTGACTTTTGTGTATGGTAATAGCATAGGCTATACATATGGGAAACTGTTCGCGATGAACATAAGCTCTATTAATAATTTCAAATTTAGTTTTGACTGGATCAAGCTCGTAAAGATGTTCATTATTATTAAATGTAATATGTATTTTTTTTTATTTTTGTATTTTCAGGATCAACCTTTACTCCTTGTACTATACCGATAGAATCGTTGACTAAGCCAAGACGCACGTCAATATTTCGTCTTAATATGACTTTTGCTCTTATTTTAATAACTATATTCTCTTCTAACCCTGCTGTCATGGAAGCATCATCTTCATACTTTTTTATAATTAAAATATACTTAAAGTATTTCACTTAACAATTTTTTGATTACACGAAGTAGGTTAAGTATTATTTATTTATTTATTTACGGGACAGGCCCATTAACTAATAAAGACAAAATAGAAAAGTTTACAATATAAATGACACTTAAAACTACTTAAAACTAAAGGCTAAAACTAAGAAATTCAGAAAAAAGAACCCGGATCTGCCTCTTAAAAAGTGATAAGGGGCTGGAGAACAATTCCAGTGATGGGCAGTTGTTTACAATGCCCATAGATCTTGTTATGAAGGTATTAGCTCCGTAGGTTGTCTTATGATAAGGTTTGAAGAAGGGCAACGTAGATCTAGTATGTCTAGAGGGTGCATACGAATTAATCGGAAATAAAAGTTCTGGACAATTTACAATGGAATTTAAAATTTTAAAGAACATTACAAGATCACGCTGAACTCTCCGGTTAGACAGGGTATTCAAATTTAATACAGATGTCAGTTTTGAATAACTAAAAGAATCATTGTTAAAGAATTTAAAATTAATATGACGTAGAAACTTACTCTGAACAAGCTCCAAGCTCCTAGCATGGCAAGCAAAAGGTGGGTTCCACACACATGAGCAATATTCCAAGAGAGGCCTAACCAACAAGCAGTACAGCATTTTTATAGAGGTAATAGATGAAAATTCTGATGAGCAACGCCTAATGAACCCAAGCATCCTCAGAGACCTAGACGTTACCTCGGTTATATGAGGAATAAAACTCAGTGCCGAATCAAACTTAACCCCCAGATCCTTAACATTAACCACGGACACGAGGGAAGTCCCATTTATGCTGCAATCAAAAAACAATGAATTGCGCGATCTCGAGAAAGACATAGAGAAGCATTTAGAAGCATTTAAAACCATACCGTTTAACTGACACAGGGGGGGGGGGGTGGTGGGGCGGGGGACGCAGACACTAAGTCTATCCAAATCACTCTGCAATCCCACACAATCCTCAATCGATCCAACCGCCGTATACAACTTCAAATCATCAGCAAAAAGCAAGAACCTGGAAGACCGAACGCAGTCGGCCACATCATTCAAGAACAGGTTAAACAGCAGAGGCCCCATATGGGAGCCTTGCGGCACTCCTGAGGGCACAGTAATGTTGACAGACTTAAAATTATTAGCTCGAACCACTTGAACTCTGCCACACAAATAACTCCTAATCCAACCCAACAGTGGACCCGATATGCCACGATTATTGAGCTTCTTAAGAAGAACACCATGGTTGACCTTATCAAAGGCCTTAGAGAAATCGGTATAGATGGAATGTACCTCAGATCCACTCTCCAAGGTCCTCGACAGGTAGTCCGTATAGGAAATCAAGTTCAATTCAGCAGACTTGCCTCTCTGAAAACCAAACTGTTCATCTATTATAGATGGTCCCAAGTTAGATGCCAATACTTTAGTTACTAGGTTTTCAAATAATTTAGGAACAGTACTCAAAATACTTATTGGCCTATAGTTTGCGATATCTGCCCTGTCCTCTGACTTGAATACCGGGGTGACAAAACTGGTCTTCCAATAGTCAGGAAAGTAACCCTCCTCCAATGACCGGTTAAACAACATGCATAATGGTCGCGATAATACGAAGCTACATGCCTTTAGTAATCCAGGAGGTAAACCATCAGGACCAGACCCCTTTCTGTGATCCAACCTCGAGAGCCCCTCGTAAATTTCAGAGATTGAAATCTTAAATTTGAAGATATTATGAATATTAGTAGAGGGTAAGGCTGGATAATCTAGTAACTCATCAGAGTAAACAGAGCCGAAGTAACTTGCAAAAAGATTAGCCACATCAAAGCCCATGTCCACAGATTGTTAATTATAAAACATCCTAGGAGGAAGGTCATTTGTGCCACGCTGTGCACCAACAAAGTCCTAAAAGCTTTTCACGTTATCTCTGATAGAGGGTTCAATGTTGGAGATATAATCAACATGGCACCTACGTGATAAATTCTTACACTGTGATCTTAAAGCAGAGAAGTAATTATTAAACGAATATATTTGATAAATGAAAAAATATTGTTAAATATAATATACTCGTATTAATTAATAAATAATACAAATTATTCATAATTATGGATTTTTTAGGGATTAATTAACTTTATACGACGTATTATTTACCGGGACTCACGGTTGACCTTGCATTATGCTATGTATGGCTGAGCGCTGCGCGCTCTATCTCAAAAACGGTTAAGCGTATAAAAAAATGTTTAGAACAAAATTTGTAAGAATATTAAGCTCTATAATTTTCATAATAAATGCAAATATCATTGAAACCATAGGAAGCGAGATATTTGCGAAAAAACGATTTTTGTGACCTTTAACCTTGAATATTTTAAGATGCAGACACGAGAGTTTATGAGACTTTTGAGACAACTTTTAGAATGCCAAAATAAAGGTTTATACAAGTTTACAACTTATTATCCCTCAATCCGAGGTTGACCCTCTTTTTTGGCTTAAGTGACTGTACAATTCAATTTAGAAAACGGGACTGAAATTTCGAGATGTTTCAGTTTTTCCTTCCTTTATAGGCTAAACACTAAATAAATTCAAAATTTGAAGTTTGTGTGTCTGCTAGAAGTACCTTAGAATTTTGATGATCGGTGAGTGTGTCAGTGACAAAATTAAAGAACTTTGACTGGCGATAGTTTGTAAACTATAAAGTATAAATAGTAGGTAATTTAGGAATATAGCTAGTATAGTATGTCCTCTTGGTCACTGAAAATTCAGACTTCTAGCTTTATCCACAACGAAGTTACAGGGGGGTCGAAGCCGTGAGTGGCTTCGAGAAAAGGATGGTATGGCTGTGCTTTCTGCTCGACTTGGCGGGGGTACTGGGGTGCCCCCAGATTTATTAGGTCATTTAGCAGTTTTGTGTATTATTATTATTATTGTTATTCTAGTGAAACATACAATTTTAACAGAAGTAATACAGCGGTTTTCCTTGCAGATCAAAATGGAAAACAACAACCTGACAATCTACAACCCCAACTGTGAAGACAGCAACGATACCAAAGATCTAAATTCTGATGGAATGCAGAGCTGCCAGAATTCTAGCCAAAATGACGTTAACGATAGCCAAAAAAACTGTGTTCATGATGATCCAAATGAGTATAATGATACAAATGGAACAACTAATGGGATCAGGTAAGTGCCTGGCATATTATTGTACATTCTATTGTTAGTTGATCCTTGAAAAACTAACCAAATCAAAAAATCTCCTAGCATACAGTCGGTCTAGTAAGAACGTGACCACTCGTATTCCTGAAAAAATATGTTTTGCGAACATTTCTTGCAATTAATGTATTCTTTGGTATACTAACAACGGCGCAATTAGTTAAGTAAGTTGTCCAATCGCATCAATCTTCAAGGCATGCTGTCGATGAGATTTTCTGCATACTACGGCAATGATCTCCAAATTTTTCGAATCTCACGAGTCAAAGTCCTCAGAGTCTTTCCTCTGAGCTTTCTCTTTATAAGGAATCAAACGTTTTCAATAGAGTTGGCGTCCGGCGATTGTGAGGGCCATTTTAGTATCTTATCATCACGTAATCTTCGCCCGGCATAGGGTTCTTCAATGTGCTTCGGAATTTGACATCATGAGCTCGAAGAAGTCGAATAGTCTCATGGGACACATTTAAACGCGATTTTCTTAGTTCTGCCCCTCCTTGACGCAGCGTCGATTTCGGGTCGGGTTAAAACGATTTACCCACTTCTTCACACCGACTTTTTAATATACATAGTTAGCGGCCGCGGAATGTGTCGAACTGACCCGCCAACAAGTGACTCATTTTGGATTTTACGTCACGAAATTAATTATCGCGGACATGTTCTTACTTGACCGACTGTATTAACTTAAAATGTTTGTACCCATCACTGTCTGTCAGTCATTTTTTATTTTTTCATTATAACAAGGACAAGGTAAAAAGTTACGTTAGAAGTGGATCAATTGATAAATACAAAAACAACATCCAAAAGGGGAAAAAGCGCATCTAAAAATTAGGAAATCACATGTTACATTAAATTTTAAGAAAAATCGACATTTGTTAGGTTACAGGAGCAACCGTTGAGTCCCTCACAAGCCTTATGTCTAATGACGACTGTTCCTCAAAATATAGCCTCTAGAAGTTTAGGAGACAAACATACCCCCACGAGAAATAGTTTGAGGCATAGCAGAATGATTGTCTTGAACAGACATGGTAAAGGTCAGTAGAGAAATTTTTTACGTATGTATATACCTACTGTGTCAAATTTTTCTAATATTGGAAAAAAAATAGCTACTAGAGATGTAATAAATATACTCTATCCGTTTGCAAGGCGAAGTAATAAATCATGTAATATTATGCAAATTAACTTCCTGCGAATACGGGTCTCGGTACCGCACAGTACATTTTACGCAAAACAATTACAACAAGATTATTTGTACCAGTAGTATTGGCTTGGACTCACATTTATGGAAAATTACAATAGAATTATGGCATTTTTGCCTTGAAAATTTCGAGAATGACCGAGCAGTGGCGTATCGACTGATTTCTTTTGTATTAATTATAACTATAATAAAGGTTAGTTATTATTTAAAAAAAAATAAACGGTCAAGTGCAAGTTGAACTTGCACAATTAGTGTTCCGTACCTTGATTGTTTTTGAAATAAAAAGTTTTGTTAGGGTGGTATAAAATGATCAGTGACTTCACAAAACACACCCCAAATAAGTTTTCAACAAAGTTTGTTTCCAATCTTTACTGAAAACTGGTGACCATGAAATATTGGTTTTTTCTATACCAGATAAATTATTAAAGGTAATGATAATTTTCGTTCAATCTATACCCCGTGGAGAATATTCCAGAATTTTTTCAAAATTTTTTGATCAGTACTTTTCGAGATAAGGTAGGGGACAGCGATTTTTCACGATTTTTTAAAAGTAATACGAAGAAAAGTGTGCGCAAGTATTACATTATATATATATATATATATATATATATATATATATATATAACATTATAAATATATATATATATATATATATATATATATTTTTTACTCGTGTTTTCACAAGCTTTCATTTGACACCACACTCGATGACCTAGTAAAAAAATTTTTTTTTCACTTCCGATTTCACCCCTCAAAACGAATCCCTTAAGTCAAAATTTATGTTACGGTGATATAAAATGATCAGTGACTTCACAAAACACACCCCAAATAAGTTTTCAACAAAGTTTATTCCAATCTTTACTGAAAATTGATGACCTTGAAATTTCTGTTTTTTTTATTTACCAGATAAATTATTACAGGTAATGCACTCGTGATAATTTTCGTTCAATCTACACCCCGTGGAGAATATTCCAGAATTTTTTCAAAATTTTTTGATCAGTACTTTCCGAGATAAGGCGGGTGGACAGCGGTTTTTTCGCGATTTTTTAAAAATAATACAAAGAAAAGTGAGCGCAAGTATTACATTATATATATATTTTTTACTCGTGTTTTCACAAGCTTTCATTTGACACCACACTCGATTACCCAGTAAAAATTTTTTTTTTCATTTCCGATTTCACCCCCCAAAACTAACCCCTTAAGTCAAAATTTAATTTTCAAAACTACATGGCTCTGATGAGGCCATCAATTCCTATATTGCTACCAAATTTCAACTTTCTATGACAAGTAGTTTCGGAGAAAATCGGGTGTGACAGACGGACAGACAGACGGACAGACAGACGGACAGACACCGAAGTGATCTTATAAGTGTTCCGTACGGAACACTAAAAACATTACAAAATATTACAGAAATTACAATAATATTACAAAAGTAAAACTAGTATTACACAAAATTGAGGAATTATAATAGGACGACAGAACGGCGCCCATCAATGCCGGATGATTACCTACCTGCATAATATATGCATACAAAACAATATGATAGTTCAGATCAAATCAAATAAAATTTATTTATCAAAACATATAAATTTACAAATAACTACGAAATTAATTACAGATAAACAAGTTTTAAAATATAAACGCACCTCGGTGCACGCTCCTGTATGTGCCTTTACAAAACACTATTTAACGCCGAAAATCTAAAAGAAAACAAATACAAATGTCACACAGGGAAGACTCAATAACTGTATGTTGACTGGTTTTTTATTTTTATTAATATTTATTTACTACTCAGTATATATCACCACTACTCCAAACACTTTATTTTTGCACTCGACGCGCGTTTCGCTAACCATGTTAGCTTATTCAGGAGCGATGATTGACTAAAGCTAAACTACAAATCTACCCTATTTATACTCAAGCGGAACTAATGACATAGGCCATCAATTGCGGTCAAGTAACCAGTAGAGGGGACTATAAGGAATAGGCCCTCTGTCTTTATTTAAACTACTTTTACATTTTATGATTTCCATACTTTCGTCTGCATTTAACAATCTCCTATCAGATACATTTTTTATTAATCTTAGATTATCTAATGTTACAGTATGATCAGCTTGAAGGGCATGTTCGGCAATGCTAGACTTTTCTGTTCTATTGTATTTTAAGTGTGCTAAATGTTCTTTAAATCGTGTTTTAATTGACCTTTTAGTTTGCCCAACATACTTTTTGTCACAATCATTACAACTAATTTCGTAAATTCCACTTTTCTCACAATTAGGAATCTTATCTTTGGGATTTCCTAAGATATTCCTCAGATTGTCTGATGACTTATAGACTAAGGTGAGGCCTACCTTATTAAATACCTTATTGAGTCCCTTGTTAAAAAAGCTCTTACCGAAGAAGAATAGCCCTCAGGAACTCGTAAACATTGTAGAAAATCATTCATCTCAATCCTTTACACGAAATGAAATTCGCATCTTAAACAAAGGTCTTAACTTTGCAGTACCCCCTCCGACAGATAATTTATCAGAAATAGTTGCTCACATTGAAAGTTCCATTAGTACACTTCCAGAAAATAGTAAATCATTTGTTAGGGAAGCATATCAAATGTCGAAAAACATGGTTAACAACACAAATTTTAATTCACGAAAAAACATAAAAGTAGTTAAAGGATTGAAAAAGAAAGTCTTCTACTTAAAAGCGGATAAAGGAAATAAGGTTGGATAAGAAAGATTATTTTGAACGCGTAGATAATCTTATCGAATCTGGCCCTTATGAAAAGGTAACAAGAAATCCATTACCGAGAATGATATCAGAGGTTAAAAATTCTTTAAAAAAATGTAAGTACCTTGTCTCCGATTCGCTAAAATTTAAATTAAATATGAGTAATCCGACCATACCAAAATTGTATTGCTTATCCAAAATTCACAAACCTGGAAAAGCAATGCGACCCATTGTTTCATCGGTCGGATCACCCACATATTTAATATCCAAATGGTTATCAAAAGAACTTGAGAAGTTACCATTAAATACTTTCGCATTGAAGAATTCGTTAGAATTCATTAATAAAACAAAAAATCTAGTTTTTAATGAAGGTGAAGTCTTAATTTCTTTGATGTTAGTGCTTTGTTCCCAAGTGTGCCAATTCCAAACTTTACAATATCTCGAAGAATTACTTAGAATGAATGCCTTTGAAGACGAAATTATTCGTGAATACTTAACATTATCTAAACTTTGTATGGAACAAAATTATTTCCAATATAACAATCAATTTTATGTTCAGAAAAAAGGAACAGCTATGGGTAATTGCTTATCACCTTTCATAGCCAATTTATTCATGAGTAAGTTTGAAATCGAAGCCAGTCAAGAATTCGAATATTTCCCAAGGGTATGGTATAGGTATGTGGATGATATTTTCGCGATTTTTGATACAAATAAAGCGAATATTGATGATTTTGTTTCTAAATTAAATAGCCGGTATGATTCCATCAAATTCACTTACGAAATTGAGAACAAAGGACAATTGCCTTTTCTAGATATTTTAATTATTAAAAATAATAATAGATTAGAATTTGATATCTATAGGAAGGACACAGTAACAGACAGATATATTCCTAATGATTCATTTCATTGCAAACAACATAAATTAGCCTCATTACATTTTTTAGTTCATCGTTTAATCACTTTCCCTCTGAATAGAGTAAACTTTAATAAAGAAAGGAATCGTATTAGAAATAGAACTAGAGTTAATGGTTATGATGACGACTTAGTAAATAA
Source organism: Pachyrhynchus sulphureomaculatus (assembly GCA_019049505.1). Lineage (NCBI taxonomy): Eukaryota > Metazoa > Arthropoda > Insecta > Coleoptera > Curculionidae > Pachyrhynchus > Pachyrhynchus sulphureomaculatus. The sequence goes on from CM032451.1 coordinate 14,014,326, forward strand.
GCTAATAAATAGACGTAAGTTTAGGTTTAATATTCAGAATTACACCTTTTTTACACGCGAAGAAAATAACACCAAGTATGTCTCTATACCATATAATCCGAAATATAGCAAGGGACTCAATAAGGTATTTAATAAGGTAGGCCTCACCTTAGTCTATAAGTCATCAGACAATCTGAGGAATATCTTAGGAAATCTCAAAGATAAGATTCCTAATTGTGAGAAAAGTGGAATTTATGAAATTAGTTGTAATGATTGTGACAAAAAGTATGTTGGGCAAACTAAAAGGTCAATTAAAACACGATTTAAAGAACATTTAGCACACTTAAAATACAATAGAACAGAAAAGTCGAGCATTGCCGAACATGCCTTTGAAGCCGATCATACTGCAACATTAGATAATCTAAGATTAATAAAAAATGTATCTGATAGGAGATTGTTAAACGCATACGAAAGTATGGAAATATAAAATGTAAAAGTAGTTTAAATAAAGACAAAGGGCCTATTCCTTATAGTCCCCTCTACTGGTTACTTGACTGGAATTGATGGCCTTGCCTATGTCATTAGTTTCGCTTGAGTAGTTCAAGGGTTAGGCTAAGTATAAATAGGGTAGATTGGTAGTTTAGCTTTAGTCACACATCGCTCCTGATGGTTAGCGAAACGCGTTGAGTGCAAAAATAAAGTGTTTGGTGTAGTGGTGATATATACTGAGTAGTATCATTGTGCTAAAGATTCCACATTCCCAACTTAGTTAATATTTATTTATTTATTTATCCACGGTACATGCCCATTTAACACTGAGGGTAGCAATTAAAAGAGTATCATTTATAAAATAACATCTTAAACTATAATTTAAAGTTAATGACAAAATAAAATTATTATATCTAGCCCTAGTGCTATGTTAATCTTAAACACCTTCTATATCCGACATGTCAGACATATCCGAACTAAAATCTGAGATAGCATCATCTGTACCTAATGGTATAACTAGTGGTTCTACAATTTGGTCTATTGATGAATCTAGTGTCCACATTTTATCTTCTTCTTTAATTACGGATTCAACACATTTTTGCCCGTTTTCTGGAGTGACATTACATATTGCTTTTACAAATAGATTTTTAAGGCCTGTTAATTTGTAGGTCACATTTTTTACTAGCCACTTCGCTTTTGCTTAAGCCCAAATAAGCTCTATAGGATTAAGCTCACAGTGGTATGGTGGCAAGCAAAGAACAGTTATATCCCGAGTTTTGACAATTTCGTCGATAACGTACTTATTGTACTTATCTTTGTTTATTAGAACTTCATGTTTGACTAATTATATTAACTCGCGTTTAACATTATCATCACAGAATAATATATTTCGCCGAGTTAACCAAGACTGTATATCACGTTTAAGCCATCCCATCGTGGGAACACGTTCAACTTTTTTGTAATGATAACATGCATTATCCATGACAATTATTGAGCTTCGGGGAATCAAATCTATTATCTGCGTAAACCATTCTTCAGACACATCAGAATTCATATCCTCGTGGTAATCTCCTGTTTTTTTCGATTCGAATGTAAGCAGACCGCCATTAACGAAACCGTGGATACTCCCTACATGTGTTATAATTAATCGGCGTCCTTTTCCAGATGGTGGACGGAGACCGGTTGACGAACCTTCCATAAAAGCTTGTCTTGAACTCAAAACGTTTTTTGTCCTGCCAAAACTTATTTACGGTGTACCCTTCATTTATTCAAGTTTCGTCTAAATAAAAAATACGTTTTCCTCGAGAACGCTCATGTCAAATTTTTCTCAGATAATCTCTTCTCCAGCGTACGATTTCTCCCCTTTCAATTAACAAGGATTTTCTTCGAAATTTTTCCGAACGAAAATTGATTGATTTTAAAACGTCCCACAACTTGGTCCTGCCCATCGTTGGTATCTGTGGGATACTTTTAACAGCCTCTAGAATTAAGTTCAAAGTTGGGAGTTTTTTTTTCAATGAAAAACCCATGAATGATTCTTCGCAGGGAATTTTTTACATCTTCAGCTCCAGTTGTATTTTACCTGGTTTTAGCTTTGGCGCAGTAACTCCTCCTGCCCTTTCTTCCTTCAAAATTCGATAGATACTTGTTTTTCCAAGTCCGGTAATTAGGGAACACTTTTGAACACTATCGTCCACACTTAAATTAAGATTTTCGTCACTTTTGATGTAATTCAACACATTCCTGATTATGATCTTTTCATTTAAGCTTAAAGACGTTATTTTTTGACGTTTTGAGGAAGACATCTTTACTGTTCTGAACTGGTACGTGAGAAAATAAACTGAGAGTATACCCTCGATACGGTTTATAATCCAAATTAACCCCATCAGGTAAAACAACGCGCCTTTGCTTTATTAACCACTTTTATTACTAACTTGCATAATTTTACATGATTTATTACTTCGCCTTGCAAACGGATAGAGCAGGGGTGCTCAAACTTGAACTGCTGGCGATCTACCTCAATATTGTTAGACTACGATCGATCGACTCTGAGAGGCTGCAAGTAAGTGTGATGCAGGATTGTCGTCTAGGTCGGGTGTATCGTAGCATAGATATTAGTTTTCCGCACAATATGCATTTTTTTAGTCAAGGTACGTGTAGGTCTGCTCTAAAATGTCAATGAAAAAAACTCATAATTATTCAAAATTGCGAGTTTATTGGTTCTTACAAAACAAACGAGTTCTAGTGTCTAAACTTAACTAAAGAGTGACTTTGGATGTTGAAGCGTGGCACTGCATGTCCTCAGTATACTTTTCATAAGATGGTACGTAATTACCGAGTGCTAATCACAAGCATGATGACATATGTTCGTCAGTTAGTCGATTGCGATATTTTGACTTAATTATTTTCATTTCAGAAAATGCAGACTCGCACAAGTAAGTTGACCCAAACATTGCCGTCAGTTGAAGGGCGATTTGCCTTAGATTCGGATATTTATCTTCAGATATAAAACACCAGAATTTTGTATCAGATGCTGTGGCTTTGAGATGTATATCTGATATAATCTGCACTAACTCATTTTCAACAGAACATGAGTCCATGTTAAACTGACTTGCTATTTCAGTAGCTAATTCCTCAATGTTTTTACACGAAAACGGATAACTCATAAATGATGCGATATTTGCCAATTTACTGAAATCATAAAAACGTATTTCGAATTGGCTCAAAATATTTGATAATTCTGCCTCATAAATATCATAATTCAACTGAGGAATCCTTGCTTTCAAGACGGAAAATTTTTCAGATCCTTTCTTTTCAGTTGATCTATCATAAGTTGCAATTTACTTTTGAATGCGTTTATTGCGCTAATCATCACAATAATAGTTTTTCCTTTACCTTGAAGCTCCAAATTAATGGTGTTTAAATGCATTGTGATGTCTGTCAAAAATGCGAAATCAATCAGCCATTTTCCGTTTTTCAGCATCTGAGTGTCATCACCTCTTTCGTCCAAAAAGCTGTTATTTCGGGCAATAATTCTTGAAACCTTTCTAGGAATTTTCCGCGACTCAACCACCTGACGTCCGTGTGAAGAACTAAATCAGTGTGTTCAGCTGACTCACTATCTTCCAACTGCAATTTAAAGAGCCGTCGTTGCAAGCTACGTGCACGGATAGAATTCACAATTTTTGTTGCAATGTCCATAATCTCCTCCATGTTTAGAACTTTTGAACACAAAACTTGTTGATGTATAATGCAATGGAAGGAGAAAAATGAAGGGAAATCATCATTAGCTCGACACAATGCCACAAAACCGTTTTTGTTTCCAGTCATTGCTGGTGCTCCATCGGTTGTAATGCACACTAGTTTATATATTGGTAGCTTGTAGTTTGTTATAAAATTGAAGAAAACGTCATATATATCTTCGCCACGGGTCTTTCCTTTCAGAGGAATCATTGTCAAAAACTCTTCCTTAGCCGACATGTCTTTGAATACCATTCGAATAAAAATACACAGCTGGGCAGTGTCTGTCATATCGGTGGATTCGTCGAACTTCGTCGCTTCAATAAATGCTTCCTTCACAATCAATCCATCATCAAATGGTTTCTTGTGTTTCGTCAATATATGAGATATTTTAAATGACGCGATCGTTGCAGCTTTTGATTGTTTGGCTGGTCTTGTGAACATGGTTTTCTCTTCTTTTTTAAACAAGTTATCAAATCACGTACTTTTCGTTTTCTTAATTCACTCTGTGACGGAAAATCCTTTTCATAGTTTTTATGAACCGTTTTTATGATACCTCTCTAAGTTCCCACGCTTAGGTATTGTAACTGACGCACGGCAAATGAGACAAATGCACTTATCCTTTACCATACAAAAGAAAAATTCTTCCTCCTAATCGTTATTAAAATGATAAGTTTTACTTTTCTTCGCCGCACTCATTTTGGACTATTTATTAATAAACTTTGTATCGATGTATTGCCTTCAAGTTACAACTCAGACTGACTCCTATTCCTGCAGGCGCAACATTTATATCGGCGCGAACGAAGTCTCAAATGTTCCCGTCAAACACGCCGCCCGAAGTTTCTAGAAAAATCGGCGGGAATCAAAAACGCGGCTTTTCTTTGACAAGTACCGCGCGTTCCTTTGGTAAAGCCGCCTTTTGCCGCTAGCAGGGGGTTATTACAATAAAAGAAAGTGATGAGGGGGTTATTCTGGCCTAATTGTGGATCGAATAAATTTTAGTAGTTTGTTCATTACATTTTGTTTTAGTTACCTAAAACAAAATCTGTGAATAGTTCTATATCGGAATTTTTTTCTCGAGATCGACTCAAAAAGCACTCGCGATCGACCGTTTGAGCACCCCTGGGATAGAGTATAAAAGGTTTACTCGGCTGATTTGGACCGACCCAGCCAATTTTTTTGAGCAAAATAAAACCAAATTAAAAGTAACATTTGAGGAATTTATTTATTTATTATATTGTACCCCGGTCAGGTACCTGGTTTTGCCCGATCCTACGTAGTCGGATACCAGGTTTTCTCGAATCCTACATAGCCGGGTACTCGGTTTTGCTGGACCCTAAAAATTAGTACCCATTACATTTTTATTTTCAATTTTAGTAAACTGTATTCGAATATGAAAGTTATCTAAAAAATTGTGCTGGAAGAGAAAATAGGGATAAAAATATAGACAAATCATTAAGCCGGGCGTTCAATAGATATAAAGTTCGTGGGTGTCTTTTTAAGTTATCTACCTAGGAGTAGACCTCAACAACCCAGAAATTTTCTCAGATTATGAGTTGAAAGCCTTGTATTAAGTTGTTCCTTGCTGACAAAAGTATTATACTTGTGTGTTAAAAGATACCTACCTAGAGTTTTTCATTTCTTTGCGTCCCAAAGTTTCTAGCTAACGAGAAACATAGTATTCAATTCCCGAACCAAATAATTGATTTTAAATTTGGAACACATGTCACACTTGAAGTGAGCATAGAATCTTTATTTTTTGATCGATACTACATCAGATGAAGGACGAGAGAAATAGAGATTAGTAAATTTGGTGACGTTTCTAAATTATTTGAATAATTTTTCTTGGTTTTTGATTAAGAACAGAAATTAAACATTGGCTTAGCATATAAAAAGAATTTTTTGTTGGATGATATAAGACGACTCGAGAAACGGTAGACAAAGCAATATATATTTTTTAAGTTCTACGAGTTTTCCCTCGCCGATAACTTAAAAAAAACATCCTCACAAAAAAAGAACTCCAACTAATTTTCATCTTGTTTTTGCTTTTTCAGTTCCCAAAAAATTTCTGCCCTACATAATAAGGAATTACAAACTAGTCAAATCTATGAAAGTGATCACAATAGTCATAGGAATTTTGTTATGCCTTCTGTCGGCTTTTATGGTATTATGGAGCCCTACACTGACAGCTATAGACTTTCCTTATTGGAGCGCTGTCCCGGTAAGTCTCAATTATCTATCTATACTCTCAAATCCCATCAAAATCGATTAGGCCGTTTTGGAACTAAAAACAATTAGAATCCCATTAAAATTGGATGTGTGATGTTTATGATATATTTTCTACAGGAAAATCACTGTGACCTTTTTTTTCTTTTAGGTGTTATTTTCTGGTGTAGTGGGATGTTTCTTCCTAGGATTTTGTCCCAGACCGTATCCCGGGAGAAGACTAGGATGTTACTACCACTTAACAAAGGTAAAGTGTCAATTACTTGAGCTCAGATCTCACCTAAAAATTTATCCTGAACAAGAATAAGAGTGATTTAACGTTATTATTTATTACGAACTAGCCGTGCCCGCGGCTCTGCTCGCGTGGACTTGATTCACTACTATCGTCACTGCTTATTCCTTATGTTACCTAACGTAATAAAATATATGCCATTATTTCCCCTTATCTCTCATTATTTCTTCTTATTTTCCATTATTTCTACATAATTTCGATTATCTAGGCTTATCTCTGCTTATCTCCCATTGTTTTTCTCCTTATCACCCATTATCTCTCTTTATCTCCCATTATTTCACCTTATTTCCCATTATCTAGGCTTATCTCAACTTATCTTGCAATATTTCTCCTTATCTCCTATTATTTCTCCTTATCTCCCATTATTTATACTTATCTCACCTTATCTGCTATTATCTAGGCTTATATCGAATTATATAGAACATATGTATAAATTTATAAAAACACGTAAATCGGATAAGTGGTTCTCAGGTGATAAGCGCACTAACGGACAGACAGACAGACAAAGAGACGTTGCATTTTATATATATTATACTCTTCACACAATGACATTGTTCCATATTTAATGGTTTAGGCAGTGTATTGCAAGAGAACGCGCTAACGGTAATCTTTTTTTCCGACTTGATTCACTATTATCGTCACTGCTTATTCTTTATGTTACCTAACGCAATAAAATATATCTCATAACCTGGCCAGAGTATGTTTAAAAAAAAAGCACGTAAATCAGATAAGTGGTTCTGCAGTGATAAGCACACTAACGGACAGACAGACAGAGAGACGTTGCATTTTATATATATTATAGATATTCTTTTCTACATGATATTGTTCCATATTTAATGGTTTAGGCAGTGTATTGCAAGAGAACGCGCTAGCGGCAAACTTTTTTCCGATTGGATTCACTATTATCGTCACTGCTTATTCCTCATGTTACCTAACGTAATAAAATATAGCCTATAACCTGGCCAGAGAACATATGTCTGTTTTTTTAAAAAAAAAGCACGTAAATCGGATAAGTGATTCTCCAGTGATAAGCGCACTAACGGACAGACAGAAAGACAGAGAGACGTTGCATTTTATATATATATATATATATATATATATATATATATATATATATATATATATATATATAATAATTATATATATATATATATATATATATATATATATATATATATATATATATATATATATATATATATATTATAGATATAGATTACTATTATTATATAACCTGGCCAAAGAATATATGTATGAATTTAAAAAAAGACACGTAAATCGGATAAGTGATTCTCGCGTGATAAACGCACTAATGGACAGGCAGACAGACAGAGAGACATTGCATTTTATATATATTATAGATTATAGATATTCTCTGCTACATAATATCGTTCCATATTTTAATGGTTTAGGCTGAGTATTGCAAGAGAACGCGCTAGCGGCAAACTTTTTTCCGACTTCATTCACTATTATCGTCACTGCTCATTCCTTATGGTACCTATCGTAATAAAATATAGCCTATAAACCTGGCCAGAGAACATATGTATGTTTAAAAAAAAAAGTACGTAAATCGGATAAGTGGTTCTCCAGTGATAAGCGCACTAACGGACAGACAGATAGACAGACAGACAGAGAGACGTTGCATTTTATATATATTATAGATATATATAGGTAATGCCACTCTAGAGCTAAGAAAAAAGCCCGATTTTGACAATTTTTTATTCTGATATGTACTGAATGCAATCCAAAATTTATTCAAATAGTTTTATTATACTAAAGGGTGTTTTTTATAGAGGTATAAAACTTTAAGTTGGCAACACTTTTTTAACTGGCGGCCATTTTTGTCAGCTGTCAAGTGATTTATGTTTAGTTTGGTTTGGCATTTCAACATGAATAGACTGACGCCTGAACAACGCTTCCAAATTGTGCAAATTTATTTTGAAAATCATGGTTCTGTTCGAAATACGTATCGCGCACTACGTCCATTTTACGGTCAATATAAGTCCATCAGAGCAATTAATTCGATTAACTATGGAACGTTTTCGCACCACGTTTACTCTAAATGATAATACGCATCCACAGAGACGTCGTACAGTGCGTACAGAAGAAGTCATTGCTGCTGTAGAGCGTAGCGTAGAGGAAGACCCGAATCAGTCTATCCACCATCGTGCACAGGAATTGGATATGTGTCCATCCATTTTATGGAAGATTTTGCGGAAAGATCTTGGTTTGCGTGCTTACAAATCCAAATCGTGCAACAATTGAAGCCACACGATCACCTAGCAAGGCGTAGATTCGGTGAATGGGCCCAAAACAAGATTGCCGTTGATCCCGATTTTCATAAACGAATTTTGTTTAGCGATGAAGCTCATTTTTGTTTGAATGGATACGTCAATAAACAAAACTGCCGTATTTGGAGTGATGATAATCCTCAAGTGTATGTTGAGACAGCGTTACATCCAGAAAAACTGATTGTTTGGTGTGCTTTATGGGCTGGTGGAATCATTGGTCCGTACTTCTTTAAAAACGATGCTGGTCAGAACGTTACAGTCAATGGTGACCGCTATAGAGCCATGATTACTGACTTTTTCGTTCATCAATTGGACAACCATGATGTGCAGGAGCTGTGGTTTCAACAAGACGGCGCAACATGTCTCACAGCTCGTGCCACAATTGATTTATTGAAGGAAACATTTGGTAACCGCATAGTTTCACGTTTCGGACCCGTGAATTGGCCTCCAAGATCGTGCGATTTAACGCCGCTAGACTATTTTCTGTGGGGATATGTGAAGTCGCTAGTCTACGCCGATAAGCCCCAAACGATTGACCACTTGGAGGACAACATTCGCCGCGTTATTGCCGATATACGGCCACAAATGTTGGAAAAAGTCATCGAAAATTGGACCTCCAGATTAGACTACGTCCGAGCCAGCCGTGGCGGTCATATGCCAGAAGTCATATTTCAATTATAATGCCAGAAGATTATCTTTCGAATAAAGTAAATTTCATGTCAATTTAAAAAATTCATCTTTGTTTTATTCTATTTCAAAGTTCTATACCTCTATAAAAAACACCCTATACTTTAAAGAATATTTACAAATTTTTAAACAATTTTTTTACAAAATGACGGCACCAGTACTCGGTAAGGAATGATGCATCTTATAAATAGTACTTTGCGGCTAGAAAGATACTCCTCCAATTTTTTACCTGGAACAAAGTTTTTTGATTTCTACATAAGATTTTCTCAGGAAATACATGGAAAAATTAAAAAATATTGATTCTTTTATGAATGGTACATATTTCAAGGTGTTTTATTTGTTGGTAAAAAAAATCACATAAAAAATCGTTTATAAAAAAAAGTTCAAAACAAATTGTCAAATCCGTACGTATTTCGCTAGATAATGTAATTCTGAAGGTACAGTTAAAATTTCAAGTCAATCAGTGATAATTTGAGGAAGTTATGTTTCCGGCCAGTTTGAAAAATGTAGTTTTTGAGAAAAACGTGTTTTAAAGTATGTACTATTTTTTTATATAAATTTTCCAGGTACCTCTAATCTGCGATGCTTGCACCATATAATTGGCCTTCTAAATTGATGTTTTCCTTATCTTTTTCCCTTCTGTCAGATTTTAAGGACAGCCGAGCTTCGTTTGCTGCGACAACACTGAAAACTTGATACCAGGAGCGGATGGTTTGGAGAACGCTGCGAGACAATTACGCGCACTTGATTAAATACACACTTATAACCACCATACCCCCATAAAATCCTTTGTACCTTATTTCTAAGCCCCTAAAGCATCATTTAAGCCAACAAAATTTTGATTTTTTTTTTTCAAATTTCTAGAGTGGCATTACCCCTTAATTTATTAGTACTTTTAGAATTTAAATTAAGAAACACGTATATTAAATAATAGCAATAAACTGCAAAAATTATTGGAATTAGCCAAACCCCTCAATTATTTCGTATTTACCGCTCCACACCGTAAAGAGAAGAGCACGGGAAAGATGTTTGTAACAACGAAAATTTGGCAGGATTAAAAATACTAATCAAGACAGACAGTCAAATTCTATTGTCTGTTTTGATTGGCATTGTTAATTCTCATTAATATAAACATCTTCTCTACACTCGTTTGCTTATAATGTAAAATGGCGTTTTTTCTTAATTACAAAAGGTCTATGTGTCCTCTGCACTGTAAATGAATACCAACGTCACCATTAGGCAAAATGGTAGACCTTCATTCAGATCCTTCCGTTAATTATTACAGAAAATTGCTTTAGCCTTAAAAAAGATTAACATAATGGGTTAGTTCTAAGTTTAAAGTGACTGTTTACCTAATCAGGTAAAAATTTCAAGTGTAGTGTATGTGCCGAATTTTCATTATATTGTATAGGCACTGACTTTAATGCCAAATTCTTCTTTTGTAACTTTTAAACGGCTGTTGAACAAAAAACACCAAAAGCCGAGCATTTTGTATTATTTTTTTTAATTCCTTCTTGTTACTTCCTAACTTCTTAAAGTGACAAATAATTACAATAAACTGTGTAATTATTAAAATTTGAAATACCCAACTTACCTAAAACGCGCGAACAGATTATTATTATTAAACAGACTCTATGCGCTATCTATGAGTTTGACATTGTGATCGCCAACCTTCATTGAAGGAGAGGGCAAGAGAAGAGTACGCCATCTGTTAAATAAGGGATGAACTTCATGATCGTTCGGTTTTTGAGATTTTGATTCTAAAAATGTAAACTCAAATCTAACGATTGACCAAAATGATAAAAACCCGTATTGTCAAAACAATTATCAGTCCCACTAGGCTCAAAAACTTTCCCCAGATGAGTTGAAAACCACTGTAGCGGCATTTTTGAGGCGCAAATGAAAGAAGTTTGGTTTGAGTAGAATAAAACAACTTGAGAAATGGTGAAGGGTAGTTAGGTAGATAAATAAATAATTTTTTTAGGTTCTGCAAGGTTTCTTTCGGATCTAGCTTAAAAAAAAACACCCTTATGATAGTATACTAAAAATTTTAATAATTTTTTCTTTATTTACAGTTCGTCAGTCTACTAACCACAGCAGTATCAATTATGACCACTCCAGTAGTCATCATTATAGACATCATTCACCTAGTATACCTGTGCACAGCCCTATGCGTACCTCACGATGTCTTGAACACAACTTGTGTCTGTTCGACTAGCTCTACTAGTAGTATCTTTAATGATAGTTACCATTATGAAGACTTAACTTGTGATGAAATAAACTATTATTTAAAAGCTGTTGTGGTTATAGTGGGATTGTTAAATATGATAGCGCTGATTTTAGACGTCTTTTATATGTGTGTTCATTGGAGCAGTCACAGGACTTATCGGTATACCAAAGTTCCCTTAAGGGAAGAAATAAGAACTATTGACAGTTGACGTTAATTCTTATTTAGGGCTTTATGTCAAAAACTGACTAATTAAGAACATTTTTTCTTAATACGTTAATAAAAAAAAGGCTGTTCAGAAGTTGCGTATTGTTTACATGAAAATATTTTTAGAAACGATAATGGACTTCTGCATTACTATTCTTACCTTTCGGACTGACGTTTGTTTTTGTGTTATGTATATACAGAGTGAAACAAAAGATACTCCGATTTTTTTTCATTTGTGTGATAGTAAGGGTGCTTGTACGCGCAATTACTGGGAGTCGTCGTCCCATTTAGAATCACTGCTTTTGATTTAGTGCTTTAGAGTGGCGTTTCGTCGGCGACCGTGTCTTTCATGTGAAAGCTTTTCGACTGCAGTAACAGTTTTAAATGGGGCGACGATTCTCTGCGACAGCGCGCCCCTACTCGGTAGCGTGACATGGTGGTGCGTATGTAAGAGCACCAGATAATTTATACAATTTTCAAATGTTATATAGACTTTAAGTCCATACTGTATAATACGTATTTGTATTTGTAAGTATCAGTGATAAAATATGTTCAGTTTATAGTGAAGATCTGTATTTAGCTATTTTTTTTTTTCTTCATTCTTATATATCTGTTTGATCATATTTTGGTATGCACATATAGTACTTGATGTGGGAAGGGAACCTATAGTTTTTAGGCAATATTGCCTTAGGGGAGGGAGGTGAAGGTTCGATAAATTTTGTAATGTTTCACTATAGCACAAGATTAGAAAGAATAATTTCAAATATTAGGCTGTCGAAAAAGTACTGAGCCTTTTGGATTCAAAGTTGAGACAATTGTTTTTTATATTTTGGAAGAACTTTATTAAACCAAATATGGGCCATTTTGTTTGATGACTTTTTGTCATATTTGTGACAACGTCAAAATCCTGTTACTGTAAAACGTTTGTGGTTTCCAGGCAGAAAATTGTGGCAAGTGACTTTTACAGGCCTCTTTTCAAATGACCTTAATACCATTCGGGGAGTTTTGCAGTGATCGAAACAGTCAGACGGTGCAAGATCCGGGCTGTACAGTGGACATTAAAACTTCCCAGTCAACTCTCTCAATTTTTGCCAAGTCATCAGAAATCTGTGTGGTCTGGCGTTATTTATTTATTTATATATTCAATTCCAATAGGCCACGGCTGAATTACAGGAATAACGTTTATACTAATGAGCTACATATAAAAGAAGAACATGATACAATTAAAATAAAATTAAAATGTTTTAACAATCTCTAAATTAAAAAAAAAAATAGTAATAATAAAAAACTACAAATTTGAGCAACCTCTAAACACTGAGCAGAGAACCAATAAGTACCGACAGCCTACTGCAATGGAAATTACCGGAGTTTCCAATGACATTGCCGTTCTTGCACATTATATAAATAAGGCTATGGAATAATATATTTGACCTAGCCCGGCCGAGGCTAAAAATAGGTGAGCGCCTTGCCCCAAGGCGTCGTACATGGAAAGATACATTGCTTAATAGGAAATGGCAATCAATATGGTGATTTAACAGCTTATATAAGAATTTGACGGAGTGAATGTCCCTTCTCTTTGCAAGAGGCAACTCATTAAACCTAGACAAGATTAGTCCGTGATCAACACCGCGGTCCGGATAGACACCCATCCCTCTTGAAAAATAAGGTATTTAATGAAGCGCCTCTGTATTGATTCGATTGAGTATGTTATGGCAATTGTATATTGGATACCAAACAATAGAAGCATAGTCAAACTTAGACCTAACGAAGGAATAATAGAGAAGCCTGATTGCAGATATGTTAGTAAAGTCTCTACAATTTCGAATCAGGAAACCATTCTTGATGCACCAGCAACCATTTGTTCAATATGGTCCCCAAAAGAGAATTTCTCGTCAAAGATGATACCCAAATCTCTAACTGAACGAAGATTCTGTAGAACAGTATCACCTACGGAATAATTGAAAAATATAGGGTTGTTACGATAGGAATATCGGACGACATTGCATTTGGAAACTTTTAAGGTGAGCCTGTTAGTAGAAGCACCAGTTGGTGAGAGCATTAAAGCTGCTCTGTAATTCGTGGCAATCAGAAACCGAGTCTATGCGTTTAAAAATCTTAAGATCATCGGCATAAGCAAGCTTTCGGAAACCTATTTCACTCAGCAAGTCGTCAACAAACATATTGAAAAGAAGATGGTCCCAGATTGGAACCCTGGGGAACACCTGAAGTGGGAACATGGAGAGGCGATCTAAACCCATTGATTTCTATAAAAAACCTGCGATCCAGGAGGTATGAATTTAAAAGATCAATCGGGTTATTTGAGAGCCCGAAACGACATCCGACCTTATCCAACAGTAAGTAGTGATCAAGTCGATCAAAGGCTTTGCGAAAATCCGTATAGACCACGTCAATCTGGCTCCCATCATTGATACCGTCGCACACAAACTGCGAGAATGAAGCAAGATTTGTGGTGGTGGATCTGCCAGGCATAAAACCGTGCTGGTCAGTAGAAAGCGTATTTCTCACTTTTGAGAAAATAAATTTATGCAAAATAATTTCAAGAATTTTAGAGAAATTACATAAAATAGATATGGGTCGATAATTATGAACTACACGTGGATCCCCAGACTTCAAGATAGGTCGGACTTTGGCCACCTTCCAAGGAGCAGGAATCGTATGAGTCGTCAACACTAGATTAAAGATATGGAGTAAAGGACCGGATAGAGCGGACACGCAATCCTTGACAACAAAACTGGGAATGCCGTCGGAACCGGAGGTCAGTTTATTCTTGAGGGACCTAGCCGCAGTTACAATATCCCTCCCGGAAATTTCGGGAACGTTAACAAAGAAAGGGGGAGCTCCCCAGTAACTATACTCCTCAAGCCTAGCCGACTTAATAAATATGCTGTGAAAGCAATCACCAAAGGCAGTGATTATGCTAGGTGGGTCGTTATAGACATGATCATTATTTCTCATGTTATTAGGAATGCCAGATTGAGAGCGTTTACTCTGAATAAACGCCCAGAAGCTGGAGGGATCGTTAGAGATGTTATTCTCAGTACTGTGGACATATTCTCTATAGGCAACACTAGATTGCTGCTTGATTAACCTACGAAGAGAAGTGAGTTTCTGATAGTAAAACTTGAGTTTATCACTGTGGGAGACGACACCCTTCCTGTTGACTAGTCGAGTCCTATTTTTTTTCCATTGCTTGCTTCAGTCTTGTCAATTGCTGCCAGTAGAGTACAGAATCAATCGTTAGCCATGTTGCAGCAGCTCTGATGCACGATTCCTTTCCAGTCCCGCCGAACACACATCATCTTTTTTGCGTTAATTCGGGCTTTGCCATCGTTTGTGGAGCTTCATCTCGAACACCATCTTTCTCGCACATTAGTCTTACGTGATCCACTTTTCTTCGCCCATGTACAACCGCCTCAGAAATGGCTCCAATTCGTTACGTTTCTTTACAGAGTCGCAGATGGAAATTCGAACGAGTATAGTTTTTTTAAGTCAAATCATAGCACCAAAACAACGAGCTTCTTTTTGTAACCAGCTTACTTCAAATGGTTTAAAACTGTTTGATGATGGGTGATATTATACGACCAGGAAATGATTCATGCAGTAATTGAATTGTTTCTCGGGCTGAATGGCATGTGGCACCGTTTTGTTGAAACCACATGTCGTCCACATCCATATCTTGCAATTTAGGCACAAAAAACTGAATTATCATATCGCGATAACGATCACCATTAAGTGTTACTGCCTGGCCAATCGCATTTTCGAAGAAGAATGGTCCGAGAATGCCTCCAGCACAAAATCCGCACCAAACAGTGACACGTTGTGGATGCATTTATTTCGCAACAGTCACGTGTGGATTGTCTGAACCCCAAATGCGACAATTTTGTCGATTAACGAAGCCATCAAGATGGAAATGAGCCTCATCGCTGAAGACAATTCTCTTCGAAAAATCAGTATCCACTTGTTGTTCCATAATCCATTCAACGAACTCTCTTCGTTGTGCGTGGTCAGTAGGCTTCAGTTCTTGAGTCAATTGAACTTTGTAATCACGAAGATGCAAATCTTTCGTGAGAATACGCCGTATAGAGCTTCTCGAAATATCCAATTCTTGACCACGGTGCCGATTGATGTTCCTGGAGTCTCAGCAACACTCTCACGAACTGCTTGTTGAAGGACGGCCAGAGCATTTAAGATCACTAATTGCTCCAGTCTCCCTGAATTTTTCAATTAATCTCGTCACAGCTGATGACTATTCAGACTATATTTTGTACGAAAATTCCGAACTGTAGCTGCCAAACTTTCATTATTTTTAAAATATTGCTCAACAATGAAAACACGTTCTTTCGTGTAGCGCTCCATTTGTAATAACCCTGAACTTTCAGCTGTCACGCTGTGTTTTTTTTGTTTTGTTGGCAACACTTTACCATTCAAATGACGCCAAATTGAAATCTTGCGTGAATCTTGGGACACCCTTTACTATTATTCTTGATAAAAAAAACATACTATTAGGTACAGGGTATCCTATTTTTACTCTTGTATCATCAAAAATAGGGTACCCTAAAGTAAAAAAAAATGTTCTTTTGCAACAAAATTGTTACCAAAGAATACTGTAGAAAAAAAAGGGACGAAGTAATGTAAAAATGTATATATGTATGTATATGTACGTAGTTTGTAATGAAAATATAGACCAGGTCAGTATTAAATTTTTGTAAAAAGTTTTATTTAATATACATTTTGTATAAAAAAATCATTTGTTGTTTATTACATATTATTACTTAATTCAAAATTGAAATATGTTGTTTTTTTTCCATAAAAATTTCAGACTTTTGTGTTCTTAATGTGCCGAAAATATTAAAAACAAAATTACAATAAAAGTAAATTCGTAAAATGTCTATAAAATATAAAAGTATAGCAGGTAACAACGCAAAGCTTCTCCAAGAAATCTTTCTTTGTTACAAGCTGTAGATCTGCTATTAAAAATATATATCTACATAAAAATACAATAACAAACTAGATTGGAAATTACAACAGGTTAAAATTGGTTCTACTAAAACGTAAAGTAAATGTTAATATTATCACATTCCTTAAAACATATCATATAAAAGGGCGTTTTTTTTTTTAAGTTGGAGCACTCTTTAACAGGCGATAGTTCTCCCCAAATATATTCTATTCAAAATTTCAATAAAAAAGACAATACGACCCTTAGATTTGAAAATGTGCCTCCTTGGAGGTCCGGGACTATTTCAGCTGATCTGTAGTCGTAGACGTCTCGTCCTTTTCATTGGGATTATCGATGCCCACTGATCCGTTGTTGACGGAAAACTGAACGTTTCAGAAACACTTACTTTCCCGTCTACTCTCGATTGGAACTACCTACAAGGATATATAGAGTGAAACCTGTGTTAACGGCCACCTGTCATAAGCGGCCGCCTGTGGTAACGGACAGTATTAAGTTTCCCGAAACCCATTGCATATAAATTCCCGTATACAAAAACCTGTTAATTACTGGCCACTGCCAGTTAAACCGAAATTTTTATGGCATATTTCCTTGGAAATTTACCTGGTAATAACGACCGGGCTGGCCGAAGGACTTTATGACATACTAATTATTTTCATGGGCCTTCAACCTTTTACTTTTACTGCTACTGTAACTGGGCTATTTATTCAAGGAAATACCTGTTTATTCCATTATTTTCAAGTTGTCTTCATACTGAACACGTTCTTAATAATGTCGCCGAAACGAAAATGTTTGTCACTAAAAGACAAAACTATTATCATCACTGAAAGTGAAAAGTTTGCGTTAAGTTCGCGAAAACTAGCTGAAAAGTTCGAGGTCGATATATTAAAAAATAATAGTGAACTAAAAAAGATGTTTTAAGAGGGTGTTAATTTGGAGCAAAAATGAAAGTTTCCCAAGTCAGCAGGATTAGCAGTGGATTAACTTGTGTATAATTGGTTTTGCAAGGCCAGGAATAAAGCAGTTCCAATATCTGGACCACTACTCAAAAAGCACTGGAGGCGTCAAGCAGCTTGAAAGTGGAAAATTTCGCTGCATCAAATGGGTGGTTGGAAAGTTTCTGTAAACGGCACAATATTACTTAAGTCAGTTTCTGGTGAGTCCGCAGATCTAAATTTGAAAGATGTAGAGACATTACTGCTAATTTTAAAAGATTATTCTCTACGAGATGTATACAATGCTCATGAAACAGGTCTATATCACCGAGCCATGCCAAATAAGACATTTGCTTTCAAAAAAGGATAAATGTGCAGGAAAGAAGGTAGTAAAATGCCGATTAACGAAAACGAATAAGACAACAGTGGGTAGATTGCTAAAAATCTATTCTGTCAATTTTCAGTGGTTTTACATCGAACCATTATATGTATATATGTGGTCGTCAGTCAAAATTGTAGGATAAGCTTCGCGCATATTTTTCTCATGTGCAAATCGTTGGACATAATCTCACGGATGATAGTGTTTGGAATATTTAACATATCAGCCACTAAACGAACACTCATTCGACGGTATGTTTGCAGAAGTTCTCTCACACAAGTCACATTTTTGAGGAGGTTGACGGCGCGACCAGCGCGGGCTTCGTCATCCTCCTCACGGCCTTCTAAAAACGCCTTGTACTATCTGTAGACTTGCCTTTGTGATAAACGCTCATTCTCAAAGGCCTACTGAACCATTGGAATCATCTTTGTTCCAGTGAACGAGGCATCGCGACTTCTACAAGAGACGGAATAGAGGTTCACGAAATCGCCCGTCCTTACCCTCCGGAGCTCAGAGACAACTGAGCAAGCGCTCGCTCGGTAGCTGACTTCCCCCCACCACCGAACCACGGCGGGTAGAGAGCGCTACTTTCCGAACAGACCCTGTATATACATATATATATATATATATATATATATATATATATATATATATATATATATATATATATATATATATGTATATATAATTTGCCAACAAGCCTATAGCAGACAAAAAGAAACTTTGCCAGAGGACTATTATATTCTATCCTTTTTAATCCTGCAAAATACCTTGTCAACTTATAATTATTTCATTTGCTAAGTAACTAGACTCCTACGCTCTAGTCACGCAGAAAGTGAAATAAATAAAGATGATAAGTTTAAAAAAGCAACTAATAACACAGGGCAACAAAAAAATATTTTTGTTTTGGTGCCTGGGATTTTAGAGCTGATTTTAACTATATTTGGGACGCTAAATCTATACATGCAATCCGTTTTTCTCTATCAGCTCTACTTTTTTAGATACATCAACTTATCTACCAATGTGGTTTTTATTCAGTATATTCATTTATGAGAGTTCTAAAATTATTATAGATTCATTAATGTAGGTACAATGGTTTTATTGTCAGTCTGTAATTGAGTAAATTCCAGGTAAATCTATAAATAGTGGAACCATTGCCTATCAGGTACCTGAACTGACCCTTTTAATCACCTAACTCGGGTAAGTCTCGTCAGTTTGTGCGTTCTTACTAATGAGAGTAGATCGAATTCGGCGTGTTATTTTATGTTAAGAAAAAGAGTGTTTTTTGTGTTATTGAACAGAATTAAAATGAGTTCAGGTTCCAGTTCAAGAAGAAGTTGTGTAAATCAACCTGATGTGTTTTGCTATATATGCGGAGAATACATGTTTCAACAAAACAGACAAACTATTACTGACTTTGTAAAGCGAGCGTATCTTGGATACTTTGGAGTTAAGCTTGGTGATCAGGACAAAACGTGGGCCCCGCATCTCGTATGTAAAACTTGTACAGAGCATTTACGGCAGTGGACTACCGGGAAAAGAAAATGTCTAAAATTCGGCGTACCAATGGTTTGGAGAGAACCAAAAAATCAATGATTGTTATTTCTGTTTAGTAAATACTAATGGAATCAATCGAAATAATCGCAGTAAGTGGACTTATCCCAATTTAGACTCGGCAATACGCCCTATCCCGCACTCAGATGAAATACCGATTCCAACATTTCATCAGCTACCACATATCTCTGATGACGAATATTTTCCCTCTGATCGCTCTTCTGATGTTAATAAAAGTTCTGAGGCTAATGAAACTAACAGTGACTATGAGGGGACGTCATTAGTTCCTCAACGCTTCAATCAAAATGAATTAAATGATCTCACCAGGGATCTCAATTTATCGAAAAAAGCTTCTGAAGTACTGGCTTCTAGGTTGAACGACAAAAATTTACTGGAACAAGGAACCAAAATTACCTTTTACCGTACAAGAGAAAAAGATGTGCTACCATTCTTTTCTCAAGAAGACAATCTTGTATTTTGTCACGAAATTAGGGGACTCATGAAAGAAATGGGACTTTCTGAATATATTCCAGATGATTGGCGCCTATTTATTGACAGTTCAAAGCGAAGTTTAAAATGTGTCCTTCTACATAATGGGAATAAATATGGTTCAATACCACTAGCTCACTCAACGAAACTGAAAGAAGAATATAATACCATAGCTTTGGTCTTGCAGAAGATAAAGTATTACGAACATCAATGGATGATTTGTGTAGACTTAAAAATGGTAAACTTTCTTCTTGGGCAGCAAAGTGGTTACACGAAATATCCGTGTTTCTTGTGCCTCTGGGATAGTAGGGACAAAACACACCACTGGGTTAGAAAAGATTGGCCTCAGAGAGAAAACATGGACGTTGGGGAAAAGAATGTCATTAACGACGCTTTGGTTGAAAGAGAAAAAATCATACTTCCTCCGTTACATATAAAGTTGGGCTTAATGAAGCAATTTGTAAAGGCTCTTGATAAGAATGGGTCTTGTTTTGCATATATAGGGGTAAAAAATGCATCAGTTGAGCACAGAAAAACTCAAAGCAGGGATATTTGACGGCCCACAAATAAGACAATTAATTAAGGATCCTGCCTTCATAAATTCAATGAATCAAGTTGAACGAGAAGCTTGGACATCATTTGTTGCAGTTGTAGAAAATTTTCTAGGCAAACATAAAGCTCAAAACTATGTTGAAATGGTTAACAAGATGCTTAATAGTTTCAAATCCTTAGGGTGCAATATGAGTATTAAAATACACTATTTACACAGCCACTTAGACCGTTTTCCAGAAAATTTAGGAGACATGAGTGAGGAACAAGGTGAAAGATTTCACCAAGATATTAAAGTTATGGAGGACCGCTACCAAGGAAGATGGGACATGCACATGATGGCAGATTACTGCTGGAGTCTAAAAAGGGACTGTTTAAAAAGACATTCAAGAATGTTGCGGAAAAGAAGCTTTCCAAGTGTTGAGTGACTATTTCATTTCTTCAATGTTTTTTTTTTGTTTGTAAGTACGACATAATATTGTATTTTGTATAACTAAAATAAAAATTTCGTATCTACTTTTGTTTACTACACTTACGGATTTGAGTTACAGTAATGTAACTTATATTTCTCTAAAATTGTATATCTTAAAAATTTGAGCTCCTAGGTACAAATGAATACGTTATTTGAATTCAGGACATCAAATTGATATAGAATCAGCTCAAAAAACCTCGACACCAAAACAGCTGTTCCCCTGTGAATTTAAATATTAATAGTTATTTGAATATGGCGCGTTTCTGTTTAGTAGTTAAGCCGGCCGTCGCGTGTGGCGCTAGCCGAGCATGTTTTGACGGGAATAAGAATGGCTCCCATCTATATTTTTTTTCTTATTTATGGGTTGAGTAACTTATTTTATCGAGTACCTTCTAAATGATATAACAGTGGAGTTTTTAAAAGAAGGAAGAGACGAACTTCTGTCCAGAATGTGCCAATTCTTCAACGAGTGCTTGAGAACTGGAGGAATACCAGATGCGTGGAATAATGCGATAGTTATTCTCCTACACAAGAAAGGGGACAAAAGAAATTTGGAGAACTATAGACCTAATAGTTTACTTTCACAGGTGTATAAGCTCTTCTCCAAAATTTTAACAAACCGAGTTTCTAAAAAAATTAGATGACTACCAGCCTGTAGAGCAGGCGGCGTTTAGGAAAAATTTTAGCACTTGTGACCATCTTTTAACAACGAGAATGTTATTAGAAAAGTCAGTTGAATATAACTTTGACATCTGTTTTGCTTTTGTCGATTTCTATAAAGCATCTGATACCATTGAATATTGGACAATTATAAATAGTTTGAAAAAGACAGGAATTGACCACAGATACATAGAAACAATAAAGAATATATATGAAAAGGCAACATCAACTACTAAACTGCACATAGACACAGAAAAAATTAATATTCTCAGATGAATTAGACAGGGAGACGTCATTTCACCAAAATTATTCAATTCAACATTAGAAGAAGAATTCAAACATCTACAATGGGAAGACAAGGATACTGAAATAAACGGAAGCAGACTGAATAACTTAAGATTCGCTGATGATGTAGTCATCATAGCCGACAATCCATTGAATTGCAGCATATGTTATGAGAATTAGACCAGAAATCAAGTAGTGTTGGTCTAAAAATGAATCTGAACAAGACCAAAATCATGTGTAACAGAGACCCACACATAATAATTAACAACTACCGAATTGAAAATATATATGGGTCACCAAATACAACTGGAAAAAGAAAATCAAACAAGTGAAATACATAGAAGGAGAAGGCTGGCATGGTTTGCATTCGGAAAATTATCACATATACTTAAAAATAAGAACATTGCCTTAAAGCTTAGATCGAGAGTATTCGATCAATGTGTTCTCCCAGTGCTTACGTACAGATGTCAGACTTGGACACAGCAAACCCTAAAAAAGAATAGCACTTACACAAAGAGCTATGGAGAGGCAAATGATTAGCATATCTTTAAAAGATAGGAGGACCAATGAATGGATTAGACGAACAACAGGAATGACAAATGCTGTTGAAACAATTACCACTTTAAAGTGGAATTATGCAGGACATATCGCGAGATGCACAGACTCGAGATGGAACAACATCATCCTTCATTGGAGACCGTATACAGAGAAGAGAAAAAGGGGACATCCACCAACACGCTGGACAAATGATCTAAAATTGACTGCCGGGCTGAACTGGATCAGAAAAGCGCAAAATAGAGCCCAATGGGATAGAATGAGGGAGGCCTATGTTCACAAATGGACGACTGATATGGGCCTTTGAGATTAAGATATATATATATATATATATATATATATATATATATATATATATATATATATATATATATATATATATATATATATATATATATATATACATATATACATATATACATATATACATATATACATATATATATATATATATATATATATATATATATATATATATATATATATATATATATATATATATATATATATATATATATATATATATATATATATAGATTATCCGAACGGCGAGTTATATTATTATTGAAATCTCACTGAATATCCTGTTTTTTATATTGCACGTAAATGAGTTCTTATTGTAACCGAAAACGACATGTCTCAAACTGAATAAAAAAAGATTTGTTTCTCGTCGTTTTACCTAGGAAGCCATGAAGTAACTTTCAGTAAGGTGTATGATTTTAGGAGTCTTATTTATGATCACTGATGGTCGATTGTGCAACAAGAAGCAAAACGTCGGATCTTTTGTGGCATCCTAGCTCTAAAAGCCCTTACTACTCAGTATATATCACCACTACACCAAACACTTTATTTTTGCACTCGACGCGCGTTTCGCTAACCATGTTAGCTTCATCAGGAGCGATGATTGAGTCAATCATCGCTCCTGATGAAGCTAACATGGTTAGCGAAACGCGCGTCGAGTGCAAAAATAAAGTGTTTGGTGTAGTGGTGATATATACTGAGTAGTATCATTGTGCCAAAGATTCCACATTCCCAACTTACTAAAAGCCCTTGTTTAGATAAAGATGTAACTATTATCAAATAAAATGATTTAAATTTTAAGTAATTCGCAAAAATAAACCTGATTTATGGGATGAGTAACATATTTTATCAAGCACCTGTTAAAAAAGGTTCCAACCTAAAGATATATATATATATATATATATATATATATATATATATATATATATATATATATATATATATATATATATATATATATAATACATTAAAATTTAAAATTTCGGGTTTCAATCTGCTCGTCACGACGTTTTGCCAAAATCTCATTTGGGATTTTCAAGTGCTCTTGCTGATGTTGCTACTAGATACTGTGATCTTGCTACTGCTGCCGCTCGAAGCTAAGTAAGTAAGTGAAAATGCCAACTGAGATTTCGGCGAAAGGTCGTGCAAATTCATTGTTAGACAAACGGACTGAAACCCGGAACTTTAATGTATTACATTCCACTATCCGTGAAAACCTCTATTGTAACATAAATTATGTATATATATATATATATATATATATATATATATATATATATATATATATATATATATATGTATATATATATACACGTATATACATATATATTTAAAAAATACATTATCTGAATAGCCAGTTACATTATTCTTGAAATCTCACTGAATATCCTGTTTTTTATATTGCACGTAAATAATTTTTTTATTGTAACGAAAAACAACATTTGGCAAACTGAATAAAAAAAGATTTGTTTCTCGATGTTTTACCTAGGAAGCCACGAAGTAACTTTCACTAAGGTGTATAATTTTCAGAGTCTTATTTATGATCACTGATGATTGATTGTGTAACAAGAAGCAAAACGTCGGATATTTCGTTGCATCCTAGCTCTAAAAGCCCTTGTTTTGATAAAGTTGTACCTATTATCAAATAAAATGATTCAAATTTCAACTAATTCGTAAAATTTAAGGTACAAGAGAATTAAGAAGCTCTAAAAAGAACTTAAAACTCGATAAAAAGAACAAATTAGGCCGTAATGAATCACTTAATTCCTGTAATTAACTAATTATCGAATACTAAAGCTATTTAAGAATAAAATTAAAAAGTAAGGTCCGGTTCAAAGGCAGCTCAAGCTCAATATTACTTACTAAACTTTGAGCGTAGCGTAAACCTTCTCATTCATAAGAAATAGTGGTTCTAGAGATTAGACCTGAATCAGAAATTTGGAGTAATTTTCCGACTTTGCGCCTACGATTGCATGATACATCTTCAGTGAACTAAACCCTTTGAGAATACAATATTCATCCAGTATTCCAATTTCGAGGACTGAATGAATTCGGTGTTCTAATCACGAAGAGTAAAGTTAACTGAAGATGACTCGTACAATGGTAGGAAAAAACGTCGGAAAGAGACTTCTTCAAATTGACACGGTCTAATCCAAAGCACGGACAGAAAAAAAATCAAATATAACCTTACGTAGCCACAGAACTAAGCAAGGGGCAAAGCAGGCTCAAGTTAAGGGGATAATTAAAGGGATGGCAATTTGTAGGTCATGTCGCTTGGCACATCGGGGTTTAGAGCAGTAAAATTACAAGTTCGCCACCCTAGGGAGACAAACGAAAAGTAGGAAGATCGCTACAACGACTTGAAAACATTCGCAGGGTTAAACTACCCGAAAATTCAGAATAGATCAGAAGGAAAATGGCTAGCTGATGATAATACGTAGTAATATATATTTTGTAAGACCTGTAGAGTTCATTGAACTCTACAGGTCTAAAACAACACCCAATGAAGAACAAAGAAAACACACTAGAAAGAAAATACAAATATAGGTTCAGAAGAACTACCAGAAGTTTCTGTAGAGGAGGTCAATAATGAAGGAAGTGAAGCGTAACAAAGCAGCACGCCCTGATAGTATTTTATCGGAAATGCTATTGGAAGCAGGAGAGGACTTAAAACAAGAACTCGCCAAACTTTTCAACATTGTCTAGAAACTGACAAAATACCAACATTATGGCATATATCAGAAGTAATACTTCTACACAAAAAGGGAGATATCAGAAAGTTAGACAATTACCGCCCGATTAGCTTACTATCTCACATTTATGAACTTTTGACTAAAATCATCTCCAATAGATTAAAAAATAAGTTAGATTCTTACCAGCCATGTGAAGAGGCTGGTTTTTAGATCCGGCTGTAGTACATGCGACCACTTAGAGACAATGAGAAATATCCTAGAGAAGAGCAATGAATACCCTTTACGTAGCCTTTATAGACTCTGAGAAGGCTTTCGAGTCTGTTGAAATGTGGGCAATCATCAACGGCTTGAACAACTGTAAAATTGATTTTAGATACACTATCCTAATCAAAGATATATATGAAAATGCAAAGATGAACATAAAATCTAGTACAGAACAAATATGCATAGGAAGAGGTGTAAGACAGGGAGGATACAGTCTCTCCTAAGCTATTTATTACAGCTCTAGAACACGTATTTCGCCAACTAGATTGGATAAAGAAGGACCTAAAGATAGATAGTGTGTATCCGAGTCATTTAAGGTTCGCAGATCATATTGTAGTCATCACACACCAATATTAATAACAACATAGTTATAGATGGCATTAGTATAACAACTAAACATGAATCAAAAGATTCGTATTTTCAGAAGTCACCAAAAGTGTTCTTCGTATTTGCTGAACCATCCCAAGACGCGTTTCGCCGTATCACGGCTCCTCAGTTGGGCTAGGTTCAGCAAATACGAGAACACCATTTTTAGTCCTTATCCAGGTACTAACGGAAAACTATGACAAATAGATGCTTATACTGCACTCTGTCGGTGACCTACAAAGTCTTTTCAAGCAGAGTGACTTCTGAAAATACGAATCTTTCGATTCGTCTTTAGTTGTTATACCAATGCCATCTATGCCTTGGAGCGGTAAGCTCGAGAAGATGCGTTTCTGCAATAAGTGCCAGACGTGCTGTGCCGCTTGAAAAGACTTTGTAAGTCACCGACAGAGTGCAGTATAAACATCTATTTGTCATAACATTGTTATAAATTTAGAAGGAATAGGTCTCGAGAGTTAAGAATTATGTGTATCTGGGCAAAAAATTACTACGACGAGAGACAGTGTCTCGGATGAAATTTCAAGAAGAATCAGGCTTGTATAGTGCGAATTCGGAAAATTAAGTTCAAAGATAAAGTCATCTCAAATAAGTTAAAGGCCAAAGTTTACAATCAGTGCATCCTACCCATAATTACATATGGCGCTGAAACTTGACATTGAATAAAGCCGATATTCGAAAACTAGCTCGGACCTAGAGAGCACGCAAAAGACAGATGATTGGGATAAAACTTAAAGATAGAAACAAAAACAAGTGGATACGTGAACAAAAGAAATTAAAGGATATTATAGAGCACGTAGCAGAAAGAAAATGGTAATGGGTTAAACAAGTAGCCCGCACGACCGATGATCGATAGACCAAGTGAACATTAGAGTGGAGACCACTAGAACAGAAAAGAAGCGTAGGAGGTCCCAAACCAAGATGTTGTGGGCATTGGACGGATGACAACAGCTGCAAGTAGATTGAGATGGAAAATCAGGGGGAAGTCCTACATCCAGCATAGAATAGAACTAGGTTTATAGTGATATACTGCAATATTTAAACTACACCCAAAGCCCAATAAAGCCGAACTTAAACTGCATTATATAGCCGATCCGAAGTCTCGCAAATTTAGTCTAAAAATAGGTAAATACAAACTTGGGACATTTTTTAAAACTGATCAATTAGTTGATTTAAAATCGATAAAGTAGTGGAGCGAATTTTAAAAAATGCCCTTACCATTTATTTTTCTCTATTCACAATAGGTAGGTAACTTAATATAAGGTTCGCTATCACTATGCTATCATTAATACATATAAAAATCACAACTAAAAATTCTTGTCCAAATATTGGTTACCATCTTTTTACGGTTTTGCAATAGAATAGTATAAAAAACTTTTTGGCAACTTTCTTTTTGGCAAGAAATAAGAATTTTACTTAAATTCGTAGCTACGTTGTATTCATGTTAGGACTAGGGATGGCATTTTTTTGATATCGACAATCATCGGGTATCGGAATAACGCTTAATACAGTAGTACATAAGTCAAAACTATCCATATATCGATAAATTAAAATTATCGATGGATAAAAATCGATAATCGCCTAACCCTAATAAAAACTGATGCAGGAAAATTTACAATGGGTGCATACAAAATTTAGCGATAACTATAGTTATCGATACGTTCCATATATCAATAGTTAGATAATCAATATATTAGTAGTCAATTATTTCCACCCATGGTCATTAATTTTAGAAACTGATGAAAAAAATTAGAAGGGAGGATTTCTTTTTGGAGTCTTTCACTTGCCGAACTGATTTTTGAATAATAATTCTCCATATATCCATAATTATCGATAACTATTGATATTTCGGTAATTACCGCTATATCGATGAGTAGTTATCGATGCAGCGATAACTATGGATATATGGTATAACTATCGATATATCGACTTAATTTAAAACTAGCGATAGATAGCTGTCGATCGATAAGTCAAATCCACTATCGTTCATCCCTAGTTATAACATTAGTCTGTTTTTCACAATATACAGAGTGATCTAGATAAAAATAGACACAGTTGACACTTCCATAAGGTTGACAATATCTGTTGCCACACAGAGCAGCAAAAAATTGTAACAAATCAAACATGTACCGTTTAATGGGACACCAGGTACATGTGTAAGTATTTAGAGAGTGGTCGATTCTAGACGTATTTATGTAACAAACCCTATGTCTAAATCAAATAGTTTCTGCGATATTGAATCTGGATGCGATTTTTTTTTCGATAAATCGACAGTAATCACCTGTATTCACCCTGCCGGTCATTAATGTTAGGTTATAAAATTTTTTTTGAGAAGAGGGGTTCTTTTTTAAAATCCCCACACGCCCAGACAACGATCTTCGAATAATACCTATCGATATACTGACAGTTAACGATGTATTGATCATTATCGTTATATCGCTAACTATCCATATCTCAATCAGTTAAACTTATCTATAGGTGGATTGTCATCGACTATCGATAGGTAAAATTATCGCCCATCCCTACTATTAATATTTAGAAAAATGGCGTAAGTTCCCTACGACAGTACTTATAAAAATTACGAAACTCGCCATCCAAACGCCAATCTAGTATGTATTGATAATTATCCATATATCGCTAACTATCCATATCTCAATCAGTTAACCTTATCTATAGGTGGGTTGTCATCGACTATCGATAGGTAAAATTATCGCCCATTCCTACTATTAATATTTAGAAAAATGGCATAAGTTCCCTAGGAAAGTACTTTGGAAACTCGCCATCCACATGCCAATCTAGGATGATACATTTCGATATACTGGGTCTCGTCAGCGAGATGCAGACGGCCAGATATCTAGTTTTCTGCGATAATAGCACAACCAAACTTTTATTACAATAGACAATCCTCATAGTTTAAGCGACTAAGTTCGTCTCCTCTTTATTATCGTAATAAATATTGTTGATATTTTTTATAAATAAAAATATTGAAAATATCAAGAGCATTTATCTATATCTAGCCCACCCTGTACATTTGTAATGATAAAAGTAGTAAGTATAAACCCTCAATTCCGAAAACCTCGTTACAATCAGTCCGCACAACATGTAACAAACGTGTCCCACGTTATATCGTGACTAACTTAGGCGGAGGCGTCAAATTATTCGGATACCTCGCTTTTAGCATGGCGCTCAACCAATTGGCCCGCGTGGCTGCGTCGTTCCACACTAGAACGTTCCCGAAATAGGGGCTACTCCTGGTCCTGTTCGGTGTGATACCGTCGGCGAGGAAGGTCATCGTCCATCGCGACTGAGGGCTGCGTTTACTCTCGTGACCGAGATACCAGACGATGTCTTCGATGCGCCAAGAGAATAGGCTTGCGTCGCTCTGTAAAATAAAGGAGAAACGTCTAAAAACATTCATAGAGAAAGAGATGTCTTGTAGAGGTGATGAGGAGCTAAGTGTAAGACTGTTAAAGTCAAAAGACATATGGCAAGGCAATAGAGGACAGTTATCATGTAGTCGGCTTTTCAGGCGGCTAATAGCCCACTCGTCAGAGGCAAATTTTGACGAAAAGCTTTCGTTAAATGTTAACAGGCTGCATTTTGGCATAAAGGTAGTTTTTTAGACGTAGAATAAATACGATAAAAAAAGTTTGCTCCATCGCAAGATACGTGTGAACGATGGTTTCGGCGCTTCGAAAGTGGTGACTTCGATGTTGCAGACAAGGAACGCGGAAAACCGCCAAAAAAAAAACGAAGATGTGAAATTGCAAGCGTTGTTGGACGAAAATGATTCGCAAACACAAAAATAACTCGCCGAGCAATTGGGCGTTAGTCAACAAGCTGTTTCCAATCGGCTACGAGAGATGGGAAAGATTCAGAAGCCGGTAGATGGGTACCACGAGTTGAACGACAGGCAAATGGAAAAGCGCAAAAACACGTGCTCGCTCGATGCAAAAGGAAGTCGTTTTTGCATCGTATAGTTACAGGGGATGAAAAGTGGATTTATTTTGAGAATCCCAAGCGCAAAAAATCATGGATAGACCCAGGCGCATCATCCACATCGACAGCAAGACCGAATCGCTTTGGCAGAAAAGACGATGCTCTGTGTTTGGTGGGACCAGAGGGGCGTGGTCTATTATGAGCTGTTAAAACCTGGGGAAACGGTTAATACTAAACGTTACCAACAACAATTGACCGATTTGAACCGTTCGCTGCTTGAAAAAAGGCCAGAATACCGAAAAAGGCAACACAAAGTCATTTTTCTTCATGACAATGCTCCATCACATACGGCAAAACCAGTTCGCGACACGTTGGAAGCACTCAGCTGGGAAGTTCTACCCCGTGCGGCTTACTCACCAGACTTGGCTCCTTCGGATTACCACTTGTTTGCATCGATGGGTCACACACTTGCTGAGCAGCGCTTTGGTTCGTACGAAGATGTGAAAAAATGGCTCGATGAATGGTTCGCAGCCAAAGGGGAAGATTTTTACTGGCGTGGTATTCACAAATTGCCCGAAAGATTGGAAAAATGTATAACAAGCGATGGAGCATACTTTGAATAAAGCACTTTCTATCATTCTTCAGAATTTAACATGTTTTTTTAGAAAAAAAAAAATCGCATTTCGTACTTGTAGACCTGGTAATAATAATTGTATAAATATAATACAATAAAATAAAGAATAAATTACAAAAAATGCTGCGCGCGTGTTTCTTCTTCGATCGCCATTAACAAAATTCCTTAGAGTAATTTTGAATTTTTGTGTTTTCAATAACTGTTTTCTTTGTACCTGGTTGTTTAAATGAAATATTTATACTTAAAGCTTAGACTTTTATCTTTCATTTCCCACCTTTAAACATTCTGTTTATTTTAAGTTTAAGTTGTATGATTAATAACAAGAAAGAACATGAAGACTTATTAAAATCAAAATTACACAAAGCGAGAAAGTTTTTAATGATTTTCTGATATCAAGTACCCTTTTAACTGTTTTTACGGGATTTCACACAAAGCAACCAGACGCGTAGCAGTCTAAGCGCTATTTTATCGCGTCTCACCAATATTGCCAAAGCATATAGAATTACCTAAGGTTGGCAGGTTTGACAAAGAAATATTAATAAAATGTAAAAAAACGAGCTTAATATAATATTGCCAAATCTTACCCGGCCGGACCAGATTCTAAAAAATGCTACCCGTTAACATCTCTAACAGTATATAAATCTGGAGCTGATTAAACAAAAACATCGTACAGTGAACAGACAATGATGCACTGCAAAAGCTTAGAGAACATTGAAATATGCACGCTCGTTCTTACCGTTTTATCCTTAAAACAGCTCAGACTTCCTTGAGTGAACTGGAACAACATCAGTTTGAACATCTTAGTCTTATGGTCGGCGAACCTCAGCTCTCCGGACATAGGCAGGGGTTTTTCTATAATGTATTCCCAGTATTTCGACAGCGAAACGCAGGTAAGATAGTTGTCTTTACGATCGGCTTCGTCCCAATAACCCCATTTGAGGACCACGTCAAGAACCTAAAAAAAAAAAGATACGGTGTCCTAATATCGAAGAGATAGAAGAGGCTTCGTTTAATCGGAGGCGAAACGTCGGTAAACAATTTTTACTTTGGCATGAGCTAACGTCAAGAAGCGTGATTTGATATCTGACCAAAGCAGTGAAGTTGTGTAGGTTTACTACATTGTCAAGCGTAGTATTACGCTCGACAATGTAGTAAACCAACGAAACTGCAATAGCAGATAAATAAAAAAATAAGTGACAAACAACAAAGTAAATCGTTTCATTTCATTTAGAAATTTAAAATGTTCTGTCACAAAGTAACGGACACCTCAATTATATAATTCAAAGCAGTAAAGCTTCCGTTTCACCTTAAAAAAATGTTATTGCCTGTAAATCTCGTTCTTGTTAAAATCAGTAAAATTGCTTATTTACCTTCTCCGTATGGTGTATGGGCCTAAATAATCTGGAATTCAAAACTGCTTCTTCCAAAATAATTTCGTGCACGGGTGACTTTACCTTGTCGCTTAATTCCAAGCAGACTTCGTAGGCCGTTCGGTTCGGACCAATCTAAAATGAAAACAAAGAGAGTAACTTTTGACGTTAAGTTAATGTTTCCTAATTTAAAATGCTCGAACTGTTAACTTCGGTTATTGTGGAATACTCCATTGTCGCTCAAGCCCCATATTTTACAAGTTATACTTACGGCTACGTTGTACGACTTTCCGTCCTTGGTGAACAAATAAATCCACACGCGAAAATCACCTGCAGTCTTTTGGTTAGCTACGGCCCCCTGGGGGCTTTGCATATGCTTTTGTAATACCTAGAAAATAATATTATAATTCACTTTTTAAAAAATGTATTTTTTACTTGTACGAGGCTGGTTTGAGAAGTCCGTGCAAAGTCCGAGAGATGGCACCACTGGCGCGTATCGAGGTCATGTTTAGTTAGTAGCATCTCTTGAATGAACGCACACCAAGTTTCAGCCATATTGGTCTATTTCTTTGTGTTTGGCATTCGTGTGAATCAAGGAAGTCGAGTGATTTTCAAGAAATGGACTAAAAAGAATTTCGTGTGGTGATTAAACATTACTTTATGAAAGGCAAAACGCCTCAGGAGACTAAAGAGAAGCTTGATAAACATTATGGTGACTCTGCACCTTCGATTAGAACAGTTTATAAGTGGTTTCAAAATTTTCGGACTGGCCATATGGGCACAAGTGACGCTGAACGTTCTGGACGGCCTGTGGAGGTTACGACTCCAGAAATCATTGATCAAATCCATGATATGGTGATGGATGATAGAAGAGTTACGGTGCGTGAGATTGCTAGTGCTGTGGGCATCTCGACTGAACGGGTACATAATATTTTGCATAAACATTTGGACATGAGAAAGCTATCCGCAAGATGGGTGCCGCGATTGCTCATGCTTGACCGAAAACGGAATCGTGTGAAGTGTTGCAAGGATGGTTTGCAGCTGTTCCAGAAGAATCCGGAGGACTTTAAGCGTCGTTTCGTCACTGTGGATGAAATATGGATACATTACTATACTCCTGAGACCAAACAACAATCTAAACAATGGGTTACCAAGGCGGAATCTGCACCAAAAAAGGCGAAGACCGTTCCTTCGGCCGAAAAGCTTATGGCGACTGTCTTTTGGGATTCGGAAGGGATAATCCTCATCGACTATCTGGAAAAGGGTAAAACTATTACAGGTGAATATTATTCATCGTTATTGGACCGTGTGAAAACCGAGCTGCAAGAAAAACGCTCGCGATTGGCCCACAAGAAAGTCCTTTTCCATCACGACAACGCACCAGCACACACCTCAGCAGTTGTGGTCGCAAAATTAATGGAAATAGGATTCCAACTCGTTTCACATCCCCCCTATTCTCCAGACTTGGCTCCCTCGGACTACTATTTGTTCCCCAATTTGAAGAAATGGCTGGCGGGACAAAGATTTTATTCAAACGAGGAGGTGATTGCAGACACTAATGGATATTTTGCAGACTTGGACAAATCCTATTATTCGAAAGGGATCAACAAACTAGAACATCGTTGGACGAAGTGTATAAGCCTAAAAGGAGACTATGTCGAAAAATAAAAAAGGTTTACCCCAAACACATAAGTAGTTTTTATTTTTGCACGGACTTTTCAAACCAGCCTCGTACATTTGGAAAAATGGAAAAAATTGAACAACGTGCGGTTGTCAAGTACCTATTTAAAAAAAAGATTAACACGATGATATGAAAACAACACTATTGGAATCTGCTCCGTCATATACCACTGTGAAATGAGTTGCAGAATTTAAACATGAACGACAGAGCATCGAAGATGACTCTCACTCCGGCCGGCCCAGGACGTCTATGACTGAAGAAAACATCGGGAAAGTGTGTGATCTCATACTGAAAGACCGTAGATTAATTATCAGGGAGATTGTAGACACTATAGACATCTGGTATAAACAAACACAAAACATCATTGCCAAAGAACTCGGATTTTCTAAGGTTTCAGCTAGGTGGGCCCGAGATTGCTTTCAGTTGAACAAAAACGAATTCGACTCACGATTTTTCGCGACTGTTTGGAGATGTTTTGAGGCTGATCCGTCAGATTTTCTTAACAGGTTTGTGACAATGGACGAAACCTGGGTTCACCACTATACTCCAGAGACAAAACAACAATCGGTGAACCGACCCCAAAGGAAGCAAAAGCAATTCTGTCGGCTGGAAAAGTAATGGCGTCAGTTTTTTGGGATGCTAAAGGTATTATTATGGTGAACTATTTTCCGAAAGACGAAACAATGAACTCGACTTACTATTGCACCCCTTTGAGTCGTTTAAGTCAAGGAATTAAAGAGAAACGCACAGGATTACTGAGAAAGAAAGTTTTGTTCCATCAGGACAACGCTCGCGTTCACACGTCTGTTGAGTCTATGGTTCAAATTCGTGATTGTGGTTTCGGCTTATTCTCCTGATTTGGCACCTTCGGACTTTCATCTCTTTCTAAACCGAAAAAAAACACCTCGGTTACCAGAAAATTCCATCAAATGAAGAAGTCGAAGCTGCAGTTAACCAGTATTTTGAAGACCTTGAGGAATCTTTTTTTTCAAACAGGTATGGAAGCTTTGCAAAGCAGGTGGAAGAAGTGCATAGAGCTAGGTAGAGATTACGTTGAAAAATAAAAATATTTTTGTACGTATTTTATTTTGTTTTTCTTGACTAGGCCGCGAACTTTTCAATCTATCCTCGTATAACTCGGGTCATACTTAGCATCAGTTGAAAGCTGACATTTGACAGTAGTAGACGTGCAAAAATTGTTGGAATTTATTTATCAAATGTAATTTAGAGTGCCTTACAGATGAGTGAAATTTTTGAGTTCGATACATTTTATACAATTATTTCGATAAAGGCACAAATGTTGCGCAGGCCTATGAGGAAATTTGTTTATGATCAAAATACGTTATCAAAAGCAATAACCAAAAGATAGTTCAATACCTTTTGTTCTCTCAAAAATGATCCTTGCACTGGTCGACTATTGGCAAAAAAAGTGGAATAAGACCGACATGTCAGTGGCGATAACATTGCCTCAAAATGAAACTCGTTGTTTGGGTTTCACATGATTTGACGCTAAAAACTTTATTTGGTCGAATTTCCATCAGCGAGTTTCTACAAAAACAATAGAGCCATTTCTGAAACAGTTGATTACGGGCGATGAAAAGTGAATCACGTATGACAATAACGAGCGAAAAAGATCGCGATTAAAAAAAAATCGGCAGGAACTAGACAACAGGAAAGGTGTCGTCTTCCACCATGACAACGCCAGACAACACACATTTTTGATGACTCGGCAAAAATGGAAAGAGCGTGGTTGGGAAGTTTTAATGCATCCACCGTCTAGCTCGGACCGTTAGACTACCATGTGTTTCGGCCTTTGCTGAACTCCCTGAATAGTGTTAAGTCAGATTAGAACAGTGATTCCCAAAGTGGTTCAGGTTAGGACGGTCAGGAGGAGACTTAAACCAGTGTACATATCATATCAAATATGCTCATTTTCAAAAATACTTACATTTAGCATAATTTTTTCCTTTTCCAACTCCCCCGGATCTTCGGGAAAGATATACCTGTAAAACCTGATAAGTTGAGCAATAACTTCAGAATCCTGTAAATGATGGGAGCCACCTTTAATAGGCCTATCCTTATCCTGAAAAAATATACATAACCTTAGAACGTCTAATCTTTATCATCAGCACACCAAACACCTGATTTCCGCACTCGAAGTGCGTTTCGGTAACCAGGTTAGCATCATCAGGAGCGATGACTGGCTGATGAGTCAAGGGTTTGGTATAGTGGTAAT
Source organism: Pachyrhynchus sulphureomaculatus (assembly GCA_019049505.1). Taxonomy (NCBI): domain Eukaryota; kingdom Metazoa; phylum Arthropoda; class Insecta; order Coleoptera; family Curculionidae; genus Pachyrhynchus; species Pachyrhynchus sulphureomaculatus. The sequence goes on from CM032451.1 coordinate 14,050,315, forward strand.
AAAGATTACAAGTTTGAAACATACCATGTCCGCCTTTTAAGTTTTTACAAAAAAAATTAAAGAAAAAAATTTTTTCGGTACAAATCGTTGTACTGTTTCTCAAAATATTCGCCTTTAAGATTTATAGACTTTTACATGCGTTCGAGGCATTGTTGCTGAGTGAGGTCTTTACTAAAATCGTAAAAAATCATCCAACGAAAACCTTCACGTGAAATTTCCATTTGTTCCCAAAACTGCTTTTTTAAACGCTCACTGTAAACAAACTACTCGACCAATTTCTGAACTGCCACTGTTTTAACAATAACAAAAGTCAAATTTTGTAACAATGGTAATGTCACATCTCAATAGCGCCATCTAGTGGTCGTTTGTAAAAATTTAAAAGGCGACACTCATACATGTGGTTTATTACATTTTACTTTATATTAAATTAGAATAAGGTTGTAACAGGAATGATTGTATTCTAAAATAACTGGTCAAGTGCAAGTTGAACTTGCGCAATTAGTGTTCCGTCCGTTGATTGCTTTTAAAATAAAAAAAATTTGTTACAGAGGTATAAAATGATCAGTGACTTCACAAAATACACCCCAAAAGTTTGTTTCCAATCTTTACTGAAATCTGATGACCTTGAAATTTTTGTTTTTTCGATATACCATATAAATTATTAAAGGTAATGCACTCGTGATAATTTTCGTTCAATCTACAACCCGTGGAGAATATTCCAGAATTTTTTCGAAATTTTTTGATAAGTACTTTTCGAGATAAGGCCCGGGACAGCGATTTTTCGCGAATTTTTAAAAATAATACAAAGAAAAGTGCGCGCAAGTATAATATTATATATATATATTTTTTACTCGTGTTTTCACAAGCTTTCATTTGACACCACACTCGATAACCTAGTAAAAAATTTTTTTTTCACTTCCGACGTCACCCCCCAAAACTAACCCCTTGAGTCAAAATTTAATTCTCAAAACTACATGGCTCTGATGAGGCTATCAATTCCTATATTATTACCAAATTTCACCTTTCTATGTCATATAGTTTCGGAGAAAATCGGGTGTGACAGACAGACAGACAGACACCGAGGTGATCTTATAAGTGTTCCGTACGGAACACTAAAAAGAAATTATTTTTAGTTGGTTCACAATATATCATTCTGTTAACTTACTTCATAATACATTAAAGTCGGTCCCCATATCGATGCCAAGTTTTCTACAGTCATAAGGTTTTTAGCACTCTGCATGCTGATGAAATGTAAGTGTCCTAAAAGTTTCTTCGCTGTATTGTACGATACCGGAGGCAGCTGGTCTAAGGCCGCCTTGAACATCCTAACTTTCTCGTCCTTTACGTTATGTTCTAAAAAATGAAGATTCGAGATTAGGGTCGTTCAACTTACGAGGATGTTTTTTAAGTTATCTACCTACTTCAAAGGAAAACGCGCAGACTAACTAACACTTTCTCGAGTTGAATCCAACAAAAAAAAAAATTTGTTTGTCTTATAAAACGACCGATATAGACGACAAAGACATTTGTATCATCGTCAATTTGTACTGGCAACAGTTGAAGCACCCACTATCGGATAAAATTATAATTAAGTGGGGAGTGCGTCAGGATTGTATTCTAGCGCCCTTATTGTTTAACCTCTATTTGGAGGTGATATTCAATGAAGCACTGGTACCACTGAAGGAATCAACATCAACGGCGTGAACATAAATAACATCAGATACGCCGATGATACATTAATTATCATTAATCTAATACTGAAGGTGGTGGTATTACAGTAAGACGCAAAGACAGAGAGAGTTCATAAATTGATGTATCTCGGTAGCAATATCAACGACCATTGGGACACGACTGTGGCAGCCAAAATTCGAATAGAGAAGGTCCGAGCCGCATTTATGAACAACAAAAAATCTTAACCAGTCGCGAGTCATTGAAACTACGAATGAAAATGGTAGTTGGTATTCGAGATGTGGGTGTATCGACGACTGTTAAAAATCAGTTGGATGGACAAAATTAGTAACAGCGTGCTCACTCGCATGGACAAGGACTTGGAGGTGGTCACGACCATCAGGCGACACAAAAACGAATATTTTGGCCACATTATGAGACATCCAGAAAAATATGAAATCTTGCATCCGACTAGAGAGGGAAAAATTCCAGGCAGACGTGGTCCAGGGAGAAGGAGAACATCGTGGTTGGAAAATTTGAGGCAGTGGTACGGAAAATCTACGGTTCAACTCTTCCGAGTGGCTGTCAATAAAACTATCATCATCAACATGGTAGCCAACATGATAATCAACGATCGTTGAACGGTCATGGTACCCGAAGAATAAAACGAAGCTAATTCGGACGATTTTCTCTAATGGCTTACTTCAGATTTTGGATCGTCCTTCCGTCTTTCTATACATAGTGTCTTGGGAGAAGGATCCTGTTATCTGCTCGCTTTCGAATCCTTCTGGTAGTTTCCAAGAAAAAAACGTATCGTCTTACATGCTCTTGTCCTCAAAAATACTGTATATTCTTTTCATTGTGTAAAAAACGTAAATGTTTAATCGTAGGCGAAACAACGGGAAGTAGTTTCAATTTGATAAAGAATAAACCTAACAGATATAATTTTTAAAAAGATAGTGGTGAATTGTTTCGTTCTATACTCACCATTTTATCCTCAGAGACAAGGTAACTGTTAAAAAATAAGAGGCTATTTAAAAAACGGTTTAGAGAGAACAAAAGGAAGTACAAATATGAAAATAGTATATTGGTGCAAATAGAAACAGAGCCATTACAAGGAAAAGAACATAAATACACTATTGTACGCGAATAAAAAAAAATACAATACTCACTCGCCACCTCGCATAAATACTGCCTATGATCACAGCCAAACAAAGGTTCGGGTAACTCTCTGAAGAATCTTTTCAACGCGGTGCCCACCTCGTATTCTGTACAGTTATTTTTAGTAAGTTGTACCGCAAAAGCGTCCTTTCTAAATTTGGACAGCAGTTCTGCTATCGAGGAACCAGTTCCGGACTTTCTGTAGATACCTTCAGACATACTTCCTGAAAAGAAATATAAAATTTCAAAAACCGTACAAGAAATCCTGTTTTCATTATTATGGTGGGATATCCCGGACTAACGTGATACAATTTAAAGTAGTTATTTTCGTGACTCCTGTCCCCTTTAAAGTCATTCTCCTGCATCCGAATCCATCGATTCGACGGTTTTTTGCTACAGGTCGAATAACACTGTCTCCAACCCCGCCTGCGATTCATGTCTTATCTCCTCCCGGTCTTCAAGCAGTGACCTTTTAACTTGACCTTTGAAGTCACAGAGTGCCAAATCAGGCAAACGAGGGGGGTAGCGGTTGACAGTTATGGAATTTTTCTTCAAAAACTACTGCTTACAGAAGAAACCGTGCATTGTCATGATGCAGAAACGTTTCCTAATCGATAGAAACTTTGTTAGGAATACTCACAATTCTCGAACGACGGTTTTCATGAATGAGATTTAGTTTGAAGGTCTTCCAGAACGCTAACTGTCTTTCACTGAAGTTCAGCAGGCTTCAAGTCGCGAAAATTACTCGAGAATATGTATACGACATACTGCTCCGTCCCCAAATGTTTTCCAAATCATTTCATAGGTTTCAGAAGTAGTTTTTCCAAGTTTAAAAAGAATATTTCGTACATGCGCCCTGCCTTTTTTGTATTACAGAGCGACACAGAAACGTGCACATAGAACAAACCAAACCAGCTAGCAAGTCGAAACTTCTCACGCAGCGTTATTAGGAATGTACCTACCGCCACCTATCAGGCGAAAGTCGATACTATTTCACGCTCTCGCTATATAGCGCTAGTTCGGAAACGGCTCATGACCTAAAAAATATTCAATAGTTTTTAGAATGGCATTAGTTTTAAACCGTCATTACGACGCACGATTACTTTGACTACACCTATACTTGCATACCATGTGCGTAGATGAAGTTAATACATTTCTCCACTATCACTGGAATGTCGTTCTTTGTGAGCTGTTGCTGATCTAAGTTAGCGCCGTTGTTGTGAGCCTCCAATTTAACTATATGACACCACACCTAAAAATAGAATAATCTAAACATTTGAAATTTAATTAAAAGTGTATAACAGTCTGTCAAGTAGGAACAGGTTGGCGATAATTCATTTTTGGTAGCAATTTAATACAAAATTGGTAGAGGGAACCTTTGTTACTCGACCGACTGTACGATGTTGAGTCCCTTAGAGTGCAATTTGCTCTGATTTTGAGATCTATTTAAAACAGCCACGGAATTAATTTGAAAACAAAATGATGAATGCGATACTGCACGAGGAACTCAAGCGAAAAACGAATAAATAGACCACGGGACTCTGGAGATATCGCATAAAGAACTGGAGTACAAAGTATAACCTTAAACTCTAAAAAACTAACATAATGGTGTGTTGGTCAGAAAAGAAATCGTGGTTTATAGACGGTGTCAATCTATGGAGTAACTTTGCAAGGTTTAACCTGTATCTTCAGAGATTTTTACTCTTTGAGATTAGAACAATGAATGCGCTCGACTGATCACAAGTCAAATATTTATAACTGATCCCAGTTCATCGAACCGTATGTGTGCGCATCTCTTAAATTACTAATGTGACGGCCCAACTTTGGCATGTCTGCACAATTGCCGGGACGATAAACAAATATTTTAAACAAAAAATTAAAAATGTAAATCGATATTCCGAAATAAAATTTCGGAATATGGTTTGTTACTTGATTGGTCACTACAACAGAAAGTCGAGATATTTGCAAATGCAAAATGACCAACAAAGATCCCATGAATGCTATATTCCTAACAATGTTAGGTTATATAGTTGAGCAGTTTTTCGAAGTTCGAAAATCTCAACAGATGGCGCAAGGGACTGTATCTTGCCCAACGAGTAGTATCTCGTTTATTTAAGGTACCATGATTGCTATAAGCCAGCGAGAGTCATTCCAACCTGACTCTCCACGGTACTCGGATCTTCACGATCGATACCGTTGCCTAAAGCCTACCTGATGAAGAGTATAGGCTCAGAAACTATAGTCGTAGGAGGAAAGGCATGGATATAGCATTCATATGGGATCTTTGTTGGTCATTTTGCATTTGCAAATTTCTTGAATAAAAAAAACTATTAAAACTACGTTTCCTTTCAATTAAAAATGTCTTACTTTCGTTTCCCTTGAAGTCCACATTCTCAAATACAAGGCTAAATTAGGACAATCCACGATCATATTAGGGCCTTTATCGTTTGTCCTTGGATTGTTGTCCGATTCTTGGTCGGCTGGAAATATATTCACGATCAATAATTGAAAATTTTTCGTAAAAATGCACGAATTATCCTACCTTGAAGTACTATGCACCTGGCTTTCCTCAAATCCATCGTTTTGACCGAATGACCATCTATGGCGTAGTGTAACTCCCTTTCGCTCAGAATTATCCAAGCTCCTGCCCATTTCCCACTTACACCTAAATCAAAAATATTTTTTAACATATCTTCGAAGACAGGAACCATTCTGGAGGCAGACAATCAGCGTCTTTCATTCAAGCCTCTAAAGTCATCCCAAAGTACGTGGTGCGTTCCAAAATCCCCAAATTAACGCTATAAAGGAAGAACATGATATAGTACCAGCTCATGCCGATAGGCAAGTCCCTAAAAATGCTGCGTATGCCTCTCTGCCACGACCTTCGAATGCAACCACGCCTGAAAATATCGCCACATTTTAATCAATCATCCGTAAAAACAATCATCTATCCATCACGACAATGCACCGGCCCATAATTCGTTCAATACGCAACAGTTTTGGTGCAGAATTTCATGACTATCATCCCTCATCCTCTTATTCGCCTGATTTGAAAACTTGTAACTTCGGGCTCTTCCTTCATCTGAAGTCGTCGCGGCGAGTCGATAGAGGAAATACACAAAACGGTGGGACCGGTGCATTCGAGTACAGAAGAATTACTTCTTTACGAAGCGTACAAGTAACTACTTTAGATTTTACAGCGTTAGTTCGGCAATCTTTGGACCGCACCATCTATTTTCATCTTTTATTTTCTACGGTATTAATAAAGGACAGAATACTTCTAGACTAGATTACTGATTGGTATATATACTTTTACTATATTATTTTCAGCTAAAAAGAAACTGTAAATGTATGCGTTCGCTGAAATAACAATAAAACAAAAGTCACCTTCTCGTACATACGCCCAACCCATCCTGATAAAATTCGTCGTCAACCTGGACTTGAACCTCTGCGTTAACATCTCAGCTATGCACTGCAACCAAATCCTTCTTTCGCTCATATTTCGAGATCCGTAAATGTGTCCACCTCGAGTTTTTCCAGTCACGTTTAATTCGAAACAGTGCAGGTCATCGTTGTCGTATCTATAAGGAAAATACAGCTAGTCAAGGGCGAATCGGTCGTAAACCGTACTATAAGCAGCGTGGAACCCTGTTTGCAAGAAGTTCGCGGTAATTTTAGAGTTAGCTTTACGTTTCTCTGCGTATTATCAAAGTTATTTTCAGGCGTTTATTTTACTCCTCAAAATATACAAGGATGCAGAGTTTTAACAAACATATTTAATCTGAGTATAACCGAAAATTTTTCCGGTATTTCCCTTTCCAAAACTTAAAATAGCTCTAGTAATAGTAGCAGTTGTAGTCAGGATCGGCGCCTAGCAAACAGACCAGAGAGATCGTTTCTGCCAACCTTTAAGTCTAACAGTATCTTACCTATATTTATACTTCGCATCCTGTAGAAGTTGTACGCTAAGAATATTAGTGGCGGGAAAATGCTCCTTAAGATGCATGCAAGTATTGTCCGAGTAACAAAATAAATCGGAATTCTCTAAGACACACCATCTGCCACTGTATTCGCCGAACAAGTCTTCCACAGGGCCACCTTGAACCTAAAAAATATTAAAGCGACGAAAATTCAACAGCTTGCTCCAGTTAAAAAAGATTCTCTAATATACGTGGTAAAGTAAATACCATGATATAAGATCTTGCCTTTTTGCTTTACAATGGGGCAATAAACGACCCTATTAAGGTTTTGTGCATAGTTGCCAGGTATTACGATAAACGTATTTTTATTTTACCTGCTTTGTATTCTGCCCTCATTTGCACCTGCAATCATATTGTATCTGTTTTTGTCTATATACGAGGTATATCCACAAAGTAAGTTCCGTTTCTATTTCTATCCGCGGCAGCGCTGCGATCGCAGTTCCGAGCATGCGTGGCAGTTACTCTGACTCAAACAGAAGAAATGTACGCCATTTTCAGATCGCTGCTACCGACGTGTTCTTTGTAGTGCTTCTTTATGATGTCAGCCTTAATTGAAAATGCCGCCGCTTGTGAAATCAGATCTGTGATTCGTTTTCTAAAAGTTAAACCAAGTGAAATTTATCGGCAAATCTGCGAGGTTTACGGACAAACTGCTATGAGTGATTCAATGGTTAGAAGATGAGTCAGACAGTTCAATGAAGGACGTGATCAAGTGCACGATGAAGAACGATGTGGACGCCCGTCTTTGGTTACTGATGAACTGGTTCACGCAATTGAAGAGAAGCTTAAGCAAAACCGTAAGTTTACAATTAGTGCTCTTGCTATGGAATTTCCGCAAATCTCACGATCACTAATTCTTGAAATTATTAATCAAAAACTGAAATTTCGAAAACTTTGCTCACGTTGGGTACCCAAAATTCTTACTGAACAATACAAAAAACAACGGATGGGCAGTGCACTTCAGTTTTTGACACGCTACAATGAAGACGGTGATGATTTTCTTTCTCGGATAGTCACGGGGGATGAAACTTGGGTATCTTACGACACTCCAGAAACTAAACGGCAATCAATGGAATGGAGGCACACTTCGTCCCCTACGAAAGTTAAGCCTAAGCAAATCTTGACACCTCGAAAACTCATGTGCACCGTTTTTTGGGACAGAAAAGGCATTTTGCTGATTGATTTCTTACCACGAGGCCAAACAATCAATGCACATGTTTACTGCGAGACCATTAAGAAATTGCGCCGCGTAATACAGAACAAGCGCCGAGGATTACTGTCGAAAGGTGTTGTTTTTTTCCACGATAATGACCTCACACTGCGAACGTGACAAAAGAACTCCTACAGGAATTTGACTGGGACGTGTTTGATCATCCTCCCTACAGCCCGGACCTCGCTCCTAGCGACTTTCATCTCTTCTTACACCTAAAATCTTTCCTTGGTGGTCGACACTTCAACGATGATGACGAGCTGAAAGAACATGTTACCACATGGTTGAAAACACAGGCGGCAACCTTCTATGAAGAAGGCATACAAAAACTTGTGCCACGCTATGACAAGTGCCTACAAAATTTCGGAAGCTATGTAGAAAATTAGTTTAACAGTTGTAGATTTTTGTACAATAAATATTTTTTCTGTATCTGTACACGTTTTTTTTTTATATAACCAAACGGAACTTACTTTGTGGATATACCTCGTATTTACTACCTGGCAACCCGGTTTGGAGCCCTTTAAGTATTTGATAATATAGGCCTAACGACCACAGGTCCTCACTTTAAGATTCGAAAGAAACTTTCTATTATTTTTATTTTTAGTTTTACTTACAACTTACAACGTAACGGTTCTATTTTAATTATGTGGCGTCCGTGGGAAAATTGCAATAGTGGCTATCGCAAGAGAAAACATTTATCACTTGACGCTAAACAAATAGTGAAAAATGTTTACGACAGTTCGGTAAAAAGAAATTTGAATAAATAAAGTGCTTTGCAAAAAACCAGTGAACTAAAAAAAAACGCAATTTCTACGATTAAGGGAATTATAGGAAAACCGTCACTCAGGAACAGGAAAAAACGGAAAGATTTTCAAATGCATCATGTAGACGATTGTGAAAAAGACGTCATCAGGAAAAAAATATATTCTATGTATGAAGAGCAGTTAGTGCCGTTACTACACAAAATAAAATTAAGACTGGTGCAGGACGGGACCAATATACTTTGTGGCCGATCAACCTTTTACAGAATTCTCTTAAGAATGGGATTCACGTTCTGAAAAATCAACAAAAGGCAAGTAGTGATGGAGTCACAAAGTACAAAATGTCCGACTAACGCACCTTCAAATAAAGGTTAACGAATAATCATTTTGCATTGTGGATCTGAAAAGAGCTGGGTTTCAAATTGTCTACTATTATCTGCAAAAAACACAAAAGATTCTAGTTTGGACTATCACGAAGACACGACCGCAGAACTTTTTGAAAATTGGTTTCAAAATTCCCTTTTGCCAAACGTTCCCGAACGGAGTGTTATAGTTATGGACGATGCAAGTTACCATAGTCGCCTACTAAATAAGGTTCCTAATGCAGCCAACACCAAATCGGAAATACAGGAATATATGTTAGAAAATGACTTTTATTTTGACTTTAGTTATAAAAAGTGATCTTTTGGAAGTTTTGAAAGACTATAAATTGAAAAAGAAATATGTTTGTGATAGTATGGCTGAGAAAATGGGACACACTGTTTTGCGGCTTCCTCATATTATTGTATGTTTAATCCATTTGAACATATTTGGCATCAAGTTAAATCAAAAATAAGGGCACAAAATGTTTCTCCTACTTTAAGCGTGTCAGTGGTTGAATTAGTAAAAAAGTTATAAATGATATACCTTGTGAAAGCTTTTTACATGCATCTATAAATAAACATCTCCAAAAACACTTATAATTTTATTTATTTGCATTAATGAATAAAATTCTTAAGTCCATCTCTGCAACCTACAAAGGGTCAGAATTTTTACATTGCCCACTTAAAACGGCAAAAATCAGGATCTTATATTTTGGGAGAGGCTATACTAACATGGGGTAAAAAGTCCCGACATTTTCCCAGAGATGGCAGCACAAACAAAAACATAAGACTTTGAGTTAGTGTCAACTCTCAGAAGACTCGTGTACGATTTACATGGCATTTTGTCCATTAGTTTGCGAGTTACAGCGCACTCTCACGACTGATCAAAAACAGCAACGTGTTGCAGATTCAGAACGCTGTTTGATACTGTTTCGGCGTAATCCAAAGGAGTTTTTGCGTCGATTCGTAACAATGAACGAAAGATGGATTCACCACTAGACGCCTAAATCCAATAGGCAGTACGCATATTGGCTGGAACCGCAAGAAAGCCGACCGAGGCGTCCAAAGATACAAACATCAGCTGGAAACGTTTTAGCAGGTATTTTTTGGATGCGCGTGGAATAATACTGATCGACTATCTTGAGAAGAAAGAGTACTATTACGCTGATTTATCTGATTGTTTGAATTGTGAAATCAAGAAAAAAAGGCAGCATTTCGCGAAGAAAAAATAGTTGTTCCACCAAGATAATGCACCAGCTCACGAATCCATAAAATCGATGGTGAAATTGGACCAACTGGGCTACGAATTGCTTCCTCATCCGCCGTATCCACCAGGTCTGGCTCCTAGCGATTCCAAATTTGAAAAGATGGCGTCGGGAAAAGAGTGGTTCAAATGAAGAAGTCGAACGAGAAACTGAAGCTTATTTTACTTTAGGAAAGGTATCCAAATGTGGGAAGATCATTGGAATAAGTGTATTGCTGTTGAAGAGGAAACTATGTTGAAAAATAGAATCGGTTTTTTTGGCAGAAACATTGTTTTTTTTGTTCAAAAGTCTCGCTGTTTTTTACCCCATGTAGTACAATGTTAGTCTGGATCGAATCACGTATTTTTTGTATCTCTAATGATAAAGTTATGCAGTTAAAACGAAATCAGAAAAATCTAAAACTCACCTTATATAACATTCCCTTCTTGTTTATAAAATTTCTACCGCCCAAAATCGGCCTATCCACCAAATTCTCATTACTCTTTGGCACTCTAAACACATCCGGTGCCTTATCTAGCACATGCTGAGTCACTTGCTTTAACCAACTCTTTTTTGGCTCCATTGTTGGTGGTCTAAAACAAGGAAAATACCGGTTAACCGGAAGTAAAAAACGTTACAACTTCCGGTTCAACAAACTGCTGTTTTACCCACCTCGAAGGCGTCAAATGCGTATCGGTAAACCAACTAGATCTAGACTTAACCGCCACGTTAACCGGGGGCACTGCTCTGTCTTTTTTCCTCGTGGCTTCCCTATCTTTCCCGCTGCTTTCAACCGTTGGCGTTTCGGAATCTTGCGCTTCCTCTTCGGGTAAAGAATCCACGCGTAACGGGGGAGTGGGTGGGTTTAGAAAGTCCTCGTTTTCTGATTCGTTGCTTATCGACCAATCGTCAAACGTATAAGCTTCGGAAATGTTACCGTAGAGGTCGCCTTGAAGGAGTTCCTCTAGAAGGTTCATTTCGGAAAATTCTGTACTAGACTCTGGAACAAAGTTAAATAAAGAGGCGTTAAATAAGTCAAAAAGAAATTTATATATATATATATATATATATATATATATATATATATATATATATATATATATATACACACACAAATCCATATGATTTTAGGAAGTACCAGCCTTCAAACGATACGTGTCAAAATTTCATGACATTTCGACGATTAGTTTACAAGTTACAGTGGTTTTAGTGACGTTACTTTTGATATTTTCAAAACAATGGAAAAAATCGAATTTCGTGTGTTGATTAAACTGTTTTTTGATGGGAAAAAATACTGTTCAAGCAAAGCAATGACTTGATAAGTGTTATGGGGACTCTGCCCCTGGAAAATCACTCATCATTTACTGCTATGCTGAATTTAAACGCGGTCGTACAGACACAAATGATGCTGAATGCTCTGGACGCCCAAATGAGGTGGTTACACACGCATCAAAAAAAAAAACACAAAATTGCTTTGGATGACGTGAAATGAAACTGCCTGAGATAGCTGACACCGTAAAGTTATCAAAAGTACGTGTTGGTCATATTTTGCACTTACATTTCGGCATGAAAAAGCTCTGTTTGCTCACAGTGGATCAAAAACAACCACGTGGTGATGATTCTGAGCGCTGTTTGGACCTGTTCAAGAGCAATAAAAATGATTTGTTCATGCGATATGTGACAATGGATGAAACATGGCTCCCCCATTACACACCGGAATCAAATTGGCAGTCAGCTGAGTGGACAGTAGCCGATGAAAGCCGCCCGAAGGGAAGGTTTTGGCCTCGGTATTTTGAGAGGCGTATGGAATAATTTTCATCGACTATGCTGAGAAGGGACCGAAAAACCATCAATAGCGAATATTATTTAAAGTTATTAGTGCGTTTGAAGGTAGAAATCGCAAAGAAACGGACCCAAATGAACAAGAAAAAAGTCTTCCATTAGTAATTGTGCAATCACGCTAGAAATAGATGCTCCCATTGCACACGCATCTATTTGTTCGGAAATTTTATATTCGTATTGGAAATACAATGAAGGGACTATCCCAACCATGTAAAAAACTTTTTTAAGACTACATAAATTCGGTTATGTTACAAATCATATAATTTGCTCTCATCCAATTTTTCCAGACTTAAATCAAAACCACAAATAATAAAAAAGTAACATAGTCTACGAAATCAAATGTAATAACTACGAAGGAATAAACAAGCTATTACCTAGAAAATAGAATCAAAGGCCATAAATACGACAAAAAAAAACAGTACAGCTTTTACAAATCGTGAAATTAATAAAATTCATATCTTTGACTTCAAAAACATCAAAATTATCAAAACCGAAATAAATTCCAAAAAAAGAGAAATTCTGGAATCTATACACAAACAGATGACACCCACTGTAATAAACGAAAGACAGATGTGAATAACCTAAACCGTATCTACCTACCAGTTATATAAAGTCCTTCACGTTAAGTGGTTGTTTGTAGAATGTAAAAATGTGTTTTTGACAGTGATTTAAAATTAATATCCCAATACAATGAACTACTTTCTAAGGTAAGGCAGTCATTAATTTTATACAGTTAAATGTTTAAAATTAAAAATTACGAAAAGCCACAAATATTTTAATCCTGAAATGCACAACAAGCAGATTAATTACTTATATATATTTAATTCTTCTAATGTCATCTTCTAGAGCAATTTTTGAAGAAGACCTCTTCTGAAGGTCGAAATATCAATAAATAAATACATAACAAATCCAAGAATAGTTTTAATGATCTAATTCCAAGAACACGTAAATTATAAAAAATTATATATATATATATATATATATATATACATATATATAAATATATATATACATACATATATATATATATATATATATATATATATATATATATATATATATATATATATATAATCGATGGACCCATAAAGTAATCAATTGGAGGTCTTGGAATGAGAAAACAAGTAGAGGACGCCCACAAACCCGACGGTCTGACGACATTAAAAGACTAGTGGGATACAATTGGATAAACAAGGTCCAAAACTGAAGAAGATGGACGTACTTAGGGGAGGCTTATGTCCGACGGTGGACTGCATACCTGATGATGATGACGATGAATTTAAAAAAGTATTGGGGATCAGTTAGGAAAACAATGAAGATGCCCTGAATGTGAGAAAAAGGGAGAGGCATTTTAAAGTGAGTAAAGGAGAGATGAGAAACCGCCAGAGAAAATACGTTTTGTTCACGACGTAAAACGTGCTGCTGCTAAAATGTTTCGTGGGCGAATATTTCAAATTTGTCATCCAAAAAAACGACTTAAGTGTTTCATTAACGTTGCCGAAGTTTAATTACAATCTTTCATACTTAATTAAAAAAAAGTAGTGTCATAGTCAGTAGAGATAAACAAGAATTGCAAGTAAAGGTTTCCAAAATCAAGCCGTATAAATAATGGAACTCTTACTCACCATTATTAAGCGGATCAAACTGCATAATAACACTCTTCGAAGGTCTCATTCCCGGCTCATTCTCCAGTCGCCTGAATGGAATCTCATGGTTTTCATACAATGAATTCTCATGACTCTCAGTGGAAATATTCGACAACGATCGGTTAAAATTGATATCCGTATGTTGATTCTCTGTTTTCTGAGGCTGCAAAATTTTACTGTCTTTCGTCCTGGGCTGTAAAATGCCGTTGTCTACCGCGTCGGGCTGCAAAATGATGTCGTTCTTAGTTGCCGAATCGGTGTTTTCTTCGTTATGATGCTCCTTGTTTGATTCGGGACGTTTATCAGAAGGATGAGTAATGTTATCGTAGATGTTTTCCTGCAAAAGAGTCATGTGTTGGTCATTCTTATCTTTGCAGGTGTGTGCTTATTTTTTATACAAATATTTTCAATTGGAAATATGTACAATTCTCTTTAGAGAATAAACCACTAAACAAAATAAATTCTCTCATATACTTAGTACTTTACCTGTTCTCCAGAAAGCGTTACAGGGTCATAAAACGTCCAAGATCCAGACCTAGCCAAGTCTACATTATTCCCAATTGCTCTTTCCGTGCTATCTATACAACTTTCCGAGTCGCTATTGTAAGGATATAGAGGGAACACACTCTCGTAGTCCTCAGGCTTCCTCAGATTCCGACCTAAAATAATTTTCACAACATAATAAACTTGTAGGGAAACCAGCAGACGGTCGATCTCGACTTAACTTCGATCAATAAACTTCGGTGTCGCTTATTTTTTGTACCTGAATGGCTAGAATTACTGCTAGACGCTAACGGCGACGAACTAGACGGCGCGTCGTACAAACTCTCGTCAGGCAAGGGTGGCGGGGGATGCTTTGGAGGGGGTAAATTGAGAGAGTCGTTTGAGGAACCCGAGCCGAGTTCGTTTTCCATGTTGCTGTATATGCTGTCGGTCCGGTTAAGTGGTGATTCGAACCTGAAACAAAATAAATAATAACAGCGTGCATATGGCCGCGAGTGCTCGCGAAAAACGAAGCAAAAGAACCAACCAAGAAATATATATAAGATAGGGTAAAGTATTTTATAAAATTTTATTTATTTTTCTTCGTAACTGTAGATAGTTACTGTTTTGGTTGATTTCGCGCACCTTTATACCCTTAATACGTCGTGAAGTACTTGCTTCTTTAGCCACAATATTGTTTGTGATGCTACTCATAACAAATGGCACAGCTATCGGTCGGTCAAGTCAGAAAGTTTCTCGCACTGTGCATTAAAAAATGATGTCTTTATTAGTTTTCGACATTAAATCCTAACGATTCAGTAGTTCGTCCAGTCTATATCAGTGTCGATCATCGCCTGGCATTTTCGCACCCTTTCAACGAGATTTTCCAGGTATTCTTGGGACGAAAAATTCTAAATTGACCAAATTTGCCGTGACAGCTGCTTTATTGTGTACAACTTGTTATTACATTAACATTAATTTTTTCCTGGATTTTAAGATCATGTCACGACACTGTTTTTTCTCCCTATCATTTATATTTTATTACATTTTTATATTTATTGCAGTGATTTTAATTCTTGAGCAGTGTAGCTTAAAACAGTGTTTTAAATTTTTAAGCAGCGTAATTTAAACCGGCAGTGTGTAACGCGTGTTGCCGACTTGACTTATTTACTTTGCATTAATTTTTCGCCCGGAAGTGAGCCATTTTAAAGACGTCACTTTAAGGAAGGGACGAAGATATTTAGGCAGCCATTTCGAATTTTTAATGACTTTTTCCACCATGAAACAGTAACGGCTTTGTTCCGCCAGTAGGCTGTAGTGGCTTTTTTTCTCCAGCACGGCAGACTGTTTTTTTAGTGATGCAGTAGTGTAGTAACGGTTTCTAGCTCTCAAGTTTAAGGCCCTTTTCCTTGCTTAAAATGTCCTACTCATCATTTCGGGTCAAAAAGTGTTTAGCAGCACAAATGAAACTAGGATGGTGATGGTTGAGACAATATTTTTATGAGAATCTCACCAGGAGAGGCCAGGTAGCTTATGGAAAACCCACAAGGAGAAACCAATCCGTAAGTCATAAGCACAACAGTCTAAAAATCTCACTTTCTGTCTACAGGTGCGTTTCCATCGACTACTCTACACGTGTAATACGCGGAGTTGATTTCAAAAACTTTTAATCAAGCCTTTTATTAAAAACTTAATAATCATAAATTAAAGACTCTGTGCCATAGTGTACACTCTTCTAACTTAAGGGGTTTTTATTTAGTAGAAGTAATTTTTAGGAGTGTAATAAAGGGATGAATTTTTATTTGTTAATACATATAAACTTTTTTTATTTAAATGTGAGCATCATTTCACTCACTTGTTAACGAATGAACTAGTATAGCCCGTATACTAGTCAGTCAATAAGTTTTGAGAGCGGGAATAAAAAAAAAAAGATGAAGTAATAAGTTGAAATATGTTTATTCTTCAGTGTAATCTCCCTTAACCTCGATACATTTTTTCTAGCGATTTTCCAATTCATTTATCCCATCTCTGAAGTGGTTCTCCAGAAGACCTTCAAAATAAAGATCTACAGATGCTATTACTTCATCATTTGTTGAAAAAAGCGTCCTACGTAGAAGTCTTTTGAGGTCTGAGAACAGATGGAAGTCAGACGGAGCTAGCTCTGGCGAATAGAGTGGACGTTCCAACAATTCGTACTTTAATCCGACCAGGTGTATTGTCATGATGAAAGTTGATTTTTTCTTCTGCAAACCAGGCCTTTTCTCACGAATGTTCTCGTCCAGCTGGTTCAAAAGGTTGCAATAATTGCTATGATTTTTTTACTGGTTTGAAGGTAATCAATTAACAAAATTCCTTTTGCATCTCAGAAAACTAATGCCATAATTTTTTTGGACGGCTTTGACCACTTTGGCTGCTTCAGAGCTGAACAATCGGGCTCAGTCCACTGTGCGGTTTGTTGTCGCAGTCCAGGATCATATTGGTAAACCCAAGTCTCATCTATAGTTACAAATCGACGCACAAAATCAGTTTTATTCTTTGTGAAACAAGCCAAATAGCTTTCGATGTTAGCAAATACCCTCATGTACTGATTCATCTCATAGATGCTATATATATATATATATATATAGATATATATATATATATATATATATATATATATATATATATATATATATATATATATATATATATATAACGTAGCTCTACAGGCCCTGTAGGCCTAAGGCTTGATCGGCAATTCTTCTCCATTCATTCTTTTCTGTGGCCGTTCTTTTCTAGGTACTTATCTTTAACTTTTCTAAATCCTCCTCCACTGCCTCTAACTATTTTCTTCTTGGGCGTCCTCTCCTTCTCTTTCCGATCACCGCCTATTTCAACATTTTTTTTTGCTGCTCTGTTTTCCGGCAATCTTTCTACGTGACCTAGCCATCTGATCCTCTGTGATTTCACTTGTGCTATTATTGAATGGTTGTTTATAAAGTTCATATAATTCACTATTTGTTCGCCTCAAGCAGATTTCGTCCACTTTTTTTTCACCATATATTCTTCGTAATATTTTCCTTTCCCATATCTCCAATTTTTGTTCTTCGGCTCTATTTAGCGTCCATAAATCGCGTCCATATAGGGTTACAGGTCTTATCATTGCCCTGTATAGTCTTTCTTTTGCTCCTTTAGTCACCAATTTCGATCTAAATAGTTTCGTTAGAGCTCCTGCACTTCCACTTCCTTTGTTTATTCTGTAATTTATTTCTCTGTTTTCTTCATTTCTACTATTTAAGTTCACTCCCAGGTGAGTAACGTTTTCTGTTTTGCCAAACTGATATATTTTCCCATCCGTATAGTTGTTAACTACTAGCTTTTCTTCTCTAGTTTCTTCCACAGGTCTTATCACCATGTATGTGGATTTATGCGGTTTCTAGCCTTCTAGTTGCGTCAATCAGTTCCTTGTTTGATCTAGTTAGTAATACCAGGTCGTCTGCGTACGCTAGCCATTGATGTTTCATACTGAATAGCGTTCCGTGTCTAAGGATATGGTTTCCCTCACTACATTCTCCAGCACTATGTTAATAGAACGGTGGAAATAGCTTTCTCATACCTTATGTCCTAATCCATGTGATCCATAGCCTTAGCTAAATCATCCACGGTTAATTGACGGTCTGCGATTACCATATCTTGTACTTGCACAACAGTTTTTTCGATTGTTACAGGTTTTGGACGTCATGAACGTGGATCATCATTGATGCGTGTACGACCACGTTTAAACTCTAGAGTCCATCTATAAACAGTTGGAAATGAAGGAGCAGACTCGTTTAACATTCTCGCTAACTTTGCATGGATTTCAGTTGCCGATAAACCTTTCAAAACAAAGAATTCTATCACTGCAAGATATTCGTTTATTTTTTATTTAAAAAATGCTCAAACACGTCAACTTTAACAAACCAATAAACAATGAATTAAATGACAGATCGACTTGAAATTTAGGGTGTGTGTTCATATGACAGATGAAGCTTCAAAACAGTGTTCAATATTCGGTTCAAGTGACGCTCCATATGTGACACTTTCATAACTTATTTACTGACCTGATATTTAGCAGCCGTTGTAGGCATCATTTGCAGACCTTCTGGATGATTAGATAGGAACACAGCCTCGAAGCGGGAATCGTAGCATTGTTTGCAGCGGTACCAACAATACCCTCAAAAAAAAGAGGTGCTTCTTTTACCGGCTACAAGTTATAGGCAACCGACTGTATTCACGATTAAAATCTATGTACTGCTTAGAATCGAAATGCAATGTTAGAGCTTAGCTATGGCAAATTGTGATGTGCTATTCTTGTCCATAAAAGTAGGTAATTTAAACTGTACAGTCTGCAATTACAGCAATAAATAATTGAAGTGCAATAACCTCTATCTAATCTAGAATTTTTTTTTTTTTAATATAACTTTCCGTCTATAAGGTATTGTTGTTTAATTCCAGCACAACGTAGTAAAGTAAAATAAACACCTGCCGGTTAAAATGTTTATGAAAATGCATGTTCAATTTATGGGACATTTAGTGGAGCGGGTCAGCAATAGGTTTGACAACTTAAAAACCCAACCCTTCATAAAACTGCTTACTTTATATTGTTAAACATCTCAATTGTTCCTTCGAAATCGTGAGTTTTTTTCCTTTTCTTTTTCATGTCTTCTCTGTTCCTGCGAGGCCGAACTAAATCTCCGGGTAAGACGCCTCATACTTTGTCGGGTTCCTTCTATCACTGCTTTCTTCCGGTCTTGCACGAGTTGGCCAATGTCACCTGTAAAAAAAAATATGGATGGAACATGAAGAAAAAATTAAGGTGCCTCAAAAAACTTTTTTTCTACAACGTAAAAGAACACGGTGCAGCAAAGCTTGGGGAATCTGCATTTTCCATTCCATTACAAATGGTTTGGATATGTATATATATAAAATTGAAAATATACCCTATATGATGCGGTCGATTCATCCTATTTTTAAAATAATCTATGCTATACTTAGAAGATAAACAAAATTGTTGTAAAAATGTTTATTATTTCATTTATTTTTAATTGAATTAACTGTGCTGGCTCGACTGTGTCAAAATGATAAACAATATGAATCATGCCCGGGGTTATTGCGTACAGAGTTTATTCTTATTAAACATGGTAACGTTACTGGTGACTAGGATGAAACAAAAAAAATCAGGGTCGATGTTATGAATGTGTTGGGTACAGGATGTCCTATTATTGTTGTACTTGCTTGTGAAATTTCACAGCGATTTCTAAAGATAATGGGCGGCGATTTTCATTACAGTGTGTGGTACAACTTGATCAAACTAAAGAAGTCATTTATCCAGTCCAAATAAGAGATTTAACTCTGCAAAAATTCGCATAAAGCTGAAAATTGGTATAGGTCTTAAATACACTATTACCCTCCCCCATTGATCCTACATCTGCTAAAAATTTTATTCAAAGTCAAAGGTCAAAAATATCGGTTTATCGCATTTTTCTCGTAAACGGTAAGTGTTATCCTAAAAATAGGTCAGACAAAAGTTGTAGATCATGCAATTCTCTACAGAAATTGTTCTTATACTTTTTTTCCTACGAATTACCATTCCTGAGATATCCGATTCCAAAAGTTGGAGAAGTTGTATTCTACATAATATGCACATATTTCGCGCACCTATGAGGTAGAGTCCTTGGCACATTTTTTTTTAACGTGGCTTCCCAATAGGTATACTCCACGATCTATTGTGATTAAGTCTTATTAGACAGTATCCTACTAATTGAAAAAATGGTACTATTGGTAATGATTAAAGTGGAACGGATTATTGTTGATTTCGAGAAAATTTTAGTTTGATTGATAATCTTCAAATGCTACTTCAACAGTAATGTTTTCATCTTCGCTTTCTTCTTCCTCTTCTTGCTGGATTTCTATAGATTGTTCTAAGAAGAAAGATGTATCAGTTGTCTCCTCATTGATACCATAAGAATCCTAATCTGTTTTATTTGATTCAACATTGGAGCAAGACTGGCCTAGACAATTGGTGCGTACTGGTGAACAATGCAATCCGACTTTTTTACAGCGACAATTTTTACTACAACCCTTCTTGCAATTACAAAAAATAGTGTTAAGAGCGTTTTCTGGAGCAGGTGGGAGTAAAGTTTGAATTGGCTCCAAACTGTTATCTATTAATTTCCAACCCCAGTCTTCTGGGTCTAGTTGATTGCCTAGCAACACTTGAACTTGATAGTATACACCAGGGGTGCACAAACTTGAACTGCTGGCGATCTACCTCAATATTGTTAGACTACGATCGATCGACTCTGAGAGGCTGCAAGTAAGTGTGATGCAGGATTGTCGTCTAGGTAGGGTGTAACGTGGCATAGATATTGGTTTTTCGCACAATATGCATTTTTTTAGTCAAGGTAAGTGTAGGTCTGCTCTAAAATTTCAATGAAAAACTCATAATTATTCAAAATTGCGAGTTTATTGGTTCTTACAAAACAAACGAGTTCTAGTGTCTAAACTTAACTAAAGAGTGACTTTGGGTGTTGAAGCGTGGCACTGCATGTCCTCAGCATACTTTTCATAAGATGGTACGTAATTACCGAGTGCTAATCGCAAGCATGATGACATATGTTCGTCAGTTAGTCGATTGCGATATTTTGACTTAATTATCTTCATTTCAGAAAATGCAGATTCGCACAAGTAAGTTGACCCAAACATTGCCGTCAGTTGAAGGGCGATTTGCCTTAGATTCGGATATTTATCTTCAGATATAAAACACCAGAATTTTGTATCAGATGCTGTGGCTTTGAGATGTATATCTGATATAATCTGCACTAACTCATTTTCAACAGAACATGAGTCTATGTTAAACTGACTTGCTATTTCAGTAGCTAATTCCTTAATGTTTTTACACGAAAAAGTATAACTCATAAATGATGCGATATTTGCCAATTTACTGAAATCATAAGAACGTGTTTCGAATTGGCCCAAAATATTTGATAATTCTGCCTCATAAATATCATAATTCAACTGAGGAATCCTTGCTTTCAAAGACGGAAAATTTTTCAGATCCTTTCTTTTCAGTTGATCTATCGTAAGTTGCAATTTACTTTTGAATGCGTTTATTGCGCTAATCATCTCAATAATAGTTTTTCCTTTACCTCGAAGCTCCAAATTAATGGTATTTAAATGCATTGTGATGTCTGTCACAAATGCCAAATCAGTCAGCCATTTTTCGTTTTTCAGCATCTGAGTATCATCACCTCTTTCGTCCAGAAAAGCTGTTATTTCGGGCAATAATTCTTGAAACCTTTCTAGGACTCGACCACCTGACGTCCGTGTGAAGAACTAAATCAGTGTGTTCAGCTGACTCACTATCTTCCAACTGCAATTTAAAGAGCCGTCGTTGCAAGCTACGTGCACGGATAGAATTCACAATTTTTATTGCAATGCCCATAATCTCCTCCATGTTTAGAACTTTTGAACACAAAACTTGTTGATGTATAAGGCAATGGAAGGAGAAAAATGAAGTGAAATCATCATTAGCTCGACACAATGCCACAAAACCGTTTTTGTTTCCAGTCATTGCTGGTGCTCCATCGGTTGTAATGCACACTAGTTTATATATTGGTAGCTTGTAGTTTGTTACAAAATTGAAGAAAACGTCATATATATCTTCGCCACGGGTCTTTCCTTTCAGAGGAATCATTGTCAAAAACTCTTCCTTAGCCGACATGTCATTGAATACCATTCGAATAAAATACACAGCTGGGCAGTGTCTGTCATATCGGTGGATTCGTCGAACTGTAAAGAAAAGTATGTACATTCCATGATATCATGTTTTAGTTTATCTGCCATGTCCTGACTCATGACTTCAACACGCCTTGTGACAGCCGGACAAGATAACTGAAGTTCTCTAATAGCAGACATAATCTCTGTTTTATTTTTAAAATCTCCAAATAAAGTCTCACTCGCTTCAATAAATGCTTCCTTTACAACCAATCCATCATCAAATGGTTTCTTGTGTTTCGCCAATATATGAGATATTTTAAATGACGCGATCGTTGCAGCTTTTGATTGTTTGGCTGGTCTTGTGAACATGGTTTGTTCTTTTTTCAAACAAGTTATCAAATCACGTACTTTTCGTTTTCTTAATTCACTCTGTGACGGAAAATCCTTTTTATAGTTTTTATGAACCGTTTTATGATGCCTCTCTAAGTTCCCACGCTTAGGTATTGCAACTGACGCACGGCAAATGAGACAAATGCACTTATCCTTTACCATACAAAAGAAAAATTCTTCCTCCCAATCGTTATTAAAATGATAAGTTTTACTTTTCTTCGCCGCACTCATTTTGGACTATTTATTAATAAACTTTGTATCGATGTATCGCCTTCAAGTTACAACTCAGACTGACTCCTATTCCTGCAGGCGCAACATTTATATCGGCGCGAACGAAGTCTTGAATGTTCCCGTCAAACACGCCGCCCGAAGTTTCTAGAAAAATCGGCGAGAATCAAAAACGCAGCTTTTCTTTGACAAGTACCGCGCGTTTCTTTGATAAAGCCGCCTTTTGCCGCTAGCAGGGGGTTATTACGATAAAAGAAAGTGATGAGGGGGTTATTCTGGCCTAATTGTGGATCGAATAAATTTTAGTAGTTTATTTATTACATTTTGTTTTAGTTACCTAAAACAAAACCTGTGAATAGTTCTATATCGGAATTTTTTTCTCGAGATCGACTCAAAAAGCACTCGCGATAGACTTGTCGATCGCGATCGACCGTTTGAGCACCCCTGGATACACGATATAAGTGTTGTAGAAGCAGATATTGGAGGAAGACATGATAGTTGTACTAGCTTATTGTCCGTGTCTTTTTTACAAAACTTAAGTATCTGTACTTGTCTATACAATCAATTTTTTGTGGAGCTCCATATATAGCACGAAGAAAGCGAATTCCATTTGTGATGATGACTTATGGAGAAGAGTCAATCTTTTTAAATACTTCTGCACAATCAATTAAATCATTATTATTACTTTTTTCTAACAATTTAAATACTGTTGTTTTGCTCTTTTTTAAAATTGCTGATGTAGTATCGCAGCCAGTTATTGCATGCAAAAAGAAAATATAAGCATGACCTTTTGGATAAGCAGATAAAGTTTCCGACGAATATATTTTTGTTTGTACTTGAGCTTTCCCAGGTTTTAAAAAGTAAATAATCTTATCGATTGGAGTTCGTGCAGTCTTTTAGCTGCAGCAATACCACTTTTCCGAGTGTACATTTTACGACACTGCACATGAATTGTCACAGATTGCTGGTCTTTCAGGTATTCAAGAAACCCATCATTTCTTTCAACACTTGAATCAATCAAAGTCTTCATTCCATGATCAGCAACAACAATTTCACTTTTAGTTAAAGGTTTACTACAAATAAAGCAAAAGTGAGACATTTTTTAAAAATTATTTTACGGCACAAATTGAAATTAAAAATATTATCAATAAGCACGCCTGTTCACTACAAAGAAACGTTGAATACTAAAGTAGTTATTTCATTTACGTCCTTCAAAAAAGGGCAAGTATACGACCGTCGCCACTCGAACAATGGAGTAGCTGAAAGATGTTGCTCAAGGTTATACGGGCGAACGGAATTAGAGACCAAGTGAATATTCATTCAGAATCATATAATTTGTACATATTTTAGTGTGTGAGTCACACAAACCAATATTTCCATACTTTTACTTATATTGAATGTCCAATGACATATTCAGGCCGCGTAAGAGTGCATATTAGTATTTTCGATGTTTGAAATCGCGATATCTCAGGAATGGTGATTCGCAGGAAAAAAAGTATAAGAGCAATTTTTGTAGAGAATTGCATGATCTACAACTTTTGTATGGCCTATTTTTACGATAACACTTACCGTTTACGAGAAAAATGCGATAAACCGATATTTTTTACCTTTGACCTTGAATAACATTTTTTAGCAGATGTAGGATTGGTGGGGACTTTTGATATTTTATTTATAATAGCGTATTTAAGATCTATACCAATTTTCAGCTCTATGTGAATTATTGCGAAGTTACCACTTTTCTTCGTCTATTTCGACTGGATAACATTATAAACTGGCGGGCGGGCATGGTCTATTATGAGCTGTTAAAACCTGGAGAAACGGTTAATACTAAACGTTACCAACAACAATTGACCCATTTGAACCGTTCACTGCTTGAAAAAAGGCCAGAATACCGAAAGAGGCAACACAAAGTCATTTTTCTTCATGACAATGCTCCATCACATACGGCAAAACCAGTTCGCGACACGTTGGAAGCACTCAGCTGGGAAGTTCTACCCCATGCGGCTTACTCACCAGGCTTGGCTCCTTCCGATTACCACTTGTTTGCATCGATGGGTCACGCACTTGCAGAGCAGCGCTTTGGTTCGTACGAAGATGTGAAAAAATGGTTCGATGAATGGTTCGCAGCAAAAGGGGAAGATTTTTACTGGCGTGGTATTCACAAATTGACCGAAAGATGGGAACAATGGATAACAAGCGATGGAGCATACTTTGAATAAAGCACTTTTTTTTTATAATTCTTCCAAATTTAACATGTTTTTTTTAGAAAAAAAATCCGCATTTCATACTTGTACACCTGGTAAGGTAATTGTGTCGTTGTTACCACACCAAAGAATACATTGATAGCAAAAAAATGTTCTCGAAACATATTTTTTTCAAGAATACGACCGGTTACGTTCTTACTGGACAACTATAGGTGATAACGCAATCAACAGCATTTGTATTGTTTCTTTTTCTGGTTTTTAAGTTATAGGCAGGGGGTGTGCCACTGTAAGAAAAGGAAAAAGCAATTTCGAGGCGCTTAATTATATTTATATAAACTATACAAACAAGAACCAACGTTTTTGTAAGATTAGTCTGTGTATACCAACAGCAAATGGCATTAAATGACTAATAAATTTGTATTTTTTCGTAAACCACGTTAATTTCGATACACTTTTATTGAACAAATCAAATAACAATAAAATAATTATCGTGTTTCAACACGGGATTAACCAAAAAGATAAACTAGGAAAAAAAAAACAAATTATCTAAATATAAGTATCTATGCTGAGACAAAATACCATTAAAATTTGATATTATTTGACTGATATTTTAAAGAAGTATTTTCTTTGCAGATAAGGTACGCTATTATATTACAAAATTTAGAGGAGTATTCTTTTAAGAATTACTAATTATGATATAACGTGGTTAAATGTTTTGCGAAGGTTACTATACACATGTGTGTGAAATAAATTTCAAAGATTATAAAATTAATGTACATGAAAATAAATTATTTAAAAAAGGGTCAGTTATTCTCCCTATTTAAATAAAGTGGTAAAAAATAGAAGAGACTTTAATTAGCAACACTAGCAAATAGGGCGGAGGTTCTTTCAGCCAACGAAATTTAAATGAAAAATAAATCGGTCAAGTGCAAGTTAAACTTGCACAATTAGTGTTCCGTACGTTGATTGTTTTTAAAATAAAAATTTTTGTTAGGGTGGCATAAAATGATCAGTGACTTCACAAAACACACCCCAAATGAGTTTTCAACAAAGTTTGTTTCCAATCTTTACTGAAAACTGGTGAACTTGAATTTTTTTTTTTTATATACTAAATAAATTATTAAAGGTAATGCACTCGTGATAATTTTCGTTCAATCTATACCCCGTGGAGAATATTCCAGAATTTTTTCAAAATTTTTTGATCAGTACTTTTCGAGATAAGATAGGGAACAGCGATTTTTCGCGATTTTTTAAAAGTAATACGAAGAAAAGTGTGCGCAAGTATTACATTATATATATATTTTTTTACTCGTGTTTTCACAAGCTTTCATTTGACACCACACTCGATGACCTAGTACTAAAATTTCTTTTCACTTCCGATTTCACCTCTCAAAACGAACCCCTTAGTCAAAATTTATGTTACGGTGGTATAAAATGATCAGTAACTTCACAAAACACACCCCAAATCAGTTTTCAACAAAGTTTGTTTCCAATCTTTACTGAAATCTGATGACCTTGAAATTTTTGTTTTTTTTTTAAATACCAGATAAATTATTAAAGGTAATGCACTCGTAATAATTTTCGTTCAATCTACACCCCGTGGAGAATATTCCAGAATTTTTTCGAAATTTTTTGATAAGTACTTTTCGAGATAAGGCCCGGGACAGCGATTTTTCGCGAATTTTTAAAAATAATACAAAGAAAAGTGCGCGCAAGTATAATATTATATATATATTTTTTACTCGTGTTTTCACAAGCTTTCATTTGACACCACACTCGATGACCTAGTAAAAAAAATTTTTTTTTCACTTCCGACTTCACCCCCCAAAACTAACCCTTTAAGTCAAAATTTAATTCTCAAAACTACATGGCTCTGATGAGGCCATCAATTCCTATATTATTACCAAATTTCACCTTTCTATGTCAAATTGTTTCGGGGAGAAAATCGGGTGTGACAGACAGACAGACAGACACCGAAGTGATCTTATAAGTGTTCCGTACGGAACACTAAAAAAAGAGTAAAAATTTGAGAATGTTTATTATGATTTAGATAGGTCAGAAAACTTATAGCTAAACAGAGATAATGAGATGGGGTCAGAAATAACAAGAAGAGAAGTTATTCATGCTATACAGCTACAGAAGGATGAAAAGGCAGTTGGTCCAGATGAGAGAAAGGGAGAAATCCTCAAAATATATTCGGATGACAGTCTATTTATTAATCTTATTTAACAAGATTTATGAAACTGACAAATCCCTCTTGACTGGCGAAAGTCGACTTTCATCCCAATTTCTGAAGTCAAAATCAATGAAATGCGACGATCATGACTTGATAAGTTTAATGCCTCACGTTCTCAAGATATTCCTGAGAATCTTCCAGAGTATACAGAAAATGTGAAGCAGAAATAAATAACACACAATTCGGGTTCGGAAAAGGCATGGGTACACGGGAAGCTTTATTCTCATTAAATGTACAGGGTGAGTCAACGATACAGTAAAGTTCATTATCTCATTTGTATCGGGAATGACGAAAAAATGCTAAATACAATAGTTTTAGGGAATGTTAAGGTGCACAGTTTAAAATTATTTTTGAGTATACAGGGTCCTTCAAAAAAGTGTGGCCGATATAACATATGTTTTTTAAAGGGAACATCCTATTTTCTAATTTATTTTTAAATTTTGCGTAAAATTTTATTTTTTTTTTATTAATAATGCTATATACCTAAACCAAGTAGTTTTTCTAATATTTCAATACTAGTTTTCAGTTTCGTAAAAAATTGACAGTAGCGCCATTGTTTCTGAAGGTGGAATACTCATAATTGGTACGAGCGTTCTATAGAGATGAAAAAAATGATATATATAAAGAAATTTGATTTAGATGCTACAGGGTGTTCAAAATAAATTTATACATTTCGACTATTTTAAATTGAAAAATCTCAAATTTTTTAAAAGGCACACTCTGTATATTGTTATTTTTTCTGATAGATTTTACAAAACCCTACAATTTTTATTAAGTATGTCATATACCTATTTCTAATAGTTTTCGATTTATTTTGAATTTTTCAATTTTTACCCTCGTTTTTAATACACTTACGCTATTGTGTTTAATTTATCTAATGATTAAGTATTATGACGTCGTTAATGTTCAAAAATATGCCCGTCTACTTGAATACACATGTTTAGTCATTTTACTATATTTTCCTTCACTTTCCTTAGCACAAAGGGCGTTATTGTCCTGCACGCATCCCGTATCCTATTTTCCATATTTACTGGTGTTGTAGAGGGAATCACATAAACACGATCTTTAATGTAGCCCCACAAAAAGAAGTCTAAAGGTGTTAAGTCACATGATCGAGGGGGCCACTGAATGAATCAATCCCTACCGATCCATTTTTGTGGGTAACGATCGATTAAAAATTCCCAAACTTCCCGGTGGTAATGAGCAGGAGCTCCGTCTTGTTGAATCCACATTTGTTCCCTTTCAAAGTTATCAACTTCTTCAAGAAGCTGAGGTAATTCGTTTTGCAAAAAATTTAGATATCTAGGTCCGTTAAGCGGTTCGCGGAAAATATATGGGCCAATAATTCGAAATATTGAATTGAATAATAATGCATGTTATGGCTGTTAACTGCTCCATTACTGCGAAAAGTAGCATCATCAGAAAACATTATTTTGGATAAAAAATTTGGATCGGCCTCTATTGCTCCATTCATGGTGGTACAAAAGGTTACTCGTCGTTCAAAATCACGGTCTTGAAGTTCTTGGTGTAGTTCCATATGACATGGATGATACTTATATTTTCTCGTAGTGCGATTAGCCGTAGATTGGGATGTGTCAGATAAGTCAGCTAGTAGATGGCTGCTGACCTGGGGATTACCGTCAACATGAAGTAAAATCTCCATTTCTTTTTCCTGATTGGTAGCATTCTGGTTTACTACTTTCCGTTTCGTTTACTCAACGCTACCACAACCATCAAACCGTTCCATTAAGCAATGAAAAGATTTTCTAGATGGTATACGTCTATTAGGGTACTTCGCTCCGTAAAGCCTTATTGCCAAAAGACAATTTTTTCCCGCCTCGCCCAGTATATAAACCATATCAATTAATTCATTTTTAGGAAAATCCATAACTATTACCTTTATACGTCACTTACTATAACAAATTAAACTATTTTTACTTGTTTAATAGATATTTCAAAATCTTATAAGGCCTACATTTTTGTTTTATCTTGGCAACTATGATGTTATAGCGTAAGTGTATTAAAAACATAGGTAAAAATTGAAAAATTCAAAATAAATCGAAAACTATTAGAAATAGGTATATGACATACCTAATAAAAGTTGGAGGGTTTTGTCAAATCTATCAAAAAAAATAATAATATACAGGGTGTGCCATTTAAAAAAATTTGAGATTTTTCAATTTAAAATAGTCGAAATGCATAAATTTATTTTGAACACCCTGTAGCATCTAACTCAAATTTCTTCACATATATGTTTTTTTTCATCTCTATAGAACGCTCATACCAATTATGAGTATTCCACCTTCAGAAATAATGGCGCTACTGGCAATTTTTTGCAAAACTAAAAACT
The DNA here is from genome assembly GCA_019049505.1 of Pachyrhynchus sulphureomaculatus. NCBI lineage: Eukaryota > Metazoa > Arthropoda > Insecta > Coleoptera > Curculionidae > Pachyrhynchus > Pachyrhynchus sulphureomaculatus. The sequence goes on from CM032451.1 coordinate 14,079,817, forward strand.
AGTATTTTTTTTAAAAAATTGAAATATTAAAAAAACTACTAGGTTTAAGTATATAACATTATTAATAAAAAAGTTATAAAATTTTACGCAGAATTTAAAAATAAATTAGAAAATAGGATGTTCCATTTAAAAAAACATATGTTATATCGGCCACACTTTTTTCGAAGTACCCTGTATACTCAAAAATAATTTTAAACTGTGCATCTTAACATTCCCTAAAACTACTGTATTTAACATTTTTTCGTAATTCCCGAAACAAATGAGATAATGAACTTTACTCTATCGTTGACTCACCCTGTACAATTTTTTTGTAAAATTTCCGTTCTTTCACGTGGTGCTGTTAGTTTTACGATATCTTTTTTATTTTTGGAGATATTACCGAAAATCCGAATTTTTGATTTTATTTTGGATTTTGTTGCCTTAGCGTACATCAAACTTTAGCAAACTTTTTTTTATCGTATTCCACGTCCAAAAAACTATCTGTGTGCCAAAATGCAGCCAGTTAACATTTAATGAGAGCTCAAAACTGGCCGCTAGGCTATTAGGAAAATAACGTTTTGTGAAAATAAAATATTTAAAATCTTACCTGAGTTAACAAAACAATAAAAAAAATTTGATATACGTTTCTGAAGTTTCTTCGGAATTTTATGGCGATTTTAAAACCAAACAAAAATTACTATTTTATTAGCTTGATAGGCATTTATTAATTTAACAACTGTTTTCACGAGTTAAATCATTAAAAATGTGCCATTAATATTTTAATAGAAATGTTTACAAACTTGTACAACACCAAACTCAATAATAAAAACCAATATTTCAATTTCGATTTTTTCCTATTGTTATAAATTTTATAACATTGGAAGTTCTGATAAGAATGGAAAACCCACGCGGAAACGTGCCATTCTTCCTGATTATTTTTGTTCATGTATGGTAACTGTTAGAGTCGGGCGTTGCGTGTAAGAAATATGACGATCGTTAAAGTTCCAGAACAGCATTGATTATCTTTACTCCACTGAAACAGTATTAGCCCTTAGTGCAATTTCAGTACTTACTCTGTGAAACGTGATCCGAAAATTGCGAGACTGTAAAAATTTGCAACAAAACTGATTCTTAAATGACGAGAAAATATTTAAAACTGTTTTAAAGCATAAATAGATACATGATTTGGTTGCGCAATTCATTAGCAAATTTATGTTAAATCAATAATAATCCAAAACCTTTTTTTTTAGAAGCACTTTATTTCTTACTGCTTAATTATATGACATTTAGAAAAACTATTTTCTAAAATCGAAATAGACAGGGAGATATATATACCAGGTGTACAAGTATGAAATGCACATTTTTTTTTCTAAAAAAACATGTTAATTCGGAAGAATGATAAAAAGAGCTTTATTCAAAGTATGCTTAACACTTTCGCTGCCGCTTTGTGAGTAGTGCGTCATCCCGAGGAGCCAAATTAAGTTTTTCGCACATAATTATGACGGTCGAAAACCCTTAATTCAGTATTAAATGTTTTTTGGAAGCATAAAAAATTAGTATAACAAAAAAAACCAAAAAACAACTCCGATCGGAGTCGGTGGCATTGACGAGCATTTTTTGTGAAACGGTTACTGTGTGCCGGCGACTCCGATCGGATTTTTTACTAAAACAGATTATTGCAACCTCATTATTTATTATCTAAAGCATAAGAAACAGTAAAAATAAAAATTTTAGCTATTTTGTATGGAATAACTTTGAAAACATGAAAAAATAAATTCATTTCAGGTACCACAACAAAATAGTACTATTATAAAATATATCAAATAAAAGAACGATAACGAAAGAAAACCAAATAAGCATAGAATAAAATATAAAAGTATTTATGAACTACAAGGAATCGTGATATTTGTCGAAACACTACACACACAACCCCGGTTTTGTCATTACAGTCATTACACTGGAATACAGTTTGTTCTCTTCCTTTACCTTCTTTAGTGCACTGACGACACTGTTTTCTTTTTACCCTGAGTGTGTTTTCTTTGTCACGAGTTTGTTCAGGTATCTTCGTAATAGAATGTTTTGATTCTACACGTCTGGGGACAATTGCAACTCCTGGTCTGACTGGAAGAACAGCATTTATAATAGAAATCCGAAAATCGTACAGTGTCATTTTTCTATTTCCATAATCGGCATTGTAGAATTTAAAAGCATTCTGCGCAAGCAATTGCACTACATATATAAATAACTTTTTTATACCACCTTATTATTTTGCGTTCGCAAGGATAATACAAAAGAAGTTGATCTTGGTGGTCAATGCCTGACATATATTTATTGTACTCAATAATTGCCAGCGGTTTTTGTTTTTCGACTCCCCTTCTATTAGTGGTTATTTGTATTGTATTGTCGTACTCTGTTGTGATATACGTCACTTCCCTCTTGTCTTTCCATTTTCCTATATGAACGCCATCTTTGAATGCGGATACATTTTCTCCCACCTTAATCTTTTTTTTACCAATTCTAATGGATTTTCTTTTAGATTGGATTTTAGGGTATCCGTGGAATGTTTTTCTGTCAAGAAGTTGTTTTGACAAGGCAAAGCTGTTATAAAAATTGTCCATATACAAAGAATGGCCATTATCGAGTAATTCCTCCATAAGTGTCAAAACTACCTTGGATGCATGCCCTGTACCACGTAGATCTGCATCATTAGTTCCTGTATAGACACGGAACCTCAAAACGGTTCCATTCGGCTCCGTCAACATATAGAGTTTGATCCCATATTTGTGACGCTTGTTTTTTATGTACTGGCGGAACCCCAACCGTCCTCGCCACAACACCATGCTTTCATCTAAGGCAAGCTGCTTCCCTGGATAATAAATGTGTTTCATTTTATTATTGAAATAATCAATTACATGTCTGATCCGTTTCAGAACATCTCTGTTAGGTTCCGTAAGCTCATCTTCTGAATAAAAATGTAAACATCGCAAAATCAATAGAAAACGATTCCTACTCATTTGTTCTCGAAACACAGGAAAATTGAACACTCTATCGTTAGTTTTCCACTAATCTTGCAATCTGGACAGTGGGACCATTCCCATAGTGAACAAAAGTCCAAGAAATATTTTCATTTCATCAACGGTTACATCTTTCCATGCACTAATGCGAGATTTTTCCGATGAACTCTCACATAAAACGCTAACTGCATTTTTGTTTGTTTCTTGAATAATGAAATTCATAAAATCCTCGTCGAACAATAAAAAGAAATAATTTATAGGGATGTTCCCCGGTTTTGGTACTAACAATTCCTGCCTCTTCGTAAATTCAAAAGTTTTTATATCGTTCGGACTTTTAGAATCATTTGCCCAGCCCTTAATTGGCGTAGGCGTAGGCGGAGTAGTTTGAGCAACGTTGGTACCTTCTAAGTTGACAGTTGGTGGCTGTTGTATCTGTCCGACTTCTTCATCTTCATCAGAATCAGATTCTGAACTATGGGATAATTCGTATTCAGATTCACTTGATGGAAAAAGGTCGTCTTCTTCATTAAGAATGGCCTCAAGCTCTTCTTGAGTTAGTACTCTCCTGTTCGCTGTAGTCCGTTGTAAGCGCGGGCGTTTTCTTTGAGACGGCTCAGCCTCGTCATATCCACTCATTTTCTCAGTAAAAATGTATAAAACAATACAATATGTAAGTAAACAACACTTATCACACGACAGATTTGAAATATGTATTGTAAAACTTTGAATTTTTCAAATTAAAAACCAAGCCAATAAAATACGTCTCGAAACACTCTTACTCTATACCACTACGAAAAACATACGTTAACAACGGAGGCCAACAAACTAATGACTTGTCAGAACATGAATCGCTAGGACGCCGGTCGGAGTAGCCGGCAAGTGCGTCAAGCGCCGATCAACTCCGATCGGAGTAGGCGGCAGCGAAAGTGTTAATCGCTTGTTACACATTTTTCCTATCTTTCGGGCAATTTGTGAATTCCACGATAGTAAAAATCTTCCCCTTTTTCTGCGAACCATTCATCGAGCCATTTTTTCACATTTTCGTACGAACCAAAGCGCTGCTCAGCAAGTGCGTGACCCATAGATGTAACAAGTGGTAATCGGAAGGAGTCAAGGCTGGTGAGTAAGCCGCATGGGGTAGAACTTCCCAGCTGAGTACTTCCAACGTGTCGCGAACTGGTTTTGCCGTATGTGATGGAGCATTGTCATGAAGAAAAATGACTTTGTGTTGCCTCTTTCGGTATTCTGGCCTTTTTTCAAGCAGCGAACGGTTCAAATCGGTCAATTGTTGTTGGTAACGTTTAGTATTAACCGTTTCCCCAGGTTTTAACAACTCATAATAGACCACGCCCCTCTAGTCCCACCAAACACAGAGCATCGTCTTTCTGCCAAAGCGATTCGGTCTTACAGTCGATGTGGATGGTGCGTCTGTGTCTACCCATGATTTTTTGCGCTTGGAATTCTCAAAATAAATCCACTTTTCATCCCCTGTAACTATACGATACAAAAACGACTTCCTTTTGTACCGAGCGAACAAAATGTCACACGTGTTTTTGCGCTTTTCCATTTGCCTGTCGTTCAACTCATGTGGTACCCATCTATCGGTCTTCTGAATCTTTGTCATCTCTCGTAGCCGATTAGAAACAGCTTGTTGACTAACGCCCGGCGAGTTGTTTTTGTGTTTGCGAATCATCTTCGTCCAACAATGCTTGCAATTCCACATCTTCGTATTTTTTTGGCGGTTTTCCACGTTCCTTGTCTGCAACATTGAAGTCACCACTTTTGAAACGCTGAAACCATCGTTCACACGTATCTTGCGATGGAGCATGTTCACCATAAGCTTCTCGAAGTAATCGGTATGATTCAACAGCAGTTTTTCTTCAAATGAAAATAAAAAATTAATGCTGTCCGCGAATGCTCTTTGTTCGGTATAAATTTTGACATATTGAACACAACACAACACTACGCACACACTTTTCCAATTTATCACTCGTGCGCGTCTAACACTTGTTGATGACACAACAAAATGGCGCAGTGTCAAATCTTTGTAGCACAAACTGCATTGGTGCACCATCTGTTGTCTGAAATCCGCATTTCATACTTGTACACCTGGTACATTACATACACAACAAAAATCAAGACAACTGGAACGTATATATCACAGAAAGAAAGAAATTTAATGAATAGAAGAATATAAATCAAAGAAGAATATTGGGAGACATTTGCTAAAGGGATGGAAAGTGATGTGTGGCGCTTAAAGGAAAGTCTGGAAAATATTAAGACGGAACAAACTTGAAACAAAAGACCTGGTACAAACTAATAAAATTACAATTCAAGAATGACAAACATACAGTCCCTGGCCAAATTATTAGACGCACTGCAAGATTTCATGTAAAATATTAATTACCGAGTGATATTGTACCGTTTTATTATTTTAAATTGATTTGTTTTTTTATTTTTATATTATCCAATCAATTACCTATTTATTTGACATAAATAAAACAGCATTAATTTAGAAAAGCATAAGTTTATTAAGTTTTAAAGAAAAGTGAAATTAATGTTATTAAAAGTCAATATTTAGTTGAGCCACCTTTAGCCGCTATCAAAGCTTTAATTCTGCGCGGCATGCTATCAATGCAAGATTGTACTGTCTCCTGCATTTGAGGATGATGATTCCACACATGAATAATCTTTTCTAGGAGCTGGGTTTTGTTGGTAATCACATCTTTAGCCACTTCTCTTTTCATCAGCTCCCACACATTTTCAATGGGGCCAATCCAACAGAGGGATATTTTTTTCTGCCAAAAAAGCTTTAACAGACCGAGCAGTGTGGCAGGGAGCTAAATCTTGCATGAAAGTGAATGGTTCCCCATTTGGAAACCATTCTCTGAGCTGCGGAATCAACCGATTTTGTAATACTTCTTTGTACTGATCTTGCCTCATTATTCCTTTGACGACGTACAGACGTCCAGTGCCCTTGCCGCTCATGACTGACCAAATCATCACTTTGGTGGGATGTTTAACCGTCGGGACGACACAATCAGGATGAAACTTTTCTCCATGACGACGACGCACATACTGAGCTTTATTCTGCAAAATTTCGAATGTGCTTTCGTCACTGAAGCAGACCTGTCAAAAATAGGAAAAATATATAAACTTCCATGTTTATTTGCTTTATTTAACTGAAAATGATAATAATGTATCAATTATTGATTAAATTGCTGTATCTTACCGATCTCCAGAAGTCCACATCTTTGTCTTGCCATTGTTTGGCCCACTTCAGGCGCTTTGCTTTCATTGCAGCTGTTAACTTGGGCTTCCTGGCGGGGCGACAGGCCTTAAAATCTAATTCTTTCAATTTTCTTCGAACAGTGCGCTCAGAAGCATTTACGCTAGCATCCTGGAGTTGTGATTTTATTACCTTTGTGGTAGCAAATCTGTTTTCTACACAAATTTTCTTCAAACATCTCTGTGACCGTGGAGTGAAAATTGGTTTTTTTCTACCACATCTTTTCTTTCTTTTCGGGCTTAATTCTTTCCCTGACTCAATTTTCTTTTTTATGCGTCGTACACTAGCTTCAGAAACCTCCAATCTTCGTGATATTTCTCGGTTTGTAAATGTTTTCGCAATCACAAGGGCCTTCACTTCAGCTTTTTTATGTGGTGAAAGATCGCCTTTTCTACCCATAATGAAAATAGTCCAATTACTTTTTTAAAACACTGCATACAAAATAAACTAATAACTGAGTAGTATAAAACTGTTAAACAAACAATCACAGTCCATAAAGCCACAGAAACACGTCCGTACCTGACTCGATTCCGATCGCGACTGATACAGGTTTGTACTTGTTTACGTTCATGTATCACTTTGTCAACACAGTGTTGCCATATGTTAAAAATAAATACAAATATGTAGTCTACAACAATTCTTTTAAATAAAAATCAATAATATTGTAGTTTAAATATACCATTATTGCATAAAAACTCTTAAGAAACATAAAATTACTAAAAAAAATACAGTGCGTCTAATAATTTGGCCAGGGACTGTACTTTGAGAAATTATATAAAGAAGAGAATAACGAAGTTATACTTGAAGAAGTGGAAGAAGTAAATCTAGAAGTAACTTTAGAACAGACAGAAAGAATTATAAGAAGTCTTAAAAACAGAGAAACATCAGGATCAGACCATATTACAAATGAGATGTTAAAATATGGAGGAGAAAATCTACATCAAAAACTAGTACAGCTCTTTACAAACAGTAAAAAATGGACAAATACCCATAGATTGGAAAACTAGCATAACAATCCCAATATTCAAAAACCGGTCAAGTGCAAGTTGAACTTGCGCAATTTAGTGTTCCGTACGTTGATTGCTTTTAAAAACAAAAAATTTTGTTACGGAGGTATAAAATGATCAGTGACTTCACAAAAACACACCCCTGATGAGTTTTCAACAAAGTTTGTTTCCAATCTTTACTGAAAGCTGATGACCTTGAAATTTTTGTTTTTTTTATATACCAGGTAAATTATTAAAGGTAATGCACTCGTGATAAATTTTCATTCAATCTACACCCCGTGAAGAATATTCCAGAATTTTTTTCAAAATTTTTTGATAAATACTTTTCGAGATATGGCGGGGGGGGGACAGCGAATTTTCGCGATTTTTTAAAAATAATTCAAAGAAAAGTGCGCGCAAGTATTATATTATATATATATATATATTTTACTCGTGTTTTCACAAGCTTTCATTTGACACCACACTCGATGATCTAGTAATTTTTTTTTTCACTTCCGATTTCACCCCCCAAAACTAACCCCTTAAGTCAAAATTTAACTCTCAAAACTACATGGCTCTGATGAGGCCATCAATTCCTATACTATTACCAAATTTCAACTTTCTATGTCAAATAGTTTCGGAGAAAATCGGGTGTGACAGACAGACAGACACTGAAGTCATCTTATAAGTGTTCCGTACGGAACACTAATAAGGGCAAAAGAGGTCCCCCGAAAACTACAGCGGAATAACGCTCCTAAATACTACCCTAAAAGTACTAATAAAAATTATACCGGAAAAAATGAGCAAGTATATTCAAATAAGAGAGGAACAACAGGGATTCCGCAAAAATCGATCGACCATAGATATCATATTTATAACGAGGCAGATAACGGAAAAAGCTAAAGAATTTAACAAATCTGCATATATGTGTTTCGTCAACATGACTCAAGCCTTCGATAGAGTGCAATTAACAGATATTACAAGAAAAGCAGACAAACCAGAAGCTAACAAAAATCATACGTGACATTAACACAGAACGCAAAAAGAATATAAAAGTGGGACATCTACTGAGCAAGGAGGACATAAACAGGAAAGTAAAACAACAGTCTATGAAGGCATCACTAATAGAAGGTTGCTTGACGGATATAGTATGGAAAAATAAATACCTCACAGTGGAAAGCAAAATGAGAATATACAGTACAACAGTGGGACCGATCCTCCCACATGCTGTAGAAACAAGAGCTGACACATGTAAAACAGCACAAATGATGAGGATAATAGAAATGAAGGCGATTCGGGACATACATGGAAAAATTATCTACGACAAAATCCGCGAAAAAGATCTACAAAAACTAAGTAAGATCCAAGAAATATCCAAATGGACTAGAACTAGAAGAAAGCAATGGCCAAACTCAATTAATCTTGGGGTAGAAGAACCTCTAAAAAGGTGGAAGAAATGCTGAAAGTCCACATCGGAAGAGACCTAATGGAGATAAAACAGGGAGTATGCCTACTTATATGACACACCAATCAGGTAAAGTGTTATTTTTTTATGGACATAGCATTCGTTCTGCAGAGAAATCCTTAACGCGTTATAGGAGCGACGCGTAAGCGGAAAAAGCGATTCTCATTGGTCTTGAATCGCTATAGATTGTAATCGGTGGGCAAATCATTCCAAAGAGATGAGGTTCAACATATCAAAGACTGCTTGAAAAGGGTTGTACGAGAAGTAACAAGCTGAAGTATTAGGGCGATATGTACTTCTAGCATACACCGTTCTGGGAGGAATTAAGCGGGCCACATCCAACGAACACTTTCCACGAAATTACTTGTAGAATAGATTCAAGCCGCCAAACTTTCTTGGATGTTTCAAGGTATCAACTGTTTTGTTACTCCAACAAAGCTCTCTTTTGAACGCCAATATCGATAAGGGCCGCGTTAATAGGTGACGTAATTCTCCATTCCTTTCACTCTCTTCTTCTGAAGCGATATCGCTGAAAATTACAGGTTCGATTTCTACGTCAAATATTATATGTACAGGGTGAGTCAACGACAGAGTAGAGTTCATTATCTCATTTGTTTCGGGAATGATGAAAAAATGTTAAATACAATAGTTTTAGGGAATGTTAAGGTGCACAGTTTAAAATTATTTTTGAGTATACAGGGTACTTCAAAAAAGTGTAGCCGATATAAAAAATATGTTTTTTTAAATGGAACATCCTATTTTCTAATTAATTTTTAAATTCTGCGTAAAATTTTATAACTTTTTTATTAATAATGTATACCTAAACCTAGTAGTTTTTCTGATATTTCATTTTTTTTTTTTAAAATACTAGTTTTCAGTTTTGTAAAAAATTGCCAGTAGCGCCAATATTTTTGAAGGTGGAATACTCATAATTGGTACGAGCGTTCTATAGAGAGAGATAAACCTTCTAGAAAATCTTTTCAGTGCTTGATGGTAGTGGTAGCGTTGAGTATACGAAACGAAAAGTAGTAAACCAGAATGCTACCAATGAGGAAAAAGAAATGGAGAGTTTACTTCATGTTGAAGATAATCCCCAGGCCAGCAGCCGTCAACTAGCTGACCTATCTGACACATCCCAATCTACGGTTAATCGCACCACGAGAAAATACAAGTATCATCTGTTTCATATGGAACTACACCAAAAACTTTAAGACCGTGATTTTGAACGACGAGTATCCTTTGGTACCGCCATGAATGGAGCAATAGAGGCCTAAATAATGTTTTCTGATGAAGCTACTTTTCGCAGTAATGGAGCAGTTAACAGCCATAATATGAATTATTATTCAACAGTTAATTCATTTTGGATCCGGGAAGTTCAAAACCAAAACCATTGGTCGCTTAATGTATGGTGTGGAATATTAAATTTTCGAATTATTGGTCCATACGAGGCTGGTTTGAAAAGTCCGTGCAAAGTCCGAGAGATGGCACCACCGGCGCGTATCGAGGTCATGTTTAGTTAGTAGCATCTCTTGAATGAACGCACACCAAGTTTCAGCCATATTGGTCTATTTCTTTGTGTTTGGCATTCGTGTGAATCAAGGAAGTCGAGTGATTTTCAAGAAATGGACGAAAAAGAATTTCGTGTGGTGATTAAACATTACTTTATGAAAGGCAAAACGCCTCAGGAGACTAAAGAGAAGCTTGATAAACACTATGGTGACTCTGCACCTTCGATTAGAACAGTTTATAAGTGGTTTCAAAATTTTCGGACTGGCCATATGGGCACAAGTGACGCTGAACGTTCTGGACGGCCTGTGGAGGTTACGACTCCAGAAATCATTGATCAAATCCATGATATGGTGATGGATGACAGGAAGAGTTAAGGTGCGTGAGATTGCTAGTGCTGTGGGCATCTCGACTGAACGGGTACATAATATTTTGCATAAACATTTGGACATGAGAAAGCTATCCGCAAGATGGGTGCCGCGATTGCTCACGCTTGACCAAAAACGGAATCGTGTGAAGTGTTGCAAGGATGGTTTGCAGCTGTTCCAGAAGAATCCGGAGGACTTTAAGCGTCGTTTCGTCACTGTGGATGGAACATGGATACATTACTATACTCCTGAGACTAAACAACAATCTAAACAATGGGTTACCAAGGGGGAATCTGCACCAAAAAAGGCGAAGACCGTTCCTTCGGCCGGAAAGGTTATGGCGACTGTCTTTTGGGATTCGCAAGGGATAATCCTCATCGACTATCTGGAAAAGGGTAAAACTATTACAGGTGAATATTATTCATCGTTATTGGACGGTTTGAAAACCGAGCTGCAAGAAAAACGCCCGCGATTGGCCCACAAGAAAGTCCTTTTTTCCATCACGACAACGCACCAGCACACACCTCAGCAGTTGTGGTCGCAAAATTAATGGAAATAGGATTCCAACTCGTTTCACATCCCCCCTATTCTCCAGACTTGGCTCCCTCGGACTACTATTTGTTCCCCAATTTGAAGAAATGGCTGGCGGGACAAAGATTTTATTCAAACGAGGAGGTGATTGCAGACACTAATGGATATTTTGCAGACTTGGACAAATCCTATTATTCGAAAGGGATCAACAAACTAGAACATCGTTGGACGAAGTGTATAAGCCTAAAAGGAGACTATGTCGAAAAATAAAAAAGGTTTACCCCAAACACATAAGTAGTTTTTATTTTTGCACGGACTTTTCAAACCAGCCTCGTATCTCTTCCACGAACCACTTAACGGGCCTAGATATCTAAATTTTTTGCGAAACGAATTATCTTAGCTTCTTGAAGAAGTTGATAAATTTGAAAGGGAACAAATGTGAATTCAACAAGACGGAGCTCCTGCTCGTTACCACCGAGAAGTTCGGGCATTTTTAGACGATTGTTACCCACAAAAATGGATTGGTAGGGATGGATTCATTCAGTGGCCCCCTCGATCACGTAACTTAACACCTTTAGACTTGTTTTTGTGGGGCTACATTAAAGATCGTGTTTATGTGAATCCTCCTACAACACCAGTAGATATGGAAAATAGGATAAGGGATGCGTGCAGGACAATAACGCCCTTTATGCTAAGGAAAGTGAAGGAAAATATTGTAAAACGACTAAACATATGTATTCAAATAGACGGGCATATTTTTGAACATTTATTACGTCATAATATTATAATTAATCATTAGATAAGTTAAACTATATTAAAATTATTATTAACTATTTGTTTATGCTTTCACAATAGCGTAAGTGTATTAAAAACAAGGGTAAAAATTGAAAAATTCAAAATAAATCGAAAACTATTAGAAATAGGTATAAGACATATTTAATAAAAGTTGGAGGGTTTTGTAAAATCTATTAGAAAAAATAAAAATATACAGGGTGTGCCATTTAAAAAATTTGAGATTTTTCAATTTAAAATAGTCGAAATGTATAAATTTATTTTGAACACCCTGTAGCATCTAACTCAAATTTCTTTACATATATCTTTTTTTTCATCTCTACAGAATGCTCGTACCAATTATGAGTATTCCACCTTCAGAAACAATGGCGCTACTGGTAATTTTTTACAAAACTGAAAATTGGTATTTTATTTAAAAACGTGAAATACTAGAAAAACTACTAGGCTTAGGTATATAACATTATTAATAAAAAAGTCATAAAATTTTAAGCAGAATTTAAAAATAAATTAGAAAATAGGACGTTCCATTTAAAAAAAACCATTTTTTTGAAGTACCCAGTATACTAAAAAATAATTTTAACTGTGCACTTTAACATTCCCTAAAACATTTGTTTAACATTTTTCGTCATTCCCGAAAAAAATGAGATGATGAACTTTACTCTATCGTTGACTCACCCTGTGCACCCAATTTGAAAAATCAACTCGATCGAGAGTTATCGTACCAACAAACCGACTGAAATGGGTCTTTCGTGTTTTGGGACTCTGAAACGTGAAAAAAATGCAATAATACTTCTTTTCAGCAACAAAAATAAACATAACATGGTGGATTCCGCACTACATCAAACCATTGAAATCATTGTTCAATATTCACTTTCATTTTAATTAAATAACAGAGAGAAAACGAAGGATATAGACCCAGAACAGACTTTTCATAATAATTTATTTATTATGTGTAAATTAATCTAATTAATTTTCAAATAATAATTAATAAAAACTTACGTTATTAACCATTGCACTGAAATGAATAAAATTACGCAAACAATTAATAATATGTTTATTTAAATAATCGCCAATCTAGCTTGAAGAATTTAAAAATAGTAGCATATTTGCAACCACAAAACTAAAAATACCATTGAAATAATTTAGAGATTAAAGTACTCATATATATATGAGGCTTCGAACTAAATACGCATTGCTGTAAACTTGTCTATTATTAGGTTTATTTCTAGGGTAAATTAATCATCAGTGAAGACACAAACAAAATTCCAGTGAAAAGGGGTGTCAGACAGGAAGATACTATACCTCCTAAACTATCAAGAACCTAAATTCAGACGAGAAACGTCTAAGAATTAAGGGCAGATATTTAAATTATTTTCGTTTTGCAGATCACATCGTGCCGATCGGCCAAGACATGAGCTGGAAGAATTTCAAAGGGAATCAGCAAAAATTAGTCTGTCTATGAACCTGGAAAAAACTAAAATCAATGGAAAGCCCTGTATATTATTTAATTTTTGACTCCTACTAAAAATTCTAGGCATTATTTGTTTAACATACCATATGTCTAAATTGAACTGTTTTGGAATTACTGATACTTGAAATTAAGATCAAATTAAAAAAAAAAAAAAAATTAGCTGGCTTGTGCCAAACATTTACTGTCAGATAACGACTTAACGCGTCAAAAAATGATTTATTGACGAAAACGTTTACTGCTGCATTTTGTGAAACTGCAATTTGAGTGTAATATCATAATGGTACCTTTAACAGAAACTGAAAGAATCACTTTGTTAATGATGGTTGGTTATGGAGACCATAGGAGAACACAACTGGAGGTGTGTGATCTTTTTAACGCAGAATATCCGAATCGAGAACCTATTACCCAATCCGTAGTTAACAAAACATTAAAATGATTTAGACAACCACGTCATGTTAAGGATCATTCTAAATCTGCACCTCCAAAAGTCAAAAGAAACGATGATAAAAAGTTAAACGTTTTTATTTGCATAATAACTTGTACAAATCATGTTAAGCAAACCTAACCTGCACATCGTTTTTGCATCGTCAAATGCAGTTGAAAACAAAATAAGTATATATGTAAGTGAATTAAAAATAATAAAATCGATAATCAACAACCAAACAGGCAATAATGAAAGACAATATACATATTCAAATTGTCCCAAAGTACTCGCTGTAATTGTACAGGCGTATTGACATTAATAGTTTATTTATTTCATGTTTAAAATGTGGACAGATTTTTGAAACTATGGTGGTTATAAAATTTTACAGTAGCGACAATAAAACTCTTACAAGTTGCGGTCAGCCAGTGCCAAGGAATGATGATCTTATTTTTATTTCTTGTTTCATAATCGTGGATATCATCATGTGTTGTTAAGGAATCCAGCTTATTTTTAACAAAAGACAGGAATTGGTAAATATACAATGCTGGCACTGTCATAATCTTTAATTGCCCAAAGTATCCTTGGCAGGATTGCCTTTGTGACACATTTATGATGACTCTTATAGCCCTCTTTTGCTGCTTAAAGATAATTGGCCAATGAACCATATTTCCCCATAATAAAATTGCATAATTTAGTCGACTATGGAAAAGGCCCATGTAGGCAAGTTTCATAGTTTCCATTGTTGAGTAATATTTTATTTTTCGGATGAAATAAATTACCGTTGATAGGCTTGAGCTGAGTTCTGTAATACAGCCACTGGTCAGCTTTGGCTAGACCACAACATAAGTAAAGGTACCTTAAGTCCTATACGGAATGAAGAAAACTTGCACCCTTCAAACCCATTCTATTGCAAGAATTATCTGAAGATGACTATGATAGATGCGTTGAATTTTGCGATGTCATGATGGAACGAATCAATAATGATCCTAACCTAATTCATAATATTGTTTTTTCTGACGAGACCACATTTTCTCTCAACGGAAGAGTTAATAGGCATCACTGCCTGGTACTGGTCTACTGAGAATCCCCACTGGATAATCGACAGTCATTCTCAAATACCAAAAAAAATAAACGTGTAGTTATGGATTTGTGGACGTTATATCATTGGTCCTTCTTTTATCGATGGAAATCTTACAGGACACCGGTATTCACAGTTACTCCAAGAGCAAGTTATTCCAACTTGGGCAAGTGTTTTTCCCAGTGAAAATAATTTGGATTTGAACACCCCCAACAGGAATTTGTGGTATCAACAGGATGGAGCACCTCCTCACTATGAAATCAATGTTCGTAGGTATTTTGATGCGATTTTTCCTAATCGATCGATAGGCAGAAGAGGTGCTGTAAAATGGCCTGCAAAGAGTTCCGACCTTATGCCAGTCGAAATGGAGTCATTTGGAAATCAAAATTTACTGAAGTCGACCTGAAACTGTAGGAGATTTACAACAATATGAAGTAGCACAGATCACCCTGGATTCTCTTTATGACAGATTGCATCATTGCCTCGCTGCATTTTTTTAGTACACTGATTAATAAATGTTGTGGAATTATTTTTCATATATATATATATATATATATATATATATATATATATATATATATATATATATATATATATATATATATATATATTCTTTAATGATATCTTATTTTCTCTTGTTGTCTGACCTATACAGATTCATTTAAGAATGAAGTACTAGAAATCCTACGTACAGATTAATAGAATAGAATAGAAATATGCTTTATTGTCCTAAAATACAATGTATTTGTTGACAAAGCAAGCTTAACTTAACTTATTATTATATTAATAAACACAAATTCAAAGAAAGAAAAAATAAGGAAACAGAACAACATTAGTAGTGAATGCAGTGAGGTGTCAAGGTGTTATTTTTTAACGTTTGACCTGGAAAAACTTTATCAAAAATTTTCGTTTTTTCACGGATGTTTTAATGAAGTGCTGTTTGTTCGTTCCTATAATTGTTTCCACGGGAAATTGTGCCCAGACTGATGGAAAATAAGTTTTTTATTCATAGATTTACAATTTAAACAATAAACACGAGAAATTATTTTTATCGGTTGTGTATTTTTTGTTCTCTTTTTATCAGATGTATGAAACCATTTGTTTGTATTTCTTTGAGAACGAATTTAGTGGAGCGGTTGTCGCGTATGTATTTTGCATGGCTTAGCTTGCACTATGATTGATGTGCATATTGATTCAATTTCACAATGGCAGCAGTGTTCAAGTGTTGTAAAAGTAAAACTTGTGCAAACTGGTGTTGTGTGCAATGCTTAAATATCTTTCATCCCAGTTGCTTGGAGCGCTCAAAAGGTCTAATTAAGTTAGAACTTCACAAAATAATATGTTCAAGGGATTGTGAGTTAATGAAAATTAAATCAGATAAGATTCATGACCTCCATGCCCAGGAAATTCAGAATTTAAAGCAACAAATCCACGAACGGGATGAAAGAATTGTAAACTTGGAGAGAGATGCAGAATTGAACGTTACCGGTATTACTGTAGTGAATAAGGAGTTAAATAATGATGAGGGCAGTTCTACTGATGAACGAAGGGGAATGGCTGGCGATTCTGAGGATGAAGTGGCAGAGGCTGATGCAGGATCTCTGTGTGAAACTCATGGCTGTCAAATAAGAATGGATGGCATGAAGCTGGAAATGACGAGATTGTTGGAGAATTGTAACCTCTTAAGGGGCAAAATTGCTGAGATTGCTAACAAGAATGCTAGATTGGAGAGGGAACTTCAAGAGTATGAAGAAATTAAAAACAGTATGCTGACCAGCATTGAAACGTTAAGCGCGGAAAGGGATTTCTATCTGGAGGATATGAAGAATGCAAGACTAGAGTTATTTACAATGAAGAAGGAGTTTATAGGAAGTAAAGATCATAGCAATGTAAAGCAAATAATTAGCACTCCCATTTTGGATAAGAAACTCAGAAGGACGCAGAATTTAATAGAGACTAACAAAGTGTGGAATAAGGTTATTGTTCTAACTGATGACTTTGGAAAAACTATGTACAATCAACTGGCAAAAAAGTTGGTTAATTCTGATGTCCAACTTATATGTAAACCATTTGCAAAATACAAAGACTTGGTTTATACAGCGGATTGTTACATTCGTGACTTAACTCAAAATGATTACGTAATTTTCCTTGCAGGATTAAATGATGTAAATATTAGAATAAGTGACATAACATTGTTGGCAAATAAGTGTTTTCAAACTAATTTAATAATTAGCAATTTACCTTTTGTAAATAACATTAAAGTTGGGAAAAATATATTTCATATAAACCACAAGTTATCCTCTGTTGTCGAAAGATTAAAACGATTTTCAATCAATATTGATTTCCTCGATATTTCAGATAAATTTTATATTAAAGACTTTTTATATTCTAAGTACTACCTCAATAGAAGAGGCCTTTCTAAGTTGGCAACACTTATAAAAGCCAGTATGGATAATTTTTGCTCTAATTTAAGTAGTAATCTGAGGTATATAACGCCATTGAAACCCAAGCCTAATGATGCTCCTGCTGTTATTAATGAGGCGACAGATGATGATAAGTGTTCAAACAAAGGGTCACATTTTTTAGTGTAATAAACAATCGTCTAGGTAATGAATTCACCCTAGTATTGCTAAACATTCAGTCTGTTCGTAATAAAATTGATGAACTGTTCTTGTTTTTGGAAACCATAGATTTCCCTAATATTGTTGTTTTGGTGGAACACTGGCTCAGACCTGGGGAGTCTTTGTATGTGCCTGATTACGTTTTAGTATCAAAATTTAGTCGAAACATACATGCTCATGGTGGCACACTTATTATGATACGAAAAGATTTTCTGCAGAACTGTATGTTCTCTAATAGTGAGAAATTTAATTATATTTTGGAAGAGAAAATCTTCGAATTCTCGATTGTACATTGCAGTGAACATAATCTGTTTATTATTGCTGTTTACAGAGCGCCTTCTGCAGATGTAAGTGTGTTTTTGGAGAAGCTTGAACAATTAGTGACTGAAATTTCGATAGGTGCGTCTATAGTGTTGGCTGGTGATTTGAATATTGACTTTTCTAATGTATCAAATTCGTCTGCACAACTACTGAAGAATTTAATAACTTCATTTAATTTGACTATGCACGTTTCTGGGCCGACTCGACTTTCGCCACACTCTTGTTCTACAATTGATTATCTTTGTGCGACTTTTGATAATAATGATGTCGGGTGTGAGATTGTTAATGCGGCTCTGTCAGACCATGAGGCTGTTGTTGCATGTGTACCGCTGCTTCGATCTATTTCTAAAGATAAAATAAGGCGCGGCAGGCTGTATTCAAAGCGAAACTTCGATAGGTTTACGGCTGATTTTGCGCGAACGAAGTGGGAGAAAGTTTATGCACTGATGATCTCCTACATGGATTTCATACTGCTTTGGTTAATGCATTTAATAGTGCCTTTCCCGTGGTTGTTATTAAAAACAAAAAGAGAAAACCTTGGATCACACCGGGTCTCCGAGTTTCAGCAAAGAATATGAAATCCTTGCATCTTATAAGGAAATTCAATTTTGATAATGTTGCTTTTATAGAATACTTCAATAGTTATCGTAACATATATAGAAAAATCATAAAAACCGCCAAACGAAATTATTATCATTTGAGAATATTGAATGCAAAAAATAGATCTAGGGAAACTTGGAAAATCATTAATAAACATAGAGGCGGCTCTGGTATCGAACCGGTTTCTTCTTGCACTCTTGACGCCGGTCAAATTAATGATTACTACTGTAATATTGCACATAACTTATCAACAAAAATTGTTAATCCAGGGGATCCCATAAAATATCTCAGTCATGTCTCAGTGTCTGATACCTTTTTCTTGTCCCCAACTTCCACCATTGAAATAAGTGAGGTTTTAGGGGAAATGAGAAATAAGAATTCCTTTGGCTGGGACGGTGTCTCTTTGAGGGTCCTCCTGGCAATGCCGCAGAGAGCCGTAGGGGTCCTGGCAGATGCAATTAACGGCTCGTTTTCCAGTGGTACTTTTCCGGCATGTTTGAAGAGGGCTCTGATTGTGCCATTGCATAAAGGTGGAGATTGTAATATCCCTTCAAATTTTAGACCCATTTCTTTACTCCCGACATTGGCGAAAGTGGTGGAGAGGTTGGTCGGGAAGAGAATGGTTGATTTTTTGAATAAACATGACCTTCTTAGTGCGCAACAATTCGGATTCCGAGCCTCGAGGAGCACGAACGATGCAATTTTTAATCTGCTCGAACGACTTTATCTCGAATTGAATTCTGGTGAACATGCTGCGGCGGTGTTTTGTGATTTGACGAAAGCTTTCGATTGTGTTGATCATGGGATCTTGCTGTCAAAGCTGGACATTTATGGGTTCAGGGGGTTAGCTTGGGATTGGTTTCGGTCGTATTTGTCGGGCCGAGTCCAGGCAGTGACTTTTAAGGGTCAGTGCTCGGAAGGGGTTGGGATCAGTGTGGGTATCCCTCAAGGCTCTGTACTTGGACCACTATTGTTTTTGATCTATGTTAATGACCTGCCCCGTTTGACAGTGGCTGGCAGATTTACCATCTTTGCTGATGACACCACAATTTTGTGGCACAATAAGGATGTGGGGAGACTTCGGGCCGATGTTCAGGCAGATTTATCTGAGATGAAGGCTTGGTGTGATGATAACAAACTGTCCTTCAATATAGCCAAGACAAGGATTCTGAGCTTTAGATGCAATATAGAGAATGTTAATATTGAGAATGAGATCATCTCTTCAGCTGATAAGAGTTCATTTCTCGGTCTAATGATTGACTCATCGCTGCGGTTTGAGGATCACATTGGCAACATCTGCAGCAAAATTTCTTCAGGCTGCTATGCCCTTAGGGTTATTGCAAGTAGCCTGGGGCTGAATATAGCTAGAACCTCTTATTTTTCACTGGTTGAGGCTCATTTGAGGTATGGGATCTGTTTCTGGGCTTGCTGCTCCCGAGTTCACTTTAGTTCTGTTTTTGTATTGCAAAAGAGAGCTATCAGATATATTTCGGGAGCTGGGTTGCGAGAGTCATGTCGACCATTGTTTCCGAGGTTAGGGATTCTTACTCTTTGTGCCCTATTTATCCTGGAAACTGCTATCATCATCTTTAAAAAACATCGTCTTGAGGCAATGCCAGTCAGCCGGCACGGCACTAGGCGAGCGTTCGTCCTGCCATTGCCGGCCCCGAAAACGGAGCTGATCAAATCTGCAATTGTTTATAATGGCAAAAAAATATATAATCATCTGCCTCTCAAATTGAGAGGATTGAATTGCGAGAGAGTCTTAGACGAAAGACTAGGGCCCTACTTATAAAAAAGGCGTACTATGTACTTGAGGAATTCTACAATGATAAACTGGAATAAGCATATAACAGTAGTTGAGTGGTTGGCATTTGGGTTGACATATGTGTAATTTTTATTTCTTTTATTTTGTATTTACTGCATTGACTACTAATCTACTAATCTTGTTCTGTTTCCTTATTTTTTCTTTCTTTGAATTTGTGTTTATTAATATAATAATGATTTAAGTTAGGCTTGCTTTGTCAACAGATACGTTGTATTTTAGGACAATAAAGCATATTTCTATTCTATTCTATTCTATTCAGTAAATACAAAATAAAAGAAATAAAAATTACACATATGTCAACCCAAATGCCAACCACTCAACTACTGTTATATGCTTATTCCAGTCTATCATTGTAGAATTCCTCAAGTACATAGTACACCTTTTTTATAAGTAGGGCCTTAGTCTTTTATCTAAAGACTCTCTCGCAATTCAATCCTCTCAAATTGAGAGGCAGATTATTATATATTTTTTTGCCATTATAAACAATTGCAGATTTAATCAGTTCCGTTTTCAGAGCCGGCAATGGCAGGATGAACGCTCACTTAGTGCCGTGCCGGCTGACTGGCACTGTCTCAAGATGATGTTTTTTAAAGATCATGATAGCAGTTTCCAGGATAAATAGAGCACAAATAGTAAGAATCCCTAACCTCGACAAACAATGGTCGACATGACTCTCACAACCCTAGCTCCTGAAATATATCTAATAGTTCTCTCTTTTGCAATACAACAGAACTAAAGTGAACTCGAGAGCAGCAAGCCCAGAAACAGATTCGATACCTCAAATGAGCCTCAACTAGGGAAAAATAAGAGGTTCTAGCTACATTCAGCCCCAGGCTACCTGCAATAACCCTAAGGGCATAGCAGCCTGAAGAAATTTTGATGCAGATGTTGCCAATGTGATCCTCAAACCGCAGCAATGAGTCAATTATTAGACCGAGAAATGAATTCTTATCAGCTGAAGAGATGATCTCATTCTCAGTATTAACATTCTCTATACTGCATCTAAAGATCTGAAACATTTAAATACTGATTGAAAATATGCTGCATTATTTTGGCAAAGGCTTTTGAATTATTTTAGAACTACCATATCTTGTTGGAAGACAGCACATTATTAAAATTAATAACCATTTTAGTGATAATAAAATAGTCAAAACTAGTGTATCGCCAGGTGTGGTTATATCATATGCAGATGATACAGTGTTGTTCTTCAAAGGTGGCAAAAAGTGAGAGATAAAATGATTCATAGTCTGAATTTTACTAAAAATTGGGTAAAAAGGTTTTAAATTGTTCTTCAATCCGTCAAACATTAAAAATGTTTAATTAAAAGCTCAAAGCCAAAGGATTATAAGATAAATAATAATGAGGAGCACCTTTTGATACACGTAAATAATTTCATATACATCAGCTACACATCTGTTTGAGAATAGATACACAGGACAGAGATAGAGGAAGCATATGATGAAGCCTGTATAAAGAGAGAAAGGGAAAATTAAAAAGTTGAAGTTAGCTCCCACTACTTTTAGTGGCAAATTTGAATTATTCGTTAAATAATCTGACTGTTGCAGTTAACTATTCTCTCTTTAGTCAAGATGTTTTGGTTTCTACATATGTACTTTCAATTTATGTGAAAAATAAACATACAAATCACTTTCTTACTTAAAATTTTTTAAATGACCCACTACAAATGCTTTTTTGTATTATATGGTAATTTCTCTACGAAACAGGTATATTATAAATTATAATCCAAATAAAACTGAACCAAGTACACAATAATTAACATCAAACTCACCAAAACCTAAAAAAAAAATCATTTCAATACCTGCAAATTGTTTTGAAGCATTAGTCACTCTCTTCGAAATAGTATTAAAATGATCCCCCTTGTCGTCTTGTGGCATTTCATCTCTTTTCTCACCAATTGTGTGCACTATTGTAATTTCTGTAATAGACTCTGGAATGGTACTTGGTTTAACTGGAGAAGACCTGGTCAAAGGTTCAATATTTCTATTAACACTCCTACGTGGTGTAGGAATGGGCTTCTTGCCCTCTCTAGGCGCTGGTACTGGCCTTTCCATTGTGACAGACCATTCATACTTCACCCATGACTAATCCTATTAAATGTTTACTAAACAATTATAACAATTAAGATTGCAACACTTATGCATAACAAAGAATCCGTTGGCAAAATTAAAAATAATATTTTACGACATTTAATACTAATGTTTAGCACTTTTATCACTGATAAATCAATCTACTGATAGGGAAGTATAAATAAAAACCTATGGATTTATGTTACACACAAGTTTTCATTAATTGAAACGCGTACGAGTAAAACGATTAAACATAACGTTAGGATGACGCATCGACAACAATCACGGCTCGTCTTATCAAAGAAAAATTAGCAACATTTGCAATTTTGTCAGTGTAGTCGTAAATAAACGAAGATAATTTATTAATAAACCGGTCAACTCCGCTGCCGTCATTTTTGACGTTGATGTATTTACATAAAGCGACAACGTCGCTTTTTTATTTTTTTTTGCAACTTGGCAATACTGTAGCGTTGCTATCACTTTCCACAAAAACCCTTTTTGACGCCGGTGTAATCGACTAGAAAATTAATATTTGGGTTATCTAATTATAAATTTTCGCCGTCTTAAAATAAGTTTTTTCCGGCACAAGGCGACCTTTTAGATACATTAAGGATATATATGTTAAAAATCTCACGTTACAAATATGACTATCGACGGATAGATGTCGTAACACTCAATAACTTAAATGTATATTTAATTGCCTATATTAAAACGTGAAAGCCACACACAATATAATATGGTAGTTTACTACCTTAAAGTTTTTTGTTTCAATTTAAATTTACTAAATTAATGGTGGGAAGAATTTTTAAAACATTATTACTTCTTCGATGAGCACAACAATTGGAAAATGGTAAAAAGGCTTCTAAGAAAAAAATAATCTGTTAGTCCCAAAAAAATTATTTATGAAAAAAAACCAAATATAAGCTCGGTGGCGGCATCTATTAATCCATAACGTAACTTTTAAAATATTCGGTTTTTTAACATTCATATCGTATATAACTCAAATTCAAAAGGTTTGAAAATAATTTAAACGTCAGTATAAAGTAAACAATCGATTCACATTTAAGTATACAGTTAGTGTGTATATATTTCCATGTTTTACGGTTAGAAATTTTACACAAGAATGTATAGTAGTAAAGCAATAATAACTTCAATCGCCTGTTTATTCCCTGATATGGTAATGTTGCATTAGTTACCAATAGCCGAAAGCGTATAGCACAGAATTGGAAACGGTATGTTCAAGTAGGCGCAGAGTTCTACCACCAGGCTGACACTGCCAATTTGGCTTGGTTATTCTTCTATTGTGAATTTCACCGCAGTTCTAGTTTTATAAACTGGTAATTTCAATGTCCGACTGGTTTTAATTTTTACATTGACTGGTTTATTTGGAAACAAAGTGATAGATGGAACCATAAATTGATCGGTAACTTTCAGAGTCGGTTCGGTCACCTACCGGCTAATTTTGAAAAATGCCCAGGAATCAAGAGACGTCATTTTTGACAGTTACAGTAATTCAAGGTGTGTTATAAAAATTTGTTGTTTATCCCATCCCGTAGAAAATGTTGACAATTTTTTAAAAGGCCAACGAACTGACTAATTAAACGTAAAAGTAGTTAATTTGATAATCATGTCGCTCGCAACAAGTCAGGAGAACGTACAAAAGGCGGTGCAGGCAAGTAAATTAATAATTTTTTCGTTTAATGTTTCCACTCCCATAGAAAATTCCTGGAAGTCGTTTCTATTAGTCATTTCATATAACTGAAGCTATTATTTAAATCAAATAGCCCCATCAATAATTATTACTTTACATAATAATAAATAATATATAGAATTTGTTTATAGATATGTTTATTACATAGTTCTACTATTTAAGCAATCAAAAATTTAGCTGTTTGTATTCACAACATGCTTTTTTGCTTTATTTAGAAACAAATTATGGCTTTAAATGTGTATTTTTATTATTATAATTTTCATAAATAATATTCAGTGCAACAGAGCTAGCTATTTCTTTAAATATCCTTTGTAGTTAAGTGCTAATAATATCTTCTTCTTTGGGTGGTCCCAATGTAAAATATGTAAGTGTAAGATATTTCTTAGTTGGTACTTTCATTTGTAGATGGTTTTTTTTCTCTAAAGTTAAAGTTAAAAAAAGCCAATTTTTTTTTTTAAAATTTGTAATCTAAATACAAATTTATGTGTGTTCAGTCTTGAATTATTTTAAAAAAAGTATTTAAAACTTGATATTTTGATCTCAATTTTAACCTTAAAATAAGTGATGGAACTTATATTTTAGGAATATGATGGTTCTAGTAATATGTGTTTAGAGCTAGCTCTAGAAGGAGAACGCCTATGTAAAGCTGGTGATTGCCGGACTGGAGTAGCTTTTTTTCAAGCAGCCATCCAAGCAGGTACCGATGATCTAAGGACTCTCAGTGCTATCTACAGTCAACTTGGAAATGCTTACTTCTATTTGGGGGACTATAACAAGGCTATGCAGTATCATAAACATGATTTAACATTAGCAAGGTAGAGAATAATAAATTATTTGGCATATGTTGTATATTTTGCATTAAGATAGAAAAATGTTGTTTTTGCTAAAATATTGAACACAAAGAGCAGTAAGAAATACTTATTATTTTTTTAATGGTAGGTTCTGGTCTCAGTCTTCGAAAAACAGTATCCCCTCTTTTGGGGATTTATTCTCAAATAAATAGTTGCTTATTTATCCTGGACTTCTTACATATTATTTATGATATTTGTAATATTACATATGTACCGTTCAAGTCCCATTTAGTAACTTCTGTTACCAACCAAAATGTTTATCTAAGACATCTGTACTGCTACCTGTATGTGTAAAATTGGGATTTGCTACCAAAAACATTAGTATAAACCAACTAAATCAATGTATTTTTGGCATTTTTTAGCCAATACACTAACAAGTGGCCATATTTTCTGATGCACTTCAACAATCAGAAAATAACTGTACAGCATAATCTACATACTCAAGGGACGTAGTAAAGAAATAGATTTTTTTTTTGACCCAGGACACCAGAACCTCCCTCTAAAGAATAAATTTCATATTTTGAATAAGTTTGTTATGTTGGATAGTTTTTCTTGTTTTTTGTGTCATCTTTTTGGTGGTTGTTGTCATTGTTTTTATTTAAGGACTATGGGTGATAAGTTAGGAGAAGCTAAATCATCTGGAAATCTGGGCAACACCTTAAAAGTTATGGGGAAATTTGACGAAGCTGTGGTATGTTGCAAGAGGCATCTGGAATTATCAAGGGAACTTGATGACAAGCTTAGTGAAGGTACACTATTTATTAACTATTTAAATTCATATTGTCACAATAAATTATTTTTCTTACAATGGAATTTGAATTCTGTCATAGGTAGGGCCTTATATAACTTAGGAAATGTATATCATGCAAAAGGAAAACATATTGGAAGAGTGGGACAAAAAGATCCAGGTGAATTTTCCGATGAGGTGAAAGAATGCTTGCAGGAAGCGGTATCTTATTATGAGTAAGTACTTTTTTGTTGTTTTTTTGGTAACCTGATGCAGTAACTCATTGACAATTTAATTTTTTTGATTAATTTCTTGCTTACGGTAAATGATTTCTATACTCCAAGCAAATAGTGCTCAGAGAGACTTAATTTTTAAAAGGATGTAAAAATTTATTGGTAAATTATTAAAGCCTACAAATGGTCAGAACTTAATCTCAAAATCTCTGCAAATTCTAGGCTTTATAAAGAGTTTTCATGATTTTAACAGTATATACTCTGTATTGTTAATCAGAACTTGTATTTGTGTCTAGAGCTCTTGCTATAACTTACATATAGCAAAACATTAAAAGACTAACATAAGTTTGCAGAGTGTGTGATCTTAAGGCCACTTTAGGTCCCAGGAAAAAAGGGTAATTTCAGTAATTTTTTTAAGAATATAATAAAGCAGTGGAAGATTTATTGGAAGTACTTTATTAAGCAATTGTTTAAGTGTACAGAAATAGATATTTTTTTATTTTTTTAATTCAAAATGGCCACTTCAGAATCCAAGATGACAAAGCACCTGAGGCCTGAAAAGGGCGAAATAATTGCTCCTGTAATTTCAACCTAGAACAAAAAAAAACCAAAAAATTTTCATTAATATGTGTCAAAAACTAGTGGACAACGTATGGAAATTTGAAAATATCGGTTTTTCGAAAAATGGTGCACATTTGAAAAAAATTCTCATCTTTCACCCAAAAATTTCATGAAAAATTGTTTATAAAAAGGGAAGTTTATAACTTATCGTAAAATCCGTACGCTTTCCCTGAGATAATATATCTGAGAAGTTATTCTCAAAATTTCAAGCGAATAGATATAGATTTGTGGCAGCTCGCCCGATTTGAAAAACGTGGCTTGTCGCCTTGGATTCTGAAGTGGCCATTTTGAATTAAAAAGATAAAAAAAAATATTTTTGTGCACTTAAATAATTGTTCAATAAATAAATTTTTGACTGCTTTTTTATTATACTCTTGAGAAAAGTTCCTGAAATTAGTCTTTTTTTTCCTGGGCCGGGAGTGGCCTTACCCCTTAATAGATCAGAACCCAGAAAGTTTTTGGGAACCTATCCGAATTTAAGAACTGATTAGAGTCACAATAAGATGATAACTGCTCTGGACTTTTAGTCTGCTGAAATTAAAATATACCTTACCTGTTAACACCCTTATGAGTGTCTATGGTATTCTAGGATAGCATTACCTTACTTAGATCATCATTCCTTGAAGGCAGAGGACAAATGTGTAAACATAATATTTATATCCTAGAAACCATATAATTAGATTAATATTTGTTCTGAGAAAACTTGAATCATGTCGACAGATATTTAGAAATAATAAAATACTTACTGTCTTTTCCATAACATGTGACTCAAAGGTAGCTAATATGCTATATATATATATATATATATATATATATATATATATATATATATATATATATATATATATACATATATATATATATATATATATATATATATATATATATATATATATATATATATATATATATATATACACACACATATATATATATATATATATATATATATATATATATATATATATATATATATATATATATATGTATATATATATATATACACACACATATATATATATATATATATATATATATATATATATATATATATATATATATATATATATATATATATATAGGCTAAAAAGTTTTTGGTCTAGCTACTTCAGACACATTTCTTTTTGCAAAATCGACTTTATTCATCCACATAGTCTCCTTCAAGAGCGATACAACGCTTTCCTAACATTTCTATACCTCTCTTGTAGAAGGATTTGTTTTTGCCTTCAAACTAGGCCTCAGTCGCGGCGATAACTTCTCCATTGGAGCCAGATCTCTATCCCGCGAATTGATAAGAGTCGCTGGGGGCCAAATCTAGAGAGTATGGTGGATAAGGAAGCAATTCGAACTTCAATTCATGCAATTTTGCCAGCATAACAAGAACACTTTTTTCTTGTTCATTTGGGATCGTTTCTTTGGGATTTCTGCCTTCAAACTCACCAATAACATTATATAATATTCGCTATTGATGTTTTTTTGCCTTCTCAGCGTAGTCGATGAAAATTATTCCATGCGCTTCCCAAAATGCAGAGGTCGAAACCTTCCCAGCCGACTATTGTGTCTTTGGTCGCGTCGGGCGGCTTTCACCGGCTGTTGTCTACTCAGCTGACTGGCCATTTGATTCCAGTGTTTAGTTATGGATCCATGTTTCATCCATTGTCAGATATCGCATGAAAAAATCCTTTTTATTGCATTTAAACATGTGCAAACAGCACTCAGAATCATCAACACGTTGTTGTTTTTGGTCCACTGTGAGCGACGCGGTACCCATTTCGAACAGAGCTTTCTCATGCCCAAATATTCGTGCAAAATATGATCAACACGTTCTTTTGATACCTTTAGGGTGTCGGCTATCCCACGCAATTTCACTCTACTTTCATCCAAAACAATTTTGTGGATTTTTTTGATGTTGTTCGGTGTAACCACGTCATTTGGGCGTCCAGAGCGTTTAGCATCATTTGTGTCTGTACGACCGCTTTTAAATTCAGCATACCAGTAAATGATGAGTGATTTGCCAAGGGCAGAGTCCCCGTAACATTTTGCTTGAATGGTATTTTTTCCCATCAAAAAACAGTGTTTAATCAACACACGAAATTTGGTTTTTTCCATTGTTTTGAAAATATCAAAAGTAGCGTCAATAAAACCACTGTAACTTATAAACTAATACTGAACTGGTAAACTAATACTGTAACTTGCAAACTAATCGTCGAAATGTTATGAAATTTTGACACATATCGTTTGAAGGTTTTACTACTTCCTAAAAATCATATGGATTTTTTGAAAAGGGCATGATTTTTCTCAGAACAATAATAATCTAATTATAATTTCTGGTAAGTTGGGAATTGGAATCTTTGGCACAATGATACTACTCAGTATATATCACCATTACACCAAACACTTTATTTTTTGCACTCGACGCGCGTTTCGCTAACCATGTTAGCTTATCTGAGTCAATCATCGCTCCTGATGAAGTAACATGGTTAGCGAAACGCGCGTCGAGTGCAAAAAATAAAGTGTTTGGTGTAGTGGTGATATATACTGAGTAGTATAATTTCTGGAATATAAATGTTTTGTTGTCATATGTCCCTTAATCCCAGAGCAAGTAAGTGAGGTAATGATAAGCCAGAGCATAGTAGACGCTCATAAACGTGTTAACAGGTATGGTCGGTTTTATTTCAGGGAAGCATAATATGCTCTACTAAGTCTAGAGTAGGCTATAATTTATGTTTGAATCGCAATCAGCTCTCGAATCCAGGTGATTTCGCTTCAACGCCGTTACAATTGACTTCAATATTGAGTTTAGGCATATTGTTGAAAAAAATGCCATCATGGTTTTCTTTTGCTTCAAATCAAATTAATTATCAAGGGTAATTTAAATAAACATTGGTATATAATTTGCTCTATTCCAAGTTTAAGTTATTAAGTATAATTAATCAAAAAATGAAATTGTAAATGTTTCACCTGGCATCAGGGTTTTATAAATTATAAGGAGTGTGAACTAATTTTGAGGGTTTCGAAGAGGGGCGTAACTTGTGTTATATTGCATCGGACATTCATGGCTGAAGCATCATCATTAGACTTTCATTTTTAGTATATGTTATTTTGCCAAAGTGTAAAAAAAAATTTTTTTTTTTGGGCATTAAATTACATGCCAACAAAACACCATTTGCGGGAAGCGTTATTTTTCTTGTTTAATTCGAAGAAAAGCGCTGCTAAAAGTCATCGATTGCTGTCGGAAACCTATGGTGATTATATTCCATCATTAAAAACGTAAATACTGGTTTCGACGATTTAAAAGTGGTGGTTTTGACACACGAGGAACGACCAGGCCAGGCGAAAAAGTTTAGAGATAAAGAACTGGAGAAATTACTCGATGAAGACCCGTGCCAAATGGAAAAAGAACTTGCAGAATCATTAGGAATTGGTCGCACAACCATTTCCAAGCGCTTACATGCATTGGGAATGATTCAAGAGCAAGAAAATTGGATGCTGTACGAATTGAAACCGAGAGGTTGCCTCATCAAGCTGAATTGAAAACAATTTGTCACGCAACTTCCCGAAAAGCTGATGCTGTACATCTTCAGCTATATCACGAATTCGACGGGCAACATATCATTTGATATAGGTATGGATGGCAATTGTTTGGCAAAATTAACTCCAAACATAGTTTCTACAATCTCAATTGCTGCTGGCAAAACAAGCTCTTCACCAATGGTGTGAGGCTTTTTACATCTGGCTATTTTATATGAAATTTTGTAAGACGCAAGTAATTCACAGACAAAGTTTTTTAAAAAAATGATTTCTGCTTTACATATGATTTTAATTTTAATTCGGAGAATTCTCGGGGTTTGTTAAGGTACTCACTATTGTCGTTTCCAAAGTTTATTTGGTTTCATGCTGTCTGCTGCCCAGATTTTTGAGCAAATAACCCACAGGGGCCTTTCTTCTTCATTTACTTCAGTACTGGTAAACCCTAAATTGAAGTATTCATGAGAATATTTTCTTGATTTTATTTTCGGAACCACGCTCGTCTGTGCACTTGTTAATGCTTCACTATCGTCTAGTGCTCGTTTACGCCCATGATTCTGTATAAATTTACTGCCGTGAATACTTAATACCTTGAATTTCAATTAACACGTAAATTACAACATACACATTCACGATAAATCCGATAGCAGTAGAAGGATCAACTCGACTGAGACGGGCTGTAATTGAACGAGGTGCTGCATTTATACACTTTTGGGCAGACTTTCCGAATGTTCGAGACAACTCGGAACTTCTCGCGTAGCCGCTACCGATATCGTGGACGTGACAGAGAGCAATAGAGAGGCATCAATTCTAGTTTTGTCAACGCAGCAGATATGTGTTGCCAAATATGAATAAATTTACTTATTCTTGGTAGTTTGTACGGTTTGTAATTAAGGTCATAGTGTAGCTTTAGCATTAAAATACTAAAAATACATTATTAGTTCATGCATTGTTATTGTATGAGAAGGGGGAGGCGCAATGAAAATTATGTTTGAAAATTGAGTCGCAAATACTGAGAAATGCTGCAATAAAGCGATATTTTTACTGAAAAATCCCTCAAAATTAATCCACACACCCATTTTTTATTTATATAAAGGCTTTTTATTTACCATAAATGTGTTGTCGGGCTGAAGCAAAACAGTTTGGCAAACGGATCCTGGTGAATTTTCAGAAGAAGTAAAAGACTGTCTTAGAGAAGCTGTTGCTTGTTATCAGTAAGTTTATTTGGACTATTGGTACTGTCAAAAATGCAGTTCAGAGACAGCGGAATGTTGATATTTGTGAAAAAAATTGTAAATGTCTTAAATTTCTTTTCTGTGTTTGTCCTTGTTTAAATTTATTACTTTTTAGTTGTAACAAAGTAATTTTAAAAATTACGAAATCAAGTCTGAAGCATAGTAGTTAGTGCACTGAGTTGTGTAGTTTGAGTTACAAGTTAATGTCTGATTCACTTAAATTGGAATGATTTGTTGCTTTCTTTTTCTATTCTCCATATTTTCTTTCTATTATACGTATTTCTTCCTTTCATGCGGGCTCTTGTAAAAATATATTACTTTTAAAATTTTAATTTTAGTCCAATAATTTTAAATATATAATAAAAGACTGTTTTTAGTGTTCCGTACGGAACACTTATAAGATCACTTCGGTGTCTGTCTGTCTGTCTGTCACACCCGATTTTCTCCGAAACTATTTGACATAGAAAGTTGAAATTTGGTAATAGTATAGGAATTGATGGCCTCATCAGAGCCATGTAGTTTTGAGAGTTAAATTTTGACTTAAGGGGTTAGTTTTGGGGGGTGAAGTCGGAAGTGAAAAAAAATTTTTTTTACTAGGTCATCGAGTGTGGTGTCAAATGAAAGCTTGTGAAAACACGAGTAAAATATATATATATATATATAATATTATACTTGCGAGCACTTTTCTTTGTATTATTTTTAAAAATTCGCGAAAAATCGCTGTCCCGGGCCTTATCTTGAAAAGTACTTATCAAAAAATTTCGAAAAAATTCTGGAATATTCTCCACGGGGTGTAGATTGAACGAAAATTATCACGAGTGCATTACCTTTAATAATTTATATGGTATATAAAAAAAATAAAAATTTCAAGGTCACAGATTTCAGTAAAGATTGGAAACAAATTTTGTTGAAAACTCATTTGGGGTGTGTTTTGTGAAGTCACTGATCATTTTATACCACCGTAACATAAATTTTGACTTAAGGGGTTCGTTTTGAGGGGTGAAATTGGAAGTGAAAAAAATGTTTTTTTTACTAGGTCATCGAGTGTGGTGTCAAATGAAAGCTTGTGCAAACACGAGTAAAAAATATATATAATGTAATACTTGCGCACACTTTTCTTCGTATTACTTTTAAAAAATCGCTGTCCCCTACCTTATCTCGAAAAGTACTGATCAAAAAATTTTGAAAAAATTCTGGAATATTCTCCACGGGGTATAGATTGAACGAAAATTATCAATTATCACGAGTGCATTACCTTTAATAATTTATTTGGTATATAAAAAAAAAACAAAATTTCAAGGTCACCCGTTTTCAGTAAAGATTGGAAACAAACTTTGTTGAAAACTCATTTGGGGTGTGTTTTGTGAAGTCACTGATCATTTTATACCACCCTAACAAAAATTTTTATTTTAAAAACAATTAATGTACGGAACACTAATTGTGCAAGTTCAACTTGCACTTGACCGGTTTTTTAGTCAATTTCCACTGGTTTATTTAAATTGCGATGACGCGTTTCGCTGTCGATGCAGCTTCTTCAGATCTACATTTTACACTGTCAAGTTAGCTTTAATGTTCACAATTTTATATAATTTCTTAATTATAATATTACACTTAACTAAATTACATTGATAGTATTGAAAAACCCACATAGATTTGGAATTAGGAGAATAAATTCAATAATGGTGAATTGTTTAAATCTACCTGGTCGTTGAGTAAAGTACCTGTATTCCTTAATCGAATTATTTGCATTGTCTCTAAAAGGTTTAGTTTTAAACCTTTTTGTTGGGTCTGTAAAATTTTGAAATTCTTGTTAAATGTGTGATTTTCTGTTAAAAGATGATTAGCATATGTCGAATTAGACTTTCTATGGATGAAACTTTTTTCGTGTTCTGTAATTCTTTGTATAAATGTACGTCCAGTTCGTGCTATGTATGTTTTAGGAGATGACCCACATGTTAATTGATAGACCCCTGATTTATTGTCTTTATTGATTTGTGGTTTGTAGTTTTTGAGATATTTCCTTCTAGTATTGTTAGTCTTGTAAGCTATGTTGATATTTTTTTGATTTAAAAATTTTTCCCAGTTTTTCTGTTGGTTTGCCGAAATAGATTACGCATTTAAATGTGGTTTTTTTTCTGCCCTTAAACACGTGGGTATATTTCTGAGATTGCCTTGTTTCTAAGTTTTTTCCTAACGATGTTATCGATTAAAGTAACCGTATAACCGTTGTTAACGGCTACTTGTTTTTTTATGTTTCTTTAATAAAATTGTCCTCTGATAATGGGATATTAGTTAGTCTATGTATAAAACTATGATAAGCTGCGAGTTTATGATGGTTAGGGTGGTGAGAACTGTTGTGAATTGTGGTATCTGTATGACAAGATTTGTGATATATTGCAAATTCATGTTTTTTCATGGTTTTACTGATTGTTAAGTCTAGGAAGTTGATTTTCCCTTCGACTTCTTCTTCCATTGTAAAACTGATATTTCTAAGTAAAGAATTAATGTACTGTAAAAAGTGAGTTAATTGTCTGTCCGTACCTGTAAAGATACAATTATATCGTCTACGTATCGATACCAGTATAGACAATTATTACTATTGTTATTATGGTTGTTAAATATCATTGTTTCAATACTGTCCATGAAAATTTCGGCAAGTAATGGACTTAATGGACTAACCATAATTAACCCTTCCTTATTATTGTAGAATGTATTGTTAAATGAAAAATAATTTTGTTTTAGGCAAGTTCTTAATAAATTAATTATGTCCATTTTTATAACTTCATTTACTTTGTTTTTTGTTAATAGGTTCTCTATTAAAATTATTGTTTCGTCTGGGGGAACACTTGGAAATAAGTTTTTGACATCGAAAGAGACTAATTTAGAATTATCTGGTATTGTTATATTCTTAACTTTATTCACGAGTTCTTATGAGTTTTTGATACTATATTTAGGTTCAAATTTGGTATGGTATTTGATTACTAAAAACAGTCTTTTATTATATATTTATAATGAATTTCCATCAAGTAGGAGCTACAACCATCCAAAACCCAATAATTTTATTCTTTTACAGTTGCTTTTTGTCCAGATCTATTATGGAAAATACTTATATACGTGTCAAACTGAGAAAATGTTATTTTTGCAGGACGTGTAATAAAGGATAGATTTTTTTTTAAAACAATACACACAAAATGTTTGTGCATTCGTAAAAATTGATCATATACAATTTTAATTAATCTTAATTGATTAATGTTGCTGTTCTACAAAGTGCAAAAAGTCCCAAGACATCGATTTTATTCTGCAACGTAGTTTCCTTCAATATGATACGATTTGTCGGGTACATGGCTTTTTTATATGCAAACATTCATGTGAAACATACCTCACTTTCCCTTTGCGGTCATTGAGAACAATATGGTGAATTTTTTTTTTTTTTTTTGAAGTGACTGCCTCATTTGCACATGCGGAACGTGGTGCATTATCGGTGCTTGTACGACTGCAATTAAGTTCGCTAAACCATGGATGTATAGTTGCTTTCGATGGAGCAGATGTACCATAACAGTTCTCAAACCATTCTTGGATTCTGGCTGTATTTTTTCCCGTCAAGAAGCAATGTTTAATCGACACATGAAATTCTTTGTGTTCCATCGTTTTGCAAAAATAGGAAATAGCGTCACTAAAATAGCAGTAACTCGCAAATTAACAGACAGATTGTCATGAAAATTTTACACGAATCTTATGAGAGTTGACACTAACTGAAAATCATATGTTTGTTTTTCTTTGTGCTGCCATCTCACGAAAAGTCTGGGAACTTTTCACACCAAATAGTATTTCTTATCACAATCATTACAGCTTATTTAATATATTCCACTTTTTCACGTTGCCGGATTTTGTTCTTTGGAATCCATACGATATTTTTTATATATCGTAAGATAGCCACGACTACGATATTTTTTCAAGTTGTCTGATGACTTATAGACTAACCTGAGGCCTACCTTATTAGATCTCGTGGAGTATTGTAGATTACATGGTATTGAAAAATTTCAGCCTGTTTTGCAAACGTGGAAACTTGAATATTTTGTCTAAAAAGATTTCTATTGATTAACTTGTTTATTCAGTTTTCGCCTTAACCATTAGGATCAATGGTATATTCCAGATTTCACGCTTTTTACTTGTTATAAAGGGTGATGAGCAATTACCCATAGCTTTTACACTTTTCAGTTTAGTCACTTTCCCTTTAAATGAAATAAGATTTAAAAATAAAAGCATTTGAATAACAATATGAGGTGCGGTCAAGTTCTTAGGTGTCCGAAATATTTTTTGCGGAACTGGAAGTTGATAGAAAGATACTGTTGAGATACGCGGGCACTCCTTGTGAATTCGTGACACAGATGATAGCATCATATGACAGACAGTATTGTAAAAAAA
This sequence comes from Pachyrhynchus sulphureomaculatus, assembly GCA_019049505.1. Lineage (NCBI taxonomy): Eukaryota > Metazoa > Arthropoda > Insecta > Coleoptera > Curculionidae > Pachyrhynchus > Pachyrhynchus sulphureomaculatus. The sequence goes on from CM032451.1 coordinate 14,115,508, forward strand.
TAATAAATAAGTAATCATTATTAGAGCTTGCCGATAAGTAGTGAAATTTTTATTTTGTGGAAGATTTGTTCGGAAAAATACTATTTTCGGTGCAAAAAATTATTCATACAGTAATAATATTCCAAACTAATGTACAAAATATATATCAGCACTGCTTTTTTCTTCTCTCTTAGAGAGCACAGCTAGAATCGTCGTAATGTGACTTACTATACTGTTACAAATAAAATTCTTAATCATGTACCTACTAAAAGCATGTGTCAAATTTTATACTTTGATATACGTCTTTACAGAGACAATTTAACTCTGATGCGCGAGATAGGAGACGTAGCAGCTCAGGGTAGAGCCTGCGGTAACCTAGGCAACACCTATTACCTTCTAGGTGATTTTGCCCAGGCTATACACTATCACGAAGAAAGATTGTCCATAGCAAGGCAGTTTGGAGATAAGGCAGCGGAACGAAGGGCACACAGCAATTTGGGAAACTCACATATTTTTATGGGACAGTTTGAGGAAGCAGCTCATCACTATAAGTAAGTTTGATCGTACATTTAAAGCACTAGTTAATATAGCACCGTTTTTTTTTTGTTATTTAGACGAACTTTAGCACTGGCCCAGGAGCTAGGAGACCAGGCGATCGAGGCTCAAGCTTGTTACAGTCTAGGGAACACTTATACTCTACTAAGGGACTACGAGACAGCGATAGAATATCATCTGAGACATTTATTGATAGCACAGAATTTAAATGATAGAGTTGGAGAGGTAGGGCGTGCTGGTCGCTAGGGAACGCCCACGCGTCGCTGGGACATCACGAGAAAGCGCTTAGTTTTGCTAGGAAGCATTTAGAGATTAGTAAGGAGGTAAGATTTGGCTTTTATTTAAAGCGGTGTTTGGGTTTCTGCCTACTTACAGGGTAGCTACCCGTATTCCGCGACTTTTTAGTGTTCCGTACGGAACACTTATAAGATCACTTCGGTGTCTGTCTGTCTGTCACACCCGATTTTCTCCGAAACTATTTATCATAGAAAGTTGAAATTTGGTAATAATATAGGAATCATCAAAGCCGTGTAGTTTGTGAAAGTCAAATTTTGACTTAAGGAGTTAGTTTTGGGGGGTGAAATCGGAAGTGAAAAAAAAAATTTTTTAGTAGGTCATCGAGTGTGGTGTCAAATGAAAGCTTATGAAAACACGAGTAAAAAATATACATATAATGTAATATTTGCGCAAACTTTTCTTTGTATTATTTTTAAAAAATCGCGAAATATCGCTGTCCCCCCACCTTATCTCGAAAAGTACTGATCAAAAAATTTTGAAAAAATTCTGGAATATTCTCCAGGGGATGTAGATTGAACGAAAATTATCACGAGTGCATTACTTTTAATAATTTATCTAGTATATAAAAAAAAACAAAAATTTCAAGGTCATCAATTTTTAGTAAAGATTGGAAACAAACTTTGTTGGAAACTCATTTGGGGTGTGTTTTGTGAAGTCACTGATGATTTTATACCACCGTAACAACATTTTTTATTTTAAAATCAATCAACGTACGGAACACTAATTTGTGCAAGTTCAACTTGCACTTGACCGGTTATTTTTCTAAAGTAGTAGTCGTTGATTTAAATTTGTGTCCCATAGAAAATAAAAAATATAAACTAATTTCATAGATTAGCGATCCAATGGGTGAGGCAACAGCAAAAATGAACGTAGCTGATCTTAAGCGAATCCTCGATATCCCCGAGAGTCCGGAGGTAGCGGACGAAGTCCCGCCTTTGAAGACGCCACTGAAACAAGACGGCGGTCAACAGAAACATTTGCACAGGGTGAGACGAGAAAGCATGGAACAGCTTAGTCTTATTAAGGTAGTTGCTTTCTTGTTTGTTTTTCTTTCTTTGTTAATATTATTTTTTTCTGCATATTCAGAATATTTGGTAACTACCTGTCTTTCTGTTTTCTATGTGTTCTAAGGTTCCTAACAAGCACACACGTTCTACAATACGTGGGGCGATTTAAAAGTTCGCGGACTAACGCTATAAAATCTGAACTAGGTACTTTTAGGCTTCGCAACTCTTATCACCTTCAAAGTGGTCCCCTTGCACCCAAATGCGTCGGTTCTATAATTTTTCCCACGATCTCCATTCGCGGTGTATCCCCTTTCCATCTCCACGATCCTCTAATTTCAATATCATATGGAGAAACAGCTTGAAGTCACAGGGTGCCAAATCAGGCGAATAAGAGGGGTGAGGGATGACAGTCATGGAATTCTTCGCTAAAAACTGTTGCGTGCCAAATGAACTGAGAAGTGTCGTGATGCGAAAGAAAACTCTCCTTGTTACATAGCTTTGGCCGCTTTCTAACCAACGGAAAGTTCATCAGAGATGCTCAGAATTGTTCGACGACGGTTTTTACGAATGGTTTATTGAGCTTTGGTAATGATTGCAGGCGTGATTGCATTCGAACGTCTTCCGGAACGCTTGTAGTCTTTCATTGAAGTTCGGCTAAAACTACTTGAAAATATGCATATTGCTCAGGGCTTCGTTCCCAAATAATTTTCGAATCATTTCGTACGTAACAGCACTTTTCCCGAGTTTAAAAGTTGAAACTATCACGCGGCATTGTTGGGATGTACTTTCCGCCACTTATATGGGCAAGCCGATACTATTTCGTGTTCTCGCTTTATAGTGTTAGTCCAAGAACCTCTATCGCTGTACGTACGCACATAATGCTCTTTATTCTGTGTTAAATAAAATTTATAGCTCGTTTTACACTTTCCTAAATTTAATCGATGCTATTGCAAATCGAGGTTGTGGATCAGCAATAACTAAGTGAATAATGGTGCGGATTAAATTTTAGACACTTTGTATATATTTGTACATACATCCTAAATAGCTTAGTCGCCAGGGGTTTTGAGCTCTCATTAAATGTTAACAGGTTGCATTTTGGCACACAGGTAGTGGACGTAGAATACGATAAAAAAAAGTTTGCGCTAAGCTTATAAAATCGAAAATATAATGAAAAATTCGATTTTCATTCGCAAATATTTCGAAAAATAATAAAAAAAAAATATCGAAAAACTAATAGCAGCACGTGAAAGAGCAGGCAATTTTACAAGTAGGAAAGCCTTCAGCTTTCCAATGTTATTGGAAATAGCACAGGTCTGCAGAGTGTAAAAAAAATTAAAAAAAACTTTTTTTTTTTCAGCTGCATGCAAAAAAAATATTTTGCATGGAATGTTTTTGGTAAATATTATGTTTTCTAGTCTGCTGGATCAAAAAATGATCTCCATTTCTCTCCATCACGTACAGTTTTTTTTGCAAAATACAAGGTATTTTCATAAAAAAAAAAAATTATTACAATGAACTAAACAGTATTTCTTATAATTAAACAAATAATTTCTTCATGAAATGTACTTAACATTCCGTGTTCATTCTTTTTGCTTATGAAACCTTTTTTCTTCTCTTGATCTTTGATACACGCTTCCGCTTTCCATTTTCTGTTTCCCGCTTGAGCATCCAACAGTAGTCAGCTAGCATATTGACGCCCCATCTTCCTTGGTAGCGTCTCTCGATATCACGGACATCCTGGTAAAATCTTTCACCTTGCTCTTCACTTTTTGGGAAAATAGTCGACATGGGAGTATAAGAAATGAACTTTTAAGCTCATCTTGCATCCTTGAGCTTTATATGCAGCCAACATGCGTTGTACGATGGTTTTGTAGTGAGGGTCTTCAGTATTACCCAAAAACTTGTGCACTGCGTCTTTGAAAGAGTCCCACGCTTCTTTTTCTCCCATTGTTTCTGAAAAGAGGGGATCGGATAATAGTTTTCATATGTCGGGGCCAGTAAAAACTCCCTCTTTCAACTTGGTTTCAGGCAGTTTTGGGAACCTGGAATACAGATATCTAACACTTTCCCCATCTTTTGGCAGTGATTTAACAAACTGCTTCGTAAGCCCCAATTTAATATAAAAGGTGGTAATAAAACCTTTTCAGGAGGAACCAAAGTCGTATTAATGATGTTATTTTCGCCGGGAGTTAAGGCGTCTCGAAGTGGCCAAGTTTTGGTCAATGAAAATCTCTGGCTTCACTGTCCCACAAGCAAAGGAAGCAGGGATATTTTGTATAAGCTGCCTGCTGGGCCAACATCATGGTTAATATTTTGAAGTCTGCACAAACCATGCAGCGATGTTCTTGATATTTTTTTTTCTCAAGAATCATTGTCAAATCGTTATAGTTTTCCTCCAAATGTCCTCAAAAGTCTCCTACAGGACGTGATGCAAATTTATTCCCATTATGCAGCAAGACTGCTTTGAGGCTTGTTTTTGACGAATCAAGGAATAGGCGCCACTCGATGAATCAGATTTTATTTTTCCCTCTTTGGAGAAAAATTTAGTCTTGACCCCAGCAATTCGGTAGCATCTTTAGAAAGGCCTAAATCTCTAACCACGTCATTGAGCTTGCTCTGAGAAAAAAGTTGGGGTACCTCATCAACAAAAAAATTTGAACTAGATTCATCCTAGGGAGGTAATGTATTTCCGTCCTCAGAATCACTCGGGTATCATCCAAATAGCTGGGTAAGATATTTTCTTTTTCTTTTTTGTATTGAAACCTTTCACATCTACCGAACAGAAATAGCAGTCGCTACTGTGGTTTTGCTTTTCACGCCACGTCATAGGAATGCCAAAACCAAATGAATGTTTTTTACCCTTAAACCACAAACGAAGATCGTCCTCGTACCTTCTGCACACCTTATGAGGAGCCCATGCTTTGTCTTGATCCCCAAGTTTCAACTTGAAGTAAGCACAATACACTTTCTTCACGAAATCATTTATGTTTCTTTGTTGACTTTTAACAGTGTATTCACCACAAATCAAACAAAAGGTGTCAGGAGTAATAACACAACCTCTTGAAGCCATAATATATAACTAAAAACACGAGCACAGTCACGTTTGAATGCAAAATGTAAACTGAGTGTGGCTTATACAACCAAGATCTTGAACGGCAACGTTTTGCTACAATTTTGAAACTACAAACACGAGTTTTGCAAGAACAGCTGACGAGATGGAATTTTTCGAGTATTTTTCCCGGTTTTAGTGAGTAAAAATCTGTAAGAAACAGTATAAAAATCCTGTGCAGTTTTTTGGTTGCAGACCTGTGTAGTTTTTATTTTTGTTGCTTTGAAATTTGTAAAATTTAAAACGAAATTTTTTTCGTATGATTTTAAAGGGAATACAGTAAATTACAAATATTTAATTAAATATAGTAATGAAAAAAAATCCTATATATCGTTATTATACCTTAAGTTTCAATATAAGGATAATTAAAAATACCCACATTATCTGTGTTATTTAAAAATTGAGATTTAAAATATGACAATTTGCCTGCTGTAGTTCGCCGCCAGCAATTTTACGTTCAAAGCAGTACGAAATGGTGAAAAAGTCTGACAATTTTTATTTAGTTACAGGTAAAAGTATACTTGATATTAGAAAATCATTAAAAAACTTCAAAAAACGTTCTCTTTTTGTCGTAATTTTGCTCTTAAAAGAGGGTTCATGATAAACGTATTTTTTGTTTATTGTTAATTGTACAACTTAAACTTAAAATAAAAAAAATAATTAAAGGTGAAAAATGAAAGATAAAAGTCTAACCTTCAAGCAATAAGTATTTATATTTCATTTAGACATCCAGGCACAAAGAAAACAGTTTATTGAAAATACAAACATTTTAAATTACTCGAAGAAATTAAATGAATTGTATAGAATATGACTCTCTGGCCGTCATATTCTATACGCCATTTTGAATTTTTCAAATCTGTCATCGAATTCTTAATCAGCACTCCGAGAAACCCCTTAATTGCCAATTTCAAAATATTTAACGTATACAGAGGTTGGAAGCATGATACAACACAACTGAAGGGGTTAAACCAGCCATTTTATTTTATTTATTTATTTGAGAATATACGTGTACACCCCTTTTTTACAATGTAACATATTTATAATACTTTACAATATAACCATATCAATAACAGAACGGCCGAAAATGTGGAATGAAATGCAAGAACGGCTTACACTCCTACCGTGAAACAATCAACGCCAGACCATCCCTTCTGAAGGAGTTATATACAGTCAGGAGGGCTAAAAAAAGAGATTTTTCAAGAATTTATTAATGTAAAAATTTTTACACATATTCTGGTAACTTTTAACTGTATTTCAACATTTTTTAATTGTAAAAATAATAATTTTGAAGGCTGCTATTGCTGATCTCCAGGAGCTCCTCTCAAAAAAGGCGTCTTGCGGTGACCACGATATCTCTGGACTGGATCATCTAAAATGAAAAAAAACCAAACGGATATCGTTAAAGTAATGTATAATCTAGTTATTAATCGAAGGAATAAGCAAAATAACATTTTTTGCGAAAATAGCGTCTTCTAAAGAAAAAAAAAAAGATTTTTGGCTAAAATTTTGACCTTAAATTGTTTATAAAAAAAATATATATTTATCGGTGAGAAAAAACCTTCGATTAATTACTAAAAAATATACTTAAGAAGCTTGTGTTAAAATTTGAAACTGATTGGTTCAGCAGTTTCCAAGAAATCTTGGTCACCGACTATAAAAACATGGTTTTGAGAAAAATGCGTTTAAAGTTTGAGAAGCACTTTACATAGAGTAAAATTTTTTTTTTTTTCAACTTACATCGAGTCGTCTATTCCAGGGCCATATAATAAACCCTTCGTTCCTTCGGCAGCTTCTAGTAATTCCAGTTGGTGTTGTCTGCGGGCCATTATTCCCTCTCGTGTGCTCTCATGCGCTCTTTGTTCGGAGATCGTCACGCGCTGTGCATCGTCTTTTTCTGCATAAGAATGCGCATTGGGCCCAAGTGAAATCCTCATTGCATTCATGTAATACAACAGGGATGTTATACCTTCATTGAACACGCCCGGCAGCAATGTATGCAGCCATTTCCACAGTTTTAGAACCAGACGGAACTATTTTTGGAGATATTTTCCATATAAGTTGGTTATAGCTCTCATTGTTTTGGGTGAAATCACCCACACATCTGTCTGATAATTTTTCATTGCTGAGATCTGTATAAATTGGATACACAGCCTCAGCAACATCCTGTGGTAATGGCTGATAATCATGCTTAAAAGTTGATGACTCATTCGCAGCTACTGCTTGCTGCCAACAGCACCATGACTCTGACTTTTTTATTCATTTTCACGAGAAGAACATAAGAAAATATAAACGAGCTCACAAGTTTACTGTTTGGCTTCGCTGTTTAGACCGATTACTACACTCTTATATTTGCCAGTCTGGGGAGAGAAAAATATAAATTTACCTCGCAGGTATAAAAAGAACCCTAATACACTTTCCCTTTATGTACCTGAATACAATAGAAGGGACATTTACAATAGGCAGGTAAACTAAGGAGAGAGCGTTCTAGGTAAGCACTGCCGCTCCGGCTTCCTCTTTTCAAGCGCTCTGATGTCTTTACAAATATTCGTGTAACTTCCAGAATAATCGTCGGATTGTCTTAAAATTTTTCTGTGCGTGTACTTAAATATATATACATTACGAAAATGAAATAAAAAAATCGATTTTGTGCAAATTCTAACTGTATATAACCCCTGGGAAGAGGGGGAACCTGAAAAAATGTTCAGGTCCCGGCACTGGTTCAAGAATCTCATAGCTCTCAGCAGTGGTGAATGATAAGCATAATCAGTTCTGTGAAAGCCAGAAAAGAACAATTCAGTTTGCCTTAAATGTCTTTGAGGTACATTAAATTTTACGAATGTCAATAAAGTAGGACAATCTATCAACCCGTTAATTATCTTATACAGAAAATACTGATCACTCACCAAACGTCAGTCAGATTCAAGTATGGCCCCTATTATTAGTATAATCATGGTCAGTTATTGCTATATCACTCTTATGAGCACACAGTCGTAGAAACCTGTTCTGAATTTTTTCGAGGTTGTACTTATGTACTTCAAACATTGGCGACCAGACAACCGCTGAACACTCCAGAACAGACCTCACCAACGTGCAGTACAGGACCCTTAATGAGGACACTGATAAAACCCTGAGATTTCTATATATAAGTCTCAAAAGCTTACTCGTAATACGTAATGATCACAGAAAGAAAGGCGATAATCAAATATTACTCCTAAATCCTTCATTTTGCCCAAACTATCCAACACTGCTCCACTAATAACATAACTACTATTGACACTCTTATGTCCTCTAAAGAAGCTAACAGATTTACATTTAGATGCATTAAGCTGTAGACAGTTTGTCTCGGCCCAATTTACAAGTCTATCCAAGTCCGCCTGCTAATCCCGGACGTCCTGCACATTCAAGACCTTCTTAAACACTTTAAGATGATCGGCGAACATAAGGAAATCAGAGCTTAGTATGTCACTGGCGATATCATTGACAAACAAATTGAAAAGGAGCGGAAAGCAATGGGCACCTTGTGGCACTCCAGAAACTGCAGTTAAGCTATTTGATAGCACATTTCCAATTTTAACCTGATATTCACGCCCTTCCAGATATGTCTTCAACCACCCCAGGAGAGAATCGTTGAATCCCAATATTAGCTAATAACAGGTCGTGATTAACCCTATCGAATGCCTTGGAAAAGTCGGTATAGATAGAAATATTTTTTTTTTAAAATACGGTAAAACCAAAAGAAAATAATCGAGATACTATTTTTTCGTAAAAATTCCCGTTCTTTCACGTGGTGTTATTAGTTTTTCGATATGTTTTTCATTTTTAGAGATATTTGCGAAAAACCAAATTGTTCAATATATTTTCGATTTTATAGATTTAGCTTACACTTTAAAGCAGTAAACTTTTTTATCGTATTCTACGTTCAAAAAACTACCCGTATGCCAAAATGCAGCCTGTTAACATTGAATGAGGGCTTTTCGTCAAAATTTGCCTCTGACGACTGGGCTAAAACAGCCTGTTGTTTTAAATTCGTTTTTGCCACTGCCACTGATGGCGTGGCTTTCAAATGGAGTAGTTTGCTTCATTTTTATGAAAAATTATGAGAGAACAAGAACATTCAAAGTATTATGTTTTATCTTTATTAATACGACTTGGAGTGAAAAGTCTCGAGACTTCAAGAAAAAACAATGTTTTTGCCAAAAAATCGATTTTATTCTTCAACATATAGTAAAGCCCGTTTATAAACTCCAAAAAATCACTAAAAATGGTTCGCTATATTCGAAATTCGTTACAAACAGTAAACGAAATCTTTTATCTTGCCGTTTTTCACTACTTTTTTTATTTAGATTAGGCGCTAATGCTTAGAAAAATGAATAATAATAATTATTAAATTAAAAGAAAACGTTCAAAGGAAAATAAAACAAGTCACACTAAAGTTATTATTATGTATGTTGGTACATATACGAGTATTAACGAAAACATTAAAATACGTGGTTTATACAATAAAATCAGTAATTTTCGTTTGTACAATTTAACTGGAAAAAGAAATGGTGTTTATATAATTGTCAAGGTCACAAAAATTACTCCATATATATTCAGGAACTTCACAAGATTCCAAAAAATTGCGCGTTTCAGTCATTTTTTAGTCATTTCTGAAATGGATGAAACATAAATATTATCTCCTTCTCCAAGCTCGTCTTTGTCGTCATTATCACTTAAAATCTTCCCAGAAGTCACTCAATTCATTATCAACACATATATTCTTTAAAATTAAAGTGATTAAACATCTTTTTAATCTCGTACGTGTACTTTGTTGAATGTTAGCATCGTAAACAAATTCTAGACAATCAGTAGAATCTTCTCGATGTTTTTCCATCCACTGAGTCAACGGTAGCTCATCATCTGAGTCATTCCTTCTACATCTACATTCCTTAAAATTCCGCTATGCTTAAAACAGTTTGCAATGGTTTCTCTACTCACTCTTTGCCAAGCCATATGGATAAAGTTTATAGCGTCCAAGAGAGTTATAGAAAAAACGTTACCTTTATCGATCGTCTCTAACATTTTCATTAGTGAAATTTTTCTACAATGACATTTTAAAGAATGTTTCACACCTTGATCCATAGGCTGGAGCTTTGTATTTGTGTTTGGAGGCATAAAAACCAATTTTATTTGCTGTAGATCAATTTCAGGGTACGCTAGACAGTTGTCAATCAAAAGTAATATTTTTCTGTTTGTGAATTTTAATTCTTTGTCCCATTCGATCAGCTCGTTTCTAAAAATTTCTGATGTCATCCCGGCTTTACTGTTTGATTTGTACTTTACTGGTAAATGTTTGTTTTTAAAACACCTGGGATTGGCGGACTTTCCTATTACCACCAGTTTTCTTTTCTCTATTCCAGACATACATGCTGTTACCAACACAGTAATCCTTACTTTTGATAATTTTCCATCAGCAGAATTCTCTCCGACAAACTTTAATGTCTTATCAGGCGTCATTTTGTAAAACAAACCCGTTTCATTCGCGTTAAAAATGTCCACATATTCATAATTTTCTCGAATTTCCGGCCATACATTGACCAACCACTGATCAACAACAGTCATATCCAGTCTTGCAGTTTCTCCTACTACCTGTCCCCACTAATATTATGTCGCTTTTTAAATCGTACAATCCAACTTCTAGAACAGTTAAACTCGGTGTTCTCTATTTTCCTTCCCAATTCACTAACTTTCTCTTGTAAAGAATAGCCGGTAATAGTAGTTTTTGACTAAACCATTTAAGGAGTCGTTTATCGACTTGGTCATGTGTAGATTTTCTTACTTTTTACAACTAAAGTTTCTTTTATTATAGATTTCCATATGGTAGAAACCGTAGATTTAGTTAAGTTCAACTATTTGCAAACATCACTTTGTTTAACTCCATTTTCTATTTTCTTTATAATGTTGTGTTTGTCTTTTAAATTAAACGCTTTACGTTTTTGTGTACTCATTTTAAAATAAAAACTTAAACATGTACTTCGCTACTTTGATCAAATATGCATTAGAACCGCATAACACAACAAGTGGATTGAAAGTAATACTGCTGGAACTAGCGATGCGGCGAAAACAAGTAGAATAGGGGTTCCCAGCGAGTTTCGGTGAATTCCCTAGATCAAGTCGCGTGACATCGAGCACAGGGAGTGGCAAGTTCGTTATACACCGACACAAAACATCCAAATTTGGTTCGCTTTATCTGGAAGTTCGTTATAACCGATAAAAGTTTGCATTGGTCTTATAGAAGTTTTTCGTGCATTATAAAATAGTTCGTTTTAACCGGAAATTCGCTATAAACGGGTTCGTTATATGCAGACTTCACTGTAGTTTCCTTCCCCTTATTCCAGTGATCTTCCAATATTTGAATACCTGTCATATCGTACGATTTGTCAAGCTATCTAAAATAAGCCTCAGTTTCGACTTATTCATTTCAGCCAAATTTAGAAAGAGGTAATATTCACCGGGGGTCAGATCTGGTGAATAGGGCGGATAAGGAAGTAATTCATAACTCAATTGGACCAATTTCACCATCGATTTTATGGAATTGGGAGCTGGTGTATCATCTTGGTGAAACAACAGTCTTTTCTTCGCTAAACGCAGCCTTTTTTTTTTCTTGATTTCACCGTTCAAACGGTCCAATAAATCAACGTAACAGCCTCCGGTGATTATTTGCCCCCTCTCCAAGATAGTCGATCAGTATTATTCCATGAGCATCCTAAAAAGTTCTTATCGAAACCGCTCTAGCTGCTGTTTGTGTTTTTGGACGCTTCGGTCAGCGTTTATGCGGTTTCAGTCACTTTGCGGACTGCTTGTTGGACTCAGGCGTGTAGTAGTACGAATAGACGCAAAAACTCCTTTGAATTACGTAAAAACAGTACCAGACAGCGTTCCTAATCTTCGACACGTTGCTGTTTTTGATCAATCGTGAGAATGCGCGGCACCCATCGGGCACGTAGCTTTCTTATCTGCAAATATTCATGTAAAATATCCCTCACGCGTTCTGTTGATCTCTTCACGATGTCAGCTATCACTTCTCAAGCCAGTCTTGGGTTGTCGCTGTATTGTTCCCATCAAAATGGCTGTTTAATCAGCAAACGAAATTATTTTTTTCCATCATTTAGCAACATCAACAGTAGCGTCACTCAAACAGCTGTAACTCCCAAAGTAATAGACAAAGTATCATGAAAATTTTACACGAATCTTCTGAGAGTTGACACTAACTGAAAATCCTATGGGTTTTTTGTTCGTGCTGCCATCTCTCAGAAAGTTTCGCGACTTTTTACCCCATGTAAATATGTTTCGTCCTTATTAATATTAATCGGACATTCATCATTTCTTTTTGAATAAAGCATGTCATTTAGTATATTAATATTTCTTTACCGTTTTTTGTTGTTTAGGATATGCTACATTTTGTCTTAGCATGAGAGTAAGTTATAAATTGTATATATATATATATATATATATATATATATATATATATATATATATATATATATATATATATATATATATATATATATCAGATCAGTCAATAAATTTTGAAAGCGACACCTATGGAGCATCACAACCAAATTATCTCAGTCAATCTGTCAAGTCATTCATTGTTTATCGGCGAGTTAAAGTAGACGTGTTTGAGTATTTTTTAAAAATGGAAGAAATCTAATATCGTTCAGTGACAAAATTCTTTATTGGTAACTGAAATCCATGCAAAGTTAGTGAAAATGTTACAGGAGTCTGTTTCTTCGTTTCCAACTGTTCATAGATGGAGTCTAGAGTTTGAACGTGGTCGTACAAGCGTCAATTATGATCCACGTTCAGGACGTCCAAAAACTGCAACACCTGAAGAAACTGTTACTCAATTACAAGATATGGCAATGGAAGACCTTCGATTAACCGTAGATGATTTAGCTGAGGCTATATGCATCTCACATGGATCAGTAAGTGAGATCTTAACTAATGTTTTGGGTATGAGAAAGCTGTTCACAAGATGTGTGCCGCATTGCTAACATCGGAACAAAAATGCACTCCAGAGAAACTTTCTCAACCTTGTTAGCTCGTTTCACAAAGAATAAAACTGATTTTGTGCGTCGATTTGTAACTATGAATGAGACTTGAGTTTACCAGTATGATCCTGAATTGCGACAACAAACTGCACAGTGGACTGAGCTCGGTTGTTCAGCTCCAAAGCAGTGGTCAGAGTGGTCCAAAAAAATTATGGCATCAGTTTTGGGATACAAAAGAAATTTTGTTAATCTATTACCTTCATATCGGTAAAACAATCACAGGGGAGTATTATTTCAACCTTTTGGACCAGCTGGATGAGAAAATTCGTGAGAAAAGACCCGGTTTGCAGAAAAAAAAATCATCTTTCATCATGACAATACACCTGCTCACAGAAGTGCTTTGGCAACGGCAAAACTGGCCAGATTAAAGTACGAACTGTTGGAACATCCACCCTATTTGCCAGATCTAGCTCCATCTGACTTCCATCTGTTCCCAACCACAAAATATCTTTACGTGGGAAGCATTTTTCAACAAATGATGAAGCGATTGCATGCTTTAGATCGGTATTTTGGAGGTCTTTCGGAAAACCACTTTCAGGTAAATGAATTGGAAAATGGCTGTAAAAAATGTACTGAACTTAAGGGAGATTATACTGAAGAATAAAATGTTTTTAGACTCATCTTGTTTCATTTCCACTTTCAAAACTTATTGACTGATCAGTATGTACCAGGTGATCAAATAAGCAAGGTCCCTTGAAAGGCAAAATTCTAATACAAAAGAGACCACTTAAAGTTGTCTCTAAACTTACGCTAGAAGGTGTTTCAGTTATTGCCAAATGGAGAAACTTTTTTTTATATGTGTAGTTGGTTGATTCTACATAACTTTGCTCTAGAAATTTTTGCTTTAATACATTAAGGGTCTATTTTATTTCGTGATCTATTGTCAAAGGCAATTTTTGGAATTTTTTTTTTCAAAAAGCTGTGGAGGATATTTTTCTGTTTTTGTACTTTATATAGAGTGTTCTTAAGGTTACAACAAACATATTTTAAACCAAGCCTTGTTGGACCTACTTTCTAAAAAAAAAGTTTCTTTTTTTAGACATAATTGAGACGCGTGTGCAAAAAGTAAATTTAAACTAATGTGCATTTTGGTTGTATTTAGTTAACTCCTGATGGCAAGAATCCTGGTCTATCGCTACCTCAAGCCAAATCGGCGACAACTGTAAATAAAACCGATGATGAAGATAATTTCTTTGATCTCCTATCACGCTTCCAATCGAAACGTATGGATGATCAGAGGTGTTCCCTGTCTGTTAAAGGTAAAAAATGTTTTTTATTATTTATATTATTCTAGACTAGGGTATCTTGCACCATAATCGGCCAGACGATGAACCAACCAAAGAGTTGAGACGGAAATTTAAAATGTACTCTACAGACTAGAGATGTAACGGGTACCCGATCTATCCTGCCAAAAGTGGGTACTTGACTGATTTGGTTGGGTATCCGGTTTGACCCGATACTTTATCTTCCGTTCGGATATCTTGCCAAATTTTTTGAGCAAAATAACACCAAATTAAAAAACATTTATTTCAAAATATGCACAAGAAAAACATCTGTCTCTCTCTCTATTCGTTTTCCTCAGTCTTGAGGGTCGTGATCTCTCTGGAATGACTTCACTGTTCTGTTCACTATTTCTCTCCATTTCTCTCGATCTTCTGCCAAGTGCAACGATACATGGAGTGGTTTTATCCATAACTTGTTTTATTTGATCTGACCATCTTGTTGGCGAACGGCCTCTACTCCTTTTACCCTGGACCTCTCCCATTATTATTAGCCGGTCTACATTATTTCCTGGCCTTCTAGCTACATGTCCAAAATACTGAAGAATTCTTTTCATGCACAGTGATGATAACCTTACAGTTACATTTAGTTCATTCAGTATAGATTGATTAGTTCTTCTTGGCGGTCCATGATATTCTCAACATCCTCCTATAGCACCACATTTCAAAGGAATCAATAGATTTACGTTCCTTTACTCTAAGTGTCCAGGATTCTACACCATATGAAAATATTGGAAATACTAAGGTCTGTACGAGATTTAATTTCGTTCCTTTAGCTATGTACGGACTTTTCCATATCTTAGTAAGTCTCGTCATAGCATTTCTTGCTAGGGATATTCTTCTTTTTATTTCATTCTCGCATCCTCCCATACTACTTACGGATGATCCTAGATATACAAAGGTTGTTACTCTCTCAATGCCATTGAGTAAGTCGGATCTTACTATTTGGTCAGACTTATCGACTATCATCAGCTTCGTTTTGTCCCTATTTATGGTCAGACCTAGTTTCTCACTTTCTTGCTCTATCCGATTTAAAAGTGTAGCCATCTCTTCCTCAGTCGCTGCAAATATGGTGGTATCATCAGCGTAACGCAAGTTGTTTATTCGCTCACCTCCTATTAGGATTCCACCATCCCATTCATTCAACGCATTTCTCATTATAAATTCACCATAAACATTAAATAATGTAGGAGACAGAACACAGCCCTGTCTTACACCTCGGCGAGGATGAAACTGATCGGATATTGTATTGTCTATTCTCACCACTGCAGTGCTGTCCAAGTAGAGGTTTTTAATCAGTTTAATTAGATGATAAGGAACACCCATTTGCTTTAGTACCTCCCAAAGCTTTTTCCAGTTGACAAAATCAAAAGCCTTATTATAGTCTATGAAGCACATTACCATAGACACATTATACTCTCTACATTTCTCTATCAATTGTCTTATGTTAACAATCTGATTTCTTGTGCCTCGTCCTTTAACGAATCCCGCTTGTTCTTTAGAGATTTGTTGGTCAACATAATATCTTAAACGATTATTTATGATATGTAGCATTACCTTACTTGGATGTGATAATAGAGATAATGTACGATAATTACTACATTTACGGGTAGAGCCTTTCTTATGTAGTGGTATTATTATAGAGGTCGTCCAATCTTTCGGCCATATTCCAGTTTTCCAGATGTTATTACATATTTTATAGATCATCCCCACTGTGTCATGATCTAGTTCCTTAAGAATATCTCCCGTGATGTCATCGTAGCCAGGTGCCTTATTGCTTTTCAGTTTCTTAACAGCATCCTCTACTTCACTCCTCATTATTTCAGGTTCTTGCTGCGTGGTATTGATCTGTTGGTGTATGTCTTGTTCTTGTGCATCATAATAAAGATCTTCACAATATTCTCTCCATCTGTCTATTATTCTTTCTTTCTCTGTAAGCAGTGTTCCATTTTTATCCTCGATTGCCCAAGTTTTAGGTTTGAAATCCTTACCTATCTCTTTAATTTTTTAAAGAGATCTTTAACTTGATTTTTCTCTGCATATGCTTGTACTTCTTTACATTGGTTATTGAGATATGTATTCTTATCTTGTCTGCAGTTCTTCTGTATAAGTCGATTTAAATCTTGGTACTCTTTTATCTGCTGATCATCGTTAGTCCAGTTTTCTTTACGTTTTTCCTATGCTCTATAAGTTGCCATGTTTCTGCAGACATCCAAGATTTTTTAATACATTTTCTTACTCTTCGGGATGCTATTTCTTCGTGGGCATCTTTTATCGATGTTTTCACTTTGTTCCACATCTCTTCATTATTTCCAGGATCTTCATTATATTGGATATTTCGGATATTTTTATTTACTAGTTCCGTAAATTGTTGTTTTTCTGGAGGATATATCTTCATTCGTTGCACCTTTATATTTTTTTGAGAAGCTTTGAGTTTAATACGAAGAACTGTAACTAGAAGTTGATGGTTGGAATTACAGTCTGCTCCTGGGTAAGTTTTCGTGTCCAGTATAGATGATTTCCACCTTTGGCTTATCATTATATAATCTATTTGATTTCTGTATCGATCTCCTGGAGATTTCCAAGTATAAAGACGGCGGATATGATGTTTGAACAGGGTATTGGTGATAGCCAGTTTATTTTGTATACAAAAGTAGAAAAACATAGAATACTTTAATGTTTAAAATCGAGCAAAGGTAAATGGTGATATAGTTTTGTTAGTATTTGACCGTTGTCAGATAACAATCTACCTCATTTTTCTGCATGTGGATTCCAGTCACTATAAACAAAAAAATGTAAGTGAACAATTTCGTTCAGGATTCTCTTTGTTTCGGTATCAGAAATGTTGTGTCAAAAGTCCATTGCAAAATCATGTCGGCAAAAAAGTTATCGAAAGTCAAAGTGGCGAAAATATGTTTTTCACAAATATCTCGTAAACTATTGGTTTTACGTGAATTTTGGTTATTATCAAATTTATTCATCATCAAAATCTACAAAATTTACGTGGGACTGATAGTTCTCGAGATATGAGGCTGAGAAAACTTTAGCGTTACGATGCTTTCGTTTTCTGCACCACCTTTGAGGTAGAATGCAAGACGCTTTTTAGTGTTCCGTACGGAACACTTATAAGATCACTTCGGTGTCTGTCTGTCTGTCTGTCACACCCGATTTTCTCCGAAACTATTTGACATAGAAAGGTGAAATTTGGTAATAATATAGGAATTGATGGCCTCATCAGAGCCATGTAGTTTTGAGAATTAAATTTTGACTTAAGGGGTTAGTTTTGGGGGGTGAAGTCGGAAGTGGAAAAAAAAAATTTTTACTAGGTCATCGAGTGTGGTATCAAATGAAAGCTTGTGAAAACACGAGTAAAAAATATATATATAATATTATACTTGCGCGCACTTTTCTTTGTATTATTTTTAAAAATTCGCGAAAAATCGCTGTCCCGGGCGTTATCTCGAAAAGTACTTACCAAAAAATTTCGAAAAAATTCTGGAATATTCTCCACGGGGTGTAGATTGAACGAAAATTATCACGAGTGTAAAAACACGAGTAAAAAATATATATAATGTAATACTTGCGCACACTTTTCTTCGTATTACTTTTAAAAAATCGCTGTCCCCTACCTTATCTCGAAAAGTACTGATGAAAAAATTTTGAAAAAATTCTGGAATATTCTCCACGGGGTATAGATTGAACGAAAATTATCACGAGTGCATTACTTTTAATAATTTATTTGGTATATAAAAAAAAACAAAATTTCAAGATCACAAGTTTTCAGTAAAGATTGGAAACAAACTTTGTTGAAAACTCATTTGGGGTGTGTTTTGTGAAGTCACTGATCGTTTTATACCTCCGTAACATAAATTTTGACTTAAGGGGTTCGTTTTGAGGGGTGAAATCGGAAGTGAAAAAAATTTTTTTTACTGGGTCATCGAGTGTGGTGTCAAATGAAAGCTTGTGAAAACACGAGTAATATATATATATATATATATATATATATTATATATATATATATATATATATATATATATTGTAATACTTGTGCACACTTTTCTTCGTATTACTTTTAAAAAATCGCTGTCCACTACCTTATCTCGAAAAGTACTGATCAAAAAATTTTGAAAAAATTCTGGAATATTCTCCACGGGGTATAGATTGAACGAAAATTATCACGAGTGGATTACCTCTAATAATTTATTTGGTATATATAAAAAAAAATTTCAAAGTCACCAGTTTTCAGTAAAGATTGGAAACAAACTTTGTGTGTTTTGTGAAGTCACTGATCATTTTATACCACCCTAACAAAAATTTTTATTTTAAAAACAATCAACGTACGGAACACTAATTGTGCAAGTTCATCTTGCACTTGACCGGTTTTTTTTTACATCGGGTCCTCACATTTTGTTTGGAGATGGATGATAATTGATGCAGCAGTCTCAGTAATCCGAAGAAGTTCTTCTTTGGGATTTTTTTTTTCCTATTACACAGGGGAACAGCTGTTTTGGCGTCGAGGTTTTTTGAGCTGATTCGATATCAACTTGATGTCCTGAATTCAAATAACGTATTCATTTGTACCTAGGAGCTCAAATTTTTAAGATATACAATTTTAGAGAAATATAAGTTACATTATTGTAACTCAAATCCGTAAGTGTAGTAAACAAAAGTAGATACGAAATTTTTATTTTAGTTATACAAAATACAATATTATGTCGTACTTACAAACAAAAAAAAAAACATTGAAGAAATGAAATAGTCACTTAACACTTGGAAAGCTTCTTTTCCGCGACATTCTTGAATGTTTTTTTAAACAGTCCCTTTTTAAACTCCAGCAGTAATCTGCCATCATGTGCATGTCCCATCTTCCTTGGTAGCGGTCCTCCATAACTTTAATATCTTGGTGAAATCTTTCACCTTGTTCCTCACTCATGTCTCCTAAATTTTCTGGAAAACGGTCTAAGTGGCTGTGTAAATAGTGTATTTTAATACTCATATTGCACCCTAAGGATTTGAAACTATTAAGCATCTTGTTAACCATTTCAACATAGTTTTGAGCTTTTATGTTTGCCTAGAAAATTTTCTACAACTGCAACAAATGATGTCCAAGCTTCTCGTTCAACTTGATTCATTGAATTTATGAAGGCAGGATCCTTAATTAATTGTCTTATTTGTGGGCCGTCAAATATCCCTGCTTTGAGTTTTTCTGTGCTCAACTGATGCATTTTTACCTCTATATATGCAAAACAAGACCCATTCTTATCAAGAGCCTTTACAAATTGCTTCATTAAGCCCAACTTTATATGTAACGGAGGAAGTATGATTTTTTCTCTTTCAACCAAAGCGTCGTTAATGACATTCTTTTCCCCAACGTCCATGTTTTCTCTCTGAGGCCAATCTTTTCTAACCCAGTGGTGTGTTTTGTCCCTACTATCCCAGAGGCACAAGAAACACGGATATTTCGTGTAACCACTTTGCTGCCCAAGAAGAAAGTTTACCATTTTTAAGTCTACACAAATCATCCATTGATGTTCGTAATACTTTATCTTCTGCAAGACCAAAGCTATGGTATTATATTCTTCTTTCAGTTTCGTTGAGTGAGCTAGTGGTATTGAACCATATTTATTCCCATTATGTAGAAGGACACATTTTAAACTTCGCTTTGAACTGTCAATAAATAGGCGCCAATCATCTGGAATATATTCAGAAAGTCCCATTTCTTTCATGAGTCCCTTAATTTCGTGACAAAATACAAGATTGTCTTCTTGAGAAAAGAATGGTAGCAGATCTTTTCTCTTGTACGGTAAAAGGTAATTTTGGTTCCTTGTTCCAGTAAATTTTTGTCGTTCAACCTAGAAGCCAGTACTTCAGAAGCTTTTTTCCCTGGTGAGATCATTTAATTCATTTTGATTGAAGCGTTGAGGAACTGATGACGTCCCCTCATAGTCACTATTAGTTTCATTAGCATCAGAACTTTTATTAGCATCAGAAGATCGATCAGAGGGAAAATATTCGTCATCAGAGATATGTGGTAGCTGATGAAATGTTGGAATCGGTATTTCATCTGAGTGCGGGATAGGGCGTATTGCCGAGTCTAAATTGGGATAAGTCCACTTACTGCGGTTATTTCGATTGATTCCATTAGTATTTACTAAACAGAAATAACAATCATTGAAGTGGTTTTTTGGTTCTCTCCAAACCATTGGTACGCCGAATTTTAGACATTTTCTTTTCCCGGTAGTCCACTGCCGTAAATGCTCTGTACAAGTTTTACATACGAGATGCGGGGCCCACGTTTTGTCCTGATCACCAAGCTTAACTCCAAAGTATCCAAGATACGCTCGCTTTACAAAGTCAGTAATAGTTTGTCTGTTTTGTTGAAACATGTATTCTCCGCATATATAGCAAAAAACACATCAGGTTGATTTACACAACTTCTTCTTGAACTGGAACCTGAACTCATTTTAATTCTGTTCAATAACACAAAACACTCTTTTCTTAACATAAAATAACACGCCGAATTCGATCTACTCTCATTAGTAAGAACGCACAAACTGACGAGACTTACCCAAGTTAGGTGATTAAAAGGGTCAGTTCAGGTACCTGATAGGCAATGGTTCCACTATTTATAGATTTACCTGGAATTTACTCAATTACAGACTGACAATAAAACCATTGTACCTACATTAATGAATATATAATAATTTTAGAACTCTCATAAATGAATATACTGAATAAAAACCACATTGGTAGATAAGTTGATGTATCTAAAAAAGTAGAGCTGATAGAGAAAAACGGATTGCATGTATAGATTTAGCGTCCCAAATATAGTTAAAATCAGCTCTAAAATCCCAGGCACCAAAACAAAAATATTTTTTTGTTGCCCTGTGTTATCCATTTACCTGAGTATCGCGAAAGCAAATAATTGTCATTGATTTAGATTTGGGACTAATGATGATATCATGACCATATCGTTTAATTAATTAAGATATTATTATTTTATCGGCTGGAACATGACTTTTAAGTATATCTTTTAGCTCTCCTAAAGTGAATTGACAATCATTATTTTTCTATAATAAAAAATTTCATTCATTCCATTGGAAATATCCTCTTCTGCTGGACGACCTCGCTTCCGATCAGAAGTTGACAAAATAAAATGATCAAAACATGTATTATGGTAGATAACATTAGCAGCAACTAAGTCGAATTCAAAGTTAATTTAAAGCTCTCCTATAACTGTCGTTGCGTGCATCTGCAGCTCATATTACAGTATCCTTGAATAATAATGTATTTACATGTCGTATACTTCGTTGATATTTTTTGTCTTTTTTTTGCTCTTCTTTCTCACTGGCTAATTCACCACAAAAAATACACAACGTATCAAAGGCAAATGAGGTTGATCTGTGTTACGAGAAGAGCATTGTTGAAGCATACACTTCTTATATATTTAATGATGAATTTCTTCGTATAGTTTTTACGGCACTCAACATGCACAGTGACCGTTTTACGCTTTGTAAATAATTGATATGTTGATCATCACTTTCTAATTGTTCATCTAATAAATAGGTAGATTCTTGTGTTGTTTATACTGATTTCTTCGAGCACCTAATTTAAGGCATTCTTGATGTTTTCGCTGATGTGCCTACTTTCTAGGCCACTGATATAAAACGTAAAGGAACGAGCTTAATATAATATCGCCGGACTCTACGCGATTTGGTACCTGGTTTTGTCGGATCATAAGTAGCCGGGCACCCCGTTTGTTAGATCCCTAATAAGTACTAGCCGTTACATTTCTACTGTAGATTTCGATAATTGTATTCTAGACATCCTGTACTGTACTTGAAAATAAGAATGAACTAATAAAAATTATTATTCACAGGCGACAATAACAAAGAAAACAAGAATGTTGTAAATATCCCAAAGAACGACGGTGCAGAGGATCTGTTTGACATGATTACCGGAATGCAAAGTAAAAGGATGGATGAACAGAGAGTAGAACTGCCAAATTTACCAGGTAATACAACTAATACCATCTTATTGTGTAATTGCAATTTGCTTGTTGATTGATTTGCTTTTGCTACAAGAATTTACGCGTCTAAATGGCCTGAACGATTTTTATAGCACCCTGTATAAAAGTGAGTCAAATATTACTTGTTCCTCCGAGGTAAAGTAAAAAAAAGGAATCACGTATTTTCATGTTGACGGAACCTTCCAGACTTGTAATGTATTTTCCTACCAGGTCTTCAGCCGAGCTCCCTCCAGCGCTTATCTGACTCCCGATCGAACTCCTCAATACCGGACGATCAATTTTTGGACCAATTAGTCCGCTGTCAAAATTCCCGATTAGATGACCAACGGTCGCCTTTACCGGCGACTTCGGTGGACGTCGAGAGCGAGCCGCAGCCGCCAGCAAGTGGAAGAAGCGGGGCGACTGTACCTGACGAAGATTTCTTTTCGCTGATCATGCGGTTCCAGTCGGGAAGGATGGACGACCAGAGGGCGGCAGTACCGAGAGTTAATAACAGGTGAGTATCCTGTGAATGTTTGGTGTATCGTAAAATTATGGGTGAAGATTATTTAAGTTGAAAAAGATATTCTAGAACTGTGGTTTCTTATATACCAGATAAATTATTAAAGGTAATGCACTCGTGATAATTTTCGTTCAATCTACACCCCGTGGAGAATATTCCAAAGTTTTTTCAAAATTTTCTAACCGGTACTTTTCAAGGAGGGACAGAGATTTTTGGCAATTTTTTAAAAATAATACGAAGAAAAGTGTGTGCAAGTATTCTTCTTCTTCAGCCTTTAACTCGTCCGCTCCTGGACATAGGCCTTTCGTAATATTTTCCATTTTGCCCTGTCTTGTGCTTTTTGGTGCCAGTCTCTACCAGCTATCCTCTTAATATCATCTATCCATCTTAATTGGGGTCTACCTCTACTTCGTTTTGTCTCCCTAGGTCGCCACAATATGAGTTTTTCAGGGGCCATCTTTCATCTTGCTGTCTTGCGACATATCAAGTCCGTTGCCACTTCGGTTCGGCAATCTTCTCTATAACATCCGTAGCCCCTATTCTTCGACGGATCTCTTCATTTCGGATTCTGTCGCTCAGAGACAACCCCAACATTGACCTTTCCATTGCCCTCTGCATTACTCTCAATCTATTGGCGTTCTTCTGCGTTAGACACATTGTTTGCATTCCGTATGTTGTTACAGGCATCGAAAACTTCTCTTTTTAAATTAATGGGGGTACTACTATCTCTCAGCACAAAGGAGAGTCTCCTAAATGCTGCCCAAGAGAGCTGTATTCGCTTGGTAACCTCCCTGTACTGATTATCTTTCCCTAGAGTGATTGAATGGCCCAAATAGTTGTATTCACTAATATTTTCTATGTCCTGGTTCTCAATCGATATTGTGAGTCTTCTAGGCTCATTATTATTTTTTTTTTTTTTCGAGTAATTCATCTTGAGGCCAACCTGTTTCGACGCTTAACTTAGTTGTTGAAGCATTGATTCCAATTTGTTCACGTCATTAGATATCAATACAATGTCATTCGCAAATCGGAGATGGTTCACATATACTCCGTTAATTCTTATTCCTTTATCTTCCCGTGGTAGTTTCTTAAAGACATCCTCGAGTACAAGTGTAAATAATTTGGGTGATATAATGTCTCCCTGACGAACGCCTCTTTCGACTATAATGCTATTGGTTTTCGCCTCTTCATCTATCTTTATATGTAGAGAAACGTTTCTGTAGATATTTTCGATCAGTGTAGTATATCGATTGTCATTTCGTGCTCGGTCCATGGCCACTAATATGTATCCAATTTCGACTGTGTCAAAAGCTTTCTGGAAGTCAATAACGGCTAGGTGTAGTTGTATATTATATTCAGTTGTTTTCTGTATAAGGAATCTTATGGTTTGCAAATGGTCACTTGTGCTGAAGCCCTTTCGGAAACCAGTCTGTTCCACAGGTTGGTATGTGTCAAATTTTGATGTTAGTCGATTGGTAATAATTTTTGTAAATAGTTTGTACAAGTGGGACAATAAATTTATCAGTCTGTAGTTTTCTATGCTTGCTGAGTCTCCTTTCTTAAACAGCAAGATGATTTCTGCATCTAACCAGCTTTCCAGAACTTTTCCTTCCTGTAGGCATTTATGAAAGAGCATACAGATACATTTTTTCTAGCGTTGCACCTCCACACTCCAATATTTCAGCTGTAATTTTATCTTCGCCGGGGGTTTGCCGTTTTTCATATGTTTTAGGGCTTTCTGTAATTCTCCTGATGTTATGTCTGGGATATCCTCTGATCCAGAATTCATTACCTTAGTTCTTATTGCCGGCGTTGTTAATAAGTAAGGAGTAGTATAGAATTTCTCTATTATTTTAGCGATTTCTTTTTTATTGGTTATCATTACGTTGTTTACGTCCTTTATTTTACTTAGTTGGGTTTTTCCCCTTGATAATTTAGATTTTAATACTCCCATATTGCTGTTCTGGTCGATAGTGTCTTGTATCAGTTTTGTATTGTGTACTCTTATGCCTTTCCGTATTTCCTTTTTGACAGTTTTATTTAGGTTTTTATATCCCTCTGTATATCTTTTGGTGTCTTTCCTTTGTTTTACAAGTTTCAGCATACTCGGAGTCAATTATTGTTTCTTGAGATTTTCCTTGTGGCATATACTTTTTTAACGCTTGTCTGAACACTTGTTGTTATGTGTCGAGTCAGTTTATCGATGTTCAAAATCCGTTCAATTTATCTATGCTTTCTAGTCTTTTGCCCAGTTCTCTGGTATTTTCCTATGTTTGTCTCGAATCAGAATTGTGCAGTCGGGAAAGGCTATTGCGAGTATTACATTATACCAGGTGTACAAGTATGAAATGCGGATTTCAGACAACAGATGGTGCACCAATGCAGTTTGTACTATAAAGATTTGACACTACGCCATTTTGTTGTGTCTTCAATAAGTGTCAGATGCGCACGAGTGATAAATTGGAAAAGTGTGTGCATAGTGTTGTGTTCAATATGTCGAAATTTATACCGAACAAAGAGCATTCGCGGACAGCATTAATTTTTTGTTTTCATTTGAAGAAAACTGCTGTTGAATCATACCGATTGCTTCGAGAAGCTTATGGTGAACATGCTCCATCGCAAGATACGTGTGAACGATGGTTTCGGCGTTTCAAAAGTGGTGACTTCGATGGTCGAGACAAGGAACGTGGAAAAAAGCCAAAAAAATACGAAGATGTGGAATTGCAAGCATTGTTGGACGAAGATGATTCGCAAACACAAAAACAACTCGCCGAGCAATTGGGCGTTAGTCAACAAGCTGTTTCCAATATGCTACGAGAGATGGGAAAGATTCAGAAGACCGGCAGATGGGTACCACATGAGTTGAACGACAGGCAAATGGAAAAGCGCAAAAACACGTGTGACAAGTCGTTTTTGCATCGTATAGTTACAGGGGATGAAAAATGGATTTATTTTGAGAATCCCAAGCGCAAAAAATCATGGGTAGACCCAGGCGCAGCATCCACATCGACTGCAAGACCGAATCACTTTGGCAGAAAGACGATGCTCTGTGTTTGGTGGGACCAGAGGGGCGTGGCTATTATGAGCTGTTAAAACCTGGGGGGGGAAACGGTTAATACTAAACGTTACCAACAACAATTGACCGATTTGAACCGTTCGCTGCTTGAAAAAAGGCCAGAATACTGAAAGAGACGACACAAAGTCATTTTTCTTCATGACAATGCTCCATCACATACGGCAAAACCAGTTCGCGACACTCTGGAAGCACTCAGCTGGGAAGTTCTACCCCATGCGGCTTACTGACCAGACTTGGCTCCTTCCGATTACTACTTGTTTGCATCGATGGGTCACGCACTTGCTGAGCAGCGCTTTGGTTCGTACGAAGATGTGAAAAAATGGCTCGATGAATGGTTCGCAGCAAAAGGGGAAGATTTTTACTTGCGTGGTATTCACAAATTGCCCGAAAGATGGGAAAAAATGTATAACAAGAGATGGAACATACTTTAAATAAATCACTTTTTATCATTCTTCCGAATTTAACATGTTTTTTAAGAAAAAAAATCCGCATTTCATACTTGTACACCTGGTATATATTTTTGAACTCATTTTTTTCACAAGTTTTCATTTGACACCCCGCACGATGACATGGTAATTTTTTTTTCACTTCTGATTTCACCCCCCAAAACTGACCCTTTAAGTCAAAATTTAACTTTCAAAACTACATGGCTCTGATGGAGCCATCAATTCTTATATTGGTGCTAAATTTCAACTTTCTAAGTCAAATAGTTTCGGAGAAAATCCAGTCTGACAGACGAATACACGGACAGACAGACAGACGGACAAACACAAGTGATTTTATAAATGTTCCGTATGGAAAACTAAAAGTGTATATTTTTTTAAGGTCTTCCCTCATATCTACGTAGATAACTTAAAAAAGAAACATCCTCATAGACAAAAAAAATGTGTTGTAAGTGTTCCAAAAATTATTTAAATCTAACAATTTTTTTGTATATAGGATTGCCAATGGATCTGTGCCGCTCCCGCCCAATAATGTTCTAAACAATTCAAAAAAGGTATCCAAAAAGAAATAAAATACAAACACAAAAGATATTACCTGCTTGTTGACTGTAGCTGAAAAATGTTTACGATTTAGTACAAGTAAGAACCATTTTTTTTCTTTAATTCTAAGCTAAGTTGGTAGATTTCGAAAAGAAATGCAAATTACGTCTCCGTATGTCTGAAATAAGCCCGACCATCCCTCACCTATTTACCCAACAACGGTTACAGAAAGAAGAAACAGTTAGTCTAGTGCGGTCACGCTTTGGCCACTGTATTTCTTTTATTAATATCACGGCCCGAGGAACAGTACCTTATTTTAATTACAAAAAAAATTAGTTATTTAGTAAATTAGAGTGTTATTTCCTCGGATTTTGGGAACAGTTGATAATAATCGCGAAGTAAATCAAAAAATAAAATAGTGACAGTTCTATCTTTGTATCAGACTCGTTCTTCTAACTTTAATCGTTAAATAGGAGGATGCTTAACCTTCGTTTGGGCTCTATGTAGACTGTATAAGCGTGGTATAAATTTTAACTACAAGAAAAGTACCCCTCCGAATGTACCACATTTTTAGTCGAACATGCTTGTACAGTTAATGACAATGAAAAGTTTCAGCTTCGTGTTATATATTCACTTGTATCTGAAGCTTTTTATTCAACGAAATATTGTTGACTTTAAAGGAAAGTGAATAGGGGAGCCTGAGGTGATGGCACAGAGGCGAATATAAACAAAGGTTTATTGTTCTCTTCTACATAACCATGAATCTCTACGCTATCGCTAAAATATAGCAATTTCTGACCTTGAAGCGCGTAGCATATGCGGTACTCATGTTTGATAATGTCGTATTTATTCAGGGGCGCCGACAATAACCTCAAAAAAAAGGAATCTCTTTTACAGACTACAATTTATAGACGACACGTTATTTGACCGACTGTAACTTCTAGTAACGACGATAGCTGAAGTTCTATTGATGGTAGAGTCACAAAATCGTAACGGCAGCACAACAGAACATAGAATGGAGAACTAACTGAGTTAGACTTGTTTGGGCTTGTTTTAACAAGTTTGGACGGCAATTTTGGAGTTTACTACATAAATACGCTTTTTGTTTTGTCAGTGGTTTTTCCTGGGACTGTCGCAGCTATGTCATCAACATATACTAAACTACTTGTTTGAGGATTGATTGGCTGACTGTTGATGCAACAATGCTGCTGCGTGGTGGACAATTTTTTTAGTTTCACCATTTGCTATTTATCCTCTGATGTGTTGCAGAGAATCTTCTGTTTCGCAGAAAAACTCTCATGCAAGAAGACAGTCAAAAATCCCTTGTTGTCTGGCATACTTAGTTAACTTTTCGGTGATTGACAGTATCCTAAGCTGTAGTGAGAGCAGGAAAAACGACTTCTGTAATTTCATTATGTTCAAAACTATTCTCGATAAGGATAGAGTTCTTATGCTGGTGGGTCCCTTGGTAATAGAAAATAGTACTTCATTGTGAAGTCGTAAGGAAAGTTTTTTCATTAAAAAAAAAGTTGAGGTTGAAACGACAACAAAATAATACAAAAATATATTCTAGTAAATTGTAACTGACGGTGAACCTTGAATATTTTAAAACTTACTACTCCAGGCTCCCCTTCTGAAGTAATTTTGGAAGAATACAATTTTCAAACCAAAGTTTTGTTTTGTGTTTATTACTCGAATATGTAAAACAGCCTTTTAAATTGTACAACTCTCTAAGGAATATAAAATAGAGTGTTCCTTAAATTAATGCAGAGCCATTGATTTTAGAAACTCTTTACAATCTCTGTATGTTCTGCCACATATTTTTTACAAATATATTTGGATGTTTATATATATATTTCGAATAATTTTTACCGTAATGTATAGCTATTATTGAGTGAATTGTAATTTTTTATAGATCTTATATTTTATTTCATATTTTTTTCTATATTGAAGTTTTTATTATGAAATAGGTGACTAATAATTATAGAGCGTTTATATTTTGAGCTGTTGTTATTAGGACGACTATTCTTCTCTTATTCTCATTCTTTTGTGTAATTTTTTTATCATTCATGTTTTCTAATAATTTTATTGATATTAATCGTAAAATATAGAGTCATTTGTAGTTATACAGGATGTTTTTGAGAAGTTTTCTGAATTTCTAAGTGTAATTCTGTGATTAGACGAAAATAATTCTTATAAAGTTTGCGATTGTACGAGGCATCCCTAAGGATGTAATAATGGGTTTCTGTTCTCTGTCAAGATGTTTTTGAGATACATAATTATAGCTACTAACAAGCGTGAAAGAAGTTACTCTTGTTTCAGAATTGCCTTGAAAAACACTCCGTGTATTCATATATTTATATAACTGTTATAAAAATGTTATAAAGAAATTTAAGAGAGGAATATTAGACAGTATATTAGGTACTAGGTTTCCTTTTATGAAAAATCTTAACTTGTCTAACTTAGCAGCGTATTTCAAGAACGAGATGAAGATTTTAAATAGAAGGAAAACGATTTCTAAAGAAGCTGAAGTGCCTACAGTTCCGGTGCCGGAATTTTTATTGATAATGATGTTAGAACAAAAAAGGGAAATCGCAAACATGATCTTAAAGGGATGCGGTTGAATTTGAATCAAATTGTAGGTAGATTTCAGACTGGTATATGGCGGCTTGCGTTCACAATTAGTGAAGCAACATTTAAAGTTGGCTTTTTAAGGGTTTCTCGACCCTTTCGTTACGTCTCTACTTCATAGTCGATTAATTTTATTGTTCTCCCTAAATGATTGCTGATGAACGGCAAGGTCAAATGTCAGCGATATTTTTAATTTTTATCTCAATTGGCGATTTTTAAGTGATTTTCGGTGTCTGAGGTGCAGGTACTTTTAGTAAAAATGTATAATACAAGAAATAAAAACGGTTATATATATATTATATCTATTGTTAGTTGGTTGTTCTAGTTGTTTCCACTGTTCGCCATAGATTTTTTACATATATTATTGTGATTTTTAGAAACTTTGAAAGAAAGAAACGTTCTGTACATGTGATAAACGAGGTTTCAGTGTTGCGCCAAATTTGTTCCTCCAGTATATATATATATACAATTTTTTCGATAGTTTTTATCAATAAATTTTTATTCTACACTGAAAGTTCAAAAAAAATGTGTATAAATAGAAATAATGGGTTTTCAAAAATCATTTGTTGAGCTGTCAGTACCAAACCGTTATCAACGCTAAACACTTGCATCTTTAACTGAACAGCCTTTCCATTGCCTACACTTTTTGTGCCTTGGAACATAGCATTTTTGAATGAACCCTCATTATTTCTGTACACAGGTGCCAAATTTATTATAATTCCGTAGGATTTAGCGCCTCAAGTTTTCTATTAAAAAAAAACAGTAGTAGTGGTAGTAGTCATTGTTAGAAAGTAGCGTTATAAGTTCATTTGATCAAGGATATTTAAAAATATAACAATCTTTTGATAATCGGAATACTATACAGATTCACCTTATTTACTAGATTTAAAAATAATTTTGTTTGGCACACTCTAACATTATATGGAGTGTTGTAAATAATTGAAATTATGGTTGAATTTTATTGTTGTCTGGCTATTTTAATAGTTTCATCTCTATGTAAGCCTCTGGTACAAGGGCTTACTCACAAACCCGAAAATCGATGAAATTTCCAGCAAAATTCGTGTTAATTTTTGTGGAAAACCTTCTAATTTATAACTTCTATTATTTTCCCACTATCCTTTATCGATATTTCCATTATTCCAGACTTTATCCGTAGCCTGTAGTTATATTGGATCAATATGTAAAAATTTATTACAAGCACCCTGTATAAGTTGAGTTTAATTATTAGGGAAGGTGCTGATAGATGAGCAAAAAAAAAAACCTTTTTCCTAAGATTTTTCACAAGTAATGTCAGCTTTCGTCTATCTCATGGCTAACAGTATGGTTTGTGACGTCGAGTGCCACCAGGGTTAATTATGATACAAATCAACTTACCAATATTTGTTGTAATTGGAAATTGGCGGGTGATCTTTATATTGAATGTTCAAAAATTAAGAGGACTTATTTAAATAAAATACAAATTCTCAACATCCTTATGCCAATGATTCTTTTAATTTTCAAAACACCCAATTTTTGGTATTATTTTTAAGGTAGAAAGCATTTCATTTTAAAACTTCTATAGATTCAAAACGGTGTCCACGAAGAGATAATTTCAGCTCGCAGTATACGAAAAAGTCACACAGAGCCATATCTGGTAAATATGGTGCTTGTGGAAAGATGATTTGATTTTTACTTCAAAAGATATGAATCGCATCTTGCCAAGGTGCATTTTTGTGATGCAAAACCCACGAATTTTTGACTTCTCTAACTGTCTGAACGTATTTGTACAAGCAATTTTATTTTTATGACAAAATTTAATGCACGTTATGTGGTCAATAAATTTATTTATTTTAAAAATCGCGAACGATTTTCATAAGTACAAAACATACTTTTAAGTAAATGTCATAAAATTTTTGACAGATACTAATAGTTCTACCAACCTAAAAAATAAAAAATGGATAGGTTAACAGTAAAGTGTGTATTTTTTTTTAAATTGTCCCCGTAATTTTTGAAAAAAGTAATTTATTTCTTGTTATATGGTAACTTAAAAAAGATATATAATTATATTTTTTCTGTTCTTGATCAAATTATTACAGGTAACATGGCTCTTGTCACAACAAAATTAACATTCTGAAAAACTGTTACAACCAAATTTAAAAAAAGGAAATTCCCTATGGCTTTCTAAAGACTGACAAAAGACATGTTAAAACAGTTATATTACTTTTTGATTTGCAAATATTGTAAAATAAAAACTATTATCTAATTTTAATAAGCATTTTATTTATCCTGTAGATCTCTTAAGGGCCCGTACAGCGACGAATTCACTATTTTAATTGTTTTTTTTAATAATTCCTTGGCAATTATACAAAGATCAATCAAATATAAACTGGAATTCTTCTCTCAACTCTCCTAAGGAAATTCGATCTCACCCTTCCCACTATTAGTTGAGTAGGGGTGGCAGAAATGGGAGAGACCACTCGATCAACTCTTTCGATTGATTTTGTTATTAGTAGCGCCATGTCAGAGCAGGAAGTACCAATGGCGATTGCGCAACGCATTATTATCGAGTTTTTTTAACCCTAGAAAACGTAAAACCTTTTGAAATTTTGCAGACTGACGAAACACTTCAGTAAAAAACATGCTTTCAAAAATCCAATTCTATGACTGGCACAAATATTCCTATGACCAGCATCACGAACTCGACAATTAAGGTGGTTCGCGAGCTTATTGATAGTTACAGGCGCCTGATAATTTCTGAAGTCCCTTTGGAGGCTGTAATATACATAAAAAATTATCACAGATAACTTGGGTCTGCGGAAAGAGTCAGCAAGGTGGGTTCCTCGCTTACTGGCAGATTCACAGGAAGAAACTCGCCTCGAAACTTGTGAAAGGCTTTTGGCATGATATCAAGCAGTCAAAGGAAAATTTCTGAAGCACCTTGTTACCTGTAAGGAGATGGGTACACCATTACTCTCACACACCTCCTGAATCGAAGAGCGCGCAAGCACGGAGTAGAAAAAAAACCTGAGAGCACCTGTGAAGGCTTCCTGCTGGGAAAGTTCTCATGATCGTCTTTTGGGGCATATTACTCATTGGTTTTCTCCATGAGCGACATACCATTAACACTGTATACTGCTGCCAACTCCTTGAACAGGCTAGACTGCTTCATGACAACGCTCGGCCCCACATAGCTGCATTAAC
The DNA here is from genome assembly GCA_019049505.1 of Pachyrhynchus sulphureomaculatus. Classification (NCBI taxonomy): domain Eukaryota; kingdom Metazoa; phylum Arthropoda; class Insecta; order Coleoptera; family Curculionidae; genus Pachyrhynchus; species Pachyrhynchus sulphureomaculatus. The sequence goes on from CM032451.1 coordinate 14,148,229, forward strand.
TCAACAAAAATTGGAACAGATGCACTGGAAATCCTTGGAATACTCACCCTACAGCCCGGATTTGTCGCCTTGTGTTAGGAGGCAACCATTTTGAAAATGACAAATGCGTAAAATGGTTCGTGCACAATCCGACGTGACCTCCATTTTACGATGACGGTATGAAAAAAATTTCCTTTTTGGTGGGAAAGTCTTCGGAATAGAGGAAAATATGTAGAAAAATAAGGTTTTTTTTTCGGTTTTTTCATCACTGTAAAAACAAATTTTTAAAAAAGAATTCCCTGTTTATATTTGATTTACCCTTGGGTATAGTTCCTAAAATCCAAGTAACCAACGTGTTGAGGAAGTCATAAGTTATTTTTGTCAACAATTTTAAATGTTAAATAATTAAATTATATTGCAATCATTTAACAGTCACATTCAAAAAATATCTTATTGGAACCTTCTTCAGAGTTCTATTTGCCTAAATTTTGGAACTGTTTATCATAACCATGAAATTAATAAAAAATAAGATGGTAAAAGCGCCAATGCATCACGGTCCTAACATATTTTTTAAACAAATTTAACGCTTGGCCAAAACTTTGTATACCACATATAACTAGTGGCAGCACTCAATGAAAACCACGTTAAAATATATGAGAGATGCTCATTTCTTAAAGATATCCTTGTTTGACCACCAACCGGGCCACCTGGGGGATTAAACTCGTCCGTTTGATCGAGAAATATCTGGTCAGCTCCGGTAGCTGCACACATTGATGTCAAATCTCTAAATAAAAAAAAATAATGTAGGTTTTTAATATGAAAAAATACAGAGTTTTTATTAAAACTAAAAATACAAAATGAAAAAGAGTTTTTATTATCGTAAAATAAACTAAAAATTGCAAAAAGGTGTTATAGAAAAACAACTATTTCGTTTGAATGCTTCTAAGTTCTTAAGAAATGTGAACCTGTTTTATTAGCCTTATTATTATTATTATTATTATACACAAAAGTTCTTTCTCATATTTAGCCAATGTGGTTCCATGTTTGGCTGACGGGCCCGAGCCAAGTCAGCACAAATACACCACACACACACACACCATTGTGTATTAAGGAATGACCTGATAATGTTACATGTTTTCAAAATCACTTATTTCTGAATGTTTCTGTATATGTTTGTGTTGAGTCCTAATTGTACTAAGTGTGGTGGGAATGTTATTGGTGTAAGGCCTGTGGCTGATATAATGAGGGGGACAATAATGACTTTCTTGTTTCCACAGCCTTTTTTGTTTCTGTTGCAAGGTCTGTGTATTTGGAGATTTTTTCTGTGTATTTCATTTGGATGTTTGTGTCGTTGGGGACAGCTATGTCAATTAGATAGGTGACCTTTCCTTTTTCGCACTGGAAAGTAATATCCGGTCTATTGGCGGAGACTGTTTTATCTGTATGGATACTGATATCCCAGTAGAGCTTGTAATCTTTATTTTCAAGTATCAATGTTGGTGTGTATTTGTAGTAGGGATCTGTATTTTCTATGAGTTTGTATGTTGGGGCTAGTGCTTGTTGAACACTTTTGCCAAAGAGTCATGTCTGGCTGTGTATTGTTGTTCCGGCTAATATTTTACATCTGCTTGTAATGTGTTCAATCGTTTTTTTCTGCTGGTGGCATTTCCTGCATCTGTCTTCTGTAATAGTTGGGTCTTTGATGATATGCTTTTGGTAGTGTTTGGTTAATATGACTTTATCCTAGATGGCAAGTAAGAAGCCTTCTGTTTCAGGGAATAGCTGCCCATCCTGTAGCCAGGGTGTATGATTGTTTTTTATTTACGTGGTCTTGTTATATGCGGTATCTGTGTTTTCCGTGGAGTGTTTTTTCTGACCACGTTTTTATCTTTTCCTGTTGTATTTGGGTGTGACTGTGTGTGTCAGCTGGGTGGTCTGACCGGGAGAAGTCGAGAGGTGTGTGGTTTTTGTCTACTTTCACTATTGCTGTGTGGAGGCTGGTTTGCTTGTGTGAAAGAAGTTCCTAAGTGCTTGAATCTGTTTTGTGTGTAGTGATCTAATGTCTATGATTCCTCTTCCTCCTGCCTTCCTCTCGATGGTAAGTCTTTCTTTGCACGTGTTGGGGTGTAATTTCCTGTATTTGGTGAAATGAGACCATATAAGGATGTGAATGTTTTTTATGTCTGTGTGTGACCATTTGATGATATCAAATGAATATATGAGTATAGGTATAATGAACATGTTGATGGCTTTTGGTGAAATTCTTAGAGTTGAGTTTTATTCGTAAAAGTTTCTTCTGTCTGGATAGTTTATGTTTCAAAGTATCAAGGATTTCTGGCATTGTTCTGTTGGGAGACTTGGATTTAATCTTGTTTACATCCTGTGTGACACGTTTAGACGCGTTTCCATTTATAAACTGGGTAAGGTGTCCTAGGTCTTTCCTGATGTTGATTTTGTTTTCTATCCTTATTTGCCATTTGAATTTTGGTTTTGTGCTGTTGGGGTTTCTTTTTCATTGTGGGAGTTTTTGGTTAATTTGTGTTAGAGTGATGATTTTCTGCTGCATATACTATTGTGTGAATGTCTTCGATTGTGCTTAAGTCTGTTATGTACTAGGGTATTATGTGCTTGTTTATTGTGTTCAGGTAGGGTTGCGTGCTCTGTTTGAAGTTTAAACAAGGGATGGAATTTCTTGTTGTGGGGTTGGTGCCAGACCATCTAGATGTGCTAGATTTTTGCTTTGAGTGTTTATATGAGAGGTGATTCAGGGTGATGTATGTAGATGTTGTTGAGGGTGGTGAGTGATTATTTATTATTATTATTAAACCTATTTGTTGTAAGTAAATAACCCTTTTTAGGATAGGAATTTAATCTAAGAATGGCACATAAAAACTGAATGTAATTATATCAGGTGGAAGAAGTAATCAAAAATTGGTGGTAATTGAGCTTTAATTTTTACAGCAGATTTATGCTGAATAAAAAATGATCACTGGCATTAATGATAAATGTCATTATATCTTACTGATACAATTTTAATAAATTACTACTTGCTGGCACATAATTCACAACTAATGTCTCTTTTGAGCAAAAAAGAAATATGCAATTTAGTCTAACTTACCTATAAAAATACAAATTACTACCCTCCTTATTTTTCATGGTAAAATTTGGTCTATTTTCGTTTAGTCTAACGTGACCAATCACATCCACTATACCTCTGACTTGGCCCTCAAGTCTTGTTTTAGGATCTACTTTATTTGATGGTATCCAGCCTCTATTTATTAGAATTGTTTCACTACAAACAAAAAATAAATATTTGTATTTTAGAGCTAAAATTTTGATGTTAGATGTACAAATTAGTTCGATTTCAAAATAAAATTCTAAAATTCAGTTTCAAATTTAAACTACTTCCCACTGCAAAATTACCACTTCATGTGATGCTTCTATTTATTTCAAGTATATTTTTATTCATACTGTTCAGACTATCTAAAACATAATACTAACTTTCTGTCTTCTAACTTAAAAGGTGTAACAACTAAATATCCTTGTGCACTTCTAGACTCATCACTTAATAATCTGCTTTCTGTAGCAGATTTTCCATTTGTTATTAAAGTTCGTGGTCCTATATAAATTTCCTTGTCGTGGAGAAAACTACCTCTTACATGAATAGGTCTGTATTCTAACTTTTGTAGTTCTTCTATACTAAAGAAATATTAATAATTTAATTATTTGCCTGTATATTCAAATTCACTATTTTGCTTTACCTATTTGGTAAAACTATCGGATCGCTGCTAGTCCTTGCTTTTAATTCAGAAATAAGATTTTCTTTCCATGTTTTTCTCCTCACTTGCCATACACCTAAACCCAAAGTAGAAATGGGAATCACCTACAATTGATAAAAAATGTTTACTTATATTTCAAATGCTACAAATTTTTATAATAATACCAGTAAAAACCATCCAAAAGGATCTATTTGCCGAATTTTGTTTGGCCGTTGCAACACGGGCCTCGAAATTTGTTTGGAACAAGTATTAGTGCTGAAAAACACTACGTTAGTATTAAAATTAAAAAAGCATTTTTTATTTGGCCTTAAAGCCCTAAAAACTATATTATTCATCCTAAATTAAAGTGTTCATTTAAAAACAAAAATTGAGGTTATCGGTATGTCAAATAAAATTGCACTTTCCAGAATTATGTTCATAAAATACGAAAATTTTATATTTTTAGGATTAGACTGGCGATTTACGTATTTTAGTAGCATTTTGTCTCTAAACCCTATAAATTCTCATTAATCAGCTGATTATGACAACCATCATGACAACGTGGAGGTGAGGTGGAAAGAAAGTTTGTTTTCATTTTAAAATTTTGGCCTATTTTGAATTGAACTTGATGAAATTTTGAAACGTTTGTAAAGGTTCAATATTCAATAAAACTGCAATTATGGCGGTAAGTAATAATTTAGAGTTTTAAGTCAAATTTCGAGATATTTTTGTTTCCAGCCTCCACAGAAGGGAAAACAGGGCACAAAGGGGGCCAAACAAATTCTGGAGGAGAACCAAGCTACCTTAAACTTTTACAGAAATATGGCTCTAATTTCCAATATCCTATCACTTGCTATTTTATTGTTTTACAATTCTACAATCAGTATTGTAAGTATATTTTTGTTACCTGTTTTTAAACATTCTTTAACAGATTTCCTAGTTTTTATTCAAAATTTACACGCCATGATAACTGTAAAAACTAGTCAGGACAAAATCCTTAATTTACAATCCTGCTTAGAAGAAATGGGGAAAAAACTTTTTTATTTTAGATTTTGTATATTTTTTCGACTGCAATATACATAGGTTCTTATCAGTTTATGGCATATATGGCTAAACCAAAGTATACAGAATCTGGACAACTATTGGACAGTGGAGTTGACTTAAATATGGAAGGAGGAATAGCAGAGTAAGTATATATATGTTAGTAAAGGTTAAAAAATTTTTGTGTACAAATCATAGCCAAGGGATTCTGGTCAGATGCCATTGTAAAATCTTTCACTCCCACTCTCGCACTGAGTGTGATCTACAACTATGCTGGGAAGCTAATTTATACTGAACTAAAAGGCTAGCAAGAACAGGTTGGTCTATTGATTTACATACATGACAATCAAGGTAGTGGATAGGCCTCAAAATAGAAACTTCTGTGATAAACTAAGTAGAGCACTTTTAGAAAACAATGATAAGTTTTGATAGATATAATTGTGCAAGTTTTTTGAAGATTACAATTTATTTCAGAAACGTAAAGGACTTAATAATCCTCACAGCGGGCTGTCAGTTACTGTCTGCTTTTATATCGAATTATTTCTGGTTCCTGTGGCTGTTAGCACCTGTAAGATTGGGCTGGATTGTATGGAAAAACATTCTAGGTCCTTATTTCTTTGCACCCGCTCCTGAAAACCCCCAAGTCGATGAGAAAAAAAAAAAAACAGAAAAAACTTGAAAGGAAACAAAGAAGGATGGCCAATTTTAGATAAGTGTAGTTTTGCTGAAAGGACAATATTAGCTACACATTTGTAATTTTATTTTTTAGGGAGATATTTTAATTTTGCCAAAAGCTCACATTAAATGTTAACAGGCTGCATTTTGGTACACAGATAGTTTTTAGGATGTAGAATATAATAAAAAAAAGTTTGCTGCTCTAAATTATACGCTAAGCCTACAAAATCAAAAATAAAATGACAAATTCGGTTGTTCATAAATTTGTCAAAAAACAAAAAAGATATTGAAAAACTAATAGCACCATATGATTATTTTTTTTAGTTTTATCATAATTTAAAAAAAGTATTTAAAATAAAATGGCTGGTTTAACCTCGTCAGTTGTAGTGGAAATCATCATTTAAAATTAACATTTCTTAATATCGCTAAGTGGCTAGTGGTGTTTCTCGGGGTGCTGATTAAGAATCCGATGACATATTTGAAAGATTCAATATGGCGGCCGGAGAGTACGTAATTCATTTAATTTTCCAATTTTCTTTTTAAAGTGTTTACTAAGGAGTTTTTTGGGATGCTGATTAAGAATCTGAGGATAAATTTTAAAAATTCAAAATGATTGATCCAAAATGGCAGTCAGTGTATATAAAAAACATAAATGAAAATAAATTTATTTATATAAAAAATGAATATATTTAATAATAATTGTATAAATACAATACAATGAAATAAAGATTAAACTACAAAAAATGCTGCGCGCGTGTTTCTTCTTCGATCGCCATTATCAAAATTCCTTAGTGTTTTCAGTAACTGTTTTCTTTGTACGTGATTGTTTAAATGAAATATTTATACTTGAAGCTTAGACTTTTATCTTTCATTTCCCATATTTAAATATTTTGTTTATTTTAAGTTTAAGTTAAATAATTAATAACAGGAAAAAAATATGTTTATCATGAGGACTTTTTTAAAATCAAAAATACAAAAAAAGAGAAAGTTTTTTTAAAGTTTGTAATGATTTTCTAATTTAAAGTACATTTTTAACTGTCCGACTTTTTTTTACTATTTCGTGCTGCTTTGAATGTGACGTACTAGAGCAGGCAAATTATTATATTTTAAAATTCAATTTTTAAATAACACAGATAATCTGGGTATTTTTAATTATTCTTATATTGAAACTTAAGGTATAATAATGATATATGCACAAGGATTTTTTTTTCAATGCTACATTTTATTAAATATTTGTAATTTAGTGTATGCCTGTTAAAATCATGCAAACAAAAATTTCGTTTTAAGTTTTAAAAATTATAAAGCAACAAAAATAAAAACTATTAGTATCATCGGAAAGCTGAAAGTCTCCTCATCGAAAAGCTATCTTTTAATTTTTTTTTACGCTTTAAAAACAAGTAATATCGATTAACTTTCGAGCGGTGCACGTAGACTTACAAATTAACCTGTTTGGCGTACTACACGCTAATAAAAAAATCTGAAAAAAAATCTATATACTATTTTTTTGTAAAATTTCCCGCTCTTTCACGTGGTGCTATTAATTTTTCGATATCTTTTTTATTATTCGAGATATTACCGTAAAACCGAATTTTTTATTTTATTTTGGATTTTGTGAGCTTAGCGTACATCAAACTTTAACATTTGTATCGTAATCTACGTCCAAAAAACTATTTGTGTGCCAAAACGCAGCCTGTTAACATTTATCGAGAGCTGAAAACCCCTGGCGACTGGGCTAATTGAACTTATTTTGAAAATTAATTGATCAACTGAATTTTCAGAACAAATAACAACAATATTAATACAAAAATAAAGAAAATGACAGATAAAAGTGTATGCTCTTGATAACAGTGTGATAATTGTGGATGTATGTACATAGTTTTAGGATTCATAGATTATATATAGAATAATATATTGTAATATTGTTTTTACAAAATTTGGTTTGGATTGTACATATTAAAGAGGTTTTAGAGTACAAAATATCTAATAAATTAATGGATAGTGAGAGAACAAGTTTTTAAGTTCAGGCTCTAAGCCTAATTATCAATCTTTAAATTTGTTATCAATTTAAGTTATGGCTTGTGGTAAATATTAGTGTCAAAGGCTATTATTTTGACATCATATTATCATATTTCAGATTTAAACAGTGAGACTTTAGTCATGGTAAAATAATAAGGATTTTTTAAAAAAATAAATAACAGTTTTGTTACCGTTAACAGACTTATTTTTTTTCTTACCCACAAAATGGAAATGTTTTCCTAAAATGATAAAAAAAATTAAAAGTGTTTTTCTAAACAATAAAAAGCATACCGGGTGACAGCCAACATGTAACCCCCTGTAATTTTTTTATTTTGGAAGTTACAAATTTGCATTTTTAGATACCAGAATGGGACATTATTAGATTTTTTTATCACATTTTTACACAACCTTCTTATCTTTAATGGAACCCTGTATATTTTTTTATCAATTTCAATTCGCTTTGAAATTCCCTTTCCAACGATGTATCACAAGTTGACATTTGTTTGACAGGTGACCGGCAAAAACTGTTTTAAACTCTTAGACTACAAAATTTTTTGCTTTACATTCAGTTATAGAATTTTCTCTTTAAATAATGATCAATATCACCGAAATTAAGATAGGAACACATTTTTTATTTAACACATTACAGTTTTTTTTGCCAACATACGTCTAATAGAACTATCTAACGTCAATTAGATTTAGTATTATTTTCAGAAAATAAACCGTTTTCTCAAAAGTTGGGAATATTATTTAGAACCAGAAAGCTTTACACCCCACAGCAACTGTTAATTCTTTACAAAGCCCAAATTCGACCAACTATGGAATACTGCTGCTCCCACGTTTGGGGCTCCGCTCCCAAACATACACTGCATTTGTTGGATTCTGTTCAGAGAAAAGCGGTCCGTCTGATTGGGGACCCGGAATTGACCGGCGGCCTTGATTCGCTGGAACATCGAAGAACGGTTGGCGACTTGAGTCTGTTCTACAAGTATTTTCATGGAAAGTGTTCGAAGGATGTAGCCCGCTTAATTCCTCCCAAAGCGGTGCATGTTAGAAATACACGTCGCGCTGGTGCTTCGCATCCGTATGAGGTTCAGCTTGTTACTCCGCGTACAACGCTTTTCAAGCAATCTTTTATATGGAGAACGTCATCCCTTTGGAATAATTTGCCCAACGCTGTGTTTCCCACCGAGTACAATTTACAGCGATTCAAGAACAACGTGAATCGCTTTTTTTCCGCACTCGGGCCGCTCCTGGAGCGCTTTAGGGACTTCCCTGCAGCACGTGAGCTGGACCCATATAAAAAAAAAAAAAAAAAAAAAAAATTATGCAATAATGTGATATCAACAAGTTCCCTTACGGACTTAGTAGGCTGTGATAAAACAGACGAACCGAAAGTCATGGTTGTTGCGTGTTACCAAAATGGCCATTATTATTGTTTACTTTACGTCAAAAATAATTTTTCGTTAACAAAAATGTATTCAAGGGATGAAAAAGTAGTTAGTCGAGCCAATGAGCAATATAATGCCATCTACACCAGTTCTTATTTCCTCGTATCGGATCCTATCTCTCAGAGACAAACCTAACATAACCTCTCCATCTTTCCGTTTCATACGTAAGCAATGTCTACTTTAAATGGATTTCTAAGTTTTCCATAAGCCTCTCAGTCTAAAGCTATTCCTCTGCGTATTTCGCTTGTCTGGTTTTCTCTGTTGCTGCAACGGAGACATACAGATAGACTGACAGAAATGCGAGACCATATTTTTCGTAATCCAGGAATCCCAACACGCGATGAAATGCAAAAAGCTCTCCCTTTAGTAAGAAAAATAAAAAATATCTTTTTGAAAAAAATAATGAATATAATTTATTTTACGTGTTATTCCATGTGTACAGGGTGGTCCAAATTGGACACTTTTAAAGGTAAACCCCTTTATCTAAAGGAGATAACGAAAACTGATGTCGGTGTCTGAGGCTCAATTTTTATGATAAACTCAATGCTGAAAACCGCACATCGATATCTAGTACCGTTTCCAGATATACAGGGTGTTTTTCAAAAATCTGCATTTTGGAAAAATGTAATTCTTTTTTCCTATTAAAAATTTTTGATTTCTGTAAAAACATTCTCAAAGCACATTTTTACGTGGATTTCAACAGTGTGCAGTTATTTTTTTACAATTAATATTTTAATAGTTATTAACGCAAAAATTTATTTTTAAAATGGGATACCCTGTATATTTTTCCTTATCCGAATACAGCTTTAAATTACCATTCTAAAAATATAGCACACTTTATATTTTGCTTAAATCTACTTCAAAATATAAAGGTTTTCAGTTTTTACGCGAGTTTTAAATGCACATTTTGTGAAGTAGGCTTTGGACGGAGCGGCAATATCAATTGTTTACCGATAGCAGTCAAATCGTAAAAAAAAATTCCCAGAAGTAACTCTAAGAGTCATAGTTAGAATGAAAGTGCGGTAGTTCTTTAAACTATGTAGAAAATAAAACAAAACAACAATAAAACAATTTATTCCAAGTAGAGGAAACTAAAACAAAACAATTTTCTATAAGAGATGTTCGAAATGTCGACCAGTTTCATTTACACGTAGGCGGCACCTTTTCTGGACACTTCTTATCGAATTGATTAGTTCAAGAGAAGTGAGAGCTGCAAAATTTTGTATCACTGAGACTTCTAACTCTTGCCTGGTGTTTGTCGGCAATTTAAAAATTAGGTCTTTCAATCTTCCCTAGAGGTAGAAGTCCATGCGTGTTAAATCCAGTGACCTTGCCGGCCAACGGTTCGGACCTTGATTGGCTATCTAGTTATTGTCGAAATTGCCCGATAAAAAATTACTGATAAGTGCAGCGTTATGTAGGGGGTGCCCCGTCGTGTTGAAAAAATATATTTCTAAGGTCCATTAAGGGTAGTTCATCAACAAGCCTGCCTTAAAATTTCTAAATACCTCTGAGAGGTAAGTGTTCCTTCGTAAATAAATGGACCTATAAACCCGCCTCTAAAAATTCCTTCCTGCCCATATATTAAATCCAAATCTGTCTTGATTTCTTTGCTCCACAACTAAATGAGGATTTTCTTGTGCCCACCTATAAGAATTGTAACGGTTAAAAATACCTACATTGCTTACATAAGCTTCGTCTGTCCAAATGCAATTTAATGAAAAATTGGACACATGGTTATAATTCTTCAGAAACCATTGGCAAAAATCCATACGCCGTTGAAAATCTCCGTCTCTAAGGTGATGAACTTTTCTTGTCCTATATGACCTGAATTTGTGCTTCTTCAAAGTACGACTTCCGTTAGTTCTTGGTAGTCAGTGGATTTTTTAACTATCGGGTTGAAGTGTTGGGATTATTTCCGATAGTTCCTAAAACTACTAGTTCTTCTAACTCCTTATCCCTGTTTGACGCTTAGTTTTTGGGTCGTTTCTTTTCAAACTGGCCACTGTTAACTAGATTATGTCGCAATCGAGCGAATATGTCCTTGAAGGGTTGACGCCTCTCTGGATATCGTTCGTGGTACAAATTACTTGCCGCTTCCGAATTGTCTCTGGTTTGTATGAAACACACTATCATATCCCATCTTTCGTAATTTTTCAAACTTCATTGCGATTTATTTGACAATTCAATAACTGATCCTGAAGTAAAATTTGACAACTACGAGTAAACAATTGAATTAAACTATATGGCCGCTCCGTCCGAAGCCTACTTCACAAAATGTGCATTTAAAACTCGCGTAAAAACTGAAAACCTTTATATTTTGAAGTAGATTTAAGCAAATATAAAGTGTGCTATATTTTTAGGATGGTAATTTAAAGCTCTATTCGGATAAGGAAAAATATACAGGGTATCCTATTTAAAAAATATATTTTTGCGTTAATAACTATTAAAATATTAGTTGTAAAAAAATGTAACTTACACTGTTGAAATCCACATGAAGAAGTGATTTGAGAATGTTTTTACAGAAATCAAAAATTTTCAATAAGAAAAGAATTACAAACATTTTTTCCAAAATGCAGATTTTTGAAAAACACCCTGTATATCTGGAAACGGTACTAGATATCGATATGCGGTTTTCACCATTGAGTTTATCATAAAAATTGAGCCTCAGGCACCGACATCAGTTTTCGTCTATCTCCTTTAGATAAAGGGGTTTACCTTTAAAAGTGTCCAATTTGGACCACCCTGTACATTTATATAACCTGTATGAACGTTCATGAAAATTCATCAACCTTTCTAATGCAGTTCAATGATATTTTTATTCAAAACTTAGTCACAAAAAATACCCTATATCATGCGTCATACGTGCAAATGAATCGTTACTTCGTTTAATGGTTTTAAATGAAACAAAACAAATCAAATTTCGTCAACAACCTTTCACCTATAAATCTATTAAATTATCACGTTTGAACTACTTTTTGTTTACAAATTATGACTAAAATAATTCTGACAATAGGGGAGACTAGAATACAATCATCAAGAGCACATATTGGAAAGGCTTTTTCGTTGATAGCAAGAGGCTTTATAGAAGTTACAGAGATTTTGAAATTAAGTTTTGAAGGTGAGGTTGAAAAGTTCATCTTTAATTTTAGAGAGTTCTGTAAGAACAGTATCCTTAATTAAGTAATCTTGTTCCAGTTCCGTCTTAGGTGTATGAAAAAACCTTAAAATTATATTTGAATGTTATTGATTGAGATGAATGGTCAAATAACAAAGGAGTCATCAATTAATTGCACTAAAAATAGAACAGAAGAAATTAAAGAACTTTCTTTAAAGGTATTCATTAAAATGTTTGTTAACACGACTCTTGAAGCTTGTTTATTCCTTGAAATTTGAAATATGCAGACGACAGACATTTTTTAAATAAATCTACCAACGATGAGTTGTTATATCTAATCTATCTGTTATGATCATGACTGAATCGGTAATTGGAACATTTGTATACAATAATTCAACACTAAAACTAACCATGAAAAATTACGGAGATCAGGTTTATACGAGGGCGTATTTATAAGCTGCTAATCTAGCATTAAAATAACCGGTCAAGTGCAAGTTGAACTTGCACAATTAGTGTTCCGTACGTTGATTGCTATTTTAAAATAAAAAAATGTTGTTACGGTGGTATAAAATGATCAGTGACTTCACAAAACACACCCCAAATGAGTTTTCAACAAAGTTTGTTTCCACTCTTTACTGAAAATTGATGACCTTGAAATGTTTGTTTTTTTTACTACCAGATAAATTATTAAAGGTAATGCACTCGTGGTAATTTTCGTTCAATCTACACCCCCTGGAGAATATTCCAGAAGTTTTTCAAATTTTTTGATCAGTACTTTTCGAGTTAAGGCGGGTGGACAGCGATTTTTCGCGATTTTTAAAAAATAATACAAAGAAAAGTGCGCTCAAGTATTACATTATATATATATTTTTTATTCGTGTTTTCACAGGCTTTCATTTGACACCACACTCGATTACCTAGTAAAAATTTTTTTTTTCACTTCCGATTTCACCCCCCAAAACTAACTCCTTAAGTCAAAATTTAACTTTCAAAACTACATGGCTCTGATTAAGCCATCAATTCCTATATTATTACCAAATTTTAACTTTCTATGATAAATAGTTTTGGAGAAAATCGGGTGTGACAGACAGACGGACAAACAGACAGACACCGAAGTGATCTTATAAGTGTTCCACACGGAACACTAAAAAAGTAAATCTCAAAAACAAAATTGTTGTTTTTTCAACATATAAGGGTCGTTCCAAGAGTTCTCGACCGAACGAAAAAAGCAACGATTAAAAATGAACTCTAAACCATTCAAAAAATCTTTTACTTGGTTGGCAAAGCAGTCTTCGACAACATTTATTAGCTCTTCATTTATCAAAGAAAATTATCCTTTCAGATGTTTTTTTCAGTGTTGGTAATAGGTAATAGTTTAAGGGGGCTAAATCAGGGGAATATGGAGGATGGTCAATCAATTCAAACTCTAATTCGTTTATTTTTTTTTAAACTAACAGAGATTTATGAGTAGGCGAATTGTATTGCAAAAGCAGCACCTCTTTAGAAATTTGCCATTGACGTCTTGCCACAATTTTTTGAAGAATTTTAGTTAATAATGAAGAATAATATTCTCTAGTCAGTGTTTTTCCGTGTTCCAAGTAATCTGGAAGAAGTATTACTTCCTTGTTTCAGAAAACGGAAGAAAAAACTTTTCCTTTTGATTTTTGTAAGAGAAACTTTTTTGGGCGAGATGAAGAGGCATATTTGCACTCGTTCGACTGCTCCTCGGTTTCTGGATCATAATAAAAGGACCAATATTTTATCCATAGTTACCGTTCGATCTAAAAAGTGCTCTTCGAAATGGCTACAAATCAACTTCGTTAGTGTTCAGAGAGTTAGAGATTCGTTTAGCCGATATTTTTTTCATATCCAAATCAAAATGGCCAATGTGAACAACACGTTCGTATGAAACATTCAGGGTCTCTGCTATACGTTTCGGCCCAATTCGTCAATTTTCCAAAATGATTTGATACACAGCCTCAATATTGTCTCGAGTAGACACAGAAACGGGACTGGCAGCAAGGTATTCATCATGCCGGTTCTTTCTCTTTTGAAATCTACAACCCATTTTAGTTGCAGAGAAAAAGCATTGTTTTTTGATGGATTAAGCATGTTGTCGTATATTTCTTTAGCGGACAATCCATTTCAAAAGAAGAGATACTTAATCACCGATCGATATTCGTTTTTACTAAATTCACAATTTTTTTGAAAAATTCAGTATAAATAGCACAATACATACTAAAATCCATTGCTGCGCGAAAAAAAACTGAGAGAAACAACTCGCGTGGGCAAAGGAAAACACAGATCGAGACTGGAGCAATGTAATTTTTTCCGGTGAAGCTTCATTTTGAGGTTATATTATCACTCCACGAGTTTGGTCAATTTCTACTAACCGATTGGGCCAGCGTGCCGTGAAACACCCTGTGAAGACCCATGTTTGGAGATGTCTTTCGGAAAAAGGTTTGGAGAGACTCTTCATCTTTACCTACAATTTGAGCGCTGAAAAAATGCTCTAGATTTATAAAGAGGCATTAGTATCGACTGCCAAAAAGTTTGTCCCGATCCAAACTCAATCGAGAACGTGTGGTCATACATCAAGCAGAAGCTTCGTAATAAAACATTGTACACAGTGAAGCAGCTGACACGGCAAATTCGGGCAATTTGGAAATTTTTACCCTACGAGTACGTGAAAAATTTTGTCGAACGTATTCGTCGAAGATATCAGGCGATCATCGACGCTGATGGCGACTGGATAAACTACTGAATTATTAAAATTTTAATGGCATTTCTATACTGTCGAATGCTATGAAGAACCTTTAAATCTTAGCTACTTAAAACACATTTTTTTTTGCAAAAATTCATCAATATAGTCTGCTTCAAGAGCGAATATAGTGGCTGAAAAAGTAATTCGAACTTCAATTTATGCAATTTTGCCATCGTAACCATTGACTTGTGACAGGGTGCATTGTCTTAATGAAAGAGCACTTTTTTCTTGTTCATTTGGGGCCGTTTCTTCACGATTTTTCCCTTCAAACGCATCAACAACTTTACCTAATATTTGCTATTGATGGTTTTTTCCTTCTCAGCATAGTCGATGAAAATTATTCCATGAGCATTCCAAAATACAGAGGCCGAAACTGTTCCAGCCGATTGGTGTGTTTGGTCGTTTCGGGCGGCTTTCACCGGCTGCTGTCCACTCAACTGACTGCCAATTTGATTCCGGTGTGTAGTGGTGGATCCATGTTTCATCCATTGTCACATATCACATGAAAAATCCTTTTTATTGCGTCTCAACAGGTCCAAACAGGCTCAGAATTATCAACACGTTATTGTTTTTGGTCCACTCTGAGCAAACGCGGTACCATTTCGAACAGAGCTTTCTGTAAGAATGGCGATTCTTTAAAAAAAGTTTGGTTTTTAAATCGATTCGAATCGAAGCCTGATGAATCGATTCACAAAAAAAATCGAGACCCAAAAGATCGATTTCTCAAAAATCGATCTTTTTACGGAAACATGGAAGATCTTAAAGTCGTTTTTATTTTAACTGTATTTACTCAGCTATAGTTTTAAAAAAAATGAACTATTAATAAGTATGAAAAAAGTTATTTTCAATGAAACATCGTTTTTATTATATTTTTTTATTGTTATCTGTTATCAACTATATATGATTTACAAATCCCAGTATTTAATATCTAAACTTTTGAAGAATAAAAGTCTGCTTAATCTGCTGGGATCCAACCGATTTCGTTCTTCATTTGCGATGTTCCCAGCGACCGAAAAAAGACGCTCACAAGGAACAGATGCTCTCAAAATGTATTTAACCGCTTAACGACTGTACCCGAGATAACTCGGGCACGGTCAACGTTTCGATTTTCCTATGCCCGGGCCTAACTCGGGCATCTCTAATTTTTTATGGATGTTACGCGCCATCACCCGAACTGTCTCGTGAAAAGCGGGAATACGCATTTTTACACATTTAACTCAAACCCCTCGGGTCTTGTCGGATTTTTGCGACTGTTTATTTGATCTTGAGGCAAAATAAGCTGCCAGCTGGTAAATTTAGTTTGTGTTGCGACTTGATAAGTTTTGTTGCGCTGCTTCTGTGAATTAAATTTTACGTGAGTTTTTGTCTACAATAAGTAAATATATTTATTATACCTGTTATTTACATTTTAGTAGCTGAAACCCAAGTACTTAGTATATCATGGACAGGCACGATTATGATCTGTCAGATGAGTCAGAAGTTGACGAACCAATAGACGAAAGTGGCTCTGATACATCTTACGGCAATATTTCAAGTAGTAGCTCGAATTCAGATAATTCGGCGGATTTACTTGAAGCACGTGATTGGTTTGAATTGCAACCTGATTCCCCAGCCCCACCATCATTCCCTTTTACGGCTGTACCGTCTATAAATTGTGTATCCTGCAATGATTGGAACATGTTGGATTTTTGAACAGTTCGTTGACGACGATCTGGTTGGCCATATAGTAACAGAAACCAACAGGTATGCTGAGCAAAAAAAAAAGAGGAAAAATGTGGTACCCTGTGACTAGCGAAGAAATTAGAGTCTTTTTAGGATTGACAATTTTACAAAGCGTTATAAAAAAAACCAGAATTGCGTCAATACTGGTCAACCGATCGTCTTTTGGTGACGCCCTTTTTTGCCAGTTGTATGAGCAGAAATAGATTTGAGGCTATCCATCAAAACATCCATTTTTCTAATAATGATGAATTTGATGAAGTAACTCATCCAAACCCAAAACTTAATAAAATATGGCCAGTATACGAAAAATTGGTTAGCAAGTTTCAAGAACTGGTCGTACCTGAAAAAAACCTGTCTATTGACGAAAGTCTCCTTTTATATAAGGGTAGACTTGGTTGGATCCAATACATTCCACTAAAAAGAGCTCGATTTGGTATAAAAACCTATTTACTGTGTGAATCTAAAAGTGGTTATGTATAGAATTTTATCATCTACACTGGAAAACAAACCAACCTTGACAAAGACTATGAAAATCTACCAATTTCGTCGCAAGTTGTCATGACGCTGTCTAAGCCATTGTTAGAGAAGGGCTATTGCATAACGATGGATAATTTTTATAACTCCCCCCAGCTTGCGGATTTACTTATTACAAAGAAAACCGACGTTTATGGAACACTAAAATTAACACGGAAAGAAGTTCCTTCAGAGCTAAAAAAAAGAAGCTGAAAAAAGGAGAAGTTGTAGCCTTTCAAAGAGGTAAAGTTTGTGTCTTAAAGTGGAAAGACAAGAAAGATGTTTCTTTGATTTCAACCATTCATACGAACACCTGTGTAGAGGTAGAAAAACCAAGAGAGATTATAATAAAGCCGAAAGTTGTCATCGATTTATAACGACACCATGGGCGGTGTTGATCGGGTGGATCAACACTTAGCAGACTACAACCTTCCAAGAAAGCGTGGAAAAAAGTATTACAAAAAAATATTTTTTCATTTATTAGATTTGGCACTGTGGAACTCTTTTGTGTTATATCGAAAAACTGGAGGAACAAAGTCAGCACTAGTTTATAGGTTGGATCTAATCAAACAGATCATGGAAAAATATCACCGCACGGAATTTTCTTCTAGAAAAGGACGACCTTCAAGCCAACCTACACCACTTAGACTGACAGGTCGTCATTTCCTTGAGTGTATCCCGGCAACCGAAAAAAAACAATTTCCAACTCGGCAATGTGGTGTATGCTGTAGAGTGCGTGATGCCCGCGGCAAAAAAAGTTCGAAAGGAAACACGCTACTACTGCCCTATTTGTGACGTACCGCTCTGTGTTACACCCTGCTTTAGAGTATATCATACAGTTAGTACTATTTAGTTGATAAGATAAGCCACTTTTTTGTTATTTGGCTCAAATTTTGTTTCAAATTAGCATTTCTTTGAACGCCCGAGTTAATTCGGGTGATGTCAAGAACAGAATTAAAATGTTTTATTTTTTTTGTGAAAACACTTGTTTTTTTTGAAACTTTGAAAAAACATATTTGGTAAGTCCTATTTGCAGATTTAACACATACCATAAAAAAATCGGGCATTTTGGTCCTACTTTCCCAAATAAATTCGGTCGTGAAGAGGTTAATGTCTGTTGAGCGAATGGAATGGTACATAGAGGTATTTTATTCCTGTCAGTGCACTTCAAGTGCACAACTGCCTGGGATAAATAGTGCTTGAATTCTTCATTTAAACCATGGCCTTCCTGTGCGTGTGAATTATTTGCAGAGAGTTGTTTTTTAACTAGTAAGTTGTGGAAATCCGCCTTTGTTACTTGTTCCTGCTTTTTCCTCATTCACAGTTTCGTTTTGAATTTATTCTTGTGCCTTTGTACTTACAATTAATGAATTTACTCTATCTATTGCTCTGGCACGGGTTAATTTGTCAGAAAAGTGACTTTTAAAATCTAGGATTATAATTGTTGTCGCTGCTAATTAATAGATTTGCTTTACAGTGCCAAATCTCTTTTTTTAATTCTTCAATAATTAAAATCTTTGTTTTAGCACCGGGTTCCGTTTGAGTTTTCATTTCGTTATATGTTTCTGTAAGACAAGACACGATGGATATGATCTTGCTGGCTGTCGCATATTCTGCTCCTGATATTTCTTTAGTTGTAGTTTCTAACGGTTTCAAAATGTTTATGATATATTTTATATTATCTAGCTGCCTTGTAGTTAGCATTGCGGTGGCTTTTGAGTGTTGAAGTAATATTGGCGCTACAACTTCTGCCAGGTTTAGTTTTGTTTTCTTGTGCCTTTCAAAGAGAATCTGCTGCATTTACATTTTGCTTCAAATACTTAGTTATATCTTTCACTATCGTCAGCAAAATCTTAGCTTCCTCAGGTCCATTCTTGTCGTCAAATGGTTTTGATGTCAGTAAATTCTATGTATACGCGAAACATGGCAAATGTTTGTTTTTGCCGTAAACATTTACGACAGCTTTAACCATATTCACGCCATTATCAGTAAGAAAAGCTACTATTTTGTCAGTTGTAATTTTTGTTAATTAGGTGCGAAACAGAAATCGAATCGAATTTCGATTTTAGAGTGTTTGAGATCGATTCACAAGATCGATGCACTGCTCAAGATCGATTCAAAAATCGATTTTTTTTACCCGAAAAAATCGATTCTTCGATTAATCGATCTCAGATCGCCATCCTTAGCTTTCTCATGCTCAAATGTTCATACAAAATATGACCAACAGATTCTTTTGATAACTTTAGGGTGTCAGCTATCTCACGTAGTTCACTTTACGGTCATCCAAAACAATATTGTGGATTTTTTGGTATAACCACCTTATTTGGGCGTCCAGAGCGTTGAGCATCATTTGTATCTATACGACCGCGTTTAAATTCAGCATACCAGTAAATGATGAGTGATTTTCCAGGAGCAGAGTCCCCGTAACATTTATCAAACCATTACTTTGCTTGAACGGTATTTTTCCCCATTAAAAAATAGTGTTTAATCAACACATGAAATTCCATTTTTTCCATTGTTTTGAAAATATCAAAAGTAGCGTCATTAAAACCATTGTAACTTGTAAACTAATCGTCGAAATGTCATGAAATTTTGACACGTATCGTTTGACGGTCGGTACATTTTAAACATCATATGGATTTTTTGAAATGGGCACAATCTATGAGTCAGACCAAAAATTTTTCGGCCTACATGTTACATTAACCTGACGAAAAGTCAGAGTTATTTGGCACGGTTTAAATCGCGAAAATCATACTTTATCATCTGTTCCATTATGTACTATTCTCTCCTATATTACGTCTGTGGTAAAAAGATCGCGAGTATATAGTACTGTTTTGCTACAAAATATAAGTACCGACTTATGAAAATAGACAGTTATTACTGAAAATTACTATCGTTTGTCATATATGTAGGAAACCATTTTTAAATTAAGTACCATTTGGTAAGAACGCAAACAAGTTAGCTTTTCTAGTGACATAACATCCCGGCTTACAAAATAGCCTGTTGTTATATGCAAATTATGCTACATATTTACTTGTCTTTGTGTAATAATAAGTAAAATATTGTTAAACTGTCTATCTGTGTATGCCCCCTCTCCAATCACGAAGGAAGGCAAACGAAAACCACCACCTTCGAACAATGCTTTGTGAAGATTTCTCTGTTTATTGTATTCAAGTTGTTTGGTGATTAGTGTGTTGAAAGGGTTGGCTCCGTGGTCAAGTTATTCATACTTCCTTTTAGGTAATTAAGTAAGTACAAGGTTTCATTAATATATTGAAAATTGTGACAGAACACATCTAGAGTCGAAAGAGGTGTTTCTAATCTTTAACGTTGGTAGCGTGTACAGGGTGAGTCAACGATAGAGTAAAGTTCATTATCTCATTTGTTTCGGGAATGATGAAAAAATGTTAAAGACAATAGTTTTAGGGAATGTTAAGGTGCACAGTTTAAAATTACTTTTGAGTATACAGGGTACTTCAAAAAAGTGTGGCCGATATAACATATTTTTAGTGTTCCGTACGGAACCCTTATAAGATGACTTCGGTGTCCGTCTGTCTGTCACACCCGATTTTCTCCGAAACTATCTGTCATAGAAAGTTGAAATTTGGTAATAATATAGGAATTGATGGCCTCATCAGAGCCATGTAGTTTTGAAGTTAAATTTTGACTTAAGGGTTAGTTTTGGGGGGTGAAATCGGAAGTGAAAAAAAAATTTTTTTTACTATCGAGTGTGGTGTCAAATGAAAGCTTGTGAAAACACGAATAAAATATATATATATATATATATATATATATATATATATATATATATATATATATATATATATATATATATAATGTAATACTTGCGCGCACTTTTCTTTGTATTATTTTTAAAAAATCGCGAAAAATCGCTGTCCACCGGCCTTATCTCGAAAAGTACTTATCAACAAATTTTAAAAAAATTTTGGAATATTCTCCACGGGGTGTAGATTGAACGAAAATTATCACGAGTGCATTAACTTTAGTAATTTATCTGGTATATAAAAAAAACATAAATTTCAAGGTCATCAATTTTCAGTAAAGATTGGAAACAAACTTTATTTAAAACTCATTTGGGTGTGTTTTTTGTGAAGTCACTGATCATTTTATACTTCCGTTACAACACTTTTTATTTTAAAAGCAATCAAAGTACGGAACACTAATTGCGCAAGTTCAACTTGCACTTGACCGATTTTTTAAATGGAACATCCCATTTTCGAATTTATTTTTAAATTCTGCGTAAAATTTTATAACTTTTTTAAAAATAATGTTATATACCTAAACCCAGTAGTTTTCCTAATATTTCATTTTTTAAAAAAAAAATACTAGTTTTCAGTTTTGTAAAAAATTTCCAGTAACGCCATTGTTTCTGAAGGTGAAATACTCATAATTCGTACGAGCGTTCTATAGAGATTAAAAAAAAATATACGTAAAGAAATTTGAGTTGGATGCTACAGGGTGTTCAAAATAAATTTATGCATTTCGACTATTTATACTACATATATTAATTGCAAAATCTCAAATTTTTTAAATGGCACACCCTGTAGATTACTATTTTTTTCTGATAGATTTTACGAAACCCTCCAACTTACGCTGTTGTGAAAACATAAACAAACAGTTAATAATTTTAATATAGTTTAACTTATCTAATGATTAATTATTATGACGTAATAAATGATCAAAAATATGCGCGTCTACTTGAAGACACATGTTTAGTCGTTTTACTATATTTTTCTTCACTTTCCTCATAAAGGGCGTTATTGTCCTGCACGCATCCCGTATCCTATTTTCCATATCTGCTGGTGTTGTAGGGGAATTCACATAAACACGATCTTTAATGTAGTCTCACAAAAAGAAGTCTAAAGGTGTTAAGTCACATGATCGAGGGGGCCACTGAATGAATCCATCCTTACCAATCCATTTTTGTGGGTAACGATCGTTTAAAAATTCCCGAACTTCCCGGGTCCCTTTCAAAGTTAACAACTTCTTCAAGAAGCTGGGGGGTAATCCGTTTCGCAAAAATTTAGATATCTAGGCCCGTTAAGCGGTTCGCGGAAAAAATATGGAGCAATAATTCGAAAATTTAATATGCCACACCATGCATTAAGCGACCAATGGTTTTGGTTTTGAGGTTCCCGGACCCAAAATGGATTAACTGTTGAATAATAATGCATGCTATCGCTGTTAACTGCTCCATTACTGCGAAAAGTAGCTTCATCAGAAAACATTATTTTGGATAAAAAATTTGGATCGGCCTCTATTGCACCATTCATGGTGGTACAAAAGTTTACTCGTCGTTCAAAATCACAGTCTCGAAGTTCTTGGGTGTAGTTCCATATGAAAGGGATGATACTTGTATTTTCTTGTGGTGCGATTAGCCGTAGATTGGGATGTGTCAGCTAGTTGACGGCTGCTGACCTGGGGATTATCTTCAACATGTATACTTCGTATACTCAACGCTACCACTACCATCAAACCGTTTCATTAAGCACTAAAAAGATTTTCTAGATGGTGTACGTCTATTAGGGTACTTCGCTCCGTAAAGCCTTGCTGCCAAAAGACAATTTTTTCCTGCCTCGCCCAGTATATAAACCATATTATTTAATTCATTTTGAGGAAAATCCATAACTATTACCTTTATACGTCACTTACTACAACAAATTAAACTATTTTTTAGTTGCTTAATAGACATGTCAAAATTTGACAATGCCTACATTTTTGTTTTGTCTTGGCAACTATGATGTTACAGCGTAAGTGTATTAAAAACAAGGGTAAAAATTGAAAAATTCAAAATAAATCGAAAACTATTACAAATAGGTATATGATATACTTAATAAAAGTTTTTGTAACATCTATCAGAAAAAATAATAATATACAGGGTGTGTCATTTAAAAAATTTGAGATTTTTCAATTTAAAATAGTCGTAGTAGTTTTTCATCTCTATAGAACGCTCGTACCAATTATGAGTATTCCACCTTCAGAAACAATGGCGCTAATGGCAATTTTTTACAAAACTGAAAACTAGCATTTTTTAAAAAAAATTGAAATATTAGAAAAACTACTAGGTTTAGGTATATAATATTATTAATAAAAAAGTTATAAAATTTTACGCAGAATTTAAAAATAAATTTGAAAATAAGATATTCCATTTAAAAAAACATGTTATATCGGCCACACTTTTTTTGAAGTACCCTGTATACACAAACATAATTTTAAATTGTGCACCTTAACATTCCCTAAAATTATTCCCGAAACAAATCAAATAATGAACTTTACTTTATCGTTGACTCACTCTGTACACAGTCAAAAGTTCATCGCCCAAAAGAATATTAGTTAAAAAATATGTACTTTTTCATTTTTTGGTTGAAAATAAAAGAAAAAAGCAAAAAAGTTGCAGGTACAAGTTGAAGCCATATATCTGACGAATATTTCAGAAAAAAAAAGTAGTCAATACCTTAAAAATTAAAAGGCAGCCGGAATTTTGAGTTGCACAGTGGGACTCCGTCCCACCGTGCGGCATTTAGACAAGGCGAAATCGGCGCCATCGTTGGAAAAAATTTTCTAATTGAATTTTTTTTCATAACCTTCTCCAGGAGATGCCCCTGAAAGAGGATCAACATGTTGCCGGGCGGTAACCTGGTCCGAATTTGTTTAAACAAATTTTTTTTAAACAAAGTCCAAAAATTGAAATTTTCGCCCCGGAACAAGGTAAGTAAGGTTTTTAGGTAAATTGGACCATTTTGAACAAAAAATGTCTCTTGTGAATTTTCTCTAAAATGCGCCGTTTTCGAGATATCGGCGATTTTAGGTGCGAGAAAACGCGAAAATGGCCACTTTCACCTCCCAATATCGGGGTCAAAAATTAAAATTTTCAATGTTGCCAAGTGTCCAAATTAAAGTTTGAGATCTCCTCTACAAATTACCGTAGGAAATATTGCAATATCTTCATTTTTAAATATTGTTTTTTAACAGTTAACAAATTGCGTTCGAGCGCCCGCGGCTGCATCGAAACTGTATACATAGATATATACGCAACGCCCGTACGTAGGCGCACGGAACTGTATACGCACTGCGATGCTCTATAAAGCTTTGTTTCTTGATTTCTTATTAAAATTAATATATTTGAAAAGTATGTAAAAAATATTTATTTATTAAAGAGTAATTGTTATATCAAATTTAATTATTATAACAAATGAATATAAATAAAAATTCAATATTCGATTAGGATGGTAGAAGAATTAAAACAATTTTATGAAATATAACTTATATATATTTAATAGAATTTTCGCAAATATTTAAATTACACTCACACATAAGTATACAACTTACGTTGTTGCTTTTGCAATTACATGCATTAGTTTTACAATTTTTTGTACATTTACATTGCCTAATTAACGAATCTGGTATCGAATTTTTTAACATGAATTTGGGTAACAATTCACCTGTTTCTATAGTGTAACCAAATTCTGTTGCATCTAAATGTCGATACCGAGAATACAATGACATTTTCCATATGTACGTTTGTAGTGAAGCTCGTGCTACCTACTGGTTTATTTAACGGACTAGCAATATAGTTGTAATCTTGTAAACATTTGGAATGATACTTTAGCTTTTGAACTAGTAATGACGTAGTTGAACTATATATGCAAATTTTCGTATAGACTTTGTCCATTTTAAGACGAGCTGTTGCCATTAGCTTTTCCGCTGCATTATAATCAGAAAGTGTATAAGTTGTACTGTCTTTATTTTTATAAATTTTTTCACAGATCATGCACTCTGCTTTTGACACACTTTTTGATCGCAATGTTGGTTTTTCTTTCTCTTCGGGTTCAATTGATAATAACTGTTTTTCATTATTAACAGCTTCATTATTTTCTGCTTCCAGTTTTTTGAGAGCATTTTCCCGACGTACAATTTTTTCTTTACTTACATAGAAAGCATAACACTTTCTGTGCCAAGAAAAAGTTTGTTCACTGCTACTTGGATTATATAAATCGTTAAATTTTGTACTTATGTCATCTTTCCGACGATTAGCTGCTTGTTGAATTTTTTGAAATGATTCAAAATTTGGTTGTTGTACAACATCATCACACTTACCACAGAAAATGCACTTATGATCACATTTAATTCGTTTAATAGAAAAAGACATAATTACACATGTACATACTTGTAAGGGCGGAAAAGAAATGAATAAACTATTAAAGTGTCCGACTCTTATTTAAGCAATAGCATGTTTGAACTTTTGCATGATACTTCACGTTACAGCGAGTTGCAGCGCGTATACAGTTCCGCGCGCCTACGTACGGGCGTTGCGTATATATCTATGTATACAGTTTCGATGCGGCCGCGGGCGCTCGAACGCAATTTGTTAACTGTTAAAAAACAATGTTTAAAAATAAAGATATTGCAATATTTCCTACGGTAATTTGTAGAAGAGATCTCAAACTTTAATTTGGACACTTGGCAACATTGAAAATTTTAATTTTTGACCCCAATATTGGGAGGTGAAAGTGGCCATTTTCGCGTTTTCTCGCACCTAAAATCGCCGATATCTCGAAAACGGCGCATTTTAGAGAAAATTCACAAGAGACATTTTTTGTTCAAAATGGTCCAATTTACCTAAAAAAACTTGTTCCGGGGCGAAAATTTCAATTTTTGGACTTTGTTTAAAAAAAATTTGTTTAAACAAATTCGGACCAGGTTACCGCCCGGCAACATGTTGATCCTCTTTCAGGGGCATCTCCTGGAGAAGGTTATGAAAAAAAATTCAATTAGAAAATTTTTTCCAACGATGGCGCCGATTTCGCCTTGTCTAATTGCTAGTGCAGGTATTTGAAAGAAAACCGTCAACAGCCACTTGTAGAGAACGCTCTTTGAGGAAACACGAGAGCCATAAACAAAACCCTTCGTACATAGCATAAGAGTGTCTTGGATATATCAAGTGCAACCGTAAGTTAGAAGATCTCCTGTTGATCTTTGTTTATGAAAGCCGTCTTGATGGTCGCTAATAATATTAAATCTTAAATATTTTAGAAGTTGCTGATTGAGAGCATTTTCCATAAATTTCGATATTATTGTAAGTAGTGCGACTGGTCGGTGGTTGTTTGGCAATTTTTTTTGCCTTTTTGTGGGCATCGGCTGAACTGTGGTGCATTTCCAGCAGGTAGGAAATATTCCCTTTTTATAGGATAGGTCTACAGAAAACTGGTGTTAGTTCGCTAGCGCATTTTTTGAGTACCATGGTAGGTATTTCATCGGCACAAGAAGCTTTTTTGGTGTATAGCTTTCTTCAAATACGTTTTATGATACGTTGTCTCAAGAATATCGGGCATCCTTGATTGCACTGTGGGATTAGTGGGTGACTTTTTCCTTGGAAATCGAGAATCTAAAGCAGAGATCAGCCAAAAATTTAGCTTTCTCAACAGGTGTGGTTGCAATAGTACTATCTGGCAGTGTGAGTGGTGGTATAGTGGATTTAGTGAGATCTAGACTAATGGCTTTAGCGACTGACCCAAGAGACAAGAGACCTGGAATTGTTGGGGCACCCAAGAAGTTCATTTTTGTTTAAACATCTCAAAAAAAAAACAAAGGGTCGACAATTAAATTATCCCCGTATGATGTGTTGTAACATTATTTTCGGTGGTGCAAACAATTTTTTTTGATGGAATGAAACAACTCGAGAAACGCAGTGCCAGTGTATTACAGTATACGTAGTATTTTTTTGGTTCTACGGGTACCCACACAAAGTTAAAAAAACCTAGTAACTCAAAACCTAATAACTTGAGTTACTAGGTTTTACCCGTTGTTTTAACGTTGTATGGGAGAACGCCGATAATCAGGTTAGGTTGACACTTCTTCCAAAAAAATATTTTGTTGGATTTTGAGGCATTGATTGATTATGGGGACGTGCCGAAGAATTTTTCATTGACCTAGGGGTCCCTCCAGTGGTTCTTAAGATTTTGCTTTGTGTTGCCTGTAAATTTTTGCAGTTTGTATCACTTAAGTGTATCCAGGTTTGATATCGAAAGAAGAGAGCGTAGATCTTCTTCTAAATGGTTCGTTTATGTTTAATATATTTTTAGTTTACTCCCTCTGCACAGTAGATAGTATACCAAAGCACTTAGATTTTGTATTTTGAAGAATGTCAGTGGCAGTGCCATCAGCCTCTTGCCATAGCGTCATATTTTATGAAATTGAGTTTCTTTTTTTATTTACCGATAAAACTAAAGATTAAAAATCGCTTCGCGGGCCGTAGAAATATGAGTCGCGAGCCGTGGTTTGGACAGCCCTGATCTACAGTAACAAAAAGCTCATTGAACTTATTTTTGTACAAAGGCAGAAAACTGCCTTGTGGAATTATTAAAGCCCCCAAAAGGCGGGAACCCGATTTGTGATACGTTATGTTTGTAAGCTACTTTAACAATAATTTTTTTACCTTCAATGATATGTAAAGATGAGATCAGTTTACGACACGCCTTAAACTTTACAGATATCTTACGAGCATTAAAGTTATATAACTTGCATATTCGTTAAACAAAGCACCAACCAAACGTAACATAATTGGTATATTTTAAATATTAATTATCTTATGAAGAAATTTAAACCATTTAAGAGGTTTCGGCTTTTTTGAAGTCGACTTTCTTTTATGCAACTGCATGTTGCATTCTTGTATATCGAGTGCAGATGCAGTTTTGTGTAACACCTTTCCCCCCTTTTTGCATACTTACGAAGGATAACGTGTCGAAAAAGTTTTAGAAATACAAGCGCAATAGGAAAAGTAAATTATTGTATTTACTTTTCCTGCTAACCCGAAGTACTGTATTTGTGAAAAAAATTACCCTCTGAAATTTTCATTTTTTTCAGGCTGTAGGGTTTTTAGAGCACAAAAAATATATTTTTCTATTTTCCAACATCATAATAAATAATATTAAATATCGCAAAAATAATAATCTAGCCATACGTCTCAAAAAAGATTCATTTCTGTTTACGCATCAAGAGATTTTTTTCTGCATACCTGACAATTTTTAGTGTTCCGTACGGAACACTTATAAGATCACTTCGGTGTCTGTCTGTCTGTCACACCCGATTTTCTCCGAAACTATTTGTCATAGAAACTTGAAATTTGGTAATAATATAGGAATTGATGGCCTCATCAGAGCCATATAGTTTTGAAAGTTAAATTTTGACTTAAGGGGTTAATTTTTGGGGGGTGAAATCGGAAGTGAAAAAAAAATTTTTTTACTGGGTCATCGAGTGTGGTGTCAAATGAAAGGTTGTGAAAACACGAGTAAAATATATATATATATATATATATATATATATATATATATATATAATGTAATACTTGCGCGTACTTTTCTTTGTATTATTTTCAAAAAATCGCGAAAAATCGCTGTCCCGCGCCTTATCTCGAAAAGTACTTATCAAAAAATTTTGAAAAAATCCTGGAATATTCTCCACGGGGGGTAGATTGAACGAAAATTATCACGAGTGCATTACCTTTAATAATTTATCTGGTATTTAAAAAAAACAAAAATTTCAAGGTCATCAGATTTCAGTAAAGATTGGAAACAAACTTTGTTGAAAACTCATTTGGGGTGTGTTTTGTGAAGTCACTGATCATTTTATACCACCGTAATATAAATTTTGACTTAAGGGGTTCGTTTTGAGGGGTGAAATCGGAAGTGAAAAAAAATTTTTTTTTTTTTTTTTTTTTTACTAGGTCATCGAGTGTGGTGTCAAATGAAAGCTTGTGAAAATACGAGTAAAAAATATATATATAATGTAATACTTGCGCACACTTTTCTTCGTATTACTTTTAAAAAATCGCTGTCCCCTACCTTATCTCGAAAAGTACTTACCAAAAAATTTTGAAAAAATTCTGGAATATTCTCCACGAGGTATAGATTGAACGAAAATTATCACGAGTGCATAAAAAAAAAAAAAAAATTCAAGGTCACCAGTTTTCAGTAAAGATTGGAAACAAACTTTGCCGAAAACTCATTTGGGGTGTGTTTTGTGAAGTCACTGATCATTTTATACCACTCTAACAGAAATTTTTATTTTGAAAACAATCAACGTACGGAACACTAATTGTGCAAGTTCAACTTGCACTTGACCGGTTTTTTTAATCATTAAATACTTTTTTTATTCAAACAAGGTAAATTTCTAATTTTTCTTGTTAATATTTCACCATAAAGTGGATTGAATTAAGCATATCTGGAAGAAAAGTACAGAGTAAATCTTTTTACCAATTTTTTTTCTAATTTTTATTTCCTGTGTCGTGTTCAGCTTTTTTGACCGCTTGATGGTCTTCGAACTTCGTGCCTCGTTGTCGTGCCATGTTGTAAATACGAGGCAGGTTTGAAAAGTCCGTGCAAAAATAAAAACTACTTATGTGTTTGGGGTAAAAACCTTTTTTATTTTTCGACATAGTCTCCTTTTAGGCTTATACACTTCTTCCAACGATGTTCTAGTTTGTTGATCCCTTCCGAATAATAGGATTTGTCCAAGTCTGCAAAATATCCATTAGTGTCTGCAATCACCTCCTCGTTTGAATAAAATCTTTGTCCCGCCAGCCATTTCTTCAAATTGGGGAACAAATAGTAGTCCGAGGGAGCCAAGTCTGGAGAATAGGGGGGATGTGAAACGAGTTGGAATCCTATTTCCATTAATTTTGCGACCACAACTGCTGAGGTGTGTGTGGCTGGTGCGTTTGTCGTGATGGAAAAGGACTTTCTTGTGGGCCAATCGCGGGCGTTTTTCTGGCAGCTCGGTTTTCAAACGGTCCAATAACGATGAATAATATTCACCTGTAATAGTTTTAACCCTTTTCCAGATAGTCGATGAGGATTATCCCTTGCGAATCCCAAAAGACAGTCGCCATAACCTTTCCGGCCGAAGGAACGGTCTTCGCCTTTTTTGGTGCAGATTCCCCCTTGGTAACCCATTGTTTAGATTGTTGTTTGGTCTCAGGAGTATAGTAATGTATCCATGTTTCATCCACAGTGCCGAAACGACGCTTAAAGTCCTCCGGATTCTTCTGGAACAGCTGCAAACCATCCTTGCAACACTTCACACGGTTCCGTTTTTGGTCAAGTGTGAGCAATCGCGGCACCCATCTTGCGGATAGCTTTCTCATGTCCAAATGTTTATGCAAAATATTATGTA
Organism: Pachyrhynchus sulphureomaculatus; assembly: GCA_019049505.1. NCBI lineage: Eukaryota > Metazoa > Arthropoda > Insecta > Coleoptera > Curculionidae > Pachyrhynchus > Pachyrhynchus sulphureomaculatus. The sequence goes on from CM032451.1 coordinate 14,178,457, forward strand.
CCCGTTCAGTCGAGATGCCCACAGCACTAGCAATCTCACGCACCTTAACTCTTCTGTTATCCATCACCATATCATGGATTTGATCAATGATTTCTGGAGTCATAACCTCCACAGGCCGTCCAGAACGTTCAGCGTCACTTGTGCCCATATGGCCAGTCCGAAAATTTTGAAACCACTTATAAACTGTTCTAATCGAAGGTGCAGAGTCACCATAATGTTTATCAAGCTTCTCTTTAGTCTCCTGAGGCGTTTTGCCTTTCATAAAGTAATGTTTAATCACCACCGTCCATTTCTTGAAAATCACTCGACTTCCTTGATTCACACGAATGCCAAACATAAAGAAATAGACCAATATGGCTGAAACTTGGTGTGCGTTCATTCAAGAGATGCTACTAACTAAACATGACCTCGATACGCGCCGGTGGTGCCATCTCTCGGACTTTGCACGGACAAACCAGCCTCGTATGCAGTAAAAAAATCGAAATAGACTTGAAAAATGTAAATTTATTGTTTCACATTACATGATACGAGAACTATACAAATGTAGCAATAAAAACCCATTTTAAATGTTCAACAGACAGGGCGAATGAACTAAATCTAAATATAATATTATACAAAGTAAAAAATAAATATAAATAATAAGGTATTTTATTACTTTATTTAAAGATGAACATATAATAATAATAATAATGTAGGTACATATTATAAAAATTTATATACGTAGTAAACAGCATAATAAAACATACATTTTAAATTTGATACATACAGGGCGATGCAACTAAGTAAGCGGAAATATGCAAATATTGCAAAAGACAGGGTCGCCGTTAGTTATAAAAACAATAAACTACCAAATGTTTCTCAAAATTCTCCATTAAAAAGTTTTGTCTTCTATCGTTGTATAAAAATTTATAAATTGAGAAACTCCTTTCCGCATCGACTGATGTAATAGGGGCGTTTTTAAAATTATTTAATAGCATAGGATCTAAATCAATGGAATCAGTAAAGTCCCCCTTTAAAACATTACCTACTTGGCTGACAAATTGAAACGCACTATTTTTTTTCCATAACATTCTGAAATTTTTGAAAAATTTTGCTCCCAATTTTACCTGCGACATTTTCAAAAGCGACCTCACATTATTTTATTAGTTGAACACTTCGGGTTAATGGCGAATTAGATTCTTCCATTTGAGTTATGGTTTTAGAAACAAAGCTAGAATTTATTTTAAGAAAGGAAAGTTGTTGTTTTATCTCCTTGTTTTTAAATAATCGTTTAAGTTCTGTAAGGGGATATTCGTCTGATAATTCTGCAATTAGATCATCTAGTTGACAGAAGTTGTCGCAATAAAAAAATGTTGCTTCCAACCAAGTGCCCCATCTTGTAATAACAGGCTGAGATGGAAGAGGAGTGTTTGGTAGTTTTTCTTTGTAGAACTGAATCCTTAAAGGCGCTTTAAGGAAGATTTAGATTTAGAAATTAAGCTATTCACAAGCGGAAAATGATTCCTACTTTCCTCAGCAACCCTATTTAAAGCATGAGCCAGACATGTTATATGTATTAAGTTTGGATAAAAAATTTTCAAATTTTGCCCGGCCTTTATCATGTACGGTGCTGCATCTGACAAAATAAGCAAAAAATTATCTCGTGGCACAGGCGTAGGAAGAAAAAACTTCGATAGTTCCTCTTGAACAAATCTGGGCACTGTCAATGCATTTTTTTTTTTTAACTGTTTGGAAGCAATCAGATAAGATTTTAGCAAAAAATATCGTCGCTAAGAACTCCAATCAATAAATGCGCAATATACCGTCCTCTTGAATCGGTGGTTTCATCAATACATATGTAAAAATGTTCGTTGTGAATTTTACCTTTAATTTCCTCAATTACCTGCGAATACAAGTAGTTTACGTCGTTTCTTTTCCGTTTTTGTTGTTTCACCTGGGATATTAAATTTGCAATACCTCTGGAGGAAGTAAAGTTTTGATTACGTAGTTTCGATAACGGAATGTTTGATGTCATCGTTGCACGGCATAGATCTCGGTTAAAGATGTCTTGTTTATTTAGCTCTTTATTTTTGTACGTTGGTTGGAAACATTGCATTAATGTGTGTTGTGGCCTATCTCCAGGTTTCGTCTTACTCAATTTGGCAATATGGCAAGCAGTTTTCACGTGTTGCTCTATTTGAAATTTTTTATCGCATGGTATCTGCAATAAAAAAAAGAAAATTTAATTAAAATCCCAAGGAAAAAATTCGTTAAATAGAAAACTAGGTGCTTAGGGCAGGCAGGCATTTTGTTCGTTAAATGGAACAAAAACAACTTAAATAACATTGAAAATAGCATCAACGGCAAAATCCTGACAAAAATTTCGTTATGTTTAAATATTAAACGAAAATGAAATACCCTGTATATTCAATAGGTATTCATAAATTATACTTACAATTTTACCACATGCAGAACAGTAGATTTTTCCCATATCTATTCTTAGTTCTTAGTATGGTTTAATCCACACTGACACACTACTGGCTTTGGGCATTTCACTGTAGTAAAATACGACTCACAATATAAAAAGCACAAATCGACGTAACCACTTTAAAAGCACAACCAAAAATGAAATCTAATAAATTAATAATACAAGTATGCTCTGATGGCCGTCTGGGGTTTACTGACTGGTTTTTTACTGACCATAAAATAATAAAATTTATTTGGGGAAAACCACCGGCGCGGCGGCGGCGGCCTAAACATTGACCCTTATTCCGAAAAATGAATGAAAACGCCAGCCAAAGACCTACATTATTATAAATTCCTTCAAATATGCACATATATGCTATTTTTAAAGCATTTATTCAAATATTTAGAAAAAATGCATAAAATATGCAAAATATGCAATATATGCGCTTTGCATATTTGGGTGTCCTTAGTACTCACTGTTCACAGTACGTTGATCTTCTAAATAATCACAATAAATTGGGCCTTAAAAATCCTAGAACACCGTTAACATCATTTTGCCGGCAGCCCATAGGCTGGAATAAAATGTGGACTATTGTCGGCAATATCTCCATTATTGTTTCTCTTTATTACCGTGACGAAGAAAGACTTGTGCCGGACGACGTCAGACCTTAAATGTAACACATCCAAGGATAAGATCATACTAATGTGAAATTAGTTGCTCAATATAAATGGTCCGAAGTTTGGAACTATCAAAGTCGTTGAAAATGGCCGTAATTTCCTATTAAAATTAGGATGTTTTTCTCGCCCGTGCTCAATCTTCGAATCCCTTTATTCTCTGGTATTCCGCAGGAGTGCGAAGATCAATATGAAATAAAATTGGCAGTCCTATCGGACGTGCAATACTTCTGGACTTCTGTCTACTTATTTCAACATTACCGCCCCCCCCCCACTAGGATAAATATAAATCCAACCCTGTTCCAATGATCCATAATGGCTAAATTAATTTACCATTGGAATTTATGGAGTTTTACCATCATAATGGTGATATAAGGTCACGCATGATACTTTAAAACAGACCATACCCTTAAAAGTGGTTATTAAAAATGAAAACTGATTAATCGATAATCTGTTTTATTAATTTTACATTGTCAATAGCGCTGTATTTATTCTTATGGTACTTATTACTCAAGCACTATATCTTAAAGTGGACGTTATTTCAGACAATCACCAGATTTCCCCCATTCTTTAACATAAGTTATTACTTTATTGCAACAGTGGTACTACCCGACCTCACATGAGTGATAGTAGTGCATCTCCATGGTACCTATTGTACTGTCGTACGTTACATCAGGTACCAACTGTGTGGAGAGAAGGTTTTGTTGTGGTTCTCAGATAAGTGTCTCGTAGTTCTCTGTAGTTTTTTTTTTGTTTTGGATATTGTGGGTAAGTTTATAACGGCTAATTTTTTTTTGTAAATAAATCAATTTAAATATGTTATATTAGTTAATTTTTTTTTAATAAATAAAATTAACTGAATTTTTCTAATTCATTGATAAAAATATTGGTTTATGGACGTGTCCTAAAAAAAAAATGCTTCAAATTTCGTAATATCGCTTCAGCGATATGTCGAGTTCAGTTTTAACAAAAACAGTATATAGATAGAAATATCACGTTTCACTTATATATATATATATATATATATATATATATATATATATATGTATATATATATATATATATAATATATATATATATATATATATATATATATATATATATATATATATATATATATATATATATATATATATATATATATATATATATATATATATATATATATATATGTATATATATATATATATATATATATATATATATATATATATATATATATATATATATATATATATATATATATATATATATATATATATATATATATATATATATATATATATATATATATATATGCATATATATATATATATATATATATATATATATATATATATATATATATATATATATATATATATATATATATATATATATATATATATATATATATATATATATATATATATATATATATATATATATATGTGTATACATACAGTGGCGAACAAAAAATATGGAAACATTTTCTTAATAAAAAATATAAAACACTATCCTTTAGGAATAAAAAAAACTAGTCTTGTTTTGTTGACAATTTCTTTATAGAATTTTATTATTGACTATAAAAACTTGGTTTACCTTTTCTGGTAGATAAGGTTTTTAAGAAACGCGTTTTGTCCTTATCGAAAACATTGATATAATTTTATCATTCTGCTTTAAAAGTACGTTATTGTTGAAACGAAGTAATTTAGTAGCATTGTTTAAGAGTGCGGTTTTTGCTAAAATGCCAAAGTGCAAATATTACAGTTCAGATCTGAAACATAAAATTATTTCTCTGTATCAAAGTGGAAAGAAGCAAATGCAAATAGTAAAATCTTTAAACATGCATAGGGGACTGTCAGCAAAATTGTTAAGAAGTTCTCGAGAAGGGGCACTGTTGATTCGGCATTTAAAAGTGGTAGACCTCGAAAAACAAGTAAGAGAGTAGACAAAATTATAATTCGAAAAGCAAAAAATGATCCCAAGAAAACTGCTGTTGATATTAATAAAGAACTAAGGCAGGGATATCAGGGTGTATTGATGTCAGACATAACTATTAGGCGTCGTCTGTTATCTGAAAATCTTCATGGTAGGCGTGCTGTTAAAAAGCCACACAGAAAAGAAAGATTGAAATTTGCTAAGGAACATAGACTGGACTCAAAATCAGTGGTCTCTAGTAATCGTTAGTGGCGAAAGTAGGTTCAATCTTTTTGGAAGTGATTCTACTGGTTATGTAAGAAGACCAGTTGGTCTAAGATATGACCCAAAGTGCCTTGTACCTACTGTCAAACATGGTGGGAATATCATGGTATGGGGTTGTTTTCGACGGTCTGGTACGGGGCCATTGGCAAAGATAAATGGCTGAATGGATGCTCAAATATATCTTGAGATATTATAAAATAATTTGAACCCTTTAGAAGAAGATTTGCCACTGTCATAGATTTTTCAACAAGACAGTGACCCAAAACACACATCTCGCTTGGCTAAGAATTGGTTTTTTGAACAAAGGATTCGGGTGATGCGCTGGCCTTCACACTCTCCTGATTTGAACCCGATAGAGAATCTTTGGCACTATCTGGATAAACAAATTAGGAAAAGAAAATATAAAAAACCGGGACGAACTTTGGATCGCATTAAAACAAGAATGGGAAAAAATACCGCCCGATTTTTGTGCTAGGCTTATTGACTCTATGGGCAGAAGATCTCAAGCAGTGATTAATGCAGAATGATATCCCACTAAATATTAAATATTTTCGACATCTTAGTCGTCTTAGTGGAATTTTTATTTTATAACAAAAATGTTTCCATACTTCTGTTTGTGCATAATTTTGTTACGTTAAAAACTAAGCACATTTCTAATAAACAATAACTGTTTTAGTCTTCAAAATGTTTGTTAGCATGTATACGATTAAAGAATACGTATTGTAATTGTAAACCGTTTAAATGTTAAGACTAGAGATGGGAATTTCAATGTTTCCATACTTTTGTTCGCCACTGTATATATACCATCTATATATATATATATATATATATATATATATATATATATATATATATATATATATATATATATATATATATATGTTAGTTTTTGCTTAAAGTTAAACTGTTTTGAAGAATTTCGACAACAATCATTTTTATTAACAATTACAATCAGACATCTAACAAAACTGGCCGTCAATCTGGGCTCTCTAAACTATAATTTATGCCTACTAAAATATCTCTGTCACATAAACCGCATTACTCTGTACCAATATATGGATTACATAAACACATTTTAGTAATATATGGCCATATATCAGTACATAAAATAAACTCAGTGGTTTATCATTTGATACCGTAAATAAATAGTGACTTAAGTATAATTTAATCTACGTAATGTAAATTGCCTGCCTGAAAGCAATTATAATAATTTATATTATATTTCTTATATTACATCGTTCGGCTATCCTGCAAATTCCTTGTTTTTGACCAGGCCAGGATTGGGAGTTTTCCATACAGAAATGCTGACAAATAACATGAACAAAAAACGGATTATTCAATGACAGTGAAATCTACACTACTTTTCAACGCAGTTTCCATCAACATTTAGGCACTTTTCCCATCGTTCCGTAAGCTTCCGAATTCCTGTAGAGTAGAATTGTTCACTTTGCTGTCTGAGCTAGCAGTATATAACTTTTTTGACCGCTTTGTTGTATTCGAACTTGGTTCCACGTAAAAAGTCTTTGAGCGGGCCGAATAGACAAAAATCGGATGGTGCGAGGTCGGGACTATAAGATGAATGTGGCTCTCAAACTCCTCCTAAACCAACTTTTCGATCATGTCTCGCATTTTCTGAGCGGTACGAGGGCGGGCGTTAAGCGTAAACTCAGACAAACTAAAACTTTGGCGAAACGTCTACAATTCCCAAGTCAGAATAACACTACTCAACGGATGTACTCCCGAACCCACAAGGAAACTCATTTTTCCGTCCATGAATTCCTACGCACTATTTAGTATTTATTTTAGAACTGTGTGTTTGCAAGCAGAGATTTTTTTCTAGGAAGAGGAAGGGACGGAAAACGGCTCATTGACGATTTCGACGAAAAAAATCATGTTTTATCTAAAAAAAAAATGGATCGCTGGGAAGCGATATGCCGAAAAAAAAAACGATGATCGAGAGTGGGGGAGCTTCTCAAAGAAAAAATACGCTTTTACGTAAAAAGAGGCATTCAGAAAAAAAGTTCGGCGTAGGGGTGCAATGCGACCCCCGCCCTCCCCCTTTAATGCACCACTGTGGTAAAAATTGAGGAAGGCTGGCATATAAGTGGCCATGACATAGCCAAGGAACTAAACATCCATCACCAAACAGTTTTAAACTATTTGGATAATGCTGGCTATAAAAAGAAGCCTGATGTGGTGGCGCATGTTTTGATGCCATTTCTGGAAAGGTTGATCACGGATGATGAAAAGTGGATCACGTACGATAATAAAGTGCGAAAAAGATCGGGGTCGAAAAAGGATAAAGCTCTATAAACGATGACAAAGCCCAGATTGACGCCAAGAAAAGTGACGCTGTGTATTTGGTGGAACTGGAAGGGAATCGTGCATCATGAGCTGCTGTAGCTTTGCTAAAGGACGGATTTTGTACTCTACTGTCAGCAACTGACAAGACTGAAGCAAGCAAACGAAAAAATCAACTAGAACTATTGAACAGGAAGGGCGTCGTCTGCCACTGTGATAGCGGCAGACTATACAGATCTTGAATGTCTCGACAAAAATTGAGAGAGCTTGGCTGGGCAGTTTTATTGCATTCACTGTATAGACCAGACCTTGCACTATCAAACTACTAGTTTCGATCACTGCAGAACTCCCTGAAGCGTGTTAAGTTAGTTTGAAAAAAGACCTGGGAAAACTACGTGTCACAATTGTTGGTCTAGAAACCACAGAAGTTCTACAGTATTTTGCATTTACTTGTCTCAAAAAGACTTCAAGATAACGTAAAATATAGTAGTAACTGTCTTCAATGTGGTCAAGAAAAGTAAATTTAATTAGCAAAATTAATATACCCATTTGGTTTTATTAGTTAAGATTGCACGCATAGTCATTTAGTAACTGTATACAAATATATTTTTATTATCTAATGGTGTAACGCTTCATCTCGAAATTTACCTTGAAATTTTAGGAAAACAGATGGGTCTCGGGTTAATGGGACGACATTTTTAAATAAGTAAATATTGCTTAGTTTTTGAGATATGTCTATTTGATGTAACACAGTTTTATATAACATAATAAGATGTAAAGCATATTACTATCTAAGAAATGTATATCATTAAAATAAAAACCTAATCAAATAATATATACGAGGCGCGTTATTAAAGTAAGTATCATTTTGATATTAAAAAAACACGAGGCCATTTTTTTTTAACATTTTTATTTTTACCTGAACGTCCGGGTTTTAATCTATTTTTCAACGTAATTTCGACCTATATTAAGGCACTCGTCGTATCGTAAGACCAGCTTGTGTATTCCATCACAGAAATCTACAGTCTGGTTTGCTAATCACTGCAGCACAGCCGTTTTGGCGTCGTCGTCGGCATAGTAACGCTGACCGCCAAGGTGCTTCTTTGAGTGCGGGAACAAATGGTAGTCACTGGGCGTAAAGCATCTGTTTCCTTGAACTTTTTCGCTCATTAATGATGGACGGTCGCACACTTAGTCTATTATCGTGCATGTTTGTACAGCCATCTTTAGATGCTCTAAACCATTTTCGCTATACTATCGCTTATTGCGTTTTCACCATACACTTCAGTAATCTGTTGATGAATTTCGGCCACTTTCACGTCTCTTGCATTTAAGAAATCAATTACAGCGCGTATTTTACAATCCGCGGGATTTTTAAACACGCACAAATAAACGTAAACTTGGACGAATGCTTCGGTAATGGCGACTGTGGCTAGCCAATAGATGCAGGTACTGAGCGTCGCAGCCATATCTGTTGCAGCATATCAACAAGCACAATAGGGTATTGCTCTCTACTACTGATGGGAATGGAGAGGCCACAAACGGCACCTAACGATAAGACTTCCAAGATTCTGTGAGTTTAAGAAGATGAACATAGATATTTTAGTAATAAGCGAGACGAAGAAAAAGGGAAGTGGAATAGAAGAAATAGATGAAGTGATGCATTGTTGGAGTGGAGTAAAGAAGGAAGAAAGAGCAAAGGCCGGAGTTGGAATATTGGTAAAAAAGAAGTGGAAAAACAAAATAACATCTTAGGAATCCATCAATGAAAGAATCATAAAACTAAATATAACAATGCTAGGAAAAGACATGGTAATATTGGGAGTATACGGCCCAACAGAAGACAGCACTATAAGAGAAAAAGATAATTTCATGGAAACACTAGAAATAGAAACACAAAAAGTAAAGAAAAACCAAAAATTAATAATAATGGGAGATCTGAATGGGACAACAGGAAGGAAAACAAAGGACAATACCGTAGGAGCATTCGGAGAAGACATTACTAACGACAAGGGAGAGAGACTAATAGAGTTGTGTGAACTAAACGGCCTCAAAATAACAAACGGATTCTACAAACACAAAGACATCCACAAATATACTTGGATGCAAGAAACGCGAAACTTAAAATCAATAATAGACTACATTATAATTAAAAACGATACCACTATCAAAATAAAAGACGTAAGAGTAAAGAGAAGGGCAGAATGTGGAACAGACCATAGACTATTAATAGCAAATATAAAAGTACCGTGGTACAAGACAATAAAGCAAAAAGAAAAAATAGATAAAGAAAACAGAAATACTAATGAGATAACAGAAAAAGCAGACAAAGAAATAAAATACAAAATACACTTACTGCAAGACGAAACGATAAGAGATCTATATAGACGACGATTAGATAAAAAATTAAATGAATTTAACTACGACAACCTCCAACAGATGTATGACCACATAAAAGAATGCATCAAACAGGCGTCCCTAGAAGTATTAGGTAAAGAAGACAACGAGAATGAGAAACATAAAATTAGAATCTGTGAAAAAACCAAAGAATCTATAAAGGAGAAAAAAATACTATACGAAAAATGGCTGAATTCAAAATCAGAAGAAGATCTACAGAAATATAAAGAGAAAAATGCAGAAACGAGGAGGATGATAAACAAAGAAAAGAACGAGAGATGGGAAAAATCGTGCGAACATGTAGAACAGTATATCGGAGGAACTAGAAGTACAGAGTCATGGAGAATAATTAAAGAATTAAGGACTAACAATAGAGAGAAGACGTATATAGAGTACATCCCAGAAAGCGAGTGGGAAGAATATTATAAGAAGCTGCTAACAGAAGATAGACAAGAATTCCAAGAAGAGAACCCTGAAGAAGAACAGAATAAGGAAATAAAAGAGATAGAACTAAGCTATGAAGAAGTAAAGAAGACAATAAAAACACTCAAAAATAATAAATCTGCAGGGCCTGGGGGTGTAGTGAATGAAATGATTAAGTACGGGTCTAATAAATTACATCGAATGCTGAGAAACATGTTCCACAGAGCGATAAATGGAGAAAAAATACCAGAGGAATGGTCAAAAGCTTATATACTATCCATATTTAAAAAGGGATACCGCAGAAAATGCACAAACTATAGAGGCCTAAGCATAATATCGAGTATGGGACGTTTGTACGGAAAAATTATTAAAAATATCATGGAGGAATATATAAAAGGAAAAATTGGAGAAGACCAAGTAGGCTTTACGGCCGGAAAATCATGTATAGACCACATATACACTATAAAACAAACAATGGAAAAAAAACTGGCAAAGACTAGAGAAATTCATCTAGCCTTCATAGACATAAGAAAGGCCTATGACTCAGTACCAAGACAAAGATTATGGAACGCAATGAAAGAAATAGGCATTGACAAAGAACTAATATACGCAGTAAAAGCCCTCTACGAAAACAACACAGTGAACATAAAAATAGGACATAAAATAGGGAAGAGACTCCAAGCATTAAAATGCCTATTACAAGGATGCTCTACATCCCCAACACTATTCAAAATATACCTCGAACAAACAATAAAAAAATGGAAGCAAAAATGTAGTGGAATGGGAGTCCCAATACGAGAAGATTACTTATATACTCTAAGTTTCGCAGACGACCAAGTAATCATAGGGCAAGATGAGAAAGACCTCAGTTATATGGTAAGAAAACTGAAAGAAGAATACACTAAAGCAGGATTAGCAATAAACTTTGATAAAACGGAATATCTAACAACAAAGGAGGGAAACGTGGAGAATCTAGAAGTAGATAACGAAACAATAATCAAAGGAACCGATAGATTTAAATATCTAGGAACCATCATTTCAAAAAATGCAACATCAGAAGAAGAGATTAAAGCTAGATTAGGACAAACGCAAACATGCATAAGACAATTAAATTCGATCCTGTGGGACAAGCACATTACAAAGAGAAACAAAACATGCATATACAAATCAATAATACAAAGCATAATGACATACGGGTCAGAAACATGGACGATCAACAAAAGAAATAAATCTAAAATTAACGCGGTAGAGATGGAGTATTGGAGAAGATGTTGTAGAGTGACACGTATGGAGAGAATAACCAATGAAGAAATAAGAAGCAGAATGAACATCAAAGAGAACGCAATAAATACCATTGAAGAAAAACGATTAAAATGGTATGGACACATAAGACGAAGCGAAGATAATAGGTGGATAAAAAAAATAACGGAGTGGAGCCCTATAGGGAGAAGAAAAAGAGGAAGGCCCAGACGATCGTGGAGAGACGATATGGACGAGGCTATGGACGACAGGGGTCTAACAGATGGAGACTGGGAAGATAGAAACGGATGGAATCAAAGGCTGAGAGAAGGAAGACAGCGTCAGCTGTAGAAAATCCTTGTTATATATATATAATAAAAAAGTTATAAAATTTTACGCAGAATTTAGAAATAAATTAGAAAATAGGATGTTTCATTTAAAAAAACATATGTTATATCGACCACACTTTTTTGAAGTACCCTGTATACTCAAAAATAATTTTAAACTGTGCACCTTAATATTCTCTAAAACTATTGTGTTTAACATTTTTTCGTCATTCCCGAAACAAATGAGATAATGAACTTTACTCTATAGGTGACTCACCCTGTACATCTATTATTTCTCAATAATAATTATATATTCGTAATAATTTACCATTTTTGATAAAATAAAAAAAAAGAACAAACTTCTACACAATATGTAGGATATCATGTATAAAATTAACCCACATTTTTAATTTTACGATAATTATATATTACGTATCAGTAGACATACCACTGGTTCATAATTAGCAAGAACCCGACAATCGAGCACCCACCTTGACATTGAATCAGAATCACTTTCACTGGGTCATTACTAGTCGGTGTTCTATAATTTATCGCGTATTAAACGTTCAAATTTGAATTGAAAACTAATGAAAACAGGATTAAAGCGTGGCTCATTGATATTTTTACATATATTCTCATTATCACTGACATTAAAATATATTGGGGTACCCTCATGGTACAAGAACCTTTTTACCCCCTAAATTTTTTTTTGCCATACTTCAATTACACAGGACCACAAAAATGTTTTTTAATGTGCCGAAGAGCAAACCAGCTCTCTTATATGTTTTCGAGGTCGCTGAAAACGAATTCAGTTTTAGTTTTGCTCTATCACCTCTCATTTGTGTCTTAACCTCAAAAAACGGTATTTTAGAGGTTTTGAAGACATGTACAGGGTGAGTCAACGACAGAGTAAAGTTTATTACCTCATTTGTTTCGGCAATGACGATATAACATATGTTTTTTTTTAAACATCCCATTTTCTAATTATTTTTAAATTCTGCGTAAAATTTTGTAACTTTTTTATTAATAATGTTATATACCTAAACATAGTAGTTTTTCTAATATTTTAATTTAAAAAAAAATACTAGTTTTTCAGTTTTGTAAAAAATTGCCTGTAGCGGTATTGTTTCTGAAGGTGGAATACTCATAATTGGTTTTGTAAAATCTATCAGAAAAAATAATAATATACAGGGTATGCTATTTAAAAAATTTGAGATTTTTCAATAGTCAAAATGCATAAATTTATTTTGAACACCCTGTAGCATCTAACTCAAATATCTTTACATATGTCTTTTTTTTCATCTCTATGGAACGTTCATACCAATTATGAGTATTCCACCTTCAGAAACAATGACGCTACTGGCAATTTATTACAAAACTGAAACCTAGTATTGTAAAAAAAAAATTGAAATATTAGAAAAATTACTTGGTTTAGGTATATAACATTATTAGTAAAAAAGTTATAAAATTTTATGCAGATTTTAAAAATAAATTAGAAAATAGAATGTTCCATTTAAAAAAAACATATGTTATATCGGACACACTTTTTTGAAATGCCCTGTATACTCAAAGATAATTTTAAACTGTGCACCTTAACATTCCCTAAAACTATTGTATTTAACATTGAAATGAGATAATGAACTTTAGTCTATCGTTGACTCACTCTGTACAATACTCGGGTGAAACGTGGATTTTATGTATCGAATGACCAAGACTATATGCCTGTGGCTTAGTAGGCTTCCATAAACCCAAAACCATCCAACCCCATAAATCCAAAACACCATGAACCTAGGTATGAAGGCATGTATAACCATGGAACTCGAGGGAAATGTGGATCTTATGAATCAGATGACAAGACAAGTGAGCTAAACTAGCAGATTCACATAATCACATAACGCCATAATCCCCTAACTCCATACCCTTGAACCCAATAGCCCTGTAACCACAAAACTCTCAGAGTGTAGACCCCTGTAACCCCAGGCGTGCAGACTTCTATATAATCACAAATTCCTGTGCTTGCAGACCCATATAACCATATAACCTGATAATCCCATAACCTTATAATCCCATAGCCTTGAACCGAATAACCCAGTAGTCACATAACCCTAGGCATGAAAACTTCCATATAACCAAGTAAGCAGACCTCCAGTAACTACGTAATAGAGACGACAAGAAAGTCAAGATAGCAGATGAATATATATATGTATATATATATATATATATATATATATATATATATATATGTATATATATATATATATATATATATATATATATATATATATATATATATATATATATATATATATATAATTTTGGGGTTATTATTTTCAAAATAAGCCGTTAGGGAACTCTTCCCTATTTAATCACGAACATTTATGACCAAAAAAAAAAAATCAAATCGGATGAAAACTGAGATCTGTAGAGAATTTTGAAACAAGCATGTTTAAATACCCTAGTGTGCGCCGGTCAAGTGGTACACCTTCTTCTTCCTGATCTCTCTGTAAAGGCACCAGTCTCTTGGTAACGTCTGTGGACTCTGGAGACAGCTGACTGGCTGGTACAGTTGCGCAACGACTACATGTTGGCTATGCCCTTCTTGCAATAGGGCAATGACTTGTGCCGTTTCTTCCGGGGTGGTACCCATTTTCCGATGACGTAATTAGTGAGCAGGTATAGTAGAAATGTTGAAGGTTCAAGAATAATGCATGTGTTTTTTTAGGGATGCATAGCAGGCAACGGGTACGTTGCTGAGCGAGCAAAAATGGTTCTATTGAGTAAAACCGTTTTAGTCAGTAAAACTTTTTGGAAATTCAAATGTTTTTGATATTATTGAGTAGAAAATCAGCATTCTAATGATACCAAAAATAATACCATTGTTTCAAAATTAAATTCAAGGATTTGAGTGAAATGAAGCAAAATCATTTGAGTCTTAGAAAAAACAGCCGCCAGGGTTTTGATAGCGTTAAATTTTACTTGGTTACTGTCACCCCGAGATAGAATTTCTTCCAGGTCTTAAGTTGAACGACTTCCTGCAGTTTGCAGATATTTGCATAAGTAACCGATATTCGAGCGTTCAGAGTGTATGAAGAAATAAGTTTACTCTCATCTGTAAAGCTGTAGACTGGATTCCTGGTAGAGATGTCAATATTGTAACTATCGGATACAAAGTACCCGTTACTCGTCCGGATCGGAAGTAGCGGGTAGTCGACAATAAATGTACATTGATGGCGACTGGGGTCTGCGACCAACCAAACTAAAACTACCAATGTCATACCGGCAGCGATAGATACCTACTCGTCTCCACGAAATATATCTCGTCTTCATCGATGGCGTTTAGTTTCGGTGCATTCGGTATGAATAGTAATGATTGACAAGAATGGGTGCGCGTATACAATTATAAATTATACATATATATGGTACATATACCCGAAATTAAACTGGATGATAAACACAAACGGAGCGCGCACAATTAGGAATGCAAGTCGCGCATGTGAAATATTTTATTAAATTTTGACATGATATATAAGTACACATTTTGTCGTTTATGAATATTGAATTGAAAATGAATATTTTTTAATTAATAAATTAATTGTACACAATAATAAATACATAAAGAATAAATCAGGAATTTTTAAAATATTTATTCCCTGGCTTTAGAAACAGTTTTAAATTAAAATAAGAATATATTTTTTTCATATAATACACAAATATAATACAGAAAATTATAAAAGTACCTATATACTCTCAATTCTTAAAAACAATGAAAATAAGTAAACGAATATTACAACAAAAATAAACTCTATAGCAACGGGAACTTTGACGCTATTTTTCATTTCTTAACACTCAACAAAAACCGATTACACTTGAGAAAAAACCGGTCAAGTGCAAGTTGAACTTGCACAATTAGTGTTCCGTACGATTGTTTTTAAAATAGAAAATTTTGTTAGGGTGGTATAAAATGATCAGTGACTTCACAAAACACACCCCAAATGAGTTTTCAATAAAGTTTGCTTCCAATCTTTACTGAAAACTGGTGACCTTGAAATTTTGTTTTTTTTTTCTATACCAGATAAATTATTAAAGGTAATGATAATTTTCGTTCAATCTATACCCCGTGGAGAATATTCCAGGATTTTTTCAAAATTTTTTGATCAGTACTTTTCGAGATAAGGTAGGGGACAGCGATTTTTCACGATTTTTTAAAAGTAATTTTTTTTTTTTTTTTTTTTTTTATTGGTCTAGCACACGTGCTGCAGGGAAGTCCCTAAAGCGCTCCAGGAGCGGCACGAGTGCGGAAAAAAAGCGATTCACGTTGTTCTTGAATCGCTGTAAATTGTACTCGGTGGGAAACACAGCGCTGGGCAAATTATTCCAAAGGGATGACGTTCTCCATATAAAAGATTGCTTGAAAAGCGTTGTACGCGGAGTAACAAGCTGAACCTCATACGGATGCGAAGCACCAGCGCGACGTGTATTTCTAACATGCACCGCTTTGGGAGGAATTAAGCGGGCTACATCCTTCGAACACTTTCCATGAAAATACTTGTAGAACAGACTCAAGTCGCCAACCGTTCTTCGATGTTCCAGCGAATCAAGGCCGCCGGTCAATTCCGGGTCCCCAATCAGACGGACCGCTCTTCTCTGAACAGAATTCAACAAATGCAGTGTATGTTTGGGAGCGGAGCCCCAAACGTGGGAGCAGTATTCCATAGTTGGTCGAATTTGGGCTTTGTAAAGAATTAACAGTTGTTGTGGGGTGTAAAGCTTTCTGGTTCTAAATAATATTCCCAACTTTTGAGAAGCTCTCCTTGCTATGCCTGCAACATGTTCATGCCAAGACATATTTGCTCCCAAACTAACGCCCAACAAATTGAGCGACGATGCTAGGGGAATGGAGTGCCCCGACATAACTATGTCGGGTTCAGCAACGTTAACTTTTTTAGAAAAAACTGCCGCTTGGGTTTTTGTAGCGTTAAATTCCACTTGGTTACTGTCACCCCAAGATAGAATTTCCTCCAGGTCTTTGTTGAGTTGAACGACCTCCTGCTGTCTGCGGACATTCGCCTGAGCAGCCGATGTCCGAGCGTTCAAGGTGAATGAAGAGACAAGCGTACTGTCATCTGCAAAGCTATAGATTGGATTCCCGGTCTTTGTCAGCAGATCGTTAATGTAAATGAGAAAAAGAGTAGGAGACAGTATGGAGCCCTGGGGCACACCAGCGTTGATAGTGAGGGTGTTAGAAAGAAATCCGTCGACCGCCACTCGTAAAGAACGCTCTCTGAGGAAACATGAGAGCCACAAACAGAACCTTTCAGACATACCATAAGAGCGCAACTTAGCCAACAGTCCATCGTGCCAAGCACGGTCGAATGCCTTGGATATGTCAAGAGCAACCGCTCGAGATTCTCCAAAGTGTTCAATTGCGTTGTTCCAAACATGTGTTACATAAGTCAGAAGATCTCCTGTTGATCTATGTTTACGAAAACCATATTGGTGATCGCTAATAATATTGAATCGTTCAAGATATTTTAGAAGATGCTCATTGATAACCTTTTCCATGACTTTCGATATTATTGAAAGCAGTGCAACTGGTCGGTAGTTATTTGGCAAGGTCTTCTTACCTTTTTTAGGTATCGGCTGAACCGTGGCACATTTCCAGCAGGACGGAAATATTCCCTTTCTGTAGGATAGGTTAAAAAGTCTACAGAAAACTGGTGTTAGTTCGCTTGCACAGTTTTTGAGAACTATGGCAGGTATTCCGTCAGCGCCAGAAGCCTTCTTGGTGTCTAGCTTCATTAAAATACGCTTTATGATGCGCTGTCTGAAGACAACATCGGGCATCCTTGACTGCAATATGGGAATAGTAGGTGGTGTTTTTCCTTGGAAATCGACAGTAGAATGTGAAGCAAAAAGTTCAGCCAACAAGTTCGCTCTCTCAACAGGTGTGGTTGCAATGGAATTATCTGGCCGTGTGAGTGGTGGTATGGTGGATTTGGTAAAATTTTGACTAACTGCCTTGGCGACTGCCCAAAAGGACCTGGAATTGTTGGGACAAGCGAGAAGTTTGTTTCTAATTCGTTGATTGTGTGCCTCCTTGGTTTCGTCGATAATTCCCTTGCATCTGTTCCGGGCATGAACAAAGATGTTTCGATTTACGGTGTTAGGATTTTCACGCCATTGTCGGTAGGCAATATGTTTAGAAGCAACAGCTTCTTTGCATTTTCGGTCGAACCAAGGCTTGCCGTTGGAGGAGCATTTCTTCGAAAAAGGGATGTATGCTTCCATACCAGCCAAAATAACATCGGAGACCTCCCTGGCGCAGTCAGATGGGTTATCGAATCGAAAACAAACGTCCATCCAAGGGAAAGTTCGAAAGTATTCCATGAGATCTTCCCATTTAGCAGATTTGTAGTGCCAAATCTTGCGCGGCCTAGGCGCCTCTCTGTCACTGATTGGCAGGATACTCGATGTCGAAAGCAGTTTATGGTCGGAAGAACCTAACGGCGGATTTACGGTGACCGTATAAATCTCCGGATTGGTGGTTAAAAACAGATCAAGAAGACTGGCGAACTCCCCGTCTCGATCAGGGATCCGTGTTGGTTCGTCAATAAGCTGAGTTAAGCCACAACTGATTGAGAATGATTCAGCTTCACGACCTTGTTCGTCGGTAGTATTTGAATATTTGAGCCAGTTGATATTGTGGACATTAAAGTCGCCCAGGATGGCAATTTCGGCACTTGGATAGTTACTTTGTAAATGATCGATGGTGTCTGCAAGAGAAGCGAAAAGTGTTCGAAAATTGGTATCACTTGGTGGTCGATACAGGATACAAATAAACCTTGTGGTTTGTTGAGTCGTTATTTTTAACCACATAACATCAAAGTTTGGGGGCTCCAGATCTTCTTCTCGTTGACAAGAGAGGTCGCTTCTGACAAAAAGACAGATTCCAAAGTTACGCCTAAATCGGGAATAGAAGTCGTACCCAGGATAAAGATAGTTGACCGTGCTGGTCGATGGACTGACCTTGGTTTCACATGAGAGCGAGTACATGAGGTTTATCTGATTGCAGGTGTTGATGCACTGAATTTATGTTCGAGTTTATACCTCGTATGTTGCAAAAATCTATCTTAAAATTTTGATGTCTGCAAGTCGACGCGTCCGAACTAGCCCCCACACGGAGATCCGAACGGGGGGCCATTCTACCTCCGGAACTTCTTGCATCCAGGCGCCTCATCGTGCTCTTTGGTCCCACAGTAGTTAATGTGGAATTTTCCTGTTCTGTCACATGTTTATCTTTGCCTTCTTTGGCTTTGATCCAGGGGGGGTGTTATTATTGGGTAGTTTGGGTTCTGACCAGATACTTTTCCAATGACCTGTGAGTTCTTGTTTGTTTGGTGGTTCGGTCACTGCTGTCTGTTTGCTTTGCATAGTTTTCTGGTAGAACTGTGTTTGGCTTCTTCGGAAGAGGTTGTTGGTATCTTTCCTCTCGTTTGGTTCTTTGTATCTACGAAGTCTTGCGGCATATACGGATAATTTTTGTTTCAGAGTATCCAGGATTTCTGGCAGTGTTCTGTCGGGAGACCCGGACTTGATCTTGTTTATACTCTGTGTGACTCGTTTGGACACGTTCCCGTTGATAAACTGGGTAAGGTGTCCTAGATATCTCCTGATGTTGTTGATTTGGTTTTCTATTCTTATTTGCCGTTTAAATTTTGGTTTTGTGCTGTTGGGATTTCTTTGTCGTTGCGGGAGTTTTTGATTAAATACTTCGTCTGTTACGTTTGGGATTGATGGTGGTGGGTCTAGGCGGCGAGTGATTCCCTTCTCAGTGGTTTCTTTGTCAGGACTTGTGCTTTTATCAGAGCAACGCATGGTGTGTTCGTTTGTTCCTGTAGTATAACTCATGCGTTGCCTTGATTTTCCCGCCTTGGTGGGTGTCGGCTTACTCGCCGGCACAACACTTTTGGCAGGTCCATTGTCAGTTGCCCGGTCTTCATCGTGTTGGTCGCGCTGCCATTTCCCGCGACGTCCTCGACCGTTACGTCGCTCGCCCGATGCTTCTTTTATTGGTCTACTGTTGTTTGGGATGTTTTTAGTGTTTTGTGGTGTCAGAAGCTCAAAGTGTCCCGACATTGGGTTGCCTGTTAGTAGAAGGTAAATAGTTTTCGATGTGTTTTCTTGTGCTTATTATTGTTGGCTTGTCCCTAAAAGTTATTTTTGTATCACTTGTTCTTCGTTGTTTTGAGAAGATATGAAAGTTGCTATTCTGGGTTTCCGAGAGGGCAAGTATCTCTAGGCTCGTTCCATAGGTGCCATTTTTCCTCATATAGTTATAGTAGTTATTGAAGTCTTTCATATCGTCGTCCTCTATTAGTGAAAATGTGTTAAGTTCCGACCAGTTTTGTTGTATATATCTTAGAGCAGCCTCTCGGAGTCTTTCATGATGGTTTTGGTGGCCATATAAGTGTAAGCTAACTGCACGGAAAAGGCAATTTCCATCACCTACAATGTCGGATCTGGTAAAACTATCGGGAGTAGTTTCAGCTGAGGCGGTTGGTTGGATCGTTTGTCGTTGTTGTTGTTGTTGTGGTGGTGCTGTAGCTGTTTGTACGACAGGGGTCCGCCTCCACAGCACCCTGCCATTATCACATACGAAGAAACGTGTGCGCAAGTATTACATTATATATATATATATATATATATATATATATATATATATATATATATATATATATATATATATACATATATATATATATATATATTTATTTTACTCGTGTTTTCACAAACTTTCATTTGACACCACATTCGATGACCTAGTAAAAAAATTTTTTTTCACTTCCGATTTCACCCCTCAAAACGAATCCCTTAAGTCAAAATTTATGTTACGGTGATATAAAATGATCAGTGACTTCACAAAACACACCCCAAATAAGTTTTCAACAAAGTTTATTTCCAATCTTTACTGAAAATTGATGACCTTGAAATTTCTGTTTTTTTATATACCAGATAAATTATTACAGATAATGCACTCGTGATAATTTTCGTTCAATCTACACCCCGTGGAGAATATTCCAGAATTTTTTCAAAATTTTTTGATAAGTACTTTCCGAGATAAGGCGGGTGGACAGCGATTTTTCGCGATTTTTTAAAAATAATACAAAGAAAAGTGCGTGCAAGTATTACATCATATATATATATATATATATATATATATATATATATATATATATATATATATATATATATATATTACTCGTGTTTTCACAAGCTTTCATTTGACACCACACTCGATTACCTAGTAAAAAATTTTTTTGATGAGGCCATCAATTCCTATATTATGACTTTCTATGACAAATAGTTTCATAGAAAATCGGGTGTGACAGACGGACAGACACCGAAGTGATCTTATAAGTGTTCCGTACGGAACACTAAAAATCAGTTTATTTACATGATTTCATTTGAGTCTGTTCAGTAATAATCTGGCCAGCCACCGACTAGTGTAGGTAGGTATGTTGGCAACTACGTGACGAGATCGATATTTTGTACCAGGTACAATGAAACGGGTACTTTTTTAAGAAATACCGGGTACCCTAAATACTCGAAAGTACCGATACTTTCCATCACTTATTCCTGGTACTTTCCAGCATTGGTAAATGTAAATTAGAACCAGAGTAGGAGACAGTACGGCGCCTTGGGGCACACCGAAGTTGATAGCGAGGGTATTAGAAAGAAATCCGTCGACTACCACCCGTAAAGAACGATCTCGGAGGAAAGAGATATCAAAAAAACTAAGGACATTCGAGAGATACACCTTAACCTAAATATTTTTTTCACAATTTCGGCGAACGAAAGAGAAATTAATTATTAAATAAATGTTTAACAGGTGAGTAGTGTCGCAATTCTGTAACCATATACCTTTTACAAAAAGTACTGTTCAATTAAAACGTCATTTAACTAAAGAAGAACATTTCACAACTTAAAAAGTCATTAAGAATTATTGAGAAATTGAGAATATTTGTTGTTAAATGATTTTTTAATAGTTAGTGTAAAGATTGTGACCTTTAGCGGTTATCTATTAATGTTGTGTGTGGGGTGACGTCGGTCAAGTACAAAACTAAATTAAGTGTTCGTTTTTGTAATCGTTTACTGGCACACCCTTATATTTAACTATACCATGTATAATTTTTTATGTTCCGTACGGAACACTTATAAAATCACTTCGGTGTCTGTCCGTTTGGCTGCCGCCTGTTTGTCTGTCACACCCGATTTTCTCTGTCACACCCGAATTTTCTTTGCTCCTCAAAGAATGACACTACAGCGTCTTTTAACTTCCCATCCGAGGAAAATTTTTGGGCCTTGAAGTTTTGCTTCCGATATTTGAAGAAAACGTCGTAGGTTTTCAGATTTGGAACAGATAACCTATTTACGGGGTAAAAAGCCCCGAGACTTTCCGAGAGATGGCAGTATAAACAAAAAGAAACCATATCATTTTCAGTTAGTGTCAACTGTCAGAAGATTTTTGCAAAAAGATGGAACAAGAAGAATTTCGTGTGTTAATTAAACATTGCATTTGATGGGAAAAAGTACAGTCAGAACCCAAGAATGACTTGAGAAATGTTATGTCACATCTGCTCCGTCGAAAGCAAGTTTATATTGATGATTGACTGAACTTAAATGCGATCGTACAGGCACCGATGATATTCTGAACGTCTAAACGAGACATTCACTTTAAAAACACAAAAAAATCCACCATATTGTTCTGAATGACCGCAAAGTGAAAGTGAACGAGATAGCCGACATCGTGAAGATATCAACAGACCGCGCGTGAGGCATATTTTGCATGAATATTTGCATATGCATGTGCCCGATGATCAAAAAGAGCAACGTGTCGAAGATTCAGAACGCTGTTTGGCACTGTTTCGGCGTAATCCAAAGGATTTTTTGTATCGATTCGTGACAATGGACGAAACATGGATCCACCACTCCACACCCGACAACCGCATGAAAGCCAACGTCAGCTGGAAAGATTTTGGTAAGTATTTTTTAGGATGTTTAGGATGCTCATGGAAAAATACTGAGCGACTATCTTGAAAAGGGGAGAACAATCACCGGAGACTATTACCTTGGTTGATTGGATCGTTTCAATGGTGAAGTCAAGAAAAAAATATTGCATTTAGCGAAGAAATAAGTGTTGCTTCACAAAAATAAAGCACCAGCTCACAAGTCCATAAAATCGGTGGTAAAATTGGGCTAATTGGACTATGAATTGCTTCCTCATTCGCCATATTCATCAGATCTGGCGCCCAGCGATTATTACCTCTTTCCAAATTTGAAAAAGGGGCTCCAGGGAAAGAGATATATCTCAAATGCAGAAGTGAATGGGAAACTGAGGCTGAGCTCAACAAATTGTACTATATGAAGAGTATCCAAATAGTGGAAGGTCAATGGAATAAGTGTATCGTTTTTGAAGGAAACTATGTTGAAGATAAAATCAATTTTTGGCATTGTTTTTTTGTCAAAAGTCTCGGAACCTGTCACCCCATTGTATTCAATAAGCAAAATTCCTTCGCAATCCCAAAAAACAGTCGCCATCAACTTTTCTATTAATCTAAATCTGCGAAATATTCTGGAGCCCAACATACTTCTTACAATCATTAAAACTTATCTCATAAACTCCGGTCGGCGGATTTCTTTCTAACACCTTCACTATCAACGCCGGTGTGCCTCAAGGCTCCATATTATCTCCTACTCTCTTTCTCACTTACATTAACGATCTGCTGGAAAAGGCCGGAAAATCAATCTACAGCTTAACAGTATGCTCATCTCTTTATTTACTTTGAATGCTCGGACATCGGCTACTCAGACGAATATCCGCAGACAGCGGGAAGTCGTTCAACTTAACAAAGACCTGGAAGATATTCTATCTTGGCGGGACAGTAACCAAGTGGAATTTAACGCTACAAAAACCCAGGCGGTTTTCTAAAAAAGTTGACGTTGCTGAACCCGACATGGCGAGGCACTCCATTCCTCTAACATCGTCACTCAATTTGTTGGGCGTTAGATTGGGAGCAAATTTGTCCTGGCATGATCATGTCGCAGGCATAGCAAGGAGAGCTTCTCAAAAGTTGGGAATATTATTTCGAACCAGAAAGCTTTACACTCCACAACAACTGTTAATTCTTTACAAAGCTCAAATTCGATCAACTATAGAATACTGCTCCCATGTTTGGGGCTCCGCTCCCAAACATACATTGCATTTGTTGGATTCTATTCAGAGAAGAGCTGTTCGTCGGATTGGAGACCCGGAACTGACCGTCGGCCTTGATTCGCTGAAACATCGAAGAACGGTTGGCGACTTGAGTCTATTCTACAAGTACTTTCATGGAAAGTGTTCGAAGGATGTGGCCCGCTTAATTCCTCCCAGAGCGGTACATGTTAGAAGTACACGTCGCGCTAATTTTTCACATCCGTATGAGGTTCAGCTTGTTACTCCTCGTACAATGCTTTTCAAGCAGTGTTTTATATGGAGAACATCATCCCTTTGGAATAATTTGCCCAGGATTGTGTTTTCCACTGAGTACAATTTACAGCGAACGTGAATCGCTTTTTTTTTTTTCCGCATACGTGTCGCTCCTGTAGCGCTTTTAGGGACTTCCCTGCAGGACGTATGCTAGACCCATAAAAAAATAAACTCCACTTCTATCACGTTTCGTGAGTTTTACCCTTCGCATTTCCTAAGATATTTTTTCAGTTGTCTGATGACTTCTAGATTAACGGGAAGAGTACATTATTAAATAACTTATTAAGTCCTCTGGTATATTTTGGGTTATATGGTATTGAAATATATTTCCTCTTATTCTGCATACGAGTAGAAAAGGTAAATTTATGAATATTTAGTCTAAACTTATGTAAATTTACTAACTTATTTATTAGGTTTTCGTCACAACCATTCGCCGGTGTGCTAGCTAGATTCTTAATACGATTCTTTTTATTTCTCAATCTGTCTTCATTCAATGGGAAAACGACTAAAAGATGAACCAAAAAATACAATGCAACAAGTTTATATATATATATATATATATATATATATATATATATATATATATATATATATATATATATATATATATATATATATATATATATATATATATATATATATATATATATATATATATATATACAGTAATACCCCGCTTTACGCGAGGGATACGTTCCGAAAAAAATCGCGTTAACTGAAATTCGCGTATATCGAGGTTTATGATTAAACATAGTCAAAATTTAATACAAAAAAATACAAATCATTTTAATCAATCACTTTAATTCTAAGAACACTTTATGCAATACATACTCTTATTTTTTACGGAAAAATACATCTATTGTCTTTTGGGTAACGTTTTGTTTACGTTCTTGTAAAATACGTTCATAACACCCAACACTGTTTTTAATTGTTTGACACACGGTCAAGACACGGTCATCATTATTGTCTATACTCTGCAATATGTCCAAACCTGAATAAATTTTTGAAAGTGCATTTTGTATTTCCCCTGAAGATAAAACTTTCTCTTCTACTTGTTCTTCCTCATCGTAGATAGGATTATTCTGTAACTCGATCAGATCTTCATTGCTAATAGGATCGTCGTGCGTTGCTACAAGTTCTACGAGATCTTCTACCGTGACATCTTCAAGTTCAGACCCCTCAATCATTGCAGCAATGTCTTCAAGCACTTGTCTCTGCATCTGGACAATTCTTCTAGGTGCTTCCACTACATCTGGCCAAAGATTACGCCACACCCCATTCATACAACTCATTTTAACTTCCTTCCAAGCTCTCTTCTATGTTGTGAATAGACTTCATAATGTTGTATGACTTCCACCACTCTCGCATAGACTGTCTTCCTTCCCCGTCAGTTTCATGAATTAGTTGGCTAAAAGTGCGGCGATGGTAATAAGCTTTGAAGTTTGCTATTGCTCCCTGGTCCATAGGTTGTAATATTGACGTAGTGTTTGGTGGAAGGAACTTTACGTACACTTTTAAGTCTCTGGGCGTATCAAGTGAGGTTGGATGTCCTGGGGCATTGTCTAAGAGTAATATAACTTTAGGTTCAAGCCCATTTCTGTCACAGTATGATTTGACTGATGGGCAAAAACTATTAGAATACCATTCTTGAAAAATTTCCCGTGTAACCCACGCCTTTCTGTTTGATCGCCACACAACTGGTAGACTTGTCTTGTCTGTGCCTCGCATTGCACGGGGTGTTTCTGAATGGTACACTAGTAAAGGTTTCAGTTTGAAATCACCAGTGGCATTACCACCCAGCAGAAGTGTTAGTCGATCTTTCGCAGTTTTGAAACCACTGGCTTGACGTTCTTCCTTAGAAATGAATGTTCGAGATGGCATTTTTTTCCAGTAAAGTGCGGTCTCATCAACATTGAAGATGAGACAAGCAGGAATTTTCTCTCGTCTAACGAAGTCTTGAAACTTGTCTGGAAAACTCAGCTGCAGCTTGAATGTCCGCGCTGGCCGCCTCGCCTGTTATGTGGATATTGTGAAGATTAGAACGCTGCTTGAACCGATGGAACCAGCCTCTGCTGGCAGCAAAAGTCGGAGTGGCACTCCCTTCTCCTTCTTTTGTTTTCAGCATCTCATACAAAGATTTTGCTTTTGTGCATATGAGATCTTGACTTAGTGGTGTGTTCTTCTTATTCAAATCTTCGATCCAGACTGACAGTAATTTCTCCATTCTTTCTAAGATAGATGATCTCGAACGAGAAAGTTTTGTTGCACTTATAGGTGTTGAACCTTCGCTGGAGATTTTAATTTTTTCCCGATTTTTATAAATCGTTCTCACAGTCGATTCTGAGAGTCCAAAATCTCTCCCAACAATTGTTGCTTTGCCTCCATTTTCCATTCTTCTTAACACTTTCATCTTCAATTCCAAAGTGACGCTTTTACGCTCTTTTTTCTTTACAGGCGGCATTTTTAACGTAGGGTTAAATTATGTATGTATGTATCTCCAATAAATATTAAAACAAAACTGCCAGCCGACCGAACTAACATTACGGAACAAATGAACACACGAAACGAACGAGGAAATCCCCATAGAACAAAGTCGAAGGACAGGGAATTCCCAATTCTTCAAAGAGAATATTCAGAGAAAGCGGGGATCCCCCCGCGACCATAGAGAAGTTAATGACTACATGAGCGCGAAATTTGAAATTCGCGTTATAGTGAAACCGCGCGTAACGGGGTCGCGCTAAGCGGGGTATTACTGTATATATATAGGGTATAACTGTATACAAACACAAGTAATATATAACAATTATACAACTAAGTGTTGTGTTTCCATTCGCCTTCTCCAAACCTCTCTATCATCCGCCATCTCTTCGTCCATTCCTCGTGACCTCATGGCTTGTCTCATATCTTCATTCCAGGATCTACGTGGTCGTCCTTTTTTATTTCTTCCCGGTCGTTTCCATGTCCAGAGTCTTTTGGGCCATCTTGTATCGTTCATTCTGAGTAGGTGTCCAAACCATTTTAATCCACTATTTTCTATTCTTTGTATAATTGTTTCTGTTTGTTATGTGTTGGAATTTGGACACTCCGGCGCTTCTTCTCAGGTAATTCATCTCTATCGTCGTTATTTTTCTTTTATCCTCTTCTTTCATTACCCACAGTTCACTACCATAACTTAAAACCGATTCTACCATTGTTCTTCCAATTCTCTTTTTGTTTTATGTAGTTATGTTATATCTTAGAAAAAATATAAGTCACTTAAATCCCATAAAAAAACACAAAACTTGATACAGCATAAAATATGTTCACTGTAATTTGTTCTCATTAAAAATGACTTTCGCACACTTCTACA
This sequence comes from Pachyrhynchus sulphureomaculatus, assembly GCA_019049505.1. Taxonomy (NCBI): domain Eukaryota; kingdom Metazoa; phylum Arthropoda; class Insecta; order Coleoptera; family Curculionidae; genus Pachyrhynchus; species Pachyrhynchus sulphureomaculatus. Next base: position 14,206,322 of record CM032451.1, read on the forward strand.
TCCGCATGGAATCCAAATAAAAAATCTCATTTAATCTGATGGGAAAATGCTAACAGGATTAACTTTAAGAGGTGATCATGTTTTCGAATAGTTTTGGTATATAAACTCGACTTTTTTTGTCTCTTGTTCCCGTTAGCTTTTGTCTTCCCGTGTAAACTTTTTTATTCTCAAATCCGATATTGTTCTGTTTGCTTCGATCCACTTTTTTTATCTGTTTTTACATTCTTTGGACATTATGATCTTCTATCTCATGGTTTTTCTTAGTCTGGTTAATTTATTTTCTATGGTACGTTTTACTGCTCATCTATTGATTTTTGCTTCTTTAGCAACTCGAAATTTGAAAATTTCAAATTAATTCATGCAAGAAAGATTATTGTTTCTAATTAATTTAAAAAATCTAGTAGAGAGAGCAAATTTTCCGAACGGATTCACAATGCTGCGATTACCGCAAGACTTATGTTGTAAGTCTCTCAAATAAACAGGAAAGCAACAGTTCAACCGTGCGAAAGTACAGTCTTCGTGACGCTATTTTTCGTAATTCAGTTTGCTTCGTGGAAAACTTAAATGATATAACAACGTACAATATGGGTTGGTTGGTATTTACTATTTTCTTATGACGTAACATGGCATAGTGAAATATATATATACTGCGAATGGGCAATATATTAATAATTACTGCAGTTTGTTTTTATTAAAGAAATAACCTACTTTCACATTTCACAAAATTATTACAAAAATATTACTTTTGGGATGTTATTTATCTATTATTTCCATTATTTCTATATAAGACGGTGTTTTTTTTTTAAGTTAACTGACTAGGTATGTGGGAAAACTCTTACAGCCTAAAAAAAATATATTTTTCTGCGTAACTACAGTCTACACTCATACGCATAGTCTCGTGTTTCTGGAGTTGTTCCATTCGGTTCAAAAAAATTTTCTGTTTGCGTCTTAAGGGATTACATACACTACCGTCAGAAAGTATTTGTCCACCTAGAAATTTCAATGTAACTGTCAAAATTTAATACCTAATTAAACCCTTTTCTTATATTAGGTAAATTTAATTGTTCTTAACAAGTGTCCATCATAAAATTGTTTAGATAAGCCTTTTTGGTGAAATCACAAATTAGAATCGTTTTTCGAGGCCTTTCTGAAAGTTTTTGGTTGGAACTGTAGACTGTATATACGAGTATATATATATATATATATATATATATATATATATATATATATATATATATATATATATATACATATATATATATATATATATATATATATATATATATATATATATATATATATATATATATATATATATATATATATATATATATATATATATATATATATATATATATATATATATATATATATATATATATATATATATATATATACTCCTGGACAAAATTAACACTACAATATATTAAATCATACAAATCTCTATAATGAATTAATTTTAATAATTTTTTATGATCATTGGTTACACTAAAATTTAGGAAAAACTTATTCGGATACTTTAAAAGTGAATTAGCTACCAAATTTCTCTATAAGATTCGAATTAAAATTATTCTTAAGACCTAATAACAAAATCGTTGAAATTATGTAATAATGAAAAAAATAAACTGGGACACTAGGGCCAAAATTAATGGTGTAACTGGGACACTAGTAGCGTGTGTTGCCTCGTCTACTTCGGATGACAGCGTTTATGCGCCTAGGCATGCTTCTAATTAAATTTTGGATAAAATCTTGAGGAATTTGCTCCCATTCTGTGATAACTGCATTTTCAAGTTCCCTCAAGTTTCTAGGTGCAGGTATATGACGTTTCACATTTTTCTTACATGTTTTATCGGATTTAGATCCTGGCTTTTTGGTGGCCATTGCATAATCGGTATATCAACTTGATTAAGATAATCGAGTACCTCCCTAGCCACGTAAGGTCAAGCGTTGTCTTGCATAAACAGGAAATTGGGCCCCACAAAATGACCGAAAGGCATCATATGTTCTATTACAATATTCTCAAGATAGTAGTCAGCATTCATGGATCTCGTACGGACAGGAACTAACTCTGTGCGAACATCAAAGCAGATGCCACCCCAGAACATAACAGAGTCACCGCCGAATGGAATCCTTGCAGAGATATTGCAAGGAGCAAACCTCTCTCCTGGTCTTCGCCATACTCGCTCACGACCATCTGGATGTTTTAGACTAACCCTAATTTCATCTGTGAAGAAAACTTGTTTCCAATCATCCACAGACCAGTTTTCGTGATTTCGAGCAAAACGTAACCTGGCAACTCTGTTCTCTCTAAGCAAGGGCGCAGTGACTGGTCTCCTACTGTTTAATCCAGCTTCATTTAACCGTCTTCTAACTGTTTTAGAAGAAATTGTGACATTACGAACAGCTTCGAGTTCGTTTCTTATTATAGAACTAGTGACAGTCCTGTTTCTTAAAGCATATTGTCTTATAATACGTTCATCTAGGTCGCTAGTGCATCGTTTTCGCCCTTGCCCTAGCCTTCTAGAATAAGTTCCTACTTCATTCAAGCGTCTTACCATACGACTTATTGTGGAACGATGTTTGCCTAACAAATTGGCAACATAACTCTGACAATATCCCTCGTCCAATAAAACTGAGGCTCGCCCTACCTCGTGTTCAGTTAAATTCCTTGTTCGATTCATTTTTCTAATTCTTCGGGGTCAAAAATAAAACAGTCTACTACAAAAACGTATTACTTTGAAAAAGGGAACAATTTATAAGCTTACTTTTAAAGAAAATCTATCGTATTATTACAGAAACTTGTTTATCTTCTAAAAATTTCTTTAAAACTGTAAATCTAAACGAATTGTTTTGATTTCTGTCATGAACAACGAAACAAAATATGCATAGCCTACTATTCAAATACTCGATAAACTTTAAAACTGACATAAGGAAAAGATAAATTAATTTTCAGATTGTTGCGTTAATTTTGTCCAGGAGTGTATATATATATATAAATAATTTTCACAATAATCTTTTTTTTGCAGAAATGTCTACCCAGCTAATAATTTCAACCCCTGTCTGGTCTAAGAGCGAAAACGAAATTACTTCGGAATACAACAACGAAATTATGCAAAGACAGCAGACCAGCCCTAAAAAGGAAGTTGCAAAAATAGCTGAAAATGAACTGAGAGAGACCGAGCACAGTAGAACTGAGTGCCTCAAACAGTTCAAAACTTGGATTCAACAGAATGAAGATATAAAGAATTGTATTATGGGTAAGTGTAATTTTATTTCTCCGTCGTTAGTTATATACACTATTAATACGAACGACGATCTATAGAGCAGGGAACAAAGAAAACAGGCAATAGTGCCTAGCTATAAGTCGGAAGAAGAGGAAGAAAAAACACTGGAAATAATAATTTTGTTTAATATTAATAAAAATTAAAAACAATTTTTTAATTTAGCGATTGCCCATATTTATTTGAGACATCATTTTGCTACGTAGCTTAGTTAAAGGTGGTGTATGCTTGTTTTTTGTTAAACATGAACACTCAAACTTAATATTTTTAAGTTTTTATGATGATAAGAAAACACGTGTCTCACTTTAAAGAGAGAATTTTTTTTGTATACCTGTGTAATTTAAGAAGAAATTATAAATTACTATATATCGTAATACTTAGTACTGTGTATGTCTTATTAATAATTATTGCAAGTGACCTTTATAAGAATAACAGCATCACCTTTATTGCAAATATTATCATGAAGATAATGAATTATTTCGACACTTAAGCAAGTTTCTTTTTTGTTCGGAAAAATTTATGAAATCTCCTTTTACTGAGATTTCTTCTTGATTCATATGATAAAGAAAGAAGATAAAATCAAGTAAATATGCGCAATAATTAGTCTTTACTTACAGAATATATCTTTGCTGTTTTCAAAATATTTTAGAATGATGATTTTCCTTACTTTTTCTTCATTATTTATGGGTGTATTTTGTAGGTTTTGTAATGCTAATTATTGTTTATATACGAAGGTCGTTCCAAATGGATAAAATTGTAGTGCGAGCTGTTATAAAGTACTTCGCTTTAAAAGGTTTAATTTTAAATGTCACATAAAATGATTCTTCCGTCTCGTTTTCGACGATTAAAAAGTAGGTTGCTGGCTTTAACGTGGTCGTACATTCATACAAGATGATAAACGCTCAGGAGGCTTGTAAACCTCTACTACCGACGAGAGACTATCAATCAGCATCTTCTAAAATAAAAGGGTTGAATAGTATTAGCGATGATTAATATGGTTTTCGTAAGCAAAGATCAACAGGAGATCTTCTAACTTATGTAAAAGATGTTTGGAACAACACAATTGAACACTTTCGAGAATCTCGGGCGATTGTACTTGATATATCCAAGGCATTCGACCGTGTTTGGTACCATGGCTTGTTGGCTAAGCTACGCTCTTATGGTATGTCTGAAGAGTTCTCTTCAGGGAACGCGTGTTTTCTCAGAAAGCGTTCTTTACGAGTGGCACTCGATGGATTTCTTTCTAACACCTTCACTATTATCGCTGGTACTGTCTCCTGCCTTTCATTCTTATTTACATCAACGATCTGCTGAAAAGGAGGAGCTCGAACATCGGCTACTTATGCAAATATCCAGCAGACAGCAGAAAGTCGTTCACCTTAATAAAGACCTGGAAGAAATTCTATTTGGGGGTAATAGTAGCTATCAAGGATTTTCTACAGCTCACGCTGTCTTCCTTCTCTCAGCCTTTGATTCCATCCGTTTCTATCTTCCCAGTCTCCATCTGTTAGACCCCTGTCCTCCATAGCCTCGTCTACATCGTCTCTCCACGATCGTCTGGGTCTTCCTTTTTTTCTTCTTCCTATAGGGCTCCACTGCGTTATTCTCTTTATTCCCTATTATCTTCGCTCCGTCTTATGTGTCCATTCCATTTTAATCGTTTTTCTTCAATGGTGTTTATTGCGTTCTCTTTGATGTTTATTCTTATTTCTTCATTTGGTATTCTCTCCATACGTGTCACTCTACAGCATTTTCTCCAATACTCCATTTCTACCGCGTTAATTTTAGATTTATTTCTTTTGTTGATCGTCCATGTTTCTGACCCGTATGTCATTATGCTTTCTATTATTGATTTGTGTATGCGTGTTTTGTTTCTCTTTGTAATGTGTTTGTCCCACAGGATCGAATTTAATGATGGTTCCTAAATATTTAAATCTATCGCTTCCTTTGATTGTTGTTTCGTTATCGACTTCTAGATTCTCCACATTTCCCTCCTTTGTTGTTAGATATTCCGTTTTATCAAAATTTATTGCTAATCCTGCTTTAGTGTATTCATTCTTCTTTCAGTTTTCTTACCATATAACTGAGGTCTTCCTCATCTTGCGCTATGATCATTTGGTCGTCTGTGAAACTTAGAGTATATAAGTAGTCTTTTCGTATTGGGACTCCCATTCCACTACATTTTTGCTTCCATTTTTTTTAATGTTTGTTCGAGGTATATTTTGAAGAGTATTGGGGATGTAGAGCATCCTTGTAATAGGCCTTTTGATGTTTGGAGTCTCTTCCCTATTTTATGTCCTATTTTTATGTTCACTGTGTTGTTTTCGTAGAGAGCTTTTACTGCGTATATTAGTTCTTTCTTAATGCCTATTTCTTTCATTGCGTTCCATAATCTTTGTCTTGGTATTGAATCGTAGGCCTTTCTTAAGTCTATGAAGGCTAGATGAACTTCTCTATTCTTTGCCAGTTTTTTTTTCCATTGTTTGTTTTATAGTGTATATGTGGTCTATACATGATTTTCCGGCCGTAAAGCCTGCTTGGTCTCCTCCAATTTTTCCTTTTATATTTTCTTCTATGATATTTTTAATAATTTTTCCATACAAACGCCCCATACTCGATATTTTGCTTAGGTCTCTATAGTTTGTGCGCTAACTAGCATTTAAGGCTACAAAATCCCAGGAGGCAGTTTTTTCTAAAAAAGTTAACGGTGATGAACTCGACATATTTATGTCGGGGGCACTCCAATCCTCTAGCAACTCAATTCGGGCCTAAATATGTCTTGGCATGAACATGGTGCAAGCACAGCAAAGACAGCTTATCGAAAACTGGGGATATTATTAAAAAAAAAACCCGCAGTACTAATCAAAAACCAACCCATTTCTGTCCGCTAGTCTGTTACTGTCATTTTTAGTTTCTTATAAATATATCTGAATTATTATATACTTTCTGTCATGTATTTGTTATTATTATTGGCACAAATAAAGTTCTTTACTATTAGTATTACTATTATTTATTTGTTCGTATTGCATTTTTAGACGATAATTTTCTTCTTCGCTTCCTAAGAGTGAAAAAATTCAGCATACCAATGGCTCAACAGACATTTCTCAAATACTTAAATTACAGAAAAAGGTTTCCTCATATTTTTAACGAGATGGACTACAGTGCGCCACTGGTTAATGAACTTACTTCTAATGGGTAAGTTATTCACGTTTTAGCTATACTACAGCATGCGAATCTTGGACAGTATAACACAGTACACATAAAACACAGCTCAAAACAATTTTTAGGTCCTATTTTTTATCACGCATGCTTCCCCTATCGTATCAACTGCCCGCGCAGTCGCGGGTTGTGTTTACATCTGGATTTCAAGGAGAATACTTTTGTAACTTGCTTCGAAATTCATTATTAATAATTTTCCAATAAGTAAATGACTCGTTTGACTTTATAATTGAAAATAATTATAAAAAAGATGTCAAGAAGAAGTTTTTCTTGTGCGGTTAGTCGCTGAAAACATCAAAAATAGTACAGAAAATGCCAATGACAAAACTTGCCCAAAACAACAAAAAGAGCAGAAATTAAATCAAAGAGTAAAACAGCTAATAAAGCAAAGGAGAGAAATGGTAGATACGACTACAGATGAATAGACTATAAATAGAGAGATATCGAGGGAAATTAGAAAAGACAAAAGACGAAAAAATGCAGAGGAAATCAAAAACTTTGTAGAAGAGAATAAAAGCTTAAAAGTCTTGAGAAGGAAGAACACAATGGGAAGGAAAGACATATGTAAGATTAAGGACTTCATGGTAATGTAATACAAACAAAAGGGATATTTTACAAATCATCGAATTATTTTATCAACAATCATATACCTTACAACAGGGCTGTCAAGGTCATGCACAGTTCGAGCCAATTTCGGAGGTAACGCCTCTCGCTGCCCCCACCACTGCTAGACGTTAAGCGGCCGAGCCGCCGATCGCGGCTCGGCCGCTTACCAACCACAATGCGCTCCTCCTATGTCTCTCATAGCCGCTCCTGAGACTGCGCGAACGGCGGCAGCAGCAGTGGTGGGGGCAGCGGGAGGCGTTACCTCCGAAAATGGCTCGAACTGTGCACGACCTTGACAGCCCTGCCTTACAAGATAAAAGAACAGAAATCAACATACCAAGAGTCCTAAATCAGGGGTCGGAGGATATCTCGGACATCACAGAAGAAGAAATCACATCAGCCTTGAGAGACATGAGAAATAACAAAGCTCCGGGTGAAGACAATATTGTAGTAGAGGCAGTTAAACAAGGAGGACAACAAATTATCAAATCACCTAAAATGTTATTCAATTAATGCGTCCTGAAAGGAATAACTCCATCGCAATCGAATAATGGAACTATTGTCATCTATACTTCAGACCTTACAAACTATCGACCCATTAGTCTCATGAGCTATGTATACAAGTTATTCACGAAAATACTTAGCAAACGTCTAGCAAATAAATTCGAGTTATTCCTTTCAAAAGAACAGGTTTCTGCTCGGGGTATGGAACAAACGACCATCTGCTTACAGTTATAATCCTCATTGAAAATTGTATAGAATATAATAAGCCCCTTGTACTCATATTTGTGGACTTCGGAAAGGCTTTTGATTCTGTAAATCAGCAGAGACTTTTGGAAGCGCTTGCTGAGTGTCTTAAAACACAAACTAATCAATCCACCAGCAAATTTCGAGTCGAAAGAGGAGTGCGGCAGCTTTTCGTAACATTTCTAGAGAGTATTCTAAAAATTAATAAACTGGGAAAGAATGGGACTTAACATTGACGGTGAAAAGTTAAATCACCTCTGTTTCGCCGACGACATTGTCTTAATAACAGACAAAACACAAGATGCACAAACTATGCTACACATGTTTCAGGAAGCTTCAGGAAAGCTTGATTCAAAAATTAATCTATCCAAGGCTCAGTTTATGACAAATCTTGTATTAAGCGACACTATAAAATTGAATAACGTAGAGATAGAGCAAGTGCACCAATATAAATACCTGGGACATGAAATCAGCATAGGAGGAGATAACCAAATACATGAAATTCAGCGGCGAATAGGTCTCTCCTGGGCTGCATATGGCAAACTAGCCTATGTATTCAAATCTAACCTTCCTATGTGTTTAAAAGAAAAGAATTTGACAGATGTATACTCCCTCTTCTTACGTACGGAGCCGATACTCTCACAATGACGAAGAAAAACATCAATAAAATATGTGTCATGCAACGAAGGACGGAGAGGTCAATGTTACTCTTAGAGTCTACAACCAAATAACATTATCAGGAAGAGAACGGGACGCAGTCAAATTCATTCTTCATCTTAATTGGAACTGGGCTGGGCATGTTACTAGGTTTAAGGATAGACAATGGGCAAAGAGAATCATAGAGTAGCAACCACGATCTGAAGCCTATCGGAGTAGAGGTAGACCACCAAGTCGGTGGACCGATGATTTGAAACGAGTGGCTGGAAATTGGGTACAAACGGCCCAGAAGAGAAAAGAGTGGCAAGACTTGAGGGAGGCTTTCGTCCAGCAGTGGACAATATAAGCTGATGATGGTGACTGGTACTTGTAAAAATATATGTGGTATTTCTAAAAGAGTTTTTAGATTTCCCAAAGATCCTAAAAGGTAAATTATTCATAATTCTTTATTTCTATTATGCAATATATTATATAAAGATTATCTTTCATATTAAAATGGTCTGCTAAAGTTAAGTTATATTATCTGCTAAAATTCGCTAATCAGACTTTCAAAACTCAATCCGGGCATGCAAAAGTAGTAATTCTCCAGCATGAATGAGTTTGAATAAATCAGTGCATGGATTTATTTTTTTTTATAAAAGTTGTATATAGGCACGAGAAGTCATTCGTTGTATGAAAGTTATTATATTAGATTTAACTAATGATAAAATCGAGCAACAAGTGTGTATTTTTTTTAAGTTAAGTTATATTATCTGCTAAAATTCGCTAACCAGACTTTTAAAACTCAATGTGGGCATGCAAAAGTAGTAATTCTCCAGCATGAATGAATTTGAATAAATCAATGCATGGATTTAATTTTTTTTATAAAAGTTGTATATAGGCGCGAGAAGTCATTCGTTGTATGAAAGTTATTATATTAGATTTAACTAATGATAAAATCGAGCAACAAGTGTGTGTTTCTTTTTAAGTTAAGTTATATTATCTGCTAAAATTCGCTAACCAGACTTTTAAAACTCAATGTGGGCATGCAAAAGTAGTAATTCTCCAGCATGAATGAATTTGAATAAATCAATGCATGGATTTAATTTTTTTTATAAAAGTTGTATATAGGCGCGAGAAGTCATTCGTTGTATGAAAGTTATTATATTAGATTTAACTAATGATAAAATCGAGCAACAAGTGTGTGTTTCTTTTTAAGTTAAGTTATATTATCTGCTAAAATTCGCTAATCAGACTTTCAAAACTCAATCTGGGCATGCAAAAGTAGTAATTCTCCAGCATGAATGAGTTGAATAAATCAGTGCATGGATTTAATTTTTTTTATAAAAGTTGTATATAGGCGCGAGAAGTCATTCGTTGTATGAAAGTTATTATATTAGATTTAACTAATGATAAAATCGAGCAACAAGAGTGTGTTTTTTTTTAAGTTTAGAAGAAAGATGATCTCATCTTAAAATGATAATTATTTTCAGTCTCTTCGGATTACTGGGATTCGCTGAAATATAAGAAGCGTGATTGTTGAAATTATATGCGCGACACTGAAGGTATGGAAAATGAACATTTTTCCCTCCCGGACAATATCTCTAATAGCTTACAACAACAATGATATTTAAATGAATATCGTGCAAAAAGCGTTGTAGCCAAATGTATTTTTTCCTTGTATTTTTTGCCTTTTTCCCTGTTTTTTGTACATCTGTTTTAATTAGAACTTGATAAAAAATTGTTCACAATTCATCTTTGTTCTACAGAATAAGTTTTTCTTTAAAGAAGGAATTTAAATATTTCAAAAACTAGCGGGCATCATACCAGCAATATGGCAGCAAGTCATGTGATCATTACAAACTCGAACCCCTTGAGATTAAAGGTGCGGAGTCGAAGTCGGACTGTCGCTACTGTGTTTTATGTTTACTGTGCTATAACGGAGAATATATTGCATTATTAATAATTATTTTTCAGGTATATTTTCGTGAGCCCCATTAGAGATTCCAAAGGCAGAAGAGTAATTATCTATGACGTCAGTAAGTAGAACGTTTTAATAATCAATGACTTAAGAGATTTACTTTTAGTGAGCATCAAATTTTTTCTGCTTTACCGAATATACGAGGGTTTTTTAAATTAACGACCCAGCTAAGAACTGGTAGAGCATCACAAATATATGTTTTCCTACAGAAGTATTATCTATCTTGATACACTTAGTACACCGTTCATCGAGTGATTCCATTTCATTTAAAATAAATATAACCGGCTATATTTATTTTAAATGAATTAGTGTTCCGTACGTTAATTGCTTTTAAAATAAAAAATTTTGTTACGCTGATATAAAATGCTCAATGACTTCATAAAACACACCTCAAATGAGTTTTTTTTTTCCGATCTTTACTGAGAACTGATGCTCTTGAAATTTTAGTTTTTTTTTTATATACCAGATAAATATTAAAGGTAATGCACAATCTACACCCTGTGGAGAATATTCTAAACTATTTTCAAAATTTTTTGATCAGTACTTTTCGCGATAAAGGAGAACCAGCGATTTTTCGCAATTTTTTAAAAATAATATAAAGAAAAGTGTGCGCTAGAATTACATTATATATATTTTTGAAGTCGTGTTTTTACTCGACGACCTGGTAATTTTTTTTTTTCGCTTCCGGTTTCACCCCCCAAAACTAACCCCTTAAGTCAAAATTTAACTTTCAAAACTACACGGCCACTATTAGTGCCAAATTTCAATTTTCTGTGTCAAAAAATTTCGGAGAAAATCGGGTATGACAGACAGGCACCGAAGTGATCTTATAAATGTTCCGTACGGAACACTAAAAATTCTTGTGTTTTCGGCCTTTTTTGAGACGTTTGATCAAAAAGAAGCTGCATGACGCAGAATCAGGGCCATAGGGCGGATGCTGTAACCCAGTGAATTCATGACATTCTGCAACGAATACTTGTTGATCCATTTTACTCTTTGATGAGAAACTTTATTACTGTGCGGTATTCCAATTTTGAGAACTACTTAGCCGATTTTAATGTCACTACTCAGTATATATCACCACTACACCAAACACTTTATTTTGCACTCGACGCGCGTTTCGCTAACCACGTTAGTTTCATCAGGAGTGATGACTGACCAAAGCTAAACTACAAATCTACCGTATTTATACTTAGTCTAACACCTGAATTACTCAGGCGGAATTAACGACATAGGCGTGGCCATCAGTTCTGGTCAAGTAATCACTAGAGGGTACTATAAGGAATAGGCCCTCTATTTTTATTTAAACTACTTTTACATTTTATAATTTCCATACTTTCGTATGCGTTCAACCATTAGATACATTTTTAATTAATCTTTGATTTTCTAATGATACAGTATGATGAGCTTCAAGGGCATGTTCGGCAATGCTGGGCTTTTCTATTCTACTGTATTTTAAATGTGCTAAATATTCTTTAAATCGTATTTTAATTGACCTTTTAGTTTGCCTAACATACGTTTTGTCGCAATCATTACAACTAATTTCATAAATTTCACTTTTCTCACAATTAGGGATCTTGTCTTTAGGATTTCCTAAGATGGTCCTCAAATTGTCTGATGACTTATAGATTAAGGTGAGGCCTACCTTATTAAATACCTTATTGAGTCCTCTGCTATATTTTGGATTATATGGTATGGAGACATACTTGTTCTTATTTGCTTCGCGTGTGAAAAGGGTGGAATTCTGAACTTATGTGTATTTATTAACTTGTTTATTAAGTCAGTTATTTTTCCTCTGAATAGAGTAAACTTCAATAATGAAAGGAATCGTATTAGGAATATAACTAGAATTAATGGTGCCGTTAGTTCCGCCTGAGTAATTTAGGTCTTAGGCTAAGTATACATAGGGAAGATTTGTAGTTTAGCTTTAGGCAATCATCGCTCCTGATGAAACTAACGTGGTTACGAAAATGCGCGTTAAGTGCAAAAATAAAGTGTTTGGTGTAGTGGTGATATATAGTGAGTAGTGTCATTGTGCCAAAGATTCCCAACATAGACGATTTTAATGTGTTTTTTTTTAGGTAAATTCGACCCTAAAAGGCACACGGGAACAGATATGGCAAGGGCTCATTGCATTACCTATGAAACACTGTTGACAGATGAAGAAAATCAGATTCTTGGAGTAAGTCATATTGCAGACATTGGAGGAGTTAACGCGTCATTTTTGACTCTATTTTCTGTGACGGATTTTGCTGTTTTAATAAAATGGGGAGAGGTATGTATGAGAAATAACGTGTATTCAGACCAATAGCCTTATCAAGCTCAGCACCAGGTGAAATGTATTATCTCTTTAAGCACCTAATACAAAATTAAATTAAATTATTGTATTAGGTCAGTCAATAAGTTTTGACTGCGACACCTATGGAGCATCACTTAAACCAAACATTGAACACCATTGTGAAGCTTCATCTGTCATATGCACACACCCTAAATTTTAAGTCGATTTGTCAAGTCTTTTATTGTTTATCAGAAGGTTAAAGTAGACGTGTTTGAATATTTAAAAAAAAATCGAATATCGTGAAATGATAAAATTCTTTATTTTGGAAGGTATATCGGCAACTGAAATCCATGCAAAGTTAGTAAAAGCTCCTCCTTCATTTCCAACTGACCATATATGAACTCTAGAGTTTAAACGTGGTCGTATGAGCGTGAATGATGATCCAAGTTCAGGACGTCTAAAAACTGCGACAACTGAAAAAACTGTTGTGCAAGTACAAGATATGGTAATGGAAGACCGTCGATTAACCATGGATGATTTAGCAGAGGCTATAGGTATCTCACATGGATCAGTACATGAGATCTCAACTTTTGTGTATGAAAAAGCTATTATGAAGATGGGTGCCGCATATGCTAACATCGGAATAAAAACGCACTCGAGAGAAACTTTCTAAACATCATTTGGCTCGTTTCACAAAGAATAAAACTGATTTTGTGCGTCATTTTGTAACTATGGATGAGACTTCGGTTTACCAGTATGATCCTGAACTGCGACAACAAATCGCACAGTAGACTGAGTCCGATTATTCAGCTCCAAAGCAGTCAAAGTCGTCCAAAAAAATTATGGCATCAGTTTTCTGATATACAAAAGGAATTTTTTTAATTGATTAGTTTCAAATCGGTGAAACAATCACAGGAGAGTATTATTGCAACCTTTTGGACCAGCTGGATGAGAAAATTCGTGAGAAAAGGCCCGATTTGCAGAAGAAAAAATCATATTTTATCATGAGAATGCACCTGCTTGCAGAGATGTTTTGGCAACGGAAAAACTAGCTGGATTAAAGTACGAATTGTTGGAACAACCACGCTATTTACCAGATCTGGCTCCGTTTGAGTTCCATCTGTTTCCAAACTTCAAAAGATTTCTACGTGGGACGCGTTTCTCAACAAATGATGAGGTGATGGCATCCGTAGATAGGTACCTTGAAGGTCTTCCGGAAAAAAACTTCAGAGATGGGGTAAATGAAATTTTAAAATCGCTGGAACGAATATATTGAGCTTAAGGGAGATTATACTGAAGACTAAATATATTCCGAGTCATTAATTCATCTTGTTTCATTTCCGCTTTTAAAACTTATTGACTGACCACAGTGACAGGCAGTGTGTGCGACATATAGGATTTTTTCTCGTTGCTAAGGAACCCCGCACTAATCTTATGAAAATTAGATCCCGGTCAAATCGGCTGAAAATGTAGTGGCTTCAAGCCATTCTGATCGAAAGTATTCATCCAAAAATGGATAGATTAGGAACTATCGAGCGTAGAATTAGTAGCAAAACCGCTGAGAAAATGCTATTTTGACTAGAACATGAATTTACGAAAAATTCCAACGGGATTATATGATTTTTGGGTTGCTAATTATGAGTATAATAATTATTTTGAGTTTTTTCGCTCCTACTTTCGAATATTGGCCGTTTTGGCCATTTCTGGATTCATCTAGGCCATATTTTTACGAAAAATTCTAACGGAATTTTATGTTTTTGAGTTAATAGTTATTATATTCGTAATCAACTCAAAAAAACATAAAATTCCATTAGAATTTTTCGCAAAAATATGTTCTAGATCAATTAAATTTAAAAAAACCGGTCAAGTGCAAGTTGAACTTGCACAATTAGTGTTCCGTACGATTGTTTTTAAAATAGAAAATTTTGTTAGGGTGGTATAAAATGATCAGTGACTTCACAAAACACACCCCAAATGAGTTTTCAATAAAGTTTGCTTCCAATCTTTACTGAAAACTGGTGACCTTGAAATTTTGTTTTTTTTTTCTATACTAGATAAAATTATTAAAGGTAATGATAATTTTCGTTCAATCTATATCCCGTGGAGAATATTCCAGGATTTTTTCAAAATTTTTTGATCAGTACTTTTCGAGATAAGGTAGGGGACAGCGATTTTTCACGATTTTTTAAAAGTAATACGAAGAAACGTGTGCGCAAGTATTACATTTATATATATATTTTTTACTCGTGTTTTCACAAGCTTTCATTTGACACCACACTCGATGACCTAGTAAAAAAAATTTTCTTCACTTCCGATTTCACCCCTCAAAACGAATCCCTTATGTCAAAATTTATGTTACGGTGATCTAAAATGATCAGTGACTTCACAAAACACCCCAAATAAGTTTTCAACAAAGTTTATTTCCAATCTTTACTGAAAATTGATGACCTTAAAATTTCTGTTTTTTTTTTATATACCAGATAAATTATTACAGATAATGCACTCGTGATAATTTTCGTTCAATCTATACCCCGTGGAGAATATTCCAGAATTTTTTCAAAATTTTTTGATAAGTACTTTCCGAGATAAGGCGGGTGGACAGCGATTTTTCGCGATTTTTTTAAAAATAATACAAAGAAAAGTGCGTGCAAGTATGACATATATATATATATATATATATATATATATATATATATATATATATATATATATATATATATATATATTTTACTCGTGTTTTCGCAAGCTTTCATTTGACACCACACTCGATTATCTAGTAAAAAAATTTTTTTTTCACTTCCGATTTCACCCCCCAAAACTAACCCGTTAAGTCAAAATTTAACTTTCAAAACTACATGGCTCTGATGAGGCCATCAATTCCTATATTACTACCAAATTTCAACTTTCTATGACAAATAGTTTCATAGAAAATCGGGTGTGATAGACGGACAGACAGACGGACATACACCGAAGTGATCTTATAAGTGTTCCGTACGGAACACTAAAAAGACTCAAAAAAATGGCCAATATTCGAAAGTAGGCGCGAAATGGGTTAAGATAATTAAGATATTCATAATTAGCAACCCAAAAAACATATAATCCCGTTGGAATTTTTCGTAAAATCGTATTCTAGTCAAAATAAGTGCTTAAAAAAACGCAAAAATAGCATTTTCTCAACGGTTTTGTACTAATTTCACGCTCAATAATTCCTAATCTATCCATTTTTGGACTTTATGTCCATGGAGATTTTTGCTGCGAATGGCTTGAAGGATAACACTCTACATTTTCAGGCGATTTGTCCGGGATCTAATTTCCATAAGATTAGGGCGGGGTTCTTTAGAAAAAAAAGAGATCTATATACCAGTACAAGTATGAAATGTGGATTTTTTTTCTAAAAAAACATGTTAAATTCGGAAGAATCATATAAAGTGCTTTATTCAAAGTATGCTCCATCGCTTGTTATACATTTTTCCTATCTTTCGGGCAATATGTGAATACCACGCTAGTAAAAATCTTCCCTTTTTCCTGCGAATCATTTATCGAGCCATTTTTTCACATCTTCGTATGAACCAAAGCGCTGCTCAGCAAGTGCGTGACCCATCGATGCAAACAAGTGGTAATCGGAAGGAGCCAAGTCTGGTGAGTAAGCCGCATGGGGTAGAACTTCCCAGCTGAGTGCTTCCAACTTGTCGCGAACTGGTTTTGCCGTATGTGATGGAGCACTGTCATGAAGAAAAATGACTTCGTGTTGCCTCTTTCGGTATTCTGGCCTTTTTTTTTTTAAGCAGCGAACGGTTCAGATCGGTCAATTGTTGTTGGTAACGTTTAGTATTAACCGTTTCCCCAGGTTTTAACAGCTCATAATAGACCACGCCTCTCTGGTCCCACCAAACACAGAGCATCGTCTTTCTGCCAAAGCGATTCGGTCTTGCGGTCGATGTGGATCGTGCGCCTGGGTCCCCCCATGATTTTTTGCGCTTGGGATTCTCAAAATAAATCCACTTTTCATCCCCTGTAACTATACGATGCAAAAAGGACTTCCTTTTGTACCGAGCGAGTAAAATGTCACACGTATTTTTGCGCTCATCTTCGTCCAACAATGCTTGGAATTCCACATCTTTGTATTTTTTTGGCGGTTTTCCACGTTCCTTGTCTGCAACATCGAAGTCACCACTTCTGAAACGCCGAAACCATCGTTCACACGTATCTTGCGATGGACCATGTTCACCATAAGCTTGTCGAAGTAATCGGTATGATTCAACAGCAGTTTTCTTCAAATGAAAGCAAAAAATTAATGCTGTCCGCAAATGCTCTTTGTTCGGTATAAATTTCGACATATTGAACACAACAAGACAACACTATGCACACACTTTTCCAATTTATCACTCGTGCGCGTCTGACACTTGTTGATGACACAACAAAATGGCGCAATGGCTAATCTTTATAGCACAAACTGCATTGGTGTACCATCTGTTGTCTGAAATTCGCATTTCATACTTGTACACCTGGTAACATCTTACATTTTTTTTAGCCGATTTGTCCGGGATCCAATTTCCATAAGATTAGGGCGGGGTTCTTTAGAAAAAAAGAGATTTATACATGGATTCTGCATCGCTTCAAACCTAGTATTTTTCGGCGGGATGGTGAAGCAAGATAGCATCACTATACTGTTGTGGTGTGGTTTACTACATGGGGTGACATTTGAAGAAAAAAACTTCTTTTTTCCAAAAATCGATTTTATTCTTCAACATGTTGTTGCCTTCAAGAGTGATACACTTATTCCAGTAATCTTCCAACATGTAGACACCCACCATACGGTACAATTTGTCGGTCGAGCTCTCTGAAATAAGCCTCAGTTTCCCAATCGACTTCTTCATTTGAGCCAAATAGCTGGAGGCCAGATCTGGTGAATATGCCGGATGAGGAAGCTATTCATGGACTTTATGGAGTTCTTCCCTTTACTACTGTGCAAGCTCCAAACGGTGGGTGCATGCTTCAAATAAAGATGAAAACAGTGGCCTGCCAAAATGAGCGTTGCAAATCTCTCTAATATTTTTATATTTTATTTTTATTAGAGAAACCAATGATGAAACGACATAAAATCGGTTAAAATGTATACAGGAACATTTAAAAACATTAATTATGTTGAATTTTTGGAAATAATTTCATGTTAATCACCGAATTAACAAAGAAAATATAAATCTCGTAAATTTGACCTTCCAAAAACTTTCTCAAAATTTTCGCCATAATTAACAGATTTCATATGATCGACGCGATGGAATGAGGTCGCCCTCTTTTTGTCAATTGAGTAATAATTAGGTATGTTTTAATTTAAATAATACCAGACATATGGTAGCGTTTCTTTATAAACAATGTAAAAATATGCACAAAAAAAGGAACAAATATACCTGAGACATTCAGAGCAATATTTGAACCCGGAACCTCTAGTTTTCTAGGTCACAGCTTCCGAATCTTGTGAGTTTAATCGACCATTCGTAACACCTTTGTCAACTTGTCAACTTTTATATTAAATATATAACCGGCTTCCAATGTTCTGAAAGCTGTGGCCTAGAAAGTAAAAATTTCCTGGTTCAAAAATTCATCTGAATGCCACCAAATGCTAATTAATTTACATTTGGTGGAAATTAATAGTTCGAGAATGATTTCCGTTTTCAACTGATATCGCTGACATTTCCGAGCAAAAAATAAACTGGACTTAATTTATTTTTGCACGTGAGGCGCTTTTCGCTAATCATGGTAGCATCATTAGCGATAATCGACGTAATTTAATAATTTTGATTATTTGAGCGATGTGATTTTTTTCAGCAATCCTTTCCAATGAGACACAAAGAAATACACATCCTTAATATGCCTCAAGCTTTAAAATATATTTATGATTTTGCCAAGTCCAACATGAGCCAAAAATTAAAAGAGCGATTTATGGTAAGTATTTAAAATTCATTTGTAGTTAAGAATATATGAGGCGACCCTCCATACGTTCGCTTTCTTATTCATATACCTAAGTTACGTGCTAGTAACTCTCTTTTCTCTGCTAGAGACCTCTGTACTCTATAATTCTACTAAAGTTTTTTTTAGATTCATAGCTCACGAACTAGCCTCATTCAAAAAGTAGACAAAAGGTGTCTTCCGAAGGAATGGGGAGGCGATATACCAGCTAAAGAAATGATCAAACTGTGGCACGATGAACTGGACGACAAAAGAAAGAGGCTTCTATCTATAGATGACATACAGCTTTTAAGTGATAGAGGTATTATCAGTTCCAGAAAACCTGCAACCCAAGATCCTGAAAATTTGGTTGGTAGTTTTAGAAAACTAGAAGTAGATTAGATTCATTAGCTTAAAGATAAAATATACAGGGCTTCCTCGCTTAAAGCAGTAGCAGTTTTGTTTTTAGCGATATTTGAGGTGGTTACTTTTAACAGGAAAGTCCTACGTAGATTCTAGATTTCAATATTATAGATAAGGCACTGAGAATATAGATTTTACTCCTATATCTTGTAGACATGGTGTAAAATATCGAAGCAAAGTTTGTACGAGGGTAGTTCTAAGAGTTCTTGGCCTAACAGAGAAAAGGCAAAATAAAAAAGATTTTTTGTTAATTTTTCTATATAGGTACTTTGCTTTATTTTAACTCAACGACTTTTCAACTCTTTAGCATCATTAATCAGCCGTCCTCATACTGGATATAGTTCTCTTTTAAGAACTTCCATGGATCTCTGGCCTGAGCGGTGTTAACTCAATTTCCTGCCACTCTTTTGACGTCATCGCTCCATCTTGTTTGTGGTCTACTTCTGTTCCTTTCGTCTCGTCTAGGTCTCCATTCTATTAGTCTTCTACACCATCCGTTATCATCCCTTCGGGCTATAAGGCCTGCCCATCTCCATTTTGACAGCGTAATGTTTTAAATAATATCTACTACTTTTATTCGCTGTCTGATAGTTATGTCTGTTATTCTATCCTTTCTTGTGATACCTGGAATAGCTCTCTCCATTACCTGTTGTGATACTCTCAGTTTGTTTGTTGACTGTTAATGTGATTAACTCGGCGCCATATGCGATTACTGGCAGAACGTATTTTTCATAAACTTTCTTGTTTAAGTATATTGGCAATTTACCTTGCAGCTTATCTCTCAGCTTCACAAAAACCGTCCATCCCAAACTCACACGATGGTGTATCTCACGGATTTCGTTATCTTTGCTAATTCATGACCTAAATACTTGTAATTTAGGACGCGTTCCAGCTCGCTTTCGTAACTAGATTAGTCATACTTGGTTTTCTGGAATTTAGACCAATATTTGCTGATGTTATTTGCAATTCGGTAAGCATTTGTTGGGCATCACCTGGATTATTGGCTGTTATGTGACGACATTGATGTTTATGCCTTTTCCATCCCAATTAAGTTCCTTAAACGCATATTTTAACACCGCCGTAAAAATTTTAGGAGAGATCGTATTACTTTTTCTGATTCCACATTCCACTCAGTATTTACTTGTGGATTCATGGAGTCTTACACTGGCTGTTGCGTTATTATAAATGAATCTAATTAACTGAGTATATTTGTAATCTATTCTCATTTGCTGTAGGGCAGACAGTATCGCCGGCCAAAAGCTTTATATATATATATATATATATATATATATATATATATATATATATATATATATATATATATATATATCAATCGGTTTTATATAACGTCTTCCGATGCCTAATTTCCACTCCTCTCGGTTTCTCCATCCCTCCTCCTCCAGATCTCTCTCTAGTACTTCCTTGTTGATTCCTGCTCTCCAGCTTTGCGTGGTCTTCCTCGCTTTCTTTTTCCATGAGGGTTCCAATTTAAAATCTTTTTAGGTAGTCGGTCTTGTGACATTCTCTGTACATGTCCGTACCATACCAACTGTTGGGTTCTGATTTTCGTCCACTATATTGTGCTTTATTTCTAAAGCTCGCCTTATCGTGTCATTTGGTATGCGGTCTTTTCTGGATTTTCTGGCTGCTCGTCTCCAGAAATCCATTTCTGTAGCTTTTAGTATTTTTTCTGTTCTTTCCTTTAATGGCCCCTCCTGGGAGCTGTAAGTTATTATAACTTTTCACTATTGAGTTGTAAATTCTCTTCTTATTTTCAATGATTATGTTTTTTGTCCCATAGTATACTATTAAGCATTGCAATCGCTTTTCTTCCTTGGATATTCCTCTCGAATATTGCTTCTTCCAGTGTTCCATCCCTATATGTTCTCGTTCCCAAATACTTATAACTGGCACAGGGTTTGATGGTGTGTCCTGTGGCCAGTTTCAAGTCCTGCTGTTGTCCTCCGACGCACATGTACTCGGTCTTTTTAATATTGACTTCTAGGCCCCATTTTTCATATTCCTCCATAAGTTTTCGTGTCATGTATTCCATATCATCGATGTCCTGAGCGACTACTACCTGATCATCTGCGAATGATAGCGTGTACAATGTAGTATCGTCATCCAGTGGTAATCCCATACTGCTGCATTTCCTTTTCCAAAAGCTTTTTTAAAATCTACAAATACTAATACGAGTGGTTTGTTGTATCCTATAGATTTTTTTATAAG
Source organism: Pachyrhynchus sulphureomaculatus (assembly GCA_019049505.1). Lineage (NCBI taxonomy): Eukaryota > Metazoa > Arthropoda > Insecta > Coleoptera > Curculionidae > Pachyrhynchus > Pachyrhynchus sulphureomaculatus. The sequence continues at coordinate 14,227,668 of CM032451.1, forward strand.
GATTTTGATTGTAAATGATCGTTTGCACCGTATCCACTTCTAAGCCAGTCTGTTCGCGTGGGTGATAAAAATTTAGTTTTCGCTCTAGGCGTTTTGTTATGATTTTGGTGTACCAAACAGAGTATAACTTTTTAATACCCTCATTATAATAAGATTTAACCAACGCTGCAAAAATAAGCGTTCGTCTCGGCTTTACCTTCACCATTCGAAGTAAATCTTCGTCTAGCCAAGCTTTTTTCAGGTTTGAAAACAATCGCTGCGAGCCTAATCGGGAGAACACGGTAGATATGAAACCAATTCGAAGCAAAAGTCATTCAATTTTGCATCAACAATACGAAATGTGTGTGAAGGAGTATTATCGTGATGCAAAAGCACTTTGTTTTTTCTATTTGTGCACGGTTCGCCTGAATAGCTCCTTCCATTTGGTCCAATCGTAAAGGATAATACTTCCAGGTGTTGGTTCTACTTTTCTTCAGGTAGTCTATGATTACAACACCATGAGAATCCCGAGAAACCGAAACCAGGACTTTTCCTGCAGATGGAACCGTTTTTGTTTTCTTGGGTGCAGTTTCACCTGTTCCTACCCTCTGTTTCGACTGTTCCTTCGTCTATGGCGTGTCATAATGGATCCGTGTTTCATCTACTATTATGAAACATCGTGTAAGAGGTGGTGAATCCAGCCTATCAAGACGTCTGAAAATTCACAACACGTCATCTAGTAGATATTCGTTAATAAATATTATAATAAGTTGACCAACATGGCGCCATATCCGCGCCAAGCTGAGAACTTTTAGAACGACCCTTGATAGGTAAGTAGGAAATTATGCAGGATAGAGAAGGAGAGATTTAAACGAGTGTAGAGTTATGTTTATATACGAGAAATTATTTTTCTTGCCAAAAGACTTAAATATAATCATGATATGTGAGAATATATTTTTTTATTTTAATTTTCTAATGGTAGTAATAAATATATCAAATTTACCACTGACGTCATCACCATAAAAATTAACTTAAGTGTAATAAGTCCATTTATAATCAATAACCCTGTATAACGACCTATGAGGGCCTATTAAAACTTGGGTAATTAATTTTAAAAAATCTCTGTCTAAATTTGCAAGAATGCTTGCAAAAAAAATAAAGATTTTAGCTCAGTTTTACCACAGTAAACATAAACAGTACCGACAGTCCGACTCGGCACCTTTGATCTCAAGGGGTTCGAGTTTGTAATGATCACATGAACTATCGCCATATTATTGGTATGATGCCCGCGAGTTTTTTAAATATTCAAATTCTTTCTTTCAAGAAAAATCCTATTCTGTAGAATGAATATTGGTGATTGAAAGGAAGAAAAAACGAGATAAGTTTTTTTTTGAAACTTTTTTTATCAAGTTCTTATAAACAGATATCCAAAAAATCAGGAAAAAAGTTAAAAAAATACAAGGAAAAAATACATTTGGCTTCAACGTTTTTTTGCACGTTTTCGTTAATTATAATTATCATTTTAAGATGAGATCGTCTTTCTTTTGAACTTAAAAATTCTGTTTCTTCTTCAGCCTTCTTCTTCTGTTTCTTCTTCAGCCTATATTGAAATCCACTCCATTTCCTTCCATGCTGTCCTGCACCGGGCTGATTTCATCCAGTTTCTTCAAGCAATTCCCTGTATATCGTCTCGCCAACGTTTCTGTGGTCTTTCCACACTTCTTTTTGCGGTTCTTGGGCGCCATTGTAGTATTCTGAGCGTCCACTTCTCTGGATCTTGTCTTGCGATGTGGCCTGCCCATCTCTACTTTATTTGAAACGCCCTTTTGATTACATCTGCTACTCTTGTTCTATTTCTGATATCTTCATTTCTTATTCTGTCCCTTATGCTGACCCTTGCATTGCGCGTTGCATCTCCCTCTGAGTCGTTCTGAATCTCTCAGCGCTTTTGGTTATAAGGCCATATGGTTGGCCGTGTGGTTTATGGGGATACTTTTCGATTTGAGAATATACCCCATTTTTCCAAACGCCGCCCAGCCTTGGCCTATTCGTCTCTTTATTTCTGCAGTTTGGCCCTCCTTTCCTAGTTTGATGTTACGGTCTAGGTATATATATTCGTCCACAGATGATTTTCGATGTTTACTTGAGCATTTTCATCTCTAGACGGTATCTTTTTTTTTTTTAATTATTTTGAGACAGACCTTTACTAAGGCTTACAGGAGTTGTTTTAACATAGTATCTAGTTCTTTGATGTCACTACTTATGAGAGCGATGTCGTCCGCGAAACGGAGATGATTTAAGAACGTTCTATTTATGTTTATGCCTTATCTTGCCATGGCAGGTTTCTGAAGAAGTCCTCCATTGTCAAGGTGAATAGTTTTGGCGATATAACATCCCCTTATTCCTTTCCCTGTCCTTATCTTTTTTGTAACCATGTCTTCCTTCATTTTCATCTGTGTGGTAGCATTTTCGTATATGTATTTTATTAGGTTGGAATACCTTGTGTCTATTCTTACATTGTCTAATGCTCTCAAGATTGCTCTCATATTGATCGAATCAAAAGCTTTTTCGTAGTCTATGAACGCTATGTGTAGTAAGATGTTGTATTCTGGGCACTTTTCTATTAGGCTTTTTATGGTTTGCAGGTGGTCCATCGTGCTAAAGCCTTTTCTAAATCCCTCCTGCTCGACTGGTTGGTATAGGTCCAATTTGTTTGTCAGGCCATTTGTCAGGATTCTAGAGAGTAGCTTGTGTAGATGAGACAGTAAACTAATAGGTCTATAATTAGCTATGTTGGTATTACCTCCCTTTTTGAAAATCAGGATCATTTCTTCCTTCATTTAGGCAATTATTTTAGCAAAGTAATGAGAGATTTTTATAAGGTTTTTTCCCTCCATTTTGAACATTTCCGCGATGAGTTTATCTGCTGCCGGAGCTTTCCTGTTTTTCATTTACTTTAGGACCGCTCGTATTTCCGCTGCGCTTATGTCTGGGATTTCCTCTGATCCTACGTTTTGGATATTTATTCTCTGTATCTCTCTCTGTGACCCTGTTGATCTATACAATTTTTCGTAGAATCTTTAGATTGTTTTGAGAACTTCTTCTTTATCGTTTATTATCTCGCCTTGTTCATTTTTGATTTTATACAGTTTGCTTCTTCCTCTGGATATATTTATCTTTAGTACTCTCATATTGGTATTTTCCTTGATTTGCACGAACCATTCTGTGATCGCTTTCAGTGTTAAATTTATTTAATACAGACACGTCTTGACATATTTCCCTTTTATTTGCAACAATGGAGTCGATTTCGTTTTTCATCTTCCCATCTGGACTACTCCAAGTCCATTTTCTTTGTGGGGGTTTTTGTAAAAGGTATTTAGTATAGGTCTTGTCGTCTTAGATAATTTAGTAGCATTTCACCTCTATCATTTGTTTGCCTCTAGTTTTGTTACACGGTGTTTTATGTTTCTGTTTATCAGTATCGCTACAACTCCTGTATGTCCTTTATCGTTAGTTAAATCTAATATAATAATTTTCCTACAACTAATGACTTGTCGTGCCTATATACTGCTTATATAAAAAAATTAAATCCGTGCAGTGATTTATTCCAACTCATTTGTGCTTGAGAATTACTACTTTTGCATGCCCAGATTGAGTTTTGAATGTTTGGTTAGCGAATTTTAGCAGATAATTTAATTTAACTCTAGCAAACATTCTGCCCTGAATTAAGAAAAAAAGTATAAATGGAATAACATAAACTAACACTTAACAATAATAAAACATCAACTAATTTACAAATAAAATGTGTCTCTAATATGAAAAACACAATTATCATAATCTGCATATAATAGATCGCATAATAGAAATAAAGAATTATGAATAAATTACATTTTAGGATCTTTGAGAAATCTAAAAAAACTAAATCCTTTGGAGATACCACACGTATTTTTACAAGCACTAACCGCACAACAAAAACTTCCTCTTACATCTTTTTTATAATTATTTTCAATTATAACGTCAAACGAGTCATTTACTTATTGGAAAATTATTAATAATGAATTTTGGAGCATGTTATAAAAAGATTTTTCTTGAAATCCAGATGTAAACACAACCCGCCACCGACAGCCATGTTGTTGGTATGATAGGGGACGCATGCGTAATAAAAAAACAGGCCCTAAAAATTTTCTTGAACGTCGCTACTGTGTTTTATGTTTAATGTGGTTTTACTTTAAAAATTTTTTTACATTCCTACAATATTGTGATCAATTTGACAAAATACAAAGACAGACAGAGATTTTTAGCTACCGTTAAATAGCCTAGAATGTCATGTTTAGGCTAATGCAGAGTAAATCTTCATATCGATTTCTAACATAATCAATCTCAGACACTGCGTATCATTTGCCTCGGCAATTTGTTCAGGTTTAAATGACAAGTGTAACTGTGAGTATCGTCGGCATATAAATGCACAATAGCGTGCCTGAAACTATTAATTGATGGAGTATGTTGAGTATATTGAGGTAATCTTCATAGATTGGATTCTTCTAGAGAATTAGTTCTCTAGAAACTGACGAGCCTGTGTCTCTTGCTTTGTAAGCGACATTGCGTCTAAAACTGATTTTATAGGTTTTGCTGGCAGTAGATTGAAGTATTATATCTAGTTTTAAAGTAAAAAAGTCACTTTAAAATAACTTTGGGGCGGAAAAAATCCAGTTTTAACAGGCTCTGAAGTCGATAAAAGGTAAAGTCACAGAATTAATTTGTACAAATCATACTTGTGTAAACTTGTATTTTTTGTTAATGATGTTACATGTACTGTATACTATTCTAATATAGAAATAAAAAACTGTTTAATTATTAGGAAGTGATTTTATTTCGTCCTTTTAATATATATGGTATATATATATATATATATATATATATATATATATATATATATATATATATATATATATATATGTACATATAGTATAATGATTGCTCAAGAGCAAAACTACAGTTTTCAAGATCGTCCACAAAGATTTAGGTTTAAAAAAAGTTTCTACTTGATTGAATCTCAAACTTCTTAGACTAAAGCCGAAAGCCACTTTGGAAAACGATGACAGTTATAATGATTGCTCAAGAGCAAAACTACAGTTTTCAAGATCGTCCACAAAGATTTAGGTTTAAAAAAAGTTTCTACTTGATTGAATCTCAAACTTCTTAGACTAAAGCCGAAAGCCACTTTGGAAAACGATGACAGTTATAATGATTGCTCAAGAGCAAAACTACAGTTTTCAAGATCGTCCACAAAGATTTAGGTTTAAAAAAAGTTTCTACTTGATTGAATCTCAAACTTCTTAGACTAAAGCCGAAAATTGCCACTTTGGAAAACGATGACAGTTATTTTTCGCGATTAATCATAGGGTGTTCTATTGAGAACCCTCCACGAAGCAACCTTTGGGAAGTTGATGCGATGGTTTTAGGACTATGAAGATATTTTGCTTATTGAATACATGGCAAAGGGCTCCCCAATTAATGGAGGGCTTTATGGAAGAACAATCTAAAATCTGAAGCAGGCCATTAGAGAAGGACGGCCGAATTCCTGGAGAATCAAAACTTGGCAAATGCAGGGACAACAAGGCTCGCATAATCCAAACCATCACCGAAAACTGTTGATTCACCGAATTACCACATCCACTATATGGCTTTGATTCAGCGTCTTTCGACTTATTTTTGTTTTAAACAGCTGAAGAAAGACCTCACGGGCCGAAAATTTTTCTGAAATGATGAGAGAAACGCTACGGTAACGCCATTTTTTGAGTCGCAAACCAAAAATTTTTTGATGGGAATGAAACAACTTGACAAACGCTGAACTAAATATGCTAGCATAGTCGGTAGTTATGTGGAAAAAATTATTTTTTTAAGCTCCGCAAGTTCTCCTTCTTAGCTGGGTAGATAACTTAAAGAAAAACCTCCTTATTTCTAAGTATTACAAATTTTTGAAACGTAATGTAGTGTTGCGGGTTATCGTGGGCAAAAAAAGTTTGAAAATGACTGGATATCTGTTGACAATATTGAGATTAGCAGGTATTCGAACGTTTTTTAGAATAATCGATCGTTTTCAAACTTTTCGAAACAACCCTGTACAACACAACTATCCTAAGTATAATATTTACAAGTACCATCTCTTTTATTCATGTCAGCTAAAATCAAAGCAACGTCGTCAAATTCTCTGTTTGCGCCGTGTCTTACCATAATTTCATAACATGATGTTAAGGCGTAATCCATGATGCAGTAGTCTAGAAACGCTTTTAGTTTTTGGATTTGAGTAGAGGGTGGACTGTTAGTGGCTTCTTCTAAAAATAAATAAACCATTTTCGAAAAATTGTGAAAAACCCTGTATCTTTGTTCAGAGTGAAAATATTTGTTTTAATTTTAATTTTATTCTTTTAAAAAATTGAAATCTTCTAATCTAAACCTTTCTATGGGGTTTAGGTTAGTTCGAGTTTGCTGGAATTTTTTCAATGTCTGCAAAGTTCTTGGCCTGACAGATAGATGGCGTTAGAAACCGTGAAACCATAATTGTATTGGAAATACTGCACTGACTTAGTCGTTACTTGTTGGAGATCCATAATAACTAGGAATAAAAATTTAAATAAATGTTTAAGATCACCACTTATGTTTGTTATTGCTGGCAATTGTTTCGACACACTGTGTCTTCTTCTGAAGCACGATGTAAATTAACTAACAAAGTATGTTTCAGAATATATAGTTTACCTAATTACAAGTACTAAATTCATTAACAATATTTACCTTAATACCTAGAACAAGTACAATAAAGGAGACCCTCCCCGATCTAATTGATCGTTGAGTAATAGACCTGAGGATTTTTTCTGATTAATTTCTACCTGTTCTAAACAATTCAGTAATTTTCCTTTCTTTCCGTTATGCAAAATTTTGAAATCCTCATTGAATGTATGATTTTCCTCTGTTAAATGTTTAGCGTAATGAGATTTGTTATTTTTCATTCTGAAGCTTTGTTTATGTTCGTTTATTCTTTCATAAAAAGGTCTGCTTGTTTGTCCTATATACGTTTTATTGCAAGTGCCACAGCATAATTCGTAAACCCTCGATTTATTTTCTTTTTCTGTTTTACTTTTATTATTTTTAATATGTCGAGATAATATGTTATTTGTACGGAAAGTGATATTTACATGATTTCTAAGGAAAAAATTTTGAATTTTTTTTAGTTAATTTTTCCGGTATAAGTGAGTGTATGAAATTTTTCTTTGTTTAGTTGTTTTGTACGGGTACGGTGCTTTTTTAAATTGTTTTTTCATTAAAATATTATCTACGAAATCGCTCCTGTATCCGTTGTTTATAATAATTTGTTTTATAATATTTAATTCTTTCTGAAAATTGTCTTCCGTTAAGGGGGGTCACTACCGAGAAAAATGAAAAAAAATACGTTTTTCGTTTTTTTCCATTTTTATAATCTACAATCATTTCTGCACAAAACAATCCAACCTCCACAATTATACGATGAGTATAAGTGCCTGAAATTTTTATATAAAGTAGTCAAGGTATGAGCCATCAGTCAGTATCGCCAAGATATGAGTCCCGCTCAGCCTTCGCCTAGCTTCGCACTACGCACCTTTCAATATACCACCCCATTCCACCCATTATAAAGTTATTATTATTTTCACTATTATTATTATTATCCCACTTTTTATTAACAATGCTTAGGAATAATTATATAACACTATTTACTATATACAAATAAAAAACTTTATTTTTACAAAAATATTTTGAAATACTATTTACTATATACAAATAAAAAACTTTATTTTTACAATAATATTTTGAAAAGTAATAATAAGATTTTATTATTTTGTTATACTTTTTTTTAACTAAAATGAACCCGCTTCATATGACGGGCCTTCTTTTTTTTCTAATTTCTTAAATTTTTCTTCTAAACTTTTTCTTGCTCTTGAAATTTTTTGCCTCTCGCATTTCGATGCTTGTTGTAAGTCTTTCTCGGCTTTCACTATTCTCAGTTCATCTTCCTTCATCAGCCCAGCAATTGTAAATTTTCCAGGGTCAATGAAAAGTTTTTCAAGTATTCGGCAGCGGGAAATATTACCTTCATTGAAGCAGCATAGTGCATCATATGCACCTAATTCTAGTGTGCTTTTCTCTACAAAAATATTTTTTGGGCATCTAACCCACAATGCATTACTACAGCTTTCGTTTGTGTTTTGTGTCTTACCGTGAACACATTTTTTCTAACAGGGCTGGATTCGCCAGGTCCCTGAAGACAGGTTTCAAAATTTCCATTACTACTTTTGGTAGATGAAAATGCTTTGAGTGCTCATATAATTTTTTTTTCTGCCGGGGCCTTGAGGAACTTACACCAGTCCAAGCTGGATAAATTGTGTGCCGGATTCTGGTCGTTTGAGCCGAGATGAAAAAATTCTGCCCATACTGCTTTTTTCATCTCAGCCAAGCTGCCAACGTTTCTTCGTATGGCTAAGCCATAAAACTTTTGAATGTCGTTTATTGCCACATCCGTGAGTCTGCCCTTTCCTCCTATCGGCTTTCCATCTTGCAGTTTTTTGGACGTGTAGGAAGTTTTTAGCTTTCTGAGTCTAGATCCCATCCTTTTTTGTACATGTCCTATACATTCTAACTTCTGAACTAAGAGACTATCTCCGTAAGGGTTTTGTTCTACAACCTTCAAGAAACCCTTTGAGTCTCCATCACCTAAGTAGTGAGAATATCTCACATTGTATTTGTCCATTGACCTCAGGAAAATTTGCTCTCTCACTATGATTGGCTATGCAATTTTCATTATGTGTATTCTGAAATTTTAGTGGACAACGACAGTGTTTGGAGAGTACCACAATATCCACTATTTTGCCTGAGTCAGTTACTCGCAGCAGAGACCACGCCATTCAAAGAAGTATGGCCCCTTTTTTGCCAACTGCCATCTAGTGAGATGGCCAAATCCCTGTTGCCACTATTTGAAAAATACAGGCTTCCTCTACGGCAGTCACCATTATATCTTTTCCAACTACTTCAAGAGCTGAACGAATAACATTTTGGTGCAAAAAGTGCTTGCTTTGTGGGGGAGGAATGTTCATCATAGCACAAGGAAGTTTAGCTGCAGCAAATCCTTTACCAGTACACCTAAGTGCATAAGTAAATCTAATATTTATTGTATCTAATTTCACAGATTTACCTTCGAGTTCATAATCCAGTTTCTTGGAGTTCCTTAGTTTATTTAGGACTTGACAATTCTGACAAACAATCTTTATAGTGGATGCCAAAACCGTTTCTCAAACAAACACTTAGGGTGATTTCACCACCACATTTTTTGCAGTCCACTGTTGAGTTCAGTGCTTTACTCAGCTCTCCAACATCCACCAAATCATACGCATGCTCATGAATGACTCAAATTTATTTTGATTACCTAGTTTTTTTGAAGAAGAAGAAGGTGTACGATTTTCAGATGAGGTTGATGGTGTTGATTCAACAGATGGTAAGGACATGACCAATTTACGAGCAACAGAAATATGTGTCCCACTAAAAGGTTTATTCCTTTTCTTGCTCTTGAAGCTAGTCTTTGGCTTAGTCATTTTTCTTCACAAAACAATAATAAAAAACTATAATAAAATAAACAATATAATAAAATTTAAAACAGCAATAGTAACAGAAAACAGGAAAAAAATTTGTAACTATGTAAACAAAAACAATCTCTCACGTAAAATATAACCAAACAAAACAAAACTAAAAAAAAAAATTTGGAAAAAAAACATATTTTGTTGTAAACAATCAGTGTTGCCAAACTTGTTTTTGCAAAAAAAAAGAAGACAAACACTCTAGAAATAAATTTAAAAAAGTTGATTATAACAAAAAAAGCAGTCAAAACTACAACTTTTTAGTTTTTCGGCTCTCCTGAAAAATTGACTTTTTTGTACATTTGCCCCATTATCTTCAAAACTATAAAAGTTATTGAGCTATTTTTTTTTTAAATATCCATGGCAACACTGTCTACAGTTCGGACTAAGGAAATGTCAAACGAAACAGCTGGTAATTTACCGCGTCAATTCAAACATACAAATAAAATTCATGTACTTTCAAAATTTCTAGAAAATGTAATTTAAATTATTTCTTTAAACCCTTAGTCCCATTAAATTATATAATAATAAATAATAAGTGTGCACAGTTTCGTTGAAATAGGATGAACGGTTGCTGAGAAAATGGGTTTTACTTTTCAATGTAAATTGACCTCGGTAGTGACCCCCTTAATGGTGTATTTATTAGTCTATGGATGAAACTATTATAAGCCGAGATTTTATGTGTGCACGGGTGGTTAGAATTAGCGTATATAGTTATATCTGAGTACGAGGCTGGTTTGAAAAGTCCCTGCAAAGTCCGAGAGATGGCACCACCGGCGCGTACCGAGGTCATGTTTTAGTTAGTAGCATCTCTTGAATGAACGCACACCAAGTTTCAGCCATATTGGTCTATTTCTTTGTGTTTGGCATTCGTGTGAATCAAGGAAGTCGAGTGATTTTCAAGAAATGGACGAAAAAGAATTTCGTGTGGTGATTAAACATTACTTTATGAAAGGCAAAACGCCTCAGGAGACTAAAGAGAAGCTTGATAAACATTATGGTGACTCTGCACCTTCGATTAGAACAGTTTATAAGTGGTTTCAAAATTTTCGGACTGGCCATATGGGCACAAGTGACGCTGAACGTTCTGGACGGCCTGTGGAGGTTACGACTCTAGAAATCATTGATCAAATCCATGATATGGTGATGGATGACAGAAGAGTTAAGGTGCGTGAGATTGCTAATGCTGTGGGCATCTCGACTGAACGGGTACATAATATTTTGCATAAACATTTGGACATGAGGAAGCTATCCGCAAGATGGGTGCCGCGATTGCTCACGCTTGACCAAAAACGGAATCGTGTGAAGTGTTGCAAGGATGGTTTGCAGCTGTTCCAGAAGAATCCGGAGGACTTTAAGCGTCGTTTCGTCACTGTGGATGAAACATAGATACATTACTATACTCCTGAGACCAAACAACAATCTAAACAATGGGTTACCAAGGGGGATTCTGCACCAAAAAAGGCGAAGACCGTTTCTTCGGTCGGAAAGGTTATGGCGACTGCCTTTTGGGATTCGCAAGGGATAATCCTCATCGACTATCTGGAAAAGGGTTAAAACTATTACAGGTGAATATTATTCATCGTTATTGGACCGTTTGAAAACCGAGCTGCAAGAAAAACGCCCGCGATTGGCCCACAAGAAAGTCCTTTTCCATCACGACAACGCACCAGCACACACCTCAGCAGTTGTGGCCGCAAAAATTAATGGAAATAGGATTCCAACTCATTTCACATCCCCCCTATTCTCCAGACTTGGCTCCCTCGGACTACTATTTGTTCCCCAATTTGAAGAAATGGCTGGCGGGACAAAGATTTTATTCAAACGAGGAGGTGATTGCAGACACTAATGGATATTTTGCAGACTTGGACAAATCAACAAACTAGAACATCGTTGGACTATGTCGAAAAATAAAAAAGGTTTACCCCAAACACATAAGTAGTTTTTTATTTTTGCACGTTTCAAACCAGCCTCGTATGTTGATTTATGGAAGATTTCAAAATCGTGTTTATTCATTTTGTTTGATATTTTTAAATTTAGGAAATTAATCGATTTATTTGTTTCTATTTCTGTTGTAAAAGTAATATTATTATGAAGTTGGTTAATATAATCTAGAAAAAGTTTTAATTGTCGATCTGTGCCTGTAAAGCAAGTCAATATATCATCTACATAGCGGTACCAATAAAAGAAATTTTTAAAAGGATGAGAATTACTGATTTGTTCTTCTAAATGGTCCATGAAAATTTCAGATAAAATTGGACTAAGAGTCCCATTATTAAACCTTTCTTACTTATATAAATGTTATCGTTTAAATTCGAAATAATTCTGGTCTAAGCACAATGTTAAGATATCTAATATTTCTTGTTTAATTATTGGGTTAACACTATTTTTTTATTGAGTAAATCTTTGGACCAAATTTATAGCGTCTGATGGTGGTATACTGGGAAAAAGATTTTGTACATCAAACGATATAAATCTGGAGTTACTTGGTATAATTAACGGATTAATTTTTTGCTATCAATTCATTACTATTTTTAATACTATATTTAGGGGTGAAATTACAATATTTTGTCAAAACTCCAATCAATTTATTTGATAAAGAAAAAGCTGGCGCTGTTATGTATGAAACTACCGGACGAATTGGTGAGTTATTTTTATGTAATGGTAATTGAATCGGTGAGTTCGACAACCGTACAAGTCCAAAATTTGACATTTTAAACTGAGATAGCCATTTTGTTTTAAATATATCCCCCTATCAACTGAGCATAAAACCGTACGATATACTTAAACGTTAACGCTCTACAGTAGGCTGCCGTTCGGTGATGACTGGAAAAACCCTACATGTCCGTGACTTGTACGGTTTTTCATCTCAGCTACTAAAATATCTGCAGTTATTTGTTTACAAAGAAAGAGTTGACTTCGTGTGGGTTTTATTAATTAAAATAGCTTAATTATCGTGTGTTTTTAAATTTGTTTAAATAAAATATGTCATCCTGTGACAGAGAAGATGTGGTTACTAGCAATGGCAACAAAAAAAGAAAAAAGGAATATTGTTAGTTGGAAAACATAACCAAAGAAAAATAGCACGTTTGCACGGTCAGGAATATGTTGGTAAAAACGGAAAACATATTGAAGCGAAAACTATCGGACCTACATGCATGTAAGTTTACATTTTTTTTTTAATTAATTAATTTTAACTAATGAATACATTTTTAAGGTGTAAAAAAAGTGCATGCAGCAGTTTACTGATGAAGAGAAAACAGAAATAATATCAAAATTATACGCCGGTAAGCCAAAAAATGAACAAGATACGTATTTGCAGGGGCTTATTGAAGCAAAGCCTATTGAAAGACATCGGATAAGAGGCGTAAAACCTAAACAACAAAGAAAATCAAATTTTTTGTACTTTGTTATGAAACAATCAAATCGAATTTCCGTATGTAAACAGGCATTTATCAGTCTTCATGCCATATCTCATTGGCAAGTTCAGCGTTTAAACACCTTACTTCTAGCTACAAAATCACCAAAGGATTTAAGAGGCCGGCACAACAACAGACCTCGTGCAATATGCGAAGAATGGATTGTGAAAATAAAAGAACACATTGAGTCATTCCCGGTTAAAGTTTCCCATTACTCCTCAAAAACCATTCATTATTTGGATGCATCTTTAAATGTGAAGAAAATGTACAATCTGTTTATAGATAAAAATCCACAGCTAGAAAATTTGGTTAAATACGAATTCTATCTAAAATATTATAATGAAAACTACAATCTCAGGTTTGGAAGACCACAGGTTGATGTCTGCTCGGTATGTGAAAGCCTTGGAGCTAAACTTAAAGATGTTAATCTTAATGATAATGCAAAGAGAGTGGTTGCAGCGGAACTCATAGTTCATAAAAGGCGCGCAAAAAAGTTTTACACGAAACTAAAAGAAGTGCAATCTCTGTGTAAGGAACGACCAGAAGTAATGGGCCTAGCTTTTGACTATATGCAGAATATGCCCCTCCCACATATCCCGGTTCAAGAAATTTTTTATCTGAGGCAACTTTGGGTATATGCATTTCAGATTCATAATCTTAAAGACACAACACTAGTCATTTTTATAGCTACCACGAGGGTGAAGCTCTAAAAGGATCTAATGAAGTATGCACATTTCTTTATGATTATATATTGAACCACATACCATCTGAAATCACTGAGTTACACTTATTTTCTGATGGATGTGCGGGACAGAATCGTAACCAGACCATGGTTCGCTTTTTGCTAGCATTGCAGGCGACCAAGAGATTTAACAAAATATACCATTTCTTTCTAATAAGAGGGCATTCATTTTTGCCCTGCGACAGGGATTTTGGTTGTGTCAAGAGGGTGATTAAAAAACACGATCGAATTTATATTCCAGAAGAATATCAAGAAATAATACTATCTTCAAGGAAAAAAAAAACAGCCATTTACTGTAAAGTTAATTCGACATAACGATATTATTGATTTTAAAAAGTGGTGGCCGACTGATTATAAAAAAACGTGTTCTATTTTAGTCAGTGGTGATAATACTAGAAAAGAAAATTTTGCTGTGTCAAACTATAGGCAATTATGACAGTTCAACTCCAGGTTATGTGACAACGTGGAATTACATAAACAGTTTTCTCTCCTACACATTTAAGTTATTAAAGCAACATAAGGAAAGTCCTTCTCTACCTACTGCTGGCGCTTATAAAGATCCTCTACCTATTAATGAGAAAAAAGTCGAGGATATTAAAAAAGTTATGCAATATATGACTGGTGAAATGTTAGAATTTTTCTACCATATAACATCCTGTAATACGACAACGGCAGAAAATGACGATTAAAATGTTTAAATCAGTATTTTATTTGTTATTCTTTTAGAACTATTAAAAAATGTAATCGTTTTTCACCTGTTTTTATTTTTTTTTTACGATACTGATTTCGAAAACCGTACTTGTCCACTAACTTCTTTTAGCCAGAACTATTAGATCGTTTCGTTTATAGAAAAACTATTACTAGATATAAATCCCAGATCACCAGATCTAAAACTTCTCTTTGTATGCCAAACCTGAGAAATAAGTAATTTAAAAGATTATCAGTTTTTCTTAAATTTCTCAAAATGACATTTTCGGACATGTACGGTTGTCGAACTCACCGATTCAATTCTAACCATCCGTTCATACATAAAATCTCGGCTTATAATAGTTTCATCCATAGACTAATAAATACACCATTAACGGAAGACAATTTTCAGAAAGAATTAAATATTATAAAACAAATTAGTATAAACAATGGATACAGGAGCGATTTCGTAGATAATATTTTAATGAAAAAACAATTTAAAAAAGCAATAGGACTGGTGTACCCGTACAAACAACTAAACAAAGAAAAATTTCATACACTCACTTATACCGGAAAATTAACTAATAAAATTCAAAATTTTTTCCATAGAAATCATGTAAATATCGCTTTTCGTACAAATAACACATTATCTCGACATACTAAAAATAATAAAAGAAAATAAATCGGGGGTTTACGAACTATGCTGTGGCACTTGCAATAAAACGTATATAGGACAAACAGGCAGACCTTTTTATAAAAGAATAAACGAACATAAACAAAGTTTTAGAATGAAAAATAACAAATCTCATTACGGTAAACATTTAACAGAGGAAAATCATACATTCAATGAAGATTTTAAAATTTTGCATAACGGAAAGAAAGGAAAATTACTGAATTGTTTAGAACAGGTAGAAATTAATCAGAAAAAATCCTCAGGTCTATTTCTCAACGATCAATTAGATGAGGGAGGGTCTCTTTTATTGAACTTGTTCTACAGTCCCTGGCCAAATTATTAGACGCACTGCAAGATTTCATGTAAAATATTAATTACCGAGTGATATTGTACCGTTTTATTATTTTAAATTGATTTATTTTTTATTTTTATATCATCCAATCAATTACCTATTTATTTGACATAAATAAAACAGCATTAATTTAGAAAAGCATAAGTTTATTAAGTTTTAAAGAAAAGTGAAATTAATGTTAGTAAAAGTCAATATTTAGTTGAGCCACCTTTAGCCGCTATCAAAGCTTTAATTCTGCGCGGCATGCTATCAATGCAAGATTGTACTGTCTCCTGCATTTGAGGATGATGATTCCACACATGAATAATCTTTTCTAGGAGCTGGGTTTTGTTGGTAATCACATCTTTAGCCACTTCTCCTTTCATCAGCTCCCCACACATTTTCAATGGGCTATTACCCGGCCAATCCAACAGAGGGATATTTTTTTCTGCCAAAAAAGCTTTAACAGACCGAGCAGTGTGGCAGGGAGCTCCATCTTGCATGAAAGTGAATGGTTCCCCATTTGGAAACCATTCTCTCAGCTGCGGAATCAACCGATTTTGTAATACTTCTTTGTACTGATCATTATTCCTTTGACGACGTACAGACGTCCAGTGCCCTTGCCGCTGATGACTGACCAAATCATCACTTTGGTGGGATGTTTAACCGTCGGGACGACACAATCAGGATGAAACTTTTCTTCATGACGACGATGCACATACTGAGCTTTATTCTGCAAAATTGCGAATGTGCTTTCGTCACTGAAGCAGACCTGTCAAAAATAGGAAAAATATATAAACTTCCATGTTTATTTGCTTTGTTTAACTGAAAATGATAATAATGTATCAATTATTGATTAAATTGCTGTATCTTACCGATCTCCAGAAGTCCACATCTTTGTCTTGCCATTGTTTGGCCCACTTCAGGCGCTTTGCTTTCATTGCAGCTGTTAACTTGGGCTTCCTGGCGGGGGGGGTGACAGGCCTTAAAATCTAATTCTTTCAATTTTCTTCGAACAGTGCGCTCAGAAGCATTTACGCTAGCATCCTGGAGTTGTGATTTTATTACCTTTGTGGTAGCAAATCTGTTTTCTACACAAATTTTCTTCAAACATCTCTCTGACCGTGGAGTCAAAATTGGTTTTTCTACCGCATCTTTTCTTTCTTTTCGGGCTTAATTCCTTCCCTGACTCAATTTTCTTTTTTATGCGTCGTACACTAGCTTCAGAAACCTCCAATCTTCGTGATGTTTCTCGGTTTGTAAATGTTTTCGCAATCACAAGGGCCTTCACTTCCGCTTTTTTACGTGGTGAAAGATCGCCTTTTCTACCCATAATAAAAATAGTCCAATTACTTTTTTAAAACACTGCATACAAAATAAACTAATAACTGAGTAGTATAAAACTGTTAAACAAACAATCACAGTCCATAAAGCCACAGAAACACGTCCGTACCTGACTCGATTCCGATCGCGACTGATACAGGTTTGTACTTATTTACGTTCATGTATCACTTTGTCAACACAGTGTTGCCATATGTTAAAAATAAATACAAATATGTAGTCTACAACAATTCTTTTAAATAAAAATCAATAATATTGTAGTTTAAATATACCATTATTGCATAAAAACTCTTAAGAAACATAAAATTACTAAAAAAAATACAGTGCGTCTAATAATTTGGCCAGGGACTGTAGGTATTAAGGTAAATATTGTTAATGAATTTAGTACTTCTAATTAGGTAAACTATATATTCTGAAACATACTTTGTTAGTTAATTTACATCGTGCTCCAGAGGAAGACACAGTGTGTCGAAACAATTGTCAGCAATAATAAACATAAGTGGTGATCTTAAACATTTGTTTAAATTTTTATTCCTAGTTGTATTGGAAAGTTCTATTCTTTTTATATAAACACATGTAAAACTTTATTTCTGTCTGTCAATTTATTCGACTAGTAGAAGCTGTTTAATACTGACGTGTCATTGATGTTTTTAAAATGGAAAAAAAATGAATATCGTGCAATTAAAATCTTTGTTTTGGATGTTTTAACACACACAACGGAAATTCATATGAAATTGTTAAAAGTGTATAGGGATGCATCGCCTTCACTTTCACTGTGAAAAGATGGGCTGCTTTTGTTAACTCTGGTTGTACAACCCTCGAAGAAGATCCATGCGAAGGTCGTCCAAAAACTGCTACAACATCACAAATCGTTCAACAAGTCCATAATATGGTGTTGGATGATCGACGATTGAAAGTGCGTGAAATAGCTGAGGTCATAGGCATCTCAAAGAACGATTTGGAAATATTTTGCATGAAGAATTACATATAAAAAAAGCTTTGGGCAAGATAGGTGGATTTGCTGACAATTGACTAAAAACGCATTCGAATGCGTATTTCCCAAGCGTGTTTGGATGGTTTTAAACAAAATAAAATCGATTTCAAGCATCGTTTCATAACCGTTGATGAAACTTGGATCCAGCACTGTACACCAGAGCGAAAATAACAGTTGAAACAATGGATTGAAGTCGGTAGAAGTGCACCAAAGAAGGCAAAGACGGTTCCATCAGCAGGGAAGGTTATGGTAACAGTTTTTTTGTGATTACAAAGGCGTTTTGTTGGTCGATTATCTTCAGAAAGGTAAAACAATTAACTCTGAATATTATTGCCACCTAATTAAATCGATATTCCGAAATAAAATTTCGGAATATGGTTTGTTACTTGCTTGGTCACTACAACAGAAAGTCGAGAAATTTGCAAATGCAAAATGATCAACAAAGATCCCATGAATGCTATATTCCATGCCTTTCCTCCTACGACTATAGTTGTTGGTCATTTTGCATTTGCAAATTTCTCGACTTTCTGTTGTAGTGACCAATCAAGTAACAAACCATATTCCGAAATTTTATTTCGGAATATCGATTTAATTTATCCTTCCTAACAATGTTAGGTTTATATAGTTGAGCAGTTTTTTTCGAAGTTCGAAAATCTCAACAGATGGCGCAAGGGACTGTATCTTGCCCAACGAGTAGTATCTCATTTATTTAAGGTACCATGATTGCTATAAGCCAGCGAGAGTCATTCCAACCTGACTCTCCACGGTACTCGGATCTTCACGATCGATACCGTTGCCTAAAGCCTACCTGATGAAGAGCATAGGTTCAGGAACTATAGTCGTAGGAGGAAAGGCATGGATATAGCATTCATGGGATCTTTGTTGGTCATTTTGCAAATTTCTCTATTATTGTAACCTTTTGGATCAGTTGGATGCAAAAATTCTTGAGAAAAGACTTGTAAAGAAGAAAAGAATCATTTTTTTTCAAGACAATGCACGTGTTTACACAAGTGTTTTGACGATGGCAAAATCCAACGAATTAGAGTACGAATTGCTTGAACATCCGGCGTATTCACCAGATTTGGCTCCCTCTGATTGTTATCTGTTTCCCAACCTGAAAGAATTCCTGGTTGGACAGCGTTTTACATCAAACGACGAAGGTATTGCAGCCGTGGATGGATATTTTACAGACTTTCCGGAATAATACTTTAATGATGGTACTAAATTATTGGAAAACGTTAGCATAAATGTATTGAAGTTTCAGAAGATCATATTGAAAAATATGAAATATTTTAGGTCAAAAAAAATTTTCTTTCATTGTTAGGTCGAGAACTATTCAAACAGTACTTTAAACGGTCAAGTAGCAAGTCTCTATTTTATAAGGAAATGTAAAGCAAAAAAAAGACGTAGAGGCCCTTGAGACTTACCTAATAAACCTATTGTCAAAACATCATCGCATCCTTCCCTTTCTCCACATTCAGACACAAAATTCCATCCTCTCCCCTCAAAAATCTTTCCATCCTTGTCTTGGTAAAAATTATACAGCACCTCCCCGCTAAATATACGGATTTTTTTCGTATCTTGATCCGAATACTCCTCGTAATTCAAACAATGTTTGCTGTTGTCTTTACAGTTTGAGGTCAACTCTAAAAGGAGGATTTTTGAGGCCGGTATATGCAGAAGAGGTAAATCTTTGAGGAAAGTGGTGTTTACTCCCCAGCGTTCTCGAGAAACATAGTCAAACTCTTCTATAACAGCTCCTTGGGCTTAAATTAAATAAATAAATAAATAAATAAATAAATATATATATATATATATATATATATATATATATATATATATATATATATATACATATATATATATATATATATATATATATATATATATATATATATATATATATATATATACATATATATATATATATGTTACAATAGAGGTTTTCACGGATGGTGGAATGTAATATATTAAAATTCCGGGTTTCAATCCGTTCGTCTAACAATGAATTTGCACGACGTTTTGCCAGAATCTCATTTGGCATTCTCAGGTGCTCTCGCTGCTGCTACTCGACACTGTGATTTTGCTGCTGCTGCCGCTCGAAGCTAACTGTGAAACCGACGTGTGGTCGCTGTCTTTTATAGGTTGGCGTCTACGCAGATTGTAGGTGGGGAGTGTCGGAAGTGTTCGTCCGAGCATCGGTGTTTACCGGCTGGGTGGTAATTACGGGTTCCGGCGCTATGCTGACTGTTGCCTTCTCGATGTTTTGGTTATTCCTTGGTTTAGCTAGTAGACCCTTCCATGTTGTGGAGATATTCAGCGCATCATCTCGCTTATTTGATGTTTGATTATGGATTTCCATGTGATGCAGAACTTTTTATCAAGAATATAAATCTTTTTAGCACACTATATATATATATATATATATATATATATATATATATATATATATATATATATATAAAAGAGAGAGAGAGGTATCAACATTAGCGGATAAAAAAGTACGGGTATCCAAAGCTATGGACTACTCGGGTGTACCATCTACGAATACAAAATTAGTACATGCGTGTTTCGCTCCATACCAGAGCTCGTCAGTCAGCCTTGTCACACACAGCAGGAGAGATTTAGAAGGCATACGCACAAAAGCGTCAGTAGCCAACACATCTCTAAGTCGTCCAGTGTCAAACCACCAAAACTTTTATTTCAACAGAAAGACGTACAGGTAAAATCACCAGGGGGAATGTAAGATGTAGCCATGATTTTCTATCTTTCTGTAATTGAGCAATGTTGTTTTCTACAGAAGATAAAAAAGGTTACAATTCTATCCAGTTATGGTATTTTTTTTAAAGCTGGCAACATTAAGCGAGTATCAGGCAACGGTGGTTAGAGAAACGCGAGAGCGGTTTTACTCTATCTATTCTGATTGTCTAATACGAGGTACTTACCCTGTATAATAAGTAAGTAGCTTCCAATACCGGCACCAAATAACAAAAGGGAAAGGAACAAATATATTAAAACTTTGTCATAATATCTTGCGGTTCTAACCAGTGATATGCTTCCAGTTAAAAGTGGCGTTGTTTCACTAGAAAATTCACTAACATTCCGTATTTGGATACAACTGGGACATCTGTTGCACATTTGCCTTCTGACTGACTCACCTAAAAAACATTTTATTTTTCATTTTCATGTGATTCCGAAGAATCTAAAGTGGTGGGGACGTCGGTCTGTATTTCCACCTCTACTACTCCTTCTAGGGTTTGAAGCTAAAATTTGTGTGTTGGTAATAACGACAGTCCTGAATAGAATTCCTAAAATTTAAATGTGCACGAATAATTGATTCTTGTTTATTTAGAAACGTCAACGCTAAAATTTGAAAATTTGTCATTGATTGTCAAACTAGTCGATTAATTGCGCTTAAAAATGGATTAAGAGGAAACAAATTATTGACAAACTAAGTACTTCAAAATCTAAATACAGTAGAACCCCGATTAACCGAGTCGCGATTCTCCGAGCTCCGGATTAACCAAGCCAATCTAAGAACCTGATTATCCGAGGTACGCGCGTCTATGCTGCGTATTAACCGAGCTTCTAAAATATGTATGTACATATTACCATTTAAAATCGTCGGGGCCTTCGGGAATCCCCCTGGCCCCTGTGAAGGGTTCCCCTTTTTATGTTTTTGGACTCTTTTCAGCATGTAAATTTGCGTGAATGCAGTGCGTTATAGCGTTTACTACGGAGAAGTACGAGTATACTCACTTAATTTATTTGGTTGGAGTTCTGGTAGTTAAGTGTAATTAATACGAACTGCTTTGTTTGAATTTTTGTTTGTCGTATTATAATGAAGCAAAACAAGCGTTAAAGAATCGTCGTTCCTATTGAAGAAAAATTAAAAGCCATCAGAAGAATTGAAGCAGGAGAGACAATTAAAGTTGTTGCACGAGATTATGGAGTAGGTGAGGTAACAGTTGGAGATTGGAAAAGCAACCGCACAAAAATAGAAGAGTGGTGTATAAATCAAGCCTCCTCGTCCTCAGGAAGAAAATCAATGAAAACCGGCGACTATGAAAAGCTTAACGAAGCTTTATTCATGTGGTTTAACCAACAGAGATCAAAAGGTGTGCCTCTGTCAGGTCCAATTTTACAACAGAAAACAATAATGATTAGTAGGCAATTCCCAGAGATAGATCAGTTTACTGCCAGTTCTGGATGGCTTGACCGCTGGAAAAAACGGTACGGTGTAAGACAACTAACTGTATGTGGTGAAAAACTTTCTGCTGATGTGTCATCAATTGAGAAGTTTAAGCAGAACTTTAAAAAGCAAATCGAAGATTGTGGATACACATGTGATCAAATTTACAACAGTGATGCAACTGGTCTGAATTATAAAATGCTTCCATCAAAAAACATTGTCATCTCGACAGGAAAAATCAGATCCTGGACACAAACGAAGTAAAGAAAGATTAACTATAATGGTATGTTCCAATGCATCTGGCAAGCACAAAATCCCACTGATGGTGATTGGCAAGTCTGCACGTCCAAGAGACGTGCAGACTTGCATGTCTCTTGGACGTGCAAGACATCTTACCCAAAGCCCTACCAGTGTATTACAAAAGTCAGAAGAGCGCATAGATGGATGCGACCTTATTTACTAACTGGTTTGAAGAAGAGTTCGTGCCATCTGTGACTAAATTTTTGAACAGAAACCGTCTTCCTATTAAAGAAATTTTGTTAATGAATGCGTCCCTCTCACCCTGGAGAAGGACTACATGTGGGCGAGATTGTTGTAAAATTTTTTCCTCCAAATGTAACCAGCATAATGCAACCAATGGATCAAGGCATCCTCGAAAACATTAAAAAAAATTATAGGCGTTTTATATCTTGAACATCTGTTAGAATACACAGAAAAGGAGGATATTATCAATGGGATGAGAAAGGTTACACTGAAAAATGTTATTTACTGGGTAAGTCAAGCTTGGGATTCTGTGCGTACTACCACTATTCAAAAATCTTGGTCAAAAGTTACTGATTTTGAGGACTATAATGACAGTGAAGATGATACTCCATTAAATGAATTAGCTTTGAAATTGGGAAGCCATGGAGAAATGTCCTGTTCAAATTTTGACAGCGAGATAGAAGAAAAAGAAAAAAGTTTATTTGAATTAACGCAAAAATTAAAAGGTTGCGAAAATGTGACAAGAGAATATGTTATTGAATGGATTACAGCAGACGATTTAGAAGAAGAAATGAGTATTGAAGAAATAACGAATGCCTTTCAGGAAACCGAAAAATCAGATGACGATGACGATGACGAAGCGGCGGTGGATGAACAGTCTCCCACTAAGATCTCTCATCAAGAAGGTTTTGCTTCTTTGGAAAAAGCTTTGAGGTATATCGAACAACAACCAGAGGCAACCCCAGCGGATTTGCTTCTTCTTAATAGATGGAGAAACATTGCAGCGAGAAAAGAAGATGCAATATGAAACAGAAGCGCATAGATACCTATTTCACTGTTTTATAATGTATGTACCCATTTATATGTTAAAAACGTTAATACATCGGTTTAAAGTATTGGTGTGTATTTTTTGAATGAATAAAAAACAAATCTGGATTATCCGAGTTTTCAGTTATCCGCGGAGGGTGCCCCTCCACGTTACCTCGGATAACCGGGGTTCTACTGTATAGAGCGACAGGCAGGGTGTGATATATGGGATTTTTGGTTATTATTAAATTTAGAAAAAAGTGAGTTTTCAGCGTCACTTGAAACTCAAAAATTGATTTTGCAATGCCGATTTTCCTTGGTCGTTTGGCGGGAAAGGTGAATTTTCTAAAGTTTAAAGTCCAAAAGTCACTCTGTTTGTTAAAATATCGAAAACATTTATCAGAAAAAGTGTTTGGAATATCATTTTATGACAATATGCAAAATTTTTGACAGGTTTGACAAAAAAATTTTGTCCGGATGTCATTTCATTTTAGGATCTGTCAAAA
Source organism: Pachyrhynchus sulphureomaculatus (assembly GCA_019049505.1). Lineage (NCBI taxonomy): Eukaryota > Metazoa > Arthropoda > Insecta > Coleoptera > Curculionidae > Pachyrhynchus > Pachyrhynchus sulphureomaculatus. Next base: position 14,251,481 of record CM032451.1, read on the forward strand.
TGTATTTCAAATTCAAGAAATAAAAATCTCCTTGCGAACATATTTCTGTTAGTCAAAAACTGACAAAATACGATTCTTGTCCAATCGATCTAAAATTTTCCATACTACCATAATATACAATTCTAAACACTTTTCCCTAAGAAACGTTTTCGATATTTGATTTAGTGTGAAGGCCGTTAATAATCGCAATCTACAAACTTTCACAACCAATTAGAAATACCGTACTGCTGCAAAAAGTGGTTCTCGCGACTTAATCACAGTAAACATAAAACGCAGTAGCGACTCTCAAGAAAATGTTTAGGTTCTGTTTTTAATCAGGCATGCGTTCCCTATCATACCACCAACATGGCTGCCAGCGCGGTCGCGGGTTCTGTTTACATCTGGATTTCAAGGATAATCTTTTTATAACGTGCTCCGAAATTCATTATTAATAATTTTAAAAAAGATGTCAAGAAGAAGTTTTTATTGTGCGGTTAATGCTTGTAAAAATATGTGTGTTATCTCTAAAGGCGTTAGTTTTTTTTAGATTTCCCAAAGATCCTAAAAGGTAATTTATTCATAATTCTTGATTTCTATTATGCAATATATTATATAAAGATTATGATAATTGTGTTTTCATATTAAAGATACATTTTATTTGTAAAACAGTTGACCTTTTATTATCGTTAAGTATTGGTTTATGTTATTTCACTTGTACTTTTTTTTCTGAATCCAGGGTAAAATGTTTGCTAGAGTTAAGTTATATTATCTGCTAAAATTCGCTAACCAAAATTTTAAAACTCAATCTGGGCATGGATGAGTTCAAATAAATTAGTGCAAGGATTTAATTTTTTTAGTTGCATAAAAATTATTATATTAGATTTAACCAATGATAACAAGAAGCAAAAAGTGTGTTTACTTCATTTTTAAGTTCAGAAGAAGGACAATCTCACCTTAAAATGTTAATTATAATTCTTTTCAATATTTCCAGATTATTGGGATTTGCTGAAATATAAGGAGTATGATGTTGACATAATACTCGCGAAGCTGAAGGTGTGCAGAGATATATTCTCAAATTTTCCCCCGGATAATATCTCTAATAGTTGAGAAATCTAAATTCAACAATCAGATAGCACGTAGGCTGAAAAGTTTTTGGTCTAGCTACCTAAAACATATTTTTTTTGCAAAATACGAATTTATTCATCAATATAGACTCCTTCAAGAGCGATACAATTAGTCCAATGCTTTTCTAACATTTCTATATCTTTCTTGTAGATGGATTTGTCTTTGCCTTCACAATAGGCCTCTTGGGCGATAACTTCTTTATTGGAGCCAAATCTCTTTCCCGCGGGCATTTTTTTAAAGTCTGCGAATAGATAATAGTCGCTGGGTGCCAAATCTGGAGAATACGGTGGATGAAGAAGCAATTCGAACTTCAATTCATGCAATTTTGCCACCGTAACCATTGATGTGTGACACGATGCATTGTTTTGATGAAAGATCACTTTTTTCTTGTTCATTTGGGGCCCTTTCTTTGCGATTTTTGCCTTCATACTCACCAATAACTTTAATATAATATCCGCTAGTCGATGAAAATTATTCCATGCGCATTCCAAAATACAGAGGCCAAAACCTTCCCAGCGGACTATTGTATTGTGTCTTTGGTTGCTTCGGGCGGCTTTCACCGGCTGCTGTTCAGTCAGCTGACTGCTGATTTGATTCCGGTGTGTAGTGGTGGATCCATGTTTTCATTGCCACATATCGCATGAAAAAATCCTTTTTATTGCGCTTAAACAGGTCTAAACAGCGCTCAGAATCATCAACATGTTGTTGTTTTTGGCTCACTGTGAGCAAAACGCGGTACCCATTTCGAACAGAGCTTTCTCATGCCCAAATGTTCATGCAAAATATGACCAACACGTTCTTTTAATATCTTGGGGGTGTCAGCTATCTTACGCCATTTCACTTTACGGTCATCCAAAATAATTTTGGTGGATTTTTTTGATGTTTTCCGGTGTAACCACCTCATTTGGTCGTCCAAAGCATTCAGCATCATTTGTATCTGTACGACCGCGTTTAAATTCAGCATACCAGTAAATGGTGAATGACTTTCCAGCGGCAGAGTCCCCGTAACACTTATCAAGCCATTGCTTTGCTTGAAGGCATTAATTCTCATCAAAAAACAGTGTTTAATCACGAAATTCGATTTTTTTTCCATTGTATTGAAAATATTAAAAGTAGCGTCACTAAAACCACTGTAACTTGTAAACTAATCGTCGAAATGTTATGAAATTTTGACACGTATCGTTTGAAGGTTGGTACTTCCTAAAAATGATATGGATTTTTTGAAAAGGGCGACATCTATGTGTCAGACCAAAAATGTTTCAGCCTACGTGTTATTTAAATGAATAACGTGCAAAAAGCGTTGTAGCCAAATATATTTTTTGCATTTTTTCCTATTTTTTGTAGATCTGTTTTAGTTAGAACTTGATACAAAATGTTCAAAATTCATTTTTATTCTACAGAATAGGTTTTTTTTTTAAAGAAGGAATTTGAATATTTCAAAGACTCGCGGGCATGATACCAGAAGTATGGCGTCAGGTCATGTGATCAGTACGAACTCGAACCTCTTGAGATCAAAGGTGTTGAGTCGGACTGTCGCTACTGTGTTTTATGTTTACTGTGACTGAACTTTTATCAGAAAATTGTGAATGTCAGAAACATTCTCCTCGAAACGGGAAATTCAATTGCAATACAAAAATTTGCTGTTATATATATTGTGTGCAAACAATACGGGATACGAAATTATCTTTAAGGTCTATAGAAAAGAGCGCATAAATAAACAAAATAGAGCAAGATTGTTTTATCATTGTTGGCTAATTGAAAGATACGAAGCTGTAATTAAAACAAAATTAAGAATAAGAAAAGATAAGGTCGAAAACAGAAAAAAATACATGAAAGCCACTTGTGGCTTATGGGATCTCAAATGTCACTGTGCAAAATCTCAAGAGCGATTTTAGGCAAAACTTATGTACGGAGTATAAAACACAAAATTTTTAGTAAATTTCCACTTTTATTGATTTTCATACTTGACACGTGTTTCGGAAATTCTCTATTGTTGAATTTATTTAATGAATAGATAATTTGTATAATTACACAGCCCCACAAAAAAAAAGTGGGGTATACTTTTGATGCGATATATCAGATCCGTAGTATTTTTGTCCGCTGATCACGAATCTAACGTCAGAATATCGCCATCACATCTCAATTTTTTTCTAACCTCAAAAAATAGGTAAAAATTAGTAAAAATTAAGAAAAATATACTCCTAAAAAATTGATTCAAGCTTTTTCATGAATCCAAAGATGTATTAATATGTATTCGGACACGCTAAGCTAATATTCATCGGTTGGATTGAGCCATACAGTTCTGTTTTCTTTCTAACCTCAATAAATCAGACAGATATAGTGCTTCTCGAATGCGAAAACGAATTCAAATTAAAATTCAACCGATCCTTACCAAATTTGGTACACGGGATTTTTTTGGGTCGCTGATCACGAATCTGAGGTTGGATTTGCAAAATTCAAGATGGCAGATGTTTTTTCGCGCCATTTTGAACGCCGAGAAAATTCATCGGTCGATTTTTATTCTTCTACCTGCATCCAGGGCACCTCCACGTGGTGACGGTGGGCAACGGTGTTACTCCACTAGCCGGCAGAGTCCCTGGATAACGGCTTAGATGCCGTCATGGCAGGTAGAAAAAAGAGAATTACGATGCAGGGACTCGGAAACCCAGTATCGGCGGTTGGTCAGGGTGGGAAAGCGGGCCCGCAGCCGTCGTCATCCAGCGACCGTAGCTCTTCATGTGTGGGTGACTTGGCTCATGTAGAATATAATGCTACAAGAAAACGGTCTCACGGTACAAGGATTTTTCATAAGTGCGATAAAAACAGTGATTCATTTTGTTATATTTGCTGTCAACACGTATTGAGTAAAATGGGGTCACCGATAACGGATAAGTTTAAAACCTTATATAAGGATTGTTTTAACATTGAAATACAGCACCAGGATACAGATTGGGTTCCCCACATCATTTGCAGTTCTTGCAAAATAATGTTGTACATCAATAAGAAGGCGATTAAATATTCCAGACCAGCAATATGGAATAGACCATACAGTGAAAATGATTGCTACTTTTGTATGAATGTTGTATCTAGGCATAACCGAAAAAATAAAAGCACTATTACTTATAACGATGTTTCGACAGTAACAAGACCAACTAAACTAATTCCGCCTCCTGAACCACTTGATGCTGATGTTATGGAAACAAATGATTTCACCTTATCAGTTCATGCCGAAAACATTGAGACTGTCGAAAAAGATTCAAACACTGTTACTAATGAATGTTCTAGTGACAACCTATCATATACTAGTGACACAGATAAAGAATTTCTATCATACAACCGTAAACCAGAACCAATACTCACATCATCACAGTCAGAACTTAGTGATCTAGTCAGAGATTTAGGCTTATCCAAAGATGGTTCAGAGCATCTTGCTTCCTTTTTAAAGAAAAGACATTTACTTAAGCCAGAAGCTACGATTTCTTATTATAGAAACAGAGATGAAGAATTTCGAAAATATTTCACAATGGACGAGGAATTGTCACTTTCATATTGTACCGATGTAAAAGGTCTAATGGATGAATTTCAAAATAACTCATACGATGCTGAAGAATGGAGACTGTTCATTGATTCTTCTAAACGGAGCATTAAGGCAGTTTTCCTGCATAATACCAACGTTTACGCTCCCATTCCGATTGCTCATTCCACAGTTATGGAAGAGCAATATGAAAAAATGAAGCAGCTTTTGATAAAAATAAAATATGCTTATCATAACTGGAAAATTTGTGGAGATCTGAAAATTGTAACAATATTGCTTGGCCAACAGTCAGGGTTTACACTTTATCCCTGTTATAAATGTCTGTGGAATAGCAGAGACAGGGAACGTCATTATAAGAAAAAAATTTGGCCAACAAGAGAATCGTTCACTCCTGGTGAAAATAATGTATTGTTTCCACCATTGGTAGATCCAGGAAAAGTTCTTATTCCCCCGCTTCACATTAAGCTTGGACTTATGAAGCAATTCACGAGAGCATTAGATACAAACGGCCCATGTTTCAAATATTTGCATAAAAAATTTCCGAAATTTTCTGAAGCTAAAATTAAGACAGGCGTATTTGACGAGCCACAAATAAAAAAATTGTTTCAAGATTCATTATTTGTTACTAATATGAATAAAGTTAAAAAAGCTGCTTGGCTTAGTTTTAAAGAAGTCGCAACAAACTTTTTGGGAAATAAGTACAAATAAATAGTCGAGAAAATGGTAAAAAATTTTCAAACATCAGGTTGCTTAATGAATCTAAAATTACATTTCCTGGACTCCCACATCGATGATTTCCCAGATAATCTTGGTGACTACAGTGAGGAGCAAGGGGAAGGTTTTCACCAAGATCTGAAAATCATAGAAAATCGGTATCAAGGACGATGGGATGACCATATGCTAGCGGACTATTGCTGGTCGCTAAAAAGAGAAACAAGTCCTCAAAAGCGTTTTGGGCAGAAAGCCTTTGAATAGGTCATTCGCGGAAAAAAGAACAAGATACAGCCAAAAAAAAAGGAAAGTTAGGCGCGGGTCTAACTTTCGCAATTCTAGGGCTTAAGGGTCTACTATTTGAGAGTATATGGTTTAAAAGTCCTGGTTTTGAGTTTATTGGGTCTCATTTTTAAAGTTACAGGGTTATTGAAGTCTATTTTTCGAGGTTACAGGGTGTGGGAGTCTAAGGTTTCAGGGTTTAGGGTTTAAGAGTATCAGGTTTGAGGATTCCCCAACTGTATACCAAATTTGGTAGGAATCGGTTGGTTTTCAAAAAATTTTGTCCGCCATCTTGGATCCGCCATTTTGAATTTTGCAAATCCGACCTCAGATTCATGATCAGCAACCCAAAAAACCCCCGTGTACCAAATTTGGTAAGAATCGGTTGAATTTTAATTTGAATTCGTTTTTGCATTCGAGAAGCACTATATCTGTCTGATTTATTGAGGTTAGAAAGAAAACAGAACTGAATGGCTTAATCCAACCGATGAATATTAGCTTAGCGTGTCCGAATACATATTAATACATCTTTGGATTCATGAAAAAGCTTGAATCAATTTTTTAGGAGTATATTTTTCTTAATTTTTACTAATTTTTACCTATTTTTTGAGGTTAGAAAAAAATTGAGATGTGATGGCGATATTCTGACGTCAGATTCGTGATCAGCGGGCAAAAATACTACGGATCTGATATATCGCATCAAAAGTGTACCCCACTTTTTTTTTTGTGGGGCTGTGTTATTAAGTTTTT
>CM032451.1:14257962-14330462 GCA_019049505.1 Pachyrhynchus sulphureomaculatus
AATATGGCAACGATTTTTTTCTCTAACAGCTTTTGTTTTTGAGTTATAGCTAACTACCCTCATTTACTATTTTTACTTAGATTTTCGTTTTTTATTGGACACTAAAATATATTTTGTTGTTGTTTTAGATATGGCTTCGTCAAGAAGATGTTGTGTGCTTAATCCCGATTGTTTTTGCTATATTTGTGGTGAATATATATTTGCAAAATATCGAAAATCTATATCGGACTTTGTGAAAACTGCGTATCATCAATACTTTAAAATAAAATTGTGTAAATCAGGACAAGCCATGGGTTCCTCATATTGTATGCCAGAAATGTGTGGTATGTCTACGGTTATGGTCCAGTGGAAAAAGAGATGCAATAATGTTCGTAAACACCCATGATTTGGCGAGAACCTCGAAATCATCATGACGATTGCTACTTCTGCGTTGTGAAAATAAACGAAATTAACCCTGGAAATCGAAGTAAGTGGTCATATCCTAACTTATCTTCTGCTCAACGACCTCAATTAAAATCACAAGAGGTACAACCCAGCACATCTAAATCTTCTGATGATCCAAATCTCTGTGAACCCGAACGAAATACATCAAGTGAAGACTCTGATTCAGACTACAAATGTAGCCTTTCAGAACCTCAACCATTTAATCAGAAAGAACTAAATGACTTAGTAAGAGATCTGAACTTACCAAAAGAAGCTTCTGAAATTTTAGCATCTCGTTTAAAAGAAAAAAATTTGCTTACTCCGGAAACCAACATTACATTTTATCGTATCCGAGAAAAAAATCTGTTACCGTATTTTTCTCAAGGGAAGGATTTAGTTTTTTGTAACGATGTTGGTGGTATTTTGCAGCAGATGGGATTAAAACAGTACCAACCTAGTGATTGACGTCTTTTCATAGACAGCAGCAAAAGAAGTTTAAAGTGTGTTTTGCTTCATAACGGTAACAAGTACGGATCTATACCTATTGCATATTCGACGACTTTAAAAGAAGAATACGTAAATGTTTCTAAGGTTATGGAAAAATTAAGTATCAAGACCACAAATGGGTCATTTGTGTTGATCTGAAAATGGTTAACTTTCTTTTAGGTCAACAAGGGGGGTACACAAAGTTCCCTTGTTTCATGTGTCTCTGGCATAGTCGTGACAAACAACACCACTGGTCACAAAAAGTTTTGGCCAGTGCGGGGAAGAGCTAAAAGTTGGCACAAAAAATGTTATAAACGTGCCTTTAGTTAGCCGAGACCGCGTCATACTTCCACCACTTCATATTAAACTCGGCATAATGAAACGGTTTGTGAAGGCGCTTGACAAAATGTTTTAATTTTCTTTCACGCAAGTTTCCAGGATTAAGTTCAGAAAAATTGAAAGCTGGTATTTTTGATGGGCCACAGATTAGGTAACTCGTGAAAGATCCTAATTTTGTCAAATCAATGACTGAAGTCGAATCCAAAATTCATTTGTTTTGGTTATGAGTAGCTTCCTAGGCAAAAAGAAATCTGACGACCATGTCGAGCTTGTTGAGTGCATGCTATCGAACTTGCAAGAGCTAGGGTGCAACATGAGCATAAAAATCCACTTCCTGCACTCGTATTTAGACCGATTTCCACAAAATCTGGGTGATTTTAGTGAGGAGCAGGGTGAAAGATTTCATCAGGATCTTCGGACAATGGAAAGAGCGTTATCAGGGGCGGTGGGACTCACATATGATGGCAGACTACTGCTGGAGTTTGCAACGAGATCTATCTAAAGTCGTTCATTCAAGGAAATCTTATAAAAGATCATTTGCTAGTGTTCAATAGAAATTTTGTTAACATAATGTATTATTTTTTTGTATTTTTTTGGCAAAATAATAAAACTGTATATTTCAAAAGGTAAAGCTCTTAGCAATCTCCCAGTATTTTTTTCATAGTCAGGGCCAAGAAATACCCAATAACAGAAAAAAAAATAGGAAGGAAACAAGACTTGTGTTGACCAGTGTTATGTTTAGTTCTTTAAGAAAATCTTTTTTCATTTAATGGAATTAGATAGTAGTCTATGGATCATGCTACGAAAGGCAGCTAGTTTGTGTTGGATTGGGTGACATGATTTATTATGTATTGTTATGTCAGTATGCGATGGTTTGTGGTAAATAGAGAACGTATGTTTATTATTATTTTTTGTTATAATTAAGTCTAAGAAGTTTATGCTATTATTAGTTTCTTCTTCTGTAGTGAATTTTATGTTAGCATGTAAATTATTTATATAATCACAAAATATTTTGAGTTGTCTATTTGATCCTGTGAAGCAGGCTAAAATATCATGGACATATCTATACCCAATAAATGAATTTTTAAAAAACGGATGTTCACTGATTTGGATTCTATAGAATTCATGAAAATTTCTGCTAGTAGGGGACTAAGGGGATTACCCATTATGAGGCCTTTATTATTAGTGTATATAGTGTTATTAAATTCAAAATAGTTTTGTGTTAAACAAGTCTTATGTGTAATGAGTATTTCTTGTTTTTTAATATAATTAATGTGGTTTGAGTTTTAAAAGCTGTTCGACTAGTGTTATAGTATCTTGAGGTGGTATATTCAGGAATAAATTGGTTACGTCAAAAGAGATGAGTTTCGTTTTGTTGGGAAGTTGTATATTTTGAATTCTATTAACTAAATCGTACGGGTTTTTCATTTGAAACTTAGCAACAAAATTAGTATTCTCGTTAATTATTTCTATTAATTTCTTTGACAACTTTTAAGATGGTGCTGAAGTAAAAGAGACTACTGGTCTTATTGGATAATCTTTTTATGCAATTTTATTAAAGGATATAGTTTTGGTGTTTGTGGGTTCATCGAAGTTAATTTGCTTAAAATCTTTATTATCAAATAAAACTTTTACAATCACTAATAGATTAGATAGATTTAACAATCTTTTGAAATCTTTCTGTTGGGTTATTATTTAACTTCTCATAATTACTATTGTTGAGAAAATCTAAAGTTTTTTGAATATATTGTGATTCATCAATGGTTACTACTGTACTGTGTTATCAGCTTTAGTGAAAATAATGTTATTTTTTGTTTTATTGTTCTGCATATTCACATAACAATACATAATAAATCATGTCACCCAATCCAACACAAACTAGCTGCCTTTCATAGCATGATCCATAGACTATTATCTATTCCATTAAATGAAAAAGATTTTCTTAAAGAACTAAAACATAATAAAACAAATTGCAGTAAACAACGGATATAATGTACAGTCCCTGGCCAAATTATTAGACGCACTGCAAGATTTCATGTAAAATATTAATTACCGAGTGATATTGTACCGTTTTATTATTTTAAATTGATTTGTTTTTTATTTTTATATTATCCAATCAATTACCTATTTATTTGACATAAATAAAACAGCATTAATTTAGAAAAGCATAAGTTTATTAAGTTTTAAAGAAAAGTGAAATTAATGTTAGTAAAAAGTCAATATTTAGTTGAGCCACCTTTAGCCGCTATCAAAGCTTTAATTCTGCGCGGCATGCTATCAATGTAAGATTGTACTGTCTCCTGCATTTGAGGATGATGATTCCACACATGAATAATCTTTTCTAGGAGCTGGGTTTTGTTGGTAATCACATCTTTAGCCACTTCTCTTTTCATCAGCTTCCACACATTTTCAATGGGGCTATTACCCGGCCAATCCAACAGAGGGATATTTTTTTCTGCCAAAAAGCTTTAAACCTACGAGCAGTGTGGCAGGGAGCTCCATCTTGCATGAAAGTGAATGGTTCCCCATTTGGAAACCATTCTCTGAGCTGCGGAATCAACCGATTTTGTAATACTTCTTTGTACTGATCTTGCCTCATTATTCCTTTGACGACGTACAGACGTCCAGTGCCCTTGCCGCTGATGACTGACCAAATCATCACTTTGGTGGGATGTTTAACCGTCGGGGGACGACACAATCAGGATGAAACTTTTCTCCATGACGACGACGCACATATACTGAGCTTTATTCTGAAAAAATTTCGAATGTACTTTCGTCACTGAAGCAGACCTGTCAAAAATAGGAAAAATATATAAACTTCCATGTTTATTTGCTTTATTTAACTGAAAATGATAATAATGTATCAATTATTGATTAAATTGCTGTATCTTACCGATCTCCAGAAGTCCACATCTTTGTCTTGCCATTGTTTGGCCCACTTCAGGCGCTTTGCTTTCATTGCAGCTGTTAACTTGGGCTTCCTGGCGGGGCGGCAGGCCTTAAAATCTAATTCTTTCAATTTTCTTAGAACAGTGCGCTCAGAAGCATTTACGCTAGCATCCTGGAGTTGTGATTTTATTACCTTTGTGGTAGCAAATCTGTTTTCTACACAAATTTTCTTCAAACATCTCTCTGACCGTGGAGTGAAAATTGGTTTTCTATCGCATCTTTTCTTTCTTTTTGGGCTTAATTCCTTCCCTGACTCAATTTTCTTTTTTATGCGTCGTACACTAGCTTCAGAAACCTCCAATCTTCGTGATATTTCTCGGTTTGTAAATGTTTTCGCAATCACAAGGGCCTTCACTTCAGCTTTTTTACGTGGTCAAAGATCGCCTTTTCTATCCATAATAATTACTTTTTTTTAAAACACTGCATACAAAATAAACTAATAACTGAGTAGTATAAAACTGTTAAACAAACAATCACAGTCCATAAAGCCACAGAAACACGTCCGTACCTGACTCGATTCCGATCGCGACTGATACAGGTTTGTACTTGTTTTACGTTCATGTATCACTTTGTCAACATAGTGTTGCCATATGTTAAAAATAAATACAAAATATGTAGTCTACAACAATTCTTTTAAATAAAAATCAATAATATTGTAGTTTAAATATACCATTATTGCATAAAAACTCTTAAGAAACATAAAATTACTAAAAAAAATACAGTGCGTCTAATAATTTGGCCAGGGACTGTAGGTGAGACTAGCAATAAAATTAGAAATGTCTTAACAAAAAAACTAAATATTAATTGTAGCATTTTTAAAACAAATAATACCCTAAGTAAATATATAAAAATAATAAATCAAAAACAGAGAAAATAAAGCGAAAATCAGGTGTTTATAAACTTAATTGTGAAAATTGCGATTGTACTTATATTGGTCAAACAGGAAGAAATTTTAAAAAAAAGAATAAAAGAACATTTTACATCTTTTATAACTAGCTAATCAGACTCAAATTACGCTAACCATTTAATAGAATCGGAACATCAGTTTATTAAAAACTTTGAAATTTTACATGTTGAAAATAAAGGATATAAATTAAATTTGCTTGAATCTCTGGAAATCAATAAACTTAAAAATACTAATTATTTGTTAAACGACCAATTTGAATTAAATAATTCACCTCTTTTAAATATATTTCAATAATACCGTACTTAATTAATTTGTTACCTATAATATAAAGTCTTTAAATAGTATAATTAGGGATTTCCAACATTATTGTATTTTACCTACATGGATCTTATATATATATATATAACAAATTTTCCATATATATATATATATATATATATATATATATATATATAATATATATATATATATATTATATATATATAACAAATTTTCCTTCTTGTTTTAATCTTGATAAAGCTGCAGTGATAGCGAAACATGTTGATATGTTAAAATAAATGTGGGATTTACTAGTAAACGAAAAAGAAAAAAAAATTGTTTTACTGTCCACTTAACTTAAGCTTAATGGATCTCCACCAAGCATCGGCCAAAACAATCCACTTAATCATGGTACCTACATTAAAGCATCTTTTTAGCATTTACCTTGATTTTCACGCAAGTCCCACGTAACCCTCTTACAGTTTCGCCCTGTAGGAGGTGGCATCGCCTGTTTTAAAACCAAATTTTCACCGCTCATGTTTGGACTTAAGTTACACAACACTGTACACAGAAAAAAAAACTGTAAAATCCTTTATCAATACAGAAGCTATGTCACGTTGAACTTCATTATTTTTATTGTTATTATTGTTCCGTCCTTAAGCTTGCCGATTATCAGTATTTTTATCATACTAAATAGGTACACTAATTTATCAATGATACGACGAAGAATTCAAGCGATAAAAAAAGATAACAATGTTAGCTGTGGTCAATTATTAGCAATTTGAACTAAAGGCCGCGTTTATATCGTTTGAAGTCGATCGAGTCATAATAATTTTATTTTTATTTATTTCTCTTCGGGTTACCTACACTAAAGTCCGTTTGTTTGGAGTTGATAGCACACAACATGGGTTATAAACATTAAAAAGCGTCCGAAATTTTTCTACTAATTACAGTGCCACCTCGATAATCCGGATCTCCATTAAACCGAATTCTTTAATAATCCGAACAAACATTTCTATTGTATTGTGTACTTTATAACCCGGATTTGATAGTACTAGGTAATCCGGACCTGCATTTTTAGACATTTACTTAATTTAAACTACATGGGAAAACTGAAATCGATAGTGAGGGGATTCCCCTAACTTCCAGTCTAATACATCTGGGATTCACACAAACTGTAGGTGCCTTTGATTTGCCTACAACGCATCGCGTATCGCGTCTAAAGGTTAAGGACTTTGTAGTTGTTTGTTTATTGTCACAAGTACAACATACCTACGTTCTATTTTACTTTATGTGGTTCATATAAGTATGTAAACGTTTTTTTTTACGTATATGTACGTACATATTAAAATGCCTTCTAAAAGAAAAACATATTACACTAACAATAAAACAAAAGTCCGATATATTAGAAAGACTAGTTCTTGGAGGGAGAAAGCGGAAAAGTGTTGGCAAATGAATACGGAGTAGGAACATCCACAATTTCGGATATAAAAAAAAAGCAAGGGAAAATCAAAAGGTACGTATATATGATTTATTTTAAAGATAATTTTGGACACTCGCTATGGACGTGTAACTTCTTTTAGATTTATTTCCAAATGTGATTCCGGTCTTGGCGTCAGAAAAACCTTAGGAAAAGCCAAATATTCAGAAATGGAAGCTCATTGGTATACATGGTTTTGTACGCAACGATCAAGGCACGTCCTAATTTCCTACGAAATTTTATCAGGCAAAGCAAAACAGTTTTACACTGAAACCTACGGGAATGATAATTTTAGAGCTAGCAGAGGCTGGATTTTTAACTTCAGAAAAAGACATGGTCTGCGTGCTTTAAAAGTTTGTGGTGAAAAACTATCCAATGATGAAAGTGCCGTCGATCCTTTCCTAACTTTATTCGCAGATAAGATAAAAGAATTAAACCTTAGACCTACTCAAATATACAATGCAGATAAATCAGTTTTGTATTGGAAAATGTTGCCTAAAAAAACGCTGGTTCGTTCTCAGGAAAAGACCGCACCAGGTCGAAAAATAAACAAAGAATGCTTTACCTTTCTAGCATGTTGCAATGCAAAAATTAAAGTTGTTAGTGATAGGAAAGGCAAAAAATCCGAGGGCTTTTAAAAATGTGAACATACCTGTTGAGTACAAATCATCTGCCAATGCATGGATGACTACAGCAATTTTCTTAGACTGGTTTCATCATTCTTTTATTTGTCAAGTCAAAAGTCATTTGAGAAGTCTCAACTTGCCTAAAAGAGCCCTGCTAATCGTTGATAACGCTTTGAGCCATGGAACTATAGAAGAGCTGACTAGTGAGGATGGACAGTTTAAAACATTATTTCTTCCACCAAATTGTACTGCAGAATGCAATCAGACTGACAAAATTATTTTATCGGAAAAGTCTTTTAGTCCATATTTTATCAAATAATGACGAGAACCTTGTTAGGTTATTAAAAAGCATTAACCTAAAAGATGCTGTATCTCTACTATGCAATTCATGGGAAAAAGTCTCCACTGAAGTCTTGAAAAAGTGCTGGCACAAAATTATGGTTTATGTGGCAGATACCAACCCAGACATTTGAATATGATGCTGAAGATCTGATTCCTCTGAGTGAATTGCGGCACAATTTGCTTTCCACGAATGAAGAAATGAAAGGTAAAGCCTGAAAATTTTTCTTTTAGTATTTTTTTTGGTTAATTCGTAAATATTTAACAGATGTTTCAGATATGTTGAATGTTCTCACTGAGCAGAATCTCACGAACGTGGAAATATGTAATTGGAATGAAAATGATGAAGATTTGGTACCACTGGAAGACATCGATGATACAGATGAACAACACGAGAGTGATAATGAAGGTTCAGAGTTAAATACTAATACAAACCAGACTGTTAAGAACGCTGTGAAGAATGATGAGGCAGTTAAAAGTTTCAATGTGTGCATGAGATGCAAATTTTTTTACAAAATAAGATAAAACTTGATAAGATATGCTTCTATTTGAAATATTATTCTGTGTATGTACTATTTCTTAGTTGTTTCGTATTAAATGATTCGTTTTTTAATATAAATAATGTCCTGCTTCAGTAATTCGAATTATTTACTAATTCGGATCACCGCGGTTTTAATTAGTCCGGATTATCGAGGTCGCACTATATTTGCATTTTTAGTTTTGATCATCTGTATTTTCTATCTCTATACAACAGTGCGACCTTTTCCTAAAAAATATTTTATTACATGCCTCCTAAACTTTACGATAAACTATATAAAATCAACTCATTTCAAAGTTTGTTTTAAAGAGTAAATGATGAAACTAAAAATCTTATTTGTATGATAAAGGCTTAAACGACTACAATTAACAATTCTTAAGAACTAGAAATCTACACTGTTATAAAGCTTAACGATAATAGGTACAATAAAATTATTTAGGATTTTAGCAGTTATTGGAATATAAATAACCAAAGGATTTATCGGTAGGTAGGTGCCTAAGTACCTAAGTATGCAATAAAAATATCCTGTGTACGTATAAAAATAAAGCAAAAACCTATAATATGCTTAGTTCAGGTTAGTTCAGTTTTGCCCCGATCAAACTTCGCGGAGTCTGTAAATCTGAATTTTCCCTGCGAGAAAAAACAATAATACTTAACGTCCAAGATGCCCTAGTGCATCAACAGCCAACAAGCCAAGTCCGTGAAATTGTGGAAACCTGTGCCAACATGACGGGAGTCCGATCAGCAACTATCACAAAGGAAAGGAGCCCCTAGAGGTCGATGAAGACTTTAAAAACGCAATAAGAAGAAAATTAACACCATTTTTTTTATTAAGAATAGATAAATATTTATTCATGCTAAATAACAAAAAAATGTCTTACACACGTCAATAAACAATACAATAAAAAAATATCTTTAAAAAAACATAATAGTACTCAAAACACTTTTCAACGTTAAAATTTGTCCGATAATTTACAGTACTAACATCTAAACACCTCTTAACAAAATTACATGTCCCATCTCCAGGGGGGCGCACCCTAGCTGAGAAGGCTGCAAGCTTATATCCTTCGATATGACTGCTCCTTATTTCATCTTCTGTCAGCCAGTGTTCCGCTACACACATCGACTTGTCTTTCAGCCATGATAGCTTCCAGACAGGGTCTGGGAATGCATATTCACCCTCCCTCGACTCTGTAGATTCAAAAAATGGTTCACTGTGACTCCGTGAGGCCACAGATCAGCACACAGATATTTGGCTCGCTGTTCCATAGGGACCGCCAGCTTGAAAGAACCACAATATTTTTCTCGCTTAGTTCTTATTTTCTCACATTTGCAGCCAGTATCAAGGTTGCAACTCTGTAGATATTCCAAGACCATCTGTGCGGTTGTTTCAGCCGCGAGTCCTGAAACAAACAAGAAAGCCATTCTTTTTGCAGCCTTGAGCAGGCTATTATCGTTTTGATTGTTGCCCATCAATGGCTTCGGTCGTACACAAGCTGGATTTTTGGCTCGGTTGTTACTGTTTGGTAGCGCATTTTGAAGGTTGTCCTGACTGGGCTTTATCCTTGGGTCTATTTTTCTCTCCTGTTTATTTTTTTGACCAATTTCCATTTATTATCCTCATCCTGTTCTTTCCCCGTTTGTAACATTTGCCTTTGTTCTCGTTTATTATCATTAGGACGGTCTAGGAGGTTAGGATCATCATCTTCCCCATTGTCCAGTAGTCGGTTTGACTCCGATGTTTGTTGCTCGTCATTTGCACCAGCACCTGGACTATTTTCAGAGCATTCTTCTCTGTTGCAACATTGTTTAGATGTAACAACCCTTGGACTAACTTCTGGCTTTTTATCATCAGTTTCAGGCTTCCTTCGGCTTGAAACTATCTTCTCATTGATGAATTGATTTTCATTTGTATTTTTCGCGCCATATTTGACAGATTGGAGGTTAGATTTTTTTTTTCAAAAAACCAACTTTTTCCCTTAAAAGACTATTATTTTCTTCTAATACCTTATTCTTGTCTCGCAATTCATCTACCAAGGTCTTCAAATAGCTAATTTCGACGTCTTTTTCGGGACATACAAAAACGTCAACATTGGCATGCTCCCGACACTTTAAACGAGTTTTATCTAGAATGTTCACCTCTTTTGCCCAATCTCTTGTTAAACAAGATAGATAGAACACTTTTCCGCACATGACACATGTGATCGCAATATTAACTTTATTTTGACAGGCTGTATTTCGGTAAAAATGGTCGTATTGAGACTTTAAAAAAAAAGCATTTTGCTAATGCTAAATATTTTCATAAATTGTACGTGTCTTTATGTACAACTCGTAACGTACATCAAAGTAATAAATAAATCATTAAAATCGCGGAGTTTTGATGTCAAAATATTCTTTAAAAGTATTTTCTCTCGAATTTACAGAAATGTGTCAAAATATAATTAATCAAAAAATATTTTATATTAGATTAAAATAGGTTCAGCCGTTTTGTGAAAACCTCTATATGGGTCTTAGCAGTTTATTGCTTTTAATAATTAAAATCAGTTTTGCCGCCGGCATTTTGTTTTTTTTTTTTTTTTTCATTGCAATAATTAATTAATCCTACTTTATTCTGTTAAAATAGCCATATCCTGTTAAAGTCGCCTTATGATTACTAAAACAAACATATTTTTCTTTACAGGTAGGTAACTGATACGAAACATGGCTGAATCTAAGAAGAAATGTCGACAGTACAGTGCTGAATATTTTAAATTTGGTTTTCTTTCATCAAAGGCAGACAAACGATTGCCCATATGCCTTTCATGCAACAAAGTTTTGAGCAATGACTCTGAAATCATCGAAGCTCAAAGATCATCTAAGAAGGTGTCATCCTGATAAAATAGGTAAAGATTTAAAATATTTTCAAACATTGAAGGAAAAATATGAAAAAAGACCCACCGTGCACAGTATGTTCGCTTCAACGTCTCAAAGTAACGATGATGGCTTGCGGGCATCTTACAATATCTCATTGCTTATAGCGAAATCTGGAAAACCGCACACCATTGGAGAAGAATTAATTTTACCCGCTGTTGAAGAGGTTTTAAAAACTGTTTTGCACAAACCTCCATTTGACGTACTCAAAAGAATTCCTTTGAGTAACAACACTGCACAAAGACGTATTGATGAAATGAGCTTTGATATTGAAAGCTTCTTGTGTAATTATCTGCAAACAACGCATTTTTCTATTCAACTGGACGAGTCAACTTTACCTGGCAATGAAGCATTATTATTGGCATATGTTCGATTTGTTATGGACGAAGAAATCCATGAAGAGCTGCTATTCGCGAAAACTTTGGAGACGGACACTAAAGACGAATCAATATTTAATATCCCGAGTGATTTTTTTAAGGAAAAATCGATTCCATTTACAAACATTATTTCGGTGGCAGCAGATGGAGCTCCTGCCATCTTCGGGCGATATCGTGGGTTTATAAGCCATCTTAAAAGAATTATACCAGGAGTAACTGCAATTCACTGTGTCATCCACCGACAACACCTGGTAGCGAAAAATTTGAGCACCAATCGCTTCAATTTGTGATTAAAGCAGTTAACAAAATAAGAAGCAATGCGTTGAATACCTGTTTATTTGCACAATTGTGCGACGAAAATGATGAAGACTTCCAACGATTGCTCTTACATACTGAAGTACGCTGGTTGTCGAAAATGTTTAACAAGATTTTACTCACTTTTTGAATCAATTTTAGAGTTTCTGGAAAGTAAAGATCCAGATTTAAAAGAAAACCTGAACAAATTGAAAGCAGACATCGCGTATTTGACAGATTTGTTCAAAAAATTTAATGACATTAACAAGGGGGCAGCCTAAATTTAATAAAAACAAAGGGTGTAATTCCGGCTTTTCTTGGAAAATTGAAATTTATGAAGCAAAATATTAGTCGGCGCGGATTCTCCCAGTTTCCAAACTTGTTACAGGCAGAATGTCTTGATGAGGATATTCAGACATACGTTCAACATTTAAATGCCCTGCATGATGACTTCAAAAATAGATTTGAAGATATTCTGACGATGGAAATACCACCATGGATCATAAATCCATTTGATGAAACGGAAGTGGCGAATGTGGTATTGCAAGAGGAGCTACTCGAGCTTAGCACCAATGAGGAGCTGAAGGTGAAATTTAAAAAAGGCTATCAAACATTTTGGCTGCGGACAGAAATACCCGAAAAATATCCTGGGCTGTGGGAAATTGCGAGAAAACTTTTGATAGCGTTTCCCTCGTCATACCTTGTCGAAAAAAGTTTTAGTGTCGCTATAAACCTATTAACAAAAAAAAGGAGCAGATTGAACATCACAGAACGGGGAGATTTGCGGTTATTCCTTACAAAACTGAAGCCAAATATTGATAATTTGCTGTCAATCCATGAAATACATCCCTCCCATTAAAATTATGACTATTTTTTTTTAATTGTTGATTTGCATTGTTGAAGTTACGGTACGTTATTAATGTTTAATTTTAATTCTATTAAGTCTGTAATCATATTATTTTAATAAATAGAACACAAGAAAGTATATTATTTTTCTTTTTATTTTTACCACTCCGAATTTAGGGTTGGAACTCAGCCACGACGCAAATTTCCATCGTTAGATCTAATCTTTACATTTTTTTGGCGAGTTTTGGGAATATGGTAGAAATGTAGCAGCAGGGGGTCCACCGAAACCAGTAAAATTTTGAAAGTGGTCTACGAGAAAAAAAAGTTTGGGAACCTCTGGTTTAGTCGTATGCTGATGACACACAGTTGCTTCATTTCTTTGAACCATTGGATCCTGAGTCTGCAGCAGAAAATTTAAATCAGGATCTCATGGCTTTGTCAGTTTACTCGGATGAACATAATTTAAGGCTAAATCCAGACAAGACGCAGGTTTTATTGTTTTGCAAAGAAAATCGGCGACCAACCTTGAGCAGGGCTTTAGGACTGAGGCTGGCTGATCAGGATTCGCCGTTTTCTGATTGTGCTAAGAATTTGGGTCTTTGCATTGATATACATCTCAGATTCAGGGAACATTTAAGGTTGCTCTTACAAAAGTTATGAGAAAATGAAGGTTTTATATGCAAATCGTTTTATTCTGAATTTTAAGATGAGGAAAAAATTGTGTGAGTCTTTGGTCTTGTCTTCATTTCATTACTGTAGTATTGTGTACTATCCTCGCTTGGATGCGCTTTCGAGGAGACGATTGCAGTATGTACAGAACGTCTTCTGTAGGTTTATATTTCATTTGAAAAAATATGATCATATATCTTTAAAAATAAATGAGTTAAAATGGTTACATTTTGCTAATACTGTGCAACTGCACTTCGTAATATTCTTAAAGAGGCTCTTAGGAACTGCAGTTCCGATTTATTTAAGGGAGAAGCTAGTATCCCGAAATTTGGTGCATGATAGGTATGTTATATTAGATGGCCTGATCGCTTGACTATGCCTCAGCATCGCACTATAAGCGCGTTGTGTGTTGAAGAGGTTAGATGTAAGAGTAACCGATGGTTAAATCTCCTCTTCTACTCCACAATGTAAGTGGGTAATATGTACTCACATCACATGTAATTAACATCTTAATAAAGACGATATTTATTTATTTATTTATTTATTTAAATAGATTCGGAGAAAATCGGGTGTGGTAAACGGACAGACAGTCGGGCAGACATTGAAGTGACCTTATAATGTTCTACAATAACTATGGAATTTGATTTGCTCAAGTAAAAAGTAATTAGACAATATGGTAAACGAATCTGATTAAAGACAAGAACAAGCTGTATTTTATAGAAATAAAACCAAATTTAATGAATATTATTTATTTTTAATGATGTTTCATAATGATAAAGTGCTTAGGTGTTTTTATTGTACCTGATAAATAAAATTCCTGCGGATATTATTGCCGTCATACATTTTCCTAATTTGCATCCACAAATTCGGTTCTTCCAGATTGTACGTTTTCCGTGGTTTTATAGATTTTTTCCTTACAACTATCTGCCAGTGTTTCTGCATATTCTGAATGTTTTGGAAGCGTTTTTTCTTCAGCTCGTCTGACTTTTTCATAAAATACGCGTTTTCATTATAATGTTTTTTTAATTTTATTCAGTGCTTCACATGATTGCTCGTACGATGATTTGTCCTTAATAACGTACTTCACGCGGTGAGTACCGTAAATTGATGAACATTTCTGAGCCAGAGATATCTTTTCTTGCGAGCTTGGTTGCGGAATATCCTTGTAAATTGTAGCGTATGACTGCACAGTATACTTTCTTATTGCATTTGTGAGCAAATTTCTTAAGTGAGACATGGAACTAAAGAAATTAATGAGAATGGGGTGAAAAAATGAAATTTTAATGAATGAAAAATTTTTTTTATGACAACTAAAAATTTACAGTGACTACTAAAATCGAAGTGAATGGTGGCCACGTACTGGTTTTTCCACGGCGCACTGCATTTTATTATAATAAAATAACCGGCCAAGTGCAAGTCGGACTTGCGCAGTTCCGTACATTGATTGTCTTAAAAATAAAAATTTTTGTTACGGAGGCATAAAATGATCAATGACACAAACACAACCAAAATGAGTTTTCAACAAAGTTTGTTTCCGATCTTTGTTGAAAACTGATGACGGGCGAACGAAATTAGGGACCGAGTGTATATTCATTCAGAATCATATAATTCCTACGTATTTTAGTGTGTGAGTCGCACAAACTAATATTTCCATATCAAGTTGAGCAGAAAGCAAAGCCGTACCATCCTTTTCTCGAAGCCACTCACGGCACTTTCCACCCCCCTGTAACTTCGTTGTGGATAAAGCTAGAAGTCTGAATTTTCAGTGACCAAGAGGACATACTATACTAGCTATATTCCTACATTACCTACTATTTACACCTTATAGTTTCCGAACTATCGCCAGTCGAAGTTCTTTAATTTTGTCACTGACGCACTCACCAATCATCAAAAGTCTAAGGTACTTCTAGCAGACACACAATCTTCAAGTTTTGAATTTAGTTAGTGTTTAGCCTATAAAGGAAGGAAAAACTGAAACATCCCGAAATTTCAGTCCCGTTTTCTAAATGGTACAGTTACTTAAGCCAAAAAAGAGGGTCAACCTCGGAATGAGAAATAATACGCCATAAAGAGGGTCAAAAAAAACCTCTCGGAATGAGAAATAATAAAGCTGTAAACTTGTATAAACCTTTATTTTGGCATTCTAAAAGTTATCTCAAAAGTCTCATAAAACCTCGTGTCCGTGTCTTAAGATATTCAAGGTCAAAGGTCACAAAAATCGGATTTTTTTTTTTTCGCAAATATCTCGCTTCCTATGGTTTCAATGATATTTGCATTTATTATAAAAATTGTAGAGCATAAAATTCTCTACAAATTTTGTTCTAAACATTTTTTTATACGCTTAATCGTTTTTGAGATAGAGCGCGGAGAGCGCGCAGCGCTCCGCCATACATAGCATAATGCAAGGTCAACCGTGAGTCCCGCTAAATAATACGTCGTATAAAATTAATTAATCACTAAAAAATCCATAATTATGAATAATTTGTATTATTTATTAATTAATATATTATATTTAATAATATTTTTCATTTATCAAATATATTCGTTTAATAATACTTACCTACTTCGTGTAATTAAAAAATTGTTAAGTGAAATACTTTAAGTATATTTTAATTATAAAAAAGTATGAAAATGATGGTTCCATGACAGCAGGGCTAGAAGAGAATATAGTTATTAAAATAGGAGCAAAAGTTACGTTAAGACGATATATTGACGTGAGTCTTGGTTTAGTCAACGGTTCTATCGGTATAGTACAAGGAGTAAAGGTTGATCCTGAAAATACAAATAAAATAAACAAAAATACATATTACATTTAATAATGAACTCTTTACGAGCTTGGTCCAGTCAAAACTAAATTTAAAATTATTAATAGAGCTTATGTTCATCGCGAACAGTTTTCGATTTGTATAGCCTATGCCATTACCATACACAAAAGTCAGGGGCTAAGTCTAAACAGTGCACTGATGGACATCGGTTCTTCAGTGTTCACATGCGGTCAAGCATCACTTTCGAGAGTGACAAGTCTGGGCAGATTACATCTAATTAATGTCAACTTCGGTAGTATCAAAGCTTAGGAGTCCGCAATCGTTGAATATAATCGACTTAGAAGCACTTATCGTCCAGACTTGTCAAAAATTGTTACATCATAGCCTTTGAGAAAAACCAATAGAGACAGGGAGTGGGTTTTAAGAAAATCCATAGCTGACGTACATGAAATATTACCCGAGAAGAAAAAAAAAAAAGAGGACTACCTACAAAAAGAAATGAAATCCCATCAAAAACATAAGATGTAAAAAAATGCCAAGTCTCGCAACGCAGTCCTTCCACCACAAAAAGTTGTGAGATCTCATGTAAAACCAAGTCAGTTATTTTAGTTAGTATCTATGGAAGCACCTATTCAACAACCTTGTCATAAATTGTTATCTATTTAGTTACCTATCAACATTTATAGTGACCGAATCAATATTAGACATCTTTATTTCTATAATAAATATAATGACTTGGTAATCGCACGGCAATATAATCACATAAGAATAATCTACTATTTAAAATACTTTATTCTTAAGCTTAAGTGCACTGTTTAGACTTACTTTGCAATCGAAATAGTAGATTATTCTTATGTGATTATGTTGCCTTGCGATTGCCAAGCCATTATATTTATTATAGAAATAAAGATGTCTAATATTGATACGGTCACTATAAATGTTGGTAGGTAACTAAATAGATAACAATTTATGACAAAGTTGTTGAATAGGTGCTTCCATAGATACTAACTAAAATAACTGACTTGGTTTTACATGAGATCTCACAACTTTTTGTGGTGGAAGGACTGTGTTGCGAGACTTGGCATTTTTTTACATTTTATGTTTTTGATGGGATTTTTACTTATATTGAACGTCCAATGACGTATACAGATGGCGTAAGAGTGCATATTAGTATTTTCGATGTTTGAAATCGCGATATCTCAGGAATGGTGACTCGTAGGAAAAAAAAGTATAAGAACAATTTTTGTAGAGAATTGCATGATCTGTAACCTATTTTTACGATAACACTTACCATTTACTAGAAAAATGCGAAAAACCGACATTTTTGACCTTTGACCTTGAATAAAATTTTTAGCAGATGTAGGATCTGTGGAGACTTTTGATATTTTATTTGTAATAGTGTATTTAAGACTTATACTAATTTTCAGCTCTATGCGAATTATTGCGAAGTTACCACTTTTTTTTCGTCTATTTTGACTGGATAAGAACAAATCTATCATCTTTCGAATAAATTTTACAACATAATGTCTTTTCATTAATGTGCACGTAACTGTGGAATTGACGTGTGTTTGGAATCAATTGTGCTCGCTTAAAACGAGTTTTTCCGAATTTAGCATGAGTTTCATATTGCAGTTTTATACAATAATCAAAATTTATATTCTTAAGAAGCTTTCGGGTCCAAATATACAGATCTTCAGCAATGAGAATTTTCGCACCATCGATTTGACGTAAACTTGCAAAATATGCTTAGCGTTTAACGGTACCACCTATACCGTCACACGCACCTTTATCGTGCAAAGTAGCAAAAAATGCCAATCCGCTTCATTAAAATCTTTCATACATAAAAATTTTGTTATTATTTCGAAGCGCAATAAATATAATTCTGTACTAAGCTGGGAATGTGGAATCTTTGGCACAATGAGTATATATCACCACTACACCAAACACTTTATTTTTGCACTCGATGCGCGTTTCGCTAACCATGTTAGCTTCATCAGGAGTATATATCACCACTACACCAAACACTTTATTTTTGCACTCGACGCGCGTTTCGCTAACCATGTTAGCTTCATCAGGAGCGATGATTGAGTCAATAACATCAGGTAACATGGTTGTATTTGCAATATATAGTCTCGTCTTCAAGGCATTTTGGCACTTGACTGCTGCAGAACATAGGGTCGCTGTCGTAACCTATTTAGGATACTGAAATAATACTTGCAGACCCCAAAAGTGGAGGGTAAATGGCGAATTTGATCATTTCTGAGTAAAACGATGAAAATCTAATTTTTTTACCAATTTTATGGCTATTTAATGCAAAATCCAAATGTGATGGACCAAAACAGACCTCGAATTCGTAATTAGGGCCCCCAAAAACATAACCTAGACCAATTTTAGTCAAAGTAAATTGATAAAATTTTTTTTGTGGTCCTGTGTTATTAATTAATTATTATTATTAAGTTAGTTGGACACATTTTTATCTTGTTAGAAATGATAATTTTTGTTATCTTCTTATAGAATGTATAGTTTGAAATTTGGATAAACGTCATACACATATTTCTACGAGGCTGGTTTGAAAAGTCCGTGCAAAAATAAAAACTACTTATGTGTTTGGGGTAAACCTTTTTTATTTTTCGACATAGTCTCCTTTTAGGCTTATACACTTCGTCCAACGATGTTCTAGTTTGTTGATCCCTTCCGAACAATAGGATTTGTCCAAGTCTGCAAAATATCCATTAGTGTCTGCAATCACCTCCTCGTTTGAATAAAATCTTTGTCCCGCCGGCCATTTCTTCAAATTGGGGAACAAATAGTAGTCCGAGGGAGCCAAGTCTGGAGAATAGGGGGGAAGTGAAACGAGTTGGAATCCTATTTCCATTAATTTTGCACAACTGCTGAGGTGTGTGCTGGTGCGTTGTCGTGATGGAAAAGGACTTTCTTGTGGGCCAATCGCGGGCGTTTTTCTTGCAGCTCGATTTTTAAACGGTCTAATAACGATGAATAATATTCACCTGTAATAGTTTTTTACCCTTTTCCAGATAGTCGATGAGGATTATCCCTTGCGAATCCCAAAAGACAGTCGCCATAACCTTTCCGGCCGAAGGAACGGTCTTCGCCTTTTTTGGTACAGATTCCCCCTTGGTAACCCATTGTTTAGATTGTTGTTTGGTCTCAGGAGTATAGTAATGTATCCATGTTTCATCCACAGTGACGAAACGATGCTTAAAGTCCTCCGGATTCTTCTGGAACAGCTGCAAACCATCCTTGCAACACTTCACACGATTCCGTTTTTGGTCAAGCGTGAGCAATCGCCGCACCCATCTTGCGGATAGCTTTCTCATGTCCAAATGTTTAAGCAAAATA
Source organism: Pachyrhynchus sulphureomaculatus (assembly GCA_019049505.1). Classification (NCBI taxonomy): domain Eukaryota; kingdom Metazoa; phylum Arthropoda; class Insecta; order Coleoptera; family Curculionidae; genus Pachyrhynchus; species Pachyrhynchus sulphureomaculatus. The sequence continues at coordinate 14,277,529 of CM032451.1, forward strand.
TTATGTACCCGTTCAGTCGAGATGCCCCACAGCACTAGCAATCTCACGCACCTTAACTCTTCTGTCATCCATCACCATATCATGGATTTGATCAATGATTTCTGGAGTCGTAACCTCCACAGGCCGTCCAGAACGTTCAGCGTCACTTGTGCCCATATGGCCAGTCCGAAAATTTTGAAACCACTTATAAACTGTTCTAATCGAAGGTGCAGAGTCACCATAATGTTTATCAAGCTTCTCTTTAGTCTCTTGAGGCGTTTTGCCTTTCATAAAGTAATGTTTAATCACCACACGAAATTCTTTTTCGTCCATTTCTTGAAAATCACTCGACTTCCTTGATTCACACGAATGCTAAACACAAAGAAATAGACCAATATGGCTGAAACTTGGTGTGCGTTCATTCAAGAGATGATACTAACTAAACATGACCTCGATACGCGCCGGTGGTGCCATCTCTCGGACTTTGCACGGACTTTCCAAACTAGCCTCGTATAATGACTTGGCAATCGCACGGCAACATAATCATATAAGAATAATCTACTATTTAAAATACTTTATTCTTAAGTGCACTGTTTAGACTTACTTAGCAATCGAAATAATAGATTATTCTTATGTGATTATGTTGCCTTGCGATTTCCAAGTCATTATATTTATTATAGAAATAAAGATGTCTTATATTGATACGGTCACTATAAATGTTGGTAGGTAACTAAATAGATAACAATTTATAACAAAGTTGTTGAATAGGTGCTTCCATGGATACTAACTAAAATAACTGACTTGATTTTACATGAGATCTCACAACTTTTTGTGGTGGAAGAACTGCGTTGCGAGACTTGGCATTTTTTTACATTTTATGTTTTTGATGAGATTTTTACTTATATTAAACGTCCAATGACGTATACAGGTGGCGTAAGAGTGCATATTAGTATTTTCGATGTTTGAAATCGCGATATCTCAGGAATGGTGACTCGTAGGAAAAAAAGTATAAGAACAATTTTTGTAGAGAATTGTATGATCTGTAACTTTTGTCTAACCTATTTTTTACGATAACACTTACCATTTACTAGAAAAATGCGAAAAACCGATATTTTTGACCTTGAATAAAATTTTTAGCAGATGTAGGATCTGTGGAGATTAAATATAATTCTGTACTAAGTTGGGAATGTGGAATCTTTGGCACAATGATACTACTCAGTATATATCACCACTACACCAAACACTTTATTTTTGCACTCGATGCATGTTTCGCTAACCATGTTAGCTTCATCAGGAGTATATATCACCACTACACCAAACACTTTATTTTTGCACTCGACGCGCGTTTCGCTAACCATGTTAGCTTCATCAGGAGCGATGATTGAGTCAATAACATCAGGTAACATGGTTGTATTTGCAATATATAGTCTCGTCTTCAAGGCATTTTGGCACTTGACTGCTGCAGAACATAGGGTCGCTGTCGTAACCTATTTAGGATACTGAAATAATACTTGCAGACCCCAAAAGTGGAGGGTAAATGGCGAATTTGATCATTTCTGAGTAAAACGATGAAAATCTAATTTTTACCAATTTTATGGCTATTTAATGCAAAATCCAAATGTGATGGACCAAAACAGACCTCGAATTCGTAATTAGGGCCCCCAAAAACATAACCTAGACCAATTTTAGTCAAAGTAAATTGATAAAAAAAATTTTGTGGTCCTGTGTTATTAATTAATTATTATTATTAAGTTAGTTGGACACATTTTTATCTTGTTAGAAATGTTAATTTTTGTTATCTTCTTATAGAATGTATAGTTTGAAATTTGGATAAACGTCATACACATATTTCTACGAGGCTGGTTTGAAAAGTCCGTGCAAAAATAAAAACTACTTATGTGTTTGGGTAAACCTTTTTTATTTTTCGACATAGTCTCCTTTTAGGCTTATACACTTCGTCCAACGATGTTCTAGTTTGTTGATCCCTTCCGAATAATAGGATTTGTCCAAGTCTGCAAAATATCCATTAGTGTCTGCAATCACCTCCTCGTTTGAATAAAATCTTTGTCCCGCCAGCCATTTCTTCAAATTGGGGAACAAATAGTAGTCCGAGGGAGCCAAGTCTGGAGAATAGGGGGGATGTGAAACGAGTTGGAATCCTATTTCCATTAATTTTGCGACCACAACTGCTGAGGTGTGTGCTGGTGCGTTGTCGTGATGGAAAAGGACTTTCTTGTGGGCCAATCGCGGGCGTTTTTTCTTGCAGCTCGGTTTTCAAACGGTCCAATAAGGATGAATAATATTCGCCTGTAATAGTTTTAAACCCTTTTCCAGATAGTCGATGAGGATTATCCCTTGCGAATCCCAAAAGACAGTCGCCATAACCTTTCCGGCCGAAGGAACGGTCTTCGCCTTTTTTGGTGCAGATTCCCCCTTGGTAACCCATTGTTTAGATTGTTGTTTGGTCTCAGGAGTATAGTAATGTATCCATGTTTCATCCACAGTGACGAAACGACGCTTAAAGTCCTCCGGATTCTTCTGGAACAGCAGCAAACCATCCTTGCAACACTTCACACGATTCCGTTTTTGGTCAAGCGTGAACAATCGCGGCACCCATCTTGCGGATAGCTTTCCCATGTCCAAATGTTTATGCAAAATATTATGTACCCGTTCAGTCGAGATGCCCACAGCACTAGCAATCTCACGCACCTTAACTCTTCTGTCATCCATCACCATATCATGGATTTGATCAATGATTTCTGGAGTCGTAACCTCCACAGGCCGTCCAGAACGTTCAGCGTCACTTGTGCCCATATGGCCAGTCCGAAAATTTTGAAACCACTTATAGACTGTTCTAATCGATGGTGCAGAGTCACCATAATGTTTATCAAGCTTCTCTTTAGTCTCCTGAGGCGTTTTGCCTTTCATAAAGTAATGTTTAATCACCACACGAAATTCTTTTTCGTCCATTTCGTGAAAATCACTCGACTTCCTTGATTTACAGGAATGCCAAACACAAAGAAATAGACCAATATGGCTGAAACTTGGTGTGCGTTCATTCAAGAGATGCTACTAACTAAACATGACCTCGATACGCGCCGGTGGTGTCATCTCTCGGACTTTGCACGGACTTTTCAAACCAGCCTCGTATGCAGTATATTTTACACGTTCAATATGTTTCCATAAATTTATGAAAGTTTACATAAAAGTTTGGAAGGTTACAGAAAGTGTGTTTATTTACATATAAAATTGATGATCATTATTAGACCTTCTGAGCTGTCAATTGTTTCATTAATATTTTGGAAGTAGAAATGTAGATTTGAGATCAGTATATTTTGCGTCAGCTCTTACCTCTACTTTTGTTCGAGAAGCATCTGTAAAGATAAGTGTATACTGGTTGTGATTTGATATGATTAATTTGTATTCATTTCGTAATAGTTGACTGTTGCTGTTTTGTAGTTAATGATGTGTTCATTTTAGGAAGCCGTATTCTTCGTGTTATAAAGGTTAGTATTGATGTGACCTGTTTGGTGTCTAAATTGATATGTCTCACTGTTTTGTAAGGTGATACATTACACAGGCAACAAAAAAATATTTTTGTTTTGGTGCCTGGGATTTTAGAGCTGATTTTAACTATATTTGGGACGCTAAATCTATACATGCAATGCGTTTTTCTCTATCAGCTCTACTTTTTTAGATACATCAACTTATCTACCAATGTGGTTTTTATTCAGTATATTCATTTATGAGAGTTCTAAAATTATTATATATTCATTACTGTAGGTACAATGGTTTTATTGTCAGCCTGTAATTGAGTAAATTCCAGGTAAATCTATAAATAGTGGAACCATTGCCTATCAGGTACCTGAACTGACCCTTTTAATCACCTAACTCGGGTAAGTCTCGTCAGTTTGTGCGTTCTTACTAATGAGAGTAGATCGAATTCGGCGTGTTATTTTATGTTAAGAAAAGAGTGTTTTTGTGTTATTGAACAGAATTAAAATGAGTTCAGGTTCCAGTTCAAGAAGAAGTTGTGTAAATCAACCTGATGTGTTTTGCTATATATGCGGAGAATACATGTTTCAACAAAACAGACAAACTATTACTGACTGGAGATAAGCTTGGTGATCAGGACAAAACGTGGGCCCCGCATCTCGTATGTAAAACTTGTACAGAGCATTTACGGCAGTGGACTACCGGGAAAAGAAAATGTCTAAAATTCGGCGTACCAATGGTTTGGAGAGAACCAAAAAACCACTTCAATGATTGTTATTTCTGTTTAGTAAATACTAATGGAATCAATCGAAATAACCGCAGTAAGTGGACTTATCCCAATTTAGACTCGGCAATACGCCCTATCCCGCACTCAGATGAAATACCGATTCCAACATTTCATCAGCTACCACATATCTCTGATGACGAATATTTTCCCTCTGATCGCTCTTCTGATGCTAATAAAAGTTCTGATGCTAATGAAACTAACAGTGACTATGAGGGGACGTCATCAGTTCCTCAACGCTTCAATCAAAATGAATTAAATGATCTCACCAGGGATCTCAATTTATCGAAAAAAGCTTCTGAAGTACTGGCTTCTAGGTTGAACGACAAAAATTTACTGGAACAAAAAACCAAAATTACCTTTTACCGTACAAGAGAAAAAGATCTGCTATCATTCTTTTCTCAAGAAGACAATCTTGTATTTTGTCACGAAATTAGGGGACTCATGAAAGAAATGGGACTTTCTGAATATATTCCAGATGATTGGCGCCTATTTATTGACAGTTCAAAGCGAAGTTTAAAATGTGTCCTTCTACATAATGGGAATAAATATGGTTCAATACCACTAGCTCACTCAACGAAACTGAAAGAAGAATATAATACCATAGCTTTGGTCTTGCAGAAGATAAAGTATTACGAACATCAATGGATGATTTGTGTAGACTTAAAAATGGTAAACTTTCTTCTTGGGCAGCAAAGTGGTTACACGAAATATCCGTGTTTCTTGTGCCTCTGGGATAGTAGGGACAAAACACACCACTGGGTTAGAAAAGATTGGCCTCAGAGAGAAAACATGGACGTTGGGGAAAAGAATGTCATTAACGACGCTTTGGTTGAAAGAGAAAAAATCATACTTCCTCCGTTACATATAAAGTTGGGCTTAATGAAGCAATTTGTAAAGGCTCTTGATAAGAATGGGTCTTGTTTTGCATATATAGGGGTAAAAATGCATCAGTTGAGCACAGAAAAACTCAAAGCAGGGATATTTGACGGCCCACAAATAAGACAATTAATTAAGGATCCTGCCTTCATAAATTCAATGAATCAAGTTGAACGAGAAGCTTGGACATCATTTGTTGCAGTTGTAGAAAATTTTCTAGGCAAACATAAAGCTCAAAACTATGTTGAAATGGTTAACAAGATGCTTAATAGTTTCAAATCCTTAGGGTGCAATATGAGTATTAAAATACACTATTTACACAGCCACTTAGACCGTTTTCCAGAAAATTTAGGAGACATGAGTGAGGAACAAGGTGAAAGATTTCACCAAGATATTAAAGTTATGGAGGACCGCTACCAAGGAAGATTGGACATGCACATGATGGCAGATTACTGCTGTAGTTTAAAAAAACATTCAAGAATGTCGCGGAAAAGAAGCTTTCCAAGTGTTGAGTGACTATTTCATTTCTTCAATGTTTTTTTTTTGTTTGTAAGTATGACATAATATTGTATTTTGTATAACTAAAATAAAAATTTCGTATCTACTTTTGTTTACTACACTTACGGATTTGAGTTACAATAATGTAATTGTATATCTTAAAAATTTGAGCTCCTAGGTACAAATGAATACGTTATTTGAATTCAGGACATCAAATTGATATAGAATCAGCTCAAAAAACCTCGACACCAAAACAGCTGTTCCCCTGTGATTTAAGTTTATTGTGTATAATGACTTTACATATATATTAGTATAATTAGCACTATACTATTCGATTATGGATATATGTTTTTCTACTTACCTGGCTGTCTATTATTACTCTTAAAAAATTTACTATCCTTACGTATGCTAGCAAAGAATTATTAATTCCAATATATTATAATTTGTTGTATACGTGTTGTGAAAGAATATTGGAGTTGGTTTCTTTTCAGATTTGAATTTCTGTGAAAGTATGCGCGTCGAGTGCAAAAACAAAGTGTTTGGTGTAGTGGTGATATAACTGAGTAGTATAACTTTGTAGCTGTAAATTTATAAGGCTTACACCACTTTGAGATTTTCAAAAAATGGAATTTATTTTTATTTTGGCTAGATAAATTGTTTATATTTTTAAGAATATTTTTAACGTTTAAACCATTTCAAAATTCAAATTATTTCCGAAGTTATAGCAATTAGAAGTGAGCGCGGCAGAGAGTCGGCCCGAAACTCAAGTAGCGATCGGGCCGGCACGAGCGGTCAAAGCCTGGACAAAGGGTATTGTTCTTTTAGTCAGTCCTTTATAAGAACACTGTTTAGAAGGATACACTCAGAATAACAATGAAAGTCTAAAGGCTGTCATTTGGTCTATGGCTCTAAAAGTGCATACAGTGGCATAAAAATTGTTGAGATTGCATCTTATATTGCAACTAGTATATTTAATGATGGATATACTAGTGTATTACAAATGATGCAATTATTAAACCTTGTAATTGGCCCAAGCGCGCTCCGATTTACCGAGAATTTGGATTCTCAACGAATACCTCTAGCCAACATGAGAGTCCAACAGGAGACTAAAGAGGCCAGGAAATTGAAAAGAGATGCTCAAAAGGAGTCGGAGGACATCGCGACAATAATGGAAGACCTCAGGTACGGGCCAGGAATCATAGATTGAGGGTAATTTAAAAAAAAATATTTGGTTTCAAAACGCTGACGCCGTACTGTTTTTAGTATTCCGTACGGAACACTTATAAGATCACTTCGGTGTCTGTCCGCCTGTCTGTCTGTCTGTCCGTCTGTCCGTCTGTCACACCCGATTTTCTCCGAAACTATTTGTCATAGAAAGTTGAAATTTGGTAGTAATATAGGAATTGATGGCCTCAGCAGAGCCATGTAGTTTTGAAAGTTAAATTTTGACTTAAGAGGTTAGTTTTGGGGGATAAAATCGGAAGTGAAAAAAAAATTTTTTTACTAGGTAATCGAGTGTGGTGTCAAATGAAAGCTTGTGAAAACACGAGTAAAAAATATATATATGATGTAATACTTGCGCGCACTTTTCTTTGTATTATTTTTAAAAAAATCGCGAAAAATCGCTGTCCACCCGCCTTATTTCGGAAAGTACTTATCAAAAAATTTTGAAAAAATTCTGGAATATTCTCCACGGGGTGTAGATTGAACGAGAATTATCACGAGTGCATTGCCTGTAATAATTTTTCTGGTATATAAAAAAAAAAACAGAAATTTCAAGGTCATCAATTTTCAGTAAAGATTGGAAATAAACTTTGTTGAAAACTTATTTGGGGTGTGTTTTGTGAAGTCACTGATCATTTTATATCACCGTAACATAAATTTTGACTTAAGAGATTCGTTTTGAGGGGTGAAATCAGAAGTGAAAAAAAAATTTTTTTACTAGGTCATCGAGTGTGGTGTCAAATAAAAGCTTGTGAAAACACGAGTAAAAAATATATATATAATGTAATACTTGCGCACACTTTTCTTCGTATTACTTTTAAAAAATCGTTAAAAATCGCTGTCCCCTACCTTATCTCGAAAAGTACTGATCAAAAAATTTTGAAAAAATCCTGGAATATTCTCCACGGGGTATAGATTGAAAGAAAGTTATCATTACCTTTAATAATTTATCTGGTATAGAAAAAAAACCAAAATTTCAAGGTCACCAGTTTTCAGTAAAGATTGGAAACAAACTTTGTTGAAAATTCATTTGGGGTGTGTTTTGTGAAGTCACTGATCACTTTATACCACCCTAACAAAAATTTTTATTTTAAAAACAATCAACGTACGGAACACTAATTGTGCAAGTTCAACTTGCACTTGACCGGTTTTTTCTTTTGCGTTTTTTTCGAAACTACTTTTTTCAAACTGGTGTAGAAGATATCTTAAGATCTACTTAACCGATTTTGTTAAAATTTACGATACATATTCTTTATAATATTATCTAAGATGTAGCATAGGATTTTTTTGATTGGGTGCCACGTGCATAAGTTATAAATTTTTCAAACTCAAAATTTCGATAAAAATCAGAGTTTTTTTTTCAAACAGCTGCCATTTCTACAAAAAAAATTAAAAATTTTTTTTCCTATGCTACATCTTAGCTATTACCTTTCTAAATAAGAAAAAAATTATTTTTTATTTTTCAGACGATGCCTGACAGAGAAAATAAGAACACCATCAGCAAGGATTTTCAAAAGAGGGTCCTACTTGATGGCTTATATCTCCATCATTTTTTAATTTTTTTTATTCATTATTATTTCAAATTATTCATAAAACTACTATGTATATGTGTAAAAGAAAAATTATTTTATATATTTAACAGCTGCGTCAAAAAAATGTTTTATTTTTATACCTATTTTTCCGAGCGCCAAGGTGATGTAACCCTTAACAAGAGGTTAGTCGCGTACATCAAAGAACATCACGGTGTAAAAAAATTACTTTATTTTTCGGAAGAATCTGGTGCCCAATACAAAAATAATTTCAATTTATTAAAGCATAAGTTAGATTTTAAGACCTTAAGATTAAGAAAAAAATATTTTGATGAATAACACAGGGCAACAAAAAAATATTTTTATTTTGGTGCCTGGGATTTTAGAGCTGATTTTAACTATATTTGGGACGCTAAATCTATACATGCAATCCGTTTTTCTCTATCAGCTCTACTTATTTAGATACATCAACTTATCTACCAATGTGGTTTTTATTCAGTATATTCATTTATGAAAGTTCTAAAATTATTATATATTCATTAATGTAGGTACAATGGTTTTATTGTCAGTCTGTAATTGAGTAAATTCCAGGTAAATCTATAAATAGTGGAACCATTGCCTATCAGGTACCTGAACTGACCCTTTTAATCACCTAACTCGGGTAAGTCTCGTCAGTTTGTGCGTTCTTACTAATGAGAGTAGATCGAATTCGGCGTGTTATTTTATGTTAAGAAAAGAGTGTTTTTGTGTTATTGAACAGAATTAAAATGAGTTCAGGTTCCAGTTCAAGAAGAAGTCGTGTAAATCAACCTGATGTGTTTTGCTATATATGCGGAAAATACATGTTTCAACAAAACAGACAAACTATTACTGACTTTGTAAAGCGAGCGTATCTTGGATACTTTGGAGTTAAGCTTGGTGATCAGGACAAAACGTAGGCCCCGCATCTCGTATGTAAAATTCGGCGTACCAATGGTTTGGAGAGAACCAAAAAACCACCTCAATGATTGTTATTTCTGTTTAGTAAATACTAATGGAATCAATCGAAATAACCGCAGTAAGTGGACTTATCCCAATTTAGACTCGGCAATACGCCCTATCCCGCACTCAGATGAAATACCGATTCCAACATTTCATCAGCTACCACATATCTCTGATGACGAATATTTTCCCTCTGATCGCTCTTCTGATGCTAATAAAAGTTTTGATGCTAATGAAACCAACAGTGACTATGAGGGGACGTCATCAGTTCCTCAACGCTTCAATCAAAATGAATTAAATGATCTCACCAGGGATCTCAATTTATCGAAAAAAGCTTCTGAAGTACTGGCTTCTAGGTTGAACGACAAAAATTTACTGGAACAAGGAACCAAAATTACCTTTTACCGTACAAGAGAAAAAGATCTGCTACCATTCTTTTCTCAAGAAGACAATCTTGTATTTTGTCACGAAATTAGGGGACTCATGAAAGAAATGGGACTTTCTGAATATATTCCAGATGATTGGCGCCTATTTATTGACAGTTCAAAGCGAAGTTTAAAATGTGTCCTTCTACATAATGGGAATAAATATGGTTCAATACCACTAGCTCACTCAACGAAACTGAAAGAAGAATATAATACCATAGCTTTGGTCTTGCAGAAGATAAAGTATTACGAACATCAATGGATGATTTGTGTAGACTTAAAAATGGTAAACTTTCTTCTTGGGCAGCAAAGTGGTTACACGAAATATCCGTGTTTCTTGTGCCTCTGGGATAGTAGGGACAAAACACACCACTGGGTTAGAAAAGATTGGCCTCAGAGAGAAAACATGGACGTTGGGGAAAAGAATGTCATTAACGACGCTTTGGTTGAAAGAGAAAAAATCATACTTCCTCCGTTACATATAAAGTTGGGCTTAATGAAGCAATTTGTAAAGGCTCTTGATAAGAATGGGTCTTGTTTTGCATATATAGGGGTAAAAATGCATCAGTTGAGCACAGAAAAACTCAAAGCAGGGATATTTGACGGCCCACAAATAAGACAATTAATTAAGGATCCTGCCTTCATAAATTCAATGAATCAAGTTGAACGAGAAGCTTGGACATCATTTGTTGCAGTCGTAGAAAATTTTCTAGGCAAACATAAAGCTCAAAACTATGTTGAAATGGTTAACAAGATGCTTAATAGTTTCAAATCCTTAGGGTGTAATATGAGTATTAAAATACACTATTTACACAGCCACTTAGACCGTTTTCCAGAAAATTTAGGAGACATGAGTGAGGAACAAGGTGAAAGATTTCACCAAGATATTAAAGTTATGGAGGACCGCTACCAAGGAAGATGGGACATGCACATGATGGCAGATTACTGCTGGAGTTTAAAAAGGGACTGTTTAAAAGAACATTCAAGAATGTCGCGGAAAAGAAGCTTTCCAAGTGTTGAGTGACTATTTCATTTCTTCAATGTTTTTTTTTTTGTTTGTAAGTACGTCATAATATTGTATTTTGTATAACTAAAATAAAAATTTCGTATCTACTTTTGTTTACTACACTTACGGATTTGAGGTACAATAATGTAACTTATATTTCTCTAAAATTGTATATCTTAAAAATTTGAGCTCCTAGGTACAAATGAATACGTTATTTAAATTCAGGACTTCAAATTGATATAGAATCAGCTCAAAAAACCTCGACACCAAAACAGCTGTTCCCCTGTGTAATAATACATAATTTTTACGATTTTTTTACCTTGTTTTTCAAACAGTTTCGAGATAAATTATAAAAAAATTGTTGTTGTTATCCTTTTAATGAAACAAGATTAAAGAAATTATTTCTCGTGATTTATGTATTTCATGATCATCGATAAATTAGGTTAATTAAAATTATAATTCATTTTCTTTCTCTCTCAATAGGTCCCAATATCTCTGGACATTTTTGATATTTTCAAAATACTTTTTCTTGATGTTGTATAATTTTGTTTGAGCGTATGCGTTTTCTTTAACATTTCTTTCTATCTCTCGTATTATTTTGCATGATTCTTCGTAATAAATGTGTGCCTTTTCTTCGAGGGCTTCCTGAAGTGTCCCAGAATACACAAAATGTTTGTTTTCGTCTTCGTGTTTTACTAATTTCAGCTTTGGATGGTTCTGTCTTGGTACCTGATCTAGAGTGTTTTTAAATACACACAGTCGATTGACCGGGTTGTGTTGAGAAAAGTTTTTTATTAATTTCATCAAGTTATTGAAGGTGATGTTTTGGAGAAACTTGTGAAAATTGAACAAATAGGAAAATGAAAATTGGAAACTTCTAATTTTGATGTGTTTATGACAGCTTATCAAATATGTGATGATGATCACTCGGCAACAATTTTCATATCGTGCCAAATAGGTTGAAGTCAAACCATACGTAGGTACGGCGTATATTAGCCCAGTCGTCAGAGGTAAATTTGGACGGAAAGCATCAGATGTTAACAGGCTGCATTTTAGCACACAGGTAGTTTTTTGGGCGTAGAATACGATAAAAAAAAGTTTGGTGCTCTAAAGTGAACGCTAAGCCCACAAAATCGAAAATAAAATGAAAAATTAGGTTTTTCGCAAAAAAACTCGAAAAATAAAAAAGATATCGAAAAACTAATAGCACCACGAGAAAGAACAGAAAATTTTACAAAAAATAGTATACAGATCGTTTTTTTAGTTTTATCGTAATTTAAAAAAAAAATATTTAGAATAAAATGACTGGTTTAAGCCCTTCAGTTGTAGTTGGAATCATACTTCCAACCTCATTTATGTTTAAATTGAACGAAAAAACTTCCATAAGACCAATTTTTCTCGGTTATAACGAACCCGGTTATAACGACCTTCCGGATAAAGCGAACCAAATTTCGATGTTTTGTGTACGTTTATAACGAACTTGCCACTCCCTGTGCTCGATGTCGCGCGACTTGATCTAGGGAATTCACCGAAACTCGCTGGGAACCCCTATTCTACTTGTTTCCGCCGGGTCGCTAGTTTGAGCAGTATTTTTTTCAATATACTTGTTGTGTTATTCGGTTCTAATGCATATTTGATCAAAGTAGCAAAGTGAATGTTTAATTTTAAAATGAGTGCACAAAAACGTAAAGCGTTTACTTTAAAAGGCAAACAAGATAATATAAGGAAAATAGAAAATGAGGTTAAACAAAGTAATGTTTGCAAATACAGTACAACCCCGGTTATCCGAGGTAACGTGGGAGGGGGGGGCAGCCTCCACGGATAACTGAAAACTCGGATAATCCGGATTTGTTTTTTATTCATTCAAAAAATAAACACCAATATTTTAAACCGATGTATTAACGTTTTTAACATATAAATAAGTACATACATTATAAAACAGTGAAATAGGTATCTAGGCGCTTCTGTTTCATATTACATCTTCTTTTTCTCGCTGCAATGTTTCTCCATCTATTAAGAAGAAGCAAATCCGCTGGGGTTGCCTCTGGTTGTTGTTCGATATACCTCAAAGCTTTTTCTAAAGAAGCAAAACCTTCTTGATGAGAGTGGGAGACTGTTCATCCACCGCCGCTTCGTCATCGTCATCTGATTTTTCGGTTTCCTGAAAGACATTCGTTATTTCTTCAATACTCATTTCTTCTTCTAAATCATTTGCTGTAATCCATTCAATAACATCTTCTCTTGTCACATTTTCGTAAGCTTTTAATTTTTGCATTAATTCAAATAAACTTTTTTCTTTTTCTTCTATCTCGCTGTCAAAATTTGAACAGGACATTTTTCCATGGCTTCTCAATTTCAAAGCTAATTCAGTTAATGGAGTATAATCTTCACTGTAATTATAGTCCTCAAAATCAATAACTTTTGACCAAGATTTTTGAATAGTGGTAGTACGCGCAGAATCCCAATCTTGATTTAACCAGTAATTAACATTTTTCAGTGTAACCTTTCTCATCCCAATGATAATGTCCTCCTTTTCTGTGTATTCTAACAGATGTTCAAGATATAAACGCCTATAATTTTTTTTAATGTTTTCGAGGATGTCTTGATCCATTGGTTGCATTATCCCGGTTACATTTGGAGAAAAAAAATTTACAACAATTTCGCCCACATGAAGTCCTTCTCCAGGGTGACAGGGGGCAAAATTAATAGGAAGACGGTTTCTGTTCAAAAATTTAGTCACAGATGGCATGAACTCTTCTTCAAACCAGTTAGTAAATAAGGTCGCATCCATCCATGCGCTCTTCTGACTTTTGTAATAGACTGGTAGGGCTTTGGGTGAGATGTCTTTTAAAGCTCTTGGACGTGCAGACTTGCCAATCACCATCAGTGGGATTTTGTGCTTGCCAGATACATTGGAACATACCATTATAGTTAATCTTTCCTTACTTCGTTTGTACCCAGGAGCTGATTTTTCCTGTCGAGATGCCAATGTTTTTGATGGAAGCATTTTATAATTCACACCAGTTTCATCACAGTTGTAAATTTGATCACGTGTGTATCTACAATCTTCGATTTGCTTTTTAAAGTTCTGCTTAAACTTCTCAATTGATGACACATCAGCAGAAAGTTTTTCACCACATACAGTCAGTTGTCGTACACCGTACCGTTTTTTTCCAGCGGTCAAGCTATCCAGAACTAGCGGTAAACTAATCTACCTCTGGGAATTGTCTACTAATCTTTTCATAGTCGCCGGTTTTCATTGATTTTCTTCCTGAGGACGAGGAGGCTTGATTTATACACCACTCTTCTATTTTTGTGCTGTTTCTTTTCCAATCTCCAACTGTTACCTCACCTACTCCATAATCTCGTGCAACAACTTTAATTGTCTCTCCTGCTTCAATTCTTCTGATGGCTTTTAATTTTTCTTCAATAGGAACGACGATTCTTTTACGTTTGTTTTGCTCCATTATAACACGACAAACAAAAATTCAAACAAAGCAGTTCGTATTAATTACACTTAACTACCAGAACTCCAACCAAATAAATTATGTGAGTATACTCGTACTTCTCAGTAGTAAACGTCATAACGCACTGCATTCACGCAAATTTACATGCTGAAAGAGTCCAAAAATATAAATAGGGGTACCCCTCACACGGGCCAGGGGGATTCCCCGAAGACCCCGACGATTCTAAATGGAAATATGTACATACATATTTTAGAAGCTCGGTTAATACGCAGCATAGACGCGCGTACCTCGGATAATCAGGTTCTTAGATTGGCTCGGTTAATCCGGAGCTCGGATAATCGCGACTCTGTTAATCGGGGTTCTACTGTAGTTAAATTTAACTAAATCTACGGTTTCTATGAAATAGAAGAAGAGGCAAGAATTCTTCTCAATCTATGATAAAAGAAACTTTAATTGTAAAAAAGTAAGAAAATCTACATATGACCAAGTCGATAAAGGACTCCTTAAATGGTTTAGTCAAAAACGACATGAAGATGTTCCCATTACCGGCTATACTTTTCAAGAGAAAGCTAGTGAATTGGTAAGAAAAATAGAGAACACCGAGTTTAACTGTTCTAGAAGCTGGATGGAACGATTTGAAAAGCGACATAATATTAGTGGCGGTAAGATAGTAGAAGAAACTGCAGGAGTGGATATAAATATTGTTGATCAGTGGCTGGCCACTGTATGGCCAGAAATTCGAGAAAGTTATGAATATGTGGACATTTTTAATGCGGATGAAACGGGTTTGTTTTACAAGATGACGCCTGCTAAGAGACTAAAGTTTGTGGGAGAGAATTGTGCTGGTGGAAAATTATCAAAAGTAAGGATTACTGTGTTGGTAACTGTAAATATGTCTGGAACAGAGAAAATAATGGTAATAGGAAAGTCCGCCAATCCCAGGTGTTTTAAAAACAAACATTTACCAGTAAAGCACAAATCAAACATTAAAGTCTGGATGACATCAGAAATTTTTAAAAACGAATTGATCGAATGGGACAAAGAATTAAAATTGACTAACAGAAAAATATTACTTTTGATTGACAACTGTCCAGCGCACCCTGAAGTTGATCTACAGCAAATAAAATTGGTTTTTATGCCTCCAAACACAAGTGCAAAGCTCCAGCCTATGGATCAAGGTATGATACATTCTTTAAAATGTTATTATAGAAAGATTTTATTTATAAAAATGTTAGAGACGATCGATAAAGGTAACATTTTTTCTGTAACTCTTTCGGACGCTATAAACTTTATCCATATGGCTTGGCAAAGGGTCAGTAGAGAAACCATTGCAAACTGTTTTAAGCATGGCGGATTTTTAAAGAAGGAATGTGAATATGACTCAGATGATGAGCTACCGTTTACTCAGTGGATTGAAAAACATCGAGAGGATCCTACTGATTGTCTAGAATTTGTTTACGATTCTGACATTCAACAAAGTACAGTGGAAATCGAGATTAAAAAGATGTTTAATCACTTTAATTTTGAAGAATATGTATATGCTGATAATGAATTAATGACGAGAGAAATATTAACTGATGATCAAATTGTGATATCAGTGTCTTCTAGAAAGATTTTAAGCGATAACGACGACAAAGACGAGCTTGGAGAAGGAGATAATATTTATGTTCCATCCATTTCAGAAATAACTAAGAAAATGACTGAAACTCGCAATTTTTTGGGATCTTGTGAAGTTTCTAAACATATACGGAGTAGTTTTTGTGACCTTGACAATTATATAAACACCGTTTCTTTTTCAAGTAAAATTGTACAAACAAAAATTATTAATTTTATTGTAGAAACTACATATTTTTATGTTTTCGTTTATACTCGTATATGTACCAACATATATACGAGGCATGTTTTTTAAGTAAGTACCGTTTTGGAATTAAAAAAAGACGTGCAAAGATATCGCTATAATTTTATTTTTACATGAAAGCCTGTACCTTAATCTACTTTTCTACATAATTTCCGTGAATATTGAGGCACTTGTCATAACGTGGCACCAGTTTTTGAATACCCTCCTCATAAAATTCTGCCGCCTGACTTGTTAACCACTGTATCACAAATGTTTTGACTTCGTTATCGTCTTGAAGACGCTGACCACCCAGGTGCTTCTTCAAATGCAGGAACAAATGGTAGTCGCTGGGCGCCAGATCAGGGCTGTATGGAGGATGATCTAGAGTTTCCCATTTAAAAGATTTGATGAGATCTTTGGTCCGATTAGCCACATGTGGACGGGCATTGTCATGCAGCAAAACGATACCCTTACTCAACTTGCCACGTCTTTTGTTCTGGATTGCACGACGCAGATTGTTCAATGTCTCACAATAAGACTCTGCATTGATTGTCTCATTACGAGGCAGAAACTCCACTAGCAATACTCCTTTTCTGTCCCAAAAAACTGTGCACATGATTTTGCGGGCAGAAATTGTTTGCTTAAACTTCACTTTTTTGGGTAATGATGAATGTCGCCATTCCATGGATTGTTGTTTCGATTCTGGTGTGACGTAGGCCACCCATGTTTCGTCACCAGTAACAATTTGGTCTAAAAAATGTTCACCTTCATTGTGGTACCGCTCAAGGAAAGTCAATGCACTGCCTAAACGTTGGGTTTTGTGCAAATCCGTCAACATTTTTGGAACCCAACGTGAACACAATTTCCGGTAATTCAAGTTCTCGGTCACAATGCGATACAAAACACTACGAGAATATTGAGGAAAGCAGTCGCACAATGATGAAATTGTAAAGCGTCTGTTTTCTCTCACCTTTTCGTCCACTTTCTGCACCAAATCTTCATTAACGACCGAAGGACGCCCACTCCGTTCTTCATCATGCACATTTGTGCGGCCATCTTTAAATGCTCTCACCCATTTCCTTACCATTCCATCACTCATAATGTTTTGTCCGTAAACTTCACAGATCTCACGATGAATATCGATCGGTTTTACGCCTTTAGCACTAAGAAATCGTATAACAGCCCGTACTTCACAATCGGCGGGACTCACGATTGTCGGAGGCATCTTAAACACTCAGTAAACAACGTATACAATGAAGAATCAGACTGTAATGGCGTCAGTGCGTAGACATGAGATGTAGGTTACCAGCGCGCATGCGCGGAACGCCGACCGTATCACTGCGGCGGCGGAATCGCAAAACGGTACTTACTTAAAAAACATGCCTCGTAATAATAATTAAGGAAACCCAAATATGCAAGTAAAAAACTTTAAAATATGCGTATAAATATGCAAATAATTTTCTCAAAATATGCACATACATGTTGTAAATATGCAGTAAAAAAATCGAAATAGACTTGAAAAATGTAAATTTATTGTTTCACAATACATGATACGAGTACTATACAAATGTAGCATTATGTATTTCTATTTCGTGGTTTCGTTAAATAGAAATTTTGTTCGTTAAATGGAACAAAAATAACTTAAATAACATTGAAAATAGCATCAACGGCAAAATCCTGACAAAAATTTCGTTACGTTTAAATATTAAACGAAAATGAAATACCCTGTATATTCAATAGATATTCAAAAATTATACTTACAATTTTAACACATGCAGACCAGCAGATTTTTCCCAAATCTATTCTTAGTTCTTTGTATGGTTTAATCCACACTACTGGCTTTGGGCATTTCATTGTAGTAAAATACGACTCACAAGATAAAAAGCACAAATCGACGTAACCACTTTAAAAGCCCAACCAAAAATGAAATCTAATAAATTAATAATACAAGTATGCTCTGATGGCCGTCTGAGGTTTACTGACTGGTTTTTACTGACCATAAAATAATAAAAAATTATTTGGGGAAAACCACCGGCGCGGCGGCGGCGGCCTAAACATTGACCCTTATTCCGAAAAATGAATTAAAACGACCTACATTATTATAAATTCCTTCAAATATGCACATATATGCTATTTTTAAAGCATTTATGCAAATATTTAGAAAAATGCATATAATATGCAATATATGCGCTTTGCATATTTGGGTGTCCTTAATAATAACTTTAGTGTGACTTGTTTTATTTTCCTTTGAACGTTTTCTTTTAATTTAATAATTATTATTATTCATTTTTCTAAGCTCTTGCGCCTAATCTAAATAGTATTGAAAACTGATATTAGTTTTTGTTTACTGTTTGTAACGAACTTCGGATATAGAGAACCATTTTTAGTGATTTTTTGGAGTTCGTTATAAACGGACTTCACTGTATTTTGAAATTGGCTATTGAGAGGTTTCTTGGGGTGCTGATTAAGAATGCGACGACAGATTTGAAAAATTCAAAATGCCAGATCCAATATTAACGCCATTAACAAAATTCCTTCAAGTAATTTAGAATTTTTTGTTTTTTTCAATAACTGCTTTCTTTGTACCTGGATGTTTAAATGAAATATAAATATTTCATACTTAAAGCTTAGACTTTTATCTTTCATTTCCAACCTATAAATATTTTTCTTATTTTAAATTTAAGTTGCATGACTAATAATAAGTAAAAAAAACCGGTTAAGTGCAAGTTGAACTTGCACAATTAGTGTTCCGTACGTTGATTGTTTTTAAAATAAAAATTTTTGTTAGGGTGGTATAAAATGATCAGTGACTTCACAAAACACACCCCAAATGAGTTTTCAACAAAGTTTGTTTCCAATCTTTACTGAAAACTGGTGACCTTGAAATTTTGTTTTTTTTATATACCAAGTAAATTATTATAGATAATGCACTCGTGATAATTTTCGTTCAATCTATACCCCGTGTAGAATATTCCAGAATTTTTTCAAAATTTTTTGATCAATACTTTTCGAGATAAGGTAGGGGACAGCGATTTTTTTAAAAGTAATACGAAGAAAAGTGTGCGCAAGTATTACATTATATATATATTTTTTACTTATGTTTTCACAAGCTTTCATTTGACACCACACTCGATGACCTAGTAAAGAAAATTTTTTTTCACCTTCGATTTCACCCCTCAAAACGAACCCCTTAAGTCAAAATTTATGTTACGGTATTATAAAATGATTAGTGACTTCACAAAACACACCCCAAATAGGTTTTCAACAAAGTTTGTTTCCAATCTTCACTGAAATCTGATGACCTTGAAATTTTTGTTTTTTTTTATATACCATATAAATTATTAAAGGTAATGCACTCGTGATAATTTTCGTTCAATCTACACCCCGTGGAGAATATTCCAGAATTTTTTCGAAATTTTTTGATAAGTACTTTTCGAGATAAGGCCCGGGACAGCGATTTTTCGCGAATTTTTAAAAATAATACAAAGAAAAGTGAGCGCAAGTATAATATTATATATATATTTTTTACTCGTGTTTTCACAAGCTTTCATTTGACACCACACTCGATGACCTAGTAAAAAAATTTTTTTTTCACTTCCGACTTCACCCCCCAAAACTAACCCCTTAAGTCAAAATTTAATTCTCAAAACTACATGGCTCTGATGAGGCCCTCAATTCCTATATTATTACCAAATTTCACCTTTCTATGTCAAATAGTTTCGGAGAAAATCGGGTGTGACAGACAGACAGACAGACAGATAGACAGACACCGAAGTGATCTTATAAGTGTTCCGTACGGAACACTAAAAATACGTGTCATGAACACTTTTCTAAGAGCAAAATTACGAAAAAAAAAAAAAAAGAAAGTTTTTTAAAGTTTTTAATGATTTTCTAAAATCAAGTATACTTTTAACTGTAACTAAAAAAAATTCCGACTTTTTTTGATCATTTCGTACTTCTTTGAACGTAATATTGCCGACGACGCACTACAGCAGGTAAATTTTCGTATTTTATAACTCAATAAATTAAAATGTCAGGTCATTTTGAGACACCCTTTATAAAGCTGTTTTAAATATTTCGTTGGAGTAAAGGTTAAACAGCAACGGCGAAAGTATACAGCCCTGTCTCAAGATGGCAACATCTTCTGACATGGTTTCTCCAAATTTCACCGATGCCGTCTGTCTCCAATACATATTTCTGATTATGCAGATGTCTCTGTTGTCAACTCCTGTGTTCTACTCTCTACTCTTCAGGTATGGTCCCTTATAACTTTTGGTTATCTCTAAAAATAAAGATGTCACTCCCGATTTCAAAACAGAGAGGAGATAATGAAAAATCTGGCTGCGGGGCTATAGACTATTCCTAAAGACGCCTTCCAGAAGTGTTTTCAGTCGGTGAACTAAGCGTGGCAATATCTAGAGCAGTGATTCCCAAAGTGGGTTCAGGTGGGCCCCCAGGGGTCCACGGGAGACTCGATGGGGGTCTACGTTGGCGTGAAAAAAAATGGGGGTTCACAAGTTGTAAGTGGGGGTCCACGAAAATTTATCTGGTTTCGATAGTAAAGAACAAAAATGTTGGCTTGACTTTACCTATCAATGTAGACAGATAATACACTACTCAAAAAAATTAAGGGTGCAAAAAAAATCGAAATTTTCCGTGATTTCTGACAGGCTGTATTTCGGTGAAAAATGGTCGTATTGAGACTTTAAAAAAAGCATTTTTGAAGCTTTAAGATTCTAATTTTTTCGGATTTTTTGGCTAAAATTTTTTAGGAGCTACGGTTCTCATGCAATCCTAACAGATAGCACGAAATATTTTGCTTTTTTTTTTTGGTCCACGGGCCTTTTTTAGTTAGGCCGGCATATGGATCAGATAGCCTGTTTATTTAGCATTAAGTTCCTTGTTTTAAAAACCTCCCTTAATTTTTTTGAGTAGTGTATTTTAAGAAGGTCAGCGACTGTTACTTGTAAAAACTTGCATATACGAATGCCAAGGACGAACGTTACTCGTTTGTTTCCGGAATTTTGAGAAGAAAAGTGTGAGTGAATCGATGTCAATGTTTGCCAGTGCCGGAAAAAGTATGTACCTGCCCGTTTGTTATTCATACTTTTATTTTATATCGTAATAATATATTATATTTGTTATGTTTGAGTGTAGTAGGTACGAAATAAAAATTAAATACTGAACAGGGCCATTATTCGATACTTCTATAAAAGAACAGAAAGCCGAGAAAGATTGAACTTTTAGTACTTTTTATTATAAAATTATTTATTTACCCGACTGTGGTGATTCACTAAAGGAGAGATATATGATTGACCTGCATGTTTGTACATATTTCAGTGCCCTCGTAGTTGCTAATGCTAAATGACTAAAAATATTTTCATAATTGTACGTGTCTTTATGTACCACTCGTAACGTACATCAAAGTAATAAATAAATCATTAAAATCGCGGAGTTTTGACGTCAAAATATTCTTTAAAAGTATTTTCTCTCGAATTTACAGAGATATATCAAAATATAATTAATCAAAAAATATTTTATATTCCATTAAAATAGGTTCAGCCGTTTTGTGAAAACCTCTATATGGGTCTTAGCAGTTTATTGCTTTTAATAATTAAAATCAGTTTTGCCGCCGGCATTTTTTCATTGCAATAATTAATTAATCCTATTTTATTCTATTAAAATAGCCATATCCTGTTAAAGTCGCCTTATGATTACTAAAACAAACATTTTTTTTCTTTACAGGTAGGTAACTGATACGAAACATGGCTGAATCTAAGAAGAAATGTCGACAGTACAGGGTTGATTATTTGAAATTTGGTTTTCTTCCATCAAAGGCAGACAAACCATTACCCATATGCCTTTTATGCAACAAAGTTTTGAGCAATGACTCTATGAAACCATCGAAGCTCGAAGATCATCTAAGAAGGTGTCATCCTGATAAAATAGGTAAAGATTTAAAATATTTTCAAACATTGAAGGAAAAATATGAAAAGAGACCCACCGTGCACAGTATATTCGCTTCAACGTCTCAAAGTAACGATGATGGCTTGCGGGCATCTTACAATATCTCATTGCTTATAGCGAAATCTGGAAAATCGCACACCATCGGAGAACAGTTAATTTTACCCGCTGTTGAAGAGGTTTTAAAAACTATTCTGCACAAACCTCTATTTGACGTACTCAAAAGAATTCCTTTGAGTAACAACACTGTACAAAGACGTATTGATGAAATGAGCTCTGATATTGAAAGCTTCTTGTGTAATTATCTGCAAACAACTCATTTTTCTATTCAACTGGACGAGTCAACTTTACCTGGTAATGAAGCATTATTATTGGCATATGTTCGATTTGTTATCGACGAAGAAATCCATGAAGAGCTGCTATTCGCGAAAACTTTGGAGACGGACACTAAAGGCGAATCAATATTTAATGTTCTGAGTGATTTTTTTAAGGAAAAATCGATTCCATTTACAAACATTATTTCGGTGGCAGCAGATGGAGCTCCTGCCATCTTCGGGCGATATCGTGGGTTTATAAGCCATAGAATTATACCAGGAGTAACTGCAATTCACTGTGTCATCCACCGACAACACCTGGTAGCGAAAAATTTGAGTGATAGATTGCACCAATCGCTTCAATTTGTGATTAAAGCAGTTAACAAAATAAGAAGCAATGCGTTGAATATCCGTTTATTTGCACAATTGTTCGACGAAAATGATGAAGACTTTCAACAATTGCTCTTACATACTGAAGTACGCTGGTTGTCGAAAGGTGCATGTTTAACAAGATTTTACTCACTTTTTGAATCAGTTTTACAGTTTCTGGAAAGAAAGGATCCAGATTTAAAAGAAAACCTGATCAAATTGAAAGCAGACATCGCGTATTTGACAGATTTGTTCAAAAAATTTAGTGGCAATAACTTGCAGTTATAAGGGGACAGCCTAAATTTGATAAAAACAAAGGGTGTAATTTCGGCTTTTCTTGGAAAATTGAAATTTTATGAAGCAAAATATTAGTCGGCGCGAATTCTCCCAGTTTGAAAACTTGTCACAGGCAGAATGTCTTGATGAGGATATTCAGACATACGTTCAACATTTAAGTGCCCTGCATGATGACTTCAAAAATAGATTTGAAGATATTCTGACGATGGAAATACCACCATGGATCATAAATCCATTTGATGAAACGGAAGTGGCGAATGTGGTATTACAAGAGGAGCTACTCGAGCTTAGCACCAATGAGGAGCTGAAGGTGAAATTTAAAAAAGTCTATCAAACATTTTGGCTGCAGGCAAAATACCTGAAAAATATCCTGGTTGTGGGAAATTGCGAGAAAACATTTGATAGTGTTTCCCTCGTCATACCTTGTCGAAAAAAGTTTTTTAGTGTCGTTACAAACTTATTAACAAAAAAAAAGGAGCAAATTGAACATCACAGAACGGGGAGATTTGCGGTTATTCCTTACAAAACTGAAGCCAAATATTGATAATTTGCTGTTAATCCATCAAGTACATCCCTACCATTAAAATTATGACTATTTTTTTTAATTGTTGATTTGCATTGTGGAAGTTACGGTACGTTATTAATGTTTAATTTTAATTCTATTAAGTCTGTAATCATATTATTTTAAGAAATAGAACACTCCGAATTTAGGTTTGGAACTCAGCCGCGACGCAAATTTCCAACGTTAATCTAATCTTTACATTTTTTGACGAGTTTTTAGGAATATGGTAGAAATGTAGCAGCAGGGGGTCCACCGAAACCAGTAAAATTTTGAAAGTGGTCTACAAGAAAAAAAAGTTTGGGAACCTCTGATCTAGAGGGTATATTTCGAGGGTGATTAGCGGCCCAAGCTCGTCAAGCAACTCTCTCAGTTTTCTCATTGAAGTACGAAATCTTTCAAAGCAAGTTAAGTTATATTTTATTACTACTAATTTCCAACTCTAAAAATAAATCGTATAAATCATATTCTCCTGTATAGATTAAAAAACTCGATAAGGTAAAAAACGTCAAGGTAAATCCTGTGCCAGTTACGGTTTATTACTGAAGTTACTGCTCTATATTTCTTATGAATTGCATAACATAAAGTCATGCGATTATATCCAGGTAAAAAAACTTTACGAACATATAAATCTAAAGATGATACGGAGTGGTTTTATCCATAAAATAATAAAAATTATAGAACAAATATTTGACTGGAAGTAACGTAAGGAATTTATAACGCTAGTTTTTAAAAATGTGTTAAAAATGACTGAAAGAATCTGAAAAAGCTCTACAACATTCTATATTTGAAGCAACGCTCTGTAACCCTCTTTCCATCCCTTCAAACCCTTATCATCATCATCTTATCAGCTTATACTGCCCACTGCTGGACGACAGCCTCCCTTAAGACATCTGTCAAATAATTTTCTTTTTAAACACATAGGAAGGTCCTATGTAGGTATTTATGTTAGTACACTTGCTCTATCTTTACGTTATTTCAGTTTTATAGTGTCGCTTAATACAAAATTGATCATAAACTGGATCTTGAATAGATTGATTTTTTAGACCAACCTTTCCTGAAGCTTTCTATAGTATGTGTAGCATAGTTTGTGCTTCTTGTATTTTGTCTGTTATCAGGACAATGTCGTCGGCGAAACAGAGGTGATTTTTTCACGGTCAATGTTAAGTCGCATTCTTTTCCAGTTTATTGATTTTAAAATGCTTTCTAGAAGTGTTACGAAAAGCTTGGGTGGGAGCGTATCACCCTGCCGCACTCCTCTTTCGATTCGAAATTTGCTGGTGGATTGATTAGTTTGTATTTTAACATGAGAGTGGCACTTTTTATATATGTATTTAATTACATTGGAATATCGATGATCATGTATGTATGTATGTATGTATGTTTAGATGTAGCGCATTGATAACAAAGATCATTTAGCGCCAGTTCGTGTGTTATTATATTTTAGAGTAAAGATCTGTTTCTTTCAAAAGTTTCTATTAGGCCTTTTATATTATTTATGTTTGGAGTTAACTATTTGATGTAAGGGTTTCATTAAATTATGTTCACTTCTTTGGGTAAGATAGTCATGGGAAAGGATGTGTTTTATTGTGAGGGTTATATGACATTGTTGACATATTGGGGGAGGTTTCCCCTTTAATAAGTACGAATGATTTACGTAGGTATGTCCTATGGAAATTCTTCTCCTTATGATATTCTCTTTTCTTGTTAAACTTGAGAGATGAAATGGTGGATATACTGTAGGCTTAGATTCCCAGAGCTTGTTATCATCTTGCAAGTCCCAGGAAAGTTGAAATATGTTTCCGAAGGTATATTTGATGGTGACAAGAGTATGTTTATGATTATTCTAGAGGTGACTGCCAATTTGACATTAGTATCTGCACAATTGTTTCCTCTTATGTTAATATGACTAGGGATTCACAACAATACTAAGTTAATCTTCCGGTTGTTACTTATGTGCATAAGATTCATTATCTCTAACACTAATGGGATGGGTGTTTTCGATGAATTTATAGATTTCAGAGAACTAAGGGAATCAGTTATGATGAGAATGTTACTATTTTTTGTTATTAATACTATTCTGTTTGCTTCCCTTATGGCCAGTAATTCAGATGTATAAATTGCAGAAATAGTATTTAGTTTAAATTTGTGAATAGTATTAGGTGTAATTACTGCTGCACCAACTCCTAGGTTTGATTTAGATCCGTCTGTGTAGTAGTGGATATGATTTTGGTATTTATCATGTATAAGTTGTAAAAACGATGACTTTATTTGAGAAGAGGGAATTGACTCTTTGTTGTGCTTAGTCAAGCT
Organism: Pachyrhynchus sulphureomaculatus; assembly: GCA_019049505.1. Taxonomy (NCBI): domain Eukaryota; kingdom Metazoa; phylum Arthropoda; class Insecta; order Coleoptera; family Curculionidae; genus Pachyrhynchus; species Pachyrhynchus sulphureomaculatus. The sequence goes on from CM032451.1 coordinate 14,303,449, forward strand.
GTTATCTATCTTTGGAGTGGGGGCAGTACAAGGAGGGAGTAATGGGAATTTTGATGAATCTGGTGAGGTAAAGATGGATTCATGAGTGAATAGGTAGATCTTTATTCTGGACTGTATGGAGGCGGTTTTGAATGATTTTGAGTGTATCTGGTGTAGATTGAGGCCTCTTTTAATGTGGGATCTGAATAATGATGTGGTGTAAAACCGCTTTAAAAATTTGTGTCTTTGTAAGAAAAGGGGAGCAATGGAAGCAATGCATTGTAAACTTGAAATTGGAGAAGTTCGATCAGCTTCCGTCGATAGTCGCAAGGCCTGGTTTTGGATTACTTCAAGAGATCTTTTATTGGTGGGACTAGCAGAGTCGTAAATAAAATCCCCATAACTTATTTTAGACAAGATGATCCATTTATATATCTTCATTAGAGAGGAAAAATCTGCACCCCATGAGCTGTTTGATAGCAGCCTCATTATATATATATATATATATATATATATATATATATCTCGCTGTTTTTGTCTTAAGGTAGTCGATCTGTTTTTTCCAATTCAGTCTGCTGTCAAAAATCAATCCTAGCATGGAGATGTTGTTTTTCATTGAAATGGGAGTATGGGATAAATTTAGGATGTTTATTTTAGGACAATCCCTTTTCCTACAGAAATGAATTGTAGAACATTTTCATGGATTTGTAGGAACTTTGTGAGATACGAGCAGCACGGCTTTTCTCGGGGAAGGTCCACAGTCACAAACTTACTAAGTTACGAGCAGTATCTGTTGGGCGCGTTTGGGAGAGATATGCAGGTTGATGCTGTATACACTGATTTCTCGAAGGCGTTTTGACAGGGTTAATCATGAGCTTTTGGTGGGAAAGCTTCGAGCCCTGGAATTCGGCACGAGCGTGACTAAGTGGATCAAGAGTTTTTTGACTGAACGTAGCAAGTGTATACGTATATTAAATCATATTTCAAGAAACATATCGGTATGTTCAGGTGTCCCGCAGGGTTCACACTGTGGGCCTCTCCTTTTTAATTTGTTCATTAATGATATTGGTGAGATGTTCAACCATTCTGAATATCTTTTATTTACGGATAACCTCAAATTGTACAGAGGAATAGAAAGTGTAAACGATGTTACGCGTCTGCAGGAAGATCTAAATCGACTCTATCACCGGTCAGAAAGAAATGGCTTAAGTTTAAATGTTAAAAAGTGTTTCTGCATTTCCTTTGGTAGGAAGCGGAATATTGAGCGTCATTGGTATAGTTTGAACGGCGCGGCGCCCTGCTTGAGTCGGTGTCGGAGATTCTTGACTTGGGTATGCTTTTGGACAGTCAACTTAATTTTCGTGGCCATATTAATAATATTCTGAGACTGGGTCTCAGAAATCTTGGTTTTTTGTTACCAGATATAGTAAGCAATTGTCGGCTAGCACGTTTAGAGTGTTGTATTTTTCAATGGTCCGCTCTGGTTTGGAGTATGCTTCGGTAGTGCGGTCACCATTTTTCCAGTGCCATATTGCTGAGATTGAGTTAGTGCGACGTATATTTCTACGAACTTTAGCCTTTAAAGCTGGAATAAACATTTATAAGGATGCAAGTTTTTATATTGACTATGGGGTGATTATGAATGCTTTTGGTGTGGCTACTTTGGAGAAGCGTAGGGATCTTGCAGATGTTTTATTCCTATATAAATTCCTGAATGGCTTTATTTCCTGTCCACCACTTTTGGAGCGCGTGCAACTTAATACTATTCATAGGACACGTGGCAGTGGACTGCTCAGTATTCCATTTCACAGTGCTGATTATGGCTATTACAGTCCTCTCACGAGAATGTGCCGATTATTTAGTACATACAGCCTTGATCCCTTCAGTTGTAGTGTGCGAATTTAAAACACTTGTAAGCGTGATCGGGATCTGAGGTGTTAAACTGTTGTAATGCTTGTTTTTTTTTCTCCTTTTTCACGTTATGATTTGTATATGTGCATTGTGTTTTAACATTATTTTGTTTTTATGTTACTATTGTAATTGGCTTGTCCGTTAAAATAAATAAATAAATAAATAAACATTTGGTCGGGGAGAAGGTGAAACCCGATTGTAATGACCAGTCTGTAATCCTATTTAAAGCTGATTGCAATGTATTGGGGATGGAAGAGTTATCAGATGAGGAATTATAGATTAAAATGTCATCTGCAAAAAGCTTTAATGATACATTTCTGGAAATATGTTCTTCAATGGTCTGAATTGCCAAGAGGAAGAGGGTTGGGCTGAAGATTGAGCCCTGCGGGACACCTAATTCGAACTTTGTGTTCATTTTCAATTCATTTCAATATCGATGATCAATACGAGACTCAGTAAGCGCTTCCAAAAGTCTCTGCTGATTTACAGAACCAAAAGCCTCTTTGAAGTCCACAATTATGAGTACAAGAGGCTTATTACATTGTGGCTTATTACATTGTATACATACACTGTAAGCAGATGGTCGTTTATTCCATACTCCGAGCGGAAACCAGCCTGTTCTTTTGAAAGGAAAAACTCGAATTTATTTGTTAGACGTTTGGTAAGTCTTTCGTGAATAACTTGTACACATGGCTCAGGAGGCTAATGGGTCCATAGTTTTTAAGGTCTGAGGTATCTCCAATTTTATGTATGATGACAATAGTTGTATTATTCCATTGCAATGGGGTTATTCCTTCCAGAAGGCATTTATTGAATAGCCTTTTAAGTGACTTAATAATTTGTTATTCTCCTTGTTTCATTGCCTCTACTACAATATTGTCTTTACCCGGAGCTTTGTTATTTTTAATGTCCTTCAACGCTGAAGTGATTTCTTCTTCTGTGATGTCTGTGATATCCTCCGACCCCTGATTTAGGACTTTTGGTATGTTGATTTCTGTTTTTTTTATCTTGTAAGCTATTTAATTGTTGATAAAATAATTCGTTGATCTGTAAAATATCTCTTTCGTTTGTTATTACATTACCATGCATGTCCTTAATCTTACAAATGTCTTTCCTTCCCTTTGTGTTCTGCTCTGCATTTATTTGTCTTTTCTAATTTTCCTCGATATATCTCCATTTATAGTTCTGTATTCATCTGTAGTCTTATCTACCATTTTTCTCCTTTGCTTCATTAACTGTTTTACTCTTTGGTTTAATTTCTGTTTTTTTTTTTGTTGTTTTGGGCAAATTTTGTCAATGGCATTTTTTATACTATTTTTAATATGTAATTGGTTCTTTTAAAAACGTAAAAATGTATCGCAGATGGGCAAAACCCTATCATTTGCGAAATAGTGAAATAATCTACTGATTTAGTGATGTAATGAGACCTTAAGTACTGCAATGAGTGTGAGTTCTGGAGTTCCTCAAGGAACAGTCTTGGGACCTATTCTATTTTTGATTTATAAAAATGAATTAAGAACCATAATAAAGAATGGGTCAATTATTTGCTACGCCGTTGATACTGTAGTGATATTTACGGACGATACTTGGGAGGGCGCATACTTGAAGCAGAACAGGGTCTTAATGTTATATATAACTGGATATGTGATAATAAAATTAGTCTAAATATATTAAAAACAAAATTTTTAACATTTTCTTCGACAGCTGCCGATCAACGAAAAAAAGATGACATTAGAATTCACGACTCATCATGTAAATTACTATATATAATTGCACCTGTCCACATATTCAGAAAACTAATAAAAAATAAATATTTAGGCCTATACATTGATCAACATCTTCGTTGAACTAACCTGAACATGCTATCGAAACCTCAAAAAAACTCAGAAAACTCTATTATAAATTTTATCAACTACGGAATGTCTTATCTGAAAAAACAATAAAAATAGTATGCAACTCACTAGTTGAGTTAAGTTTGGGGAGGTCTTAATGATAATGCAATGCAGGTTTTAACAGTATGCCAAAACAAAATTCTCAAAATCATTTTAAACAAAAACAATCAATATCCTACAGATGACCTTCATTCACAACTTGATGTCTTAAATTTTAGAGGACTATTTGTAAGTACAAGCCTTTTTTCTATAAAAAAATTAAAACACACCTTTGGAGAACTAGACCATCACTACAACACCCGGTCTAAAATAAATTATAATTCACAGTCACACTTTTTTCAACAAATCACACTTGCAAAAAACATACTATTTTTACTTCCCAAGTTTTTAGGAATGCTACCTTTAAACCTTAGGGTAAAAATTGAAAAAAATGATTACAATTGGCGGTTAAATTTCGAAATAAAAAATTTTATCATTCACAACTATGACAGTTTTAAGAAGCTAATGAAACCGTAGAAAAGAAAAAATTAAATGCATGTGCATATTGCGTAGACAAATTAACATTACACTGGTCAACACAAGTCTTGTTTCCTTAATTTTTTTTTTTTTCTGTTATTGGGTATTTCTACGGCCCTGACTATGAAAAAAATACTGGGAGATTGCGAACAGCTTTACCTTTTGAAATATACAGTTTTATTATTTTGCCAAAAAAATACAAAAAAATAATACATTATGTTAACAAAATTTCTATTGAACACTAGCAAATGATCTTTTATAAGATTTCCTTGAATGAACGACTTTAGGTAGATCTCGTTGCAAACTCCAGCAGTAGTCTGCCATCATATGTGAGTCCCACGGCCCCTGATAACGCTCTTCCATTGTCCGAAGATCCTGATGAAATATCCTAAAATCACCCAGATTTTGTGGAAATCGGTCTAAATGCGAGTGCAGGAAGTGGATTTTGATGCTCATGTTGCACCCTAGCTCTTGCAAGTTCGATAGCATGCACTCAACAAGCTCGACATGGTCGTCAGATTTTTTTTTGCCTAGGAAGCTACTCATAACCAAAACAAATGAATTCCAAGCTTTGGATTCGACTTCAGTCATTGATTTGACAAAATTAGGATCTTTCACGAGTTGCCTAATCTGTGGCCCATCAAAAATACCAGCTTTCAATTTTTCTGAACTTAATCCTGGAAACTTGCGTGAAAGAAAATTAAAACATTCGCCACTTTTGTCAAGCGCCTTCACAAAACTGTTTCATTATGCCGAGTTTAATATGAAGTGGGTGGAAGTATGATGCGGTCTCGGCTAACTAAAGGCACGTTTATAACATTTTTTTGTACCAACTTTTAGCTCTTCCCGCACTGGCCAAACTTTTTGTGACCAATAGTGTTGTTTGTCACGACTATCCCAGAGACACATGAAACAAGGGAACTTTGTGTAGCCCCCCCCTTGTTGACCTAAAAGAAAATTAACCATTTTCAGATCAACACAAATGACCCATTTGTGGTCTTGATACTTAATTTTTTTCCATAACCTTAGAAACATTTACGTATTCTTCTTTTAAAGTCGTCGAATGTGCAATAGGTATAGATCCGTACTTGTTACCGTTATGAAGCAAAACACACTTTAAACTTCTTTTGCTGCTGTCTATGAAAAGGCGCCAATCACTAGGTTGGTACTGTTTTAATCCCATCTGCTGCAAAATACCACCAATATCGTTACAAAAAACTAAATCCTTCTCTTGAGAAAAATATGGTAACAGATTTTTTTCTCGGGTACGATAAAATGTAATGTTGGTTTTCGGAGTAAGCAAACTTTTTTCTTTTAAACGAGATGCTAAAAAAAAAGCTTCTTTTGGTAAGTTCAGATCTCTTACTAAGTCATTTAGTTCTTTCTGATTAAATGGTTGAGGTTCTGAAAGGCTACATTTGTAGTCTGAATCAGAGTCTTCACTTGATGTATTTCGTTCGGGTTCACAGAGATTTGGATCATCAAAAGATTTAGATGTGCTGGGTTGTACCTCTTGTGATTTTAATTGAGGTCGTTGAGCAGAAGATAAGTTAGGATATGACCACTTACTTCGATTTCCAGGGTTAATTCCGTTTATTTTCACAACGCAGAAGTAGCAATCGTCATGATGGTTTCGAGGTTCTCGCCAAATCATGGGTGTTACGAACATTATTGCATCTCTTTTTCCACTGGACCATAACCGTAGACATACCACACATTTCTGGCATACAATATGAGGAACCCATGGCTTCTCCTGATTACACAATTTTATTTCAAAATATTGATGATACGCAGTTTTCACAAAGTCCGATATAGGTTTTCGATATTTTGCAAATATATATTCACTACAAATATAGCAAAAACAATCGGGATTAAGCACACAACATCTTCTTGACGAAGCCATATCTAAAACAACAACAAAATATATTTTAGTGTCCAATAAAAAACGAAAATCTAAGTAAAAATAGTAAATGAGGGTAGAGAGCTATAACTCAAAAACAAAAGCTGTTAGAGAAAAATTGTTGCCATATTTAAAAAATACGCGTCAATTTGAGATAGAAACAAAAAAAATATCACAGGAAACAAGCAATTTTCTTTTTTTTTGTTGACCAGTGTTATTTACTAAAACTCGTATTTTCTTTTCTTATATGCCAAATTGTATTTTCTTTTTTATTCTTATATATATATATATATATATATATATATATATATATATATATATATATATATATACATATATATATATATATATATATATATATATATATATATATATATATATATATATATATATATATGTAACACATGGGCTGAAAAGTCCCGGGCCTAACAAAGAAAACACGGTTTTTTTGGTTCAAAATTAGCTTTATTCATCAACGTAATCTCCATCAAGAGCAACGCAATCATTCCAGCGCCGCTCTAACATTTCAATACCACTTTTGTAGAACGGTTTATCTTTTGCCTCAAAATAGGCCTCAGTTTCAGCGATAACCTCTTCATTCGTGCGAAATTTCTTACCGGCGAGCATTTTTTTCAGGTCTGCGAACAGCCAGTAGTCGCTGGGAGCCAAATCTGGCGAATACGGTGGATGTGGGAGCAATTCGAAGTTCAATTCATGTAGTTTTGCCATTGTTTTGATTGACTTGTGACACGGTGCGTTGTCTTGATGAAACAAAATTTTTTTCTTTGCAATTTCGGCCTTCAAACGCTCCAATAACGCTATATAATATTCACTGTTGATGGTATTTCCTTTCTCAAGATAGTCGATGAATATTACACCACGCACATCCCAAAATACCGAGGCCATAACCTTTCCAGCCGATTGTTTGTGCTTTCGGGCACTTTGGACGAGGTTCACCAGTTGCTGTCCACTCAGATGACGATCGTTTTGATTCTGGAGTGAAGTGATGGATCCATGTTTCATCCATTGTCACATATCGACGCAAAAATTCCGGTTTGTTACGTTTAAAACATGGCCAAACACTGCTCAGAATCATCAACACGTTCTTGTTTTTGATCAACAGTGAACAAACGCGGCACCCACTTTGAACAGAGCTTTCTCATAGTCAAATGCTCATGCAATATAAAGCCAACACGTTTTTTTTGATATCTTTACGATGTCAGCTAACTCACGCAACTTCACTTTTCGATCATTCAAAACGAATTTATGGATTTTTTTGATGTTTTCTGGTGTTACCGCCTCATTTGGACGTCCACTGCGTTCTGCATCATCGGTGTCTCTACGACCACGTTTGAAGTCAGCAGTTTTATTGTTGTTTCTGATGGAGCGGAGTCCCCATAACACTTTTCAAGCCATTGCTTCGCTTGAACGGTATTTTTTCCCATCAAGAAGCAGTGTAAAATTAAAACACGAAATTGTTTTTGATCCATTGTTTTGAAAATAACAAAAGTAGCGTCACTCTTAGCACAATAACTCACAAACTAATGAATAAAATATCATGAAATTTTAACAGCTGTCTTTTGAAGGTTAGTATTAACTGAAAAAAAGGTGACTGCAATAAAACTAGCGCCATCTATGTGTTAGGCCCGGGACTTTTCAGCCCATGTGTTATATATATATATATATATATATATATATATATATATATATATATATATATATATATACACCTGAATTATATTAACTTTATGTATTGTAATATAATCTAAAAAACTTATTGAAACAAATATTGTATTGTATTGTATTGTGTTGTATTGTATTGTATTGTATAATTATTGTCTACGCTTTTCTTTTGTATATTTTCTTTTGAATTAATTAATAGCTGTCAGTTTCTCCTGCATATGCAGGTAAATACCTTAAAAAATTACTCCCGTTTATATCGTTTTGTTTATATTTAAAGCAATATCTCAAAAACAATTTATCTTAAGATAGGACTTTTGAAACATCCTATACAAAGCTTCGCAAAAATTATCATTACCCCCGTTTACAAATTTTAAATAGCATGCCAATGCTCGTTAAAATCATAGCCAACTACGACCAGAAACATACAATCCCAGCATAATAATGTATTTAGCCAATCATTAGACATCAATTTATGAAAATTCGTTTTTCGTGACTGGCTTAATAAAATTAATAACCCATAGACCATCCGAAACGAAGGGGGAGGGGGCGAGGGTATCAAAGGGGGTTAGATATAAATATCAGATAACGATTGGAAATAAGATTACTTATCAGTGATTCACTCAATTAGGACGTTATACGGAAGTCATATGGTTAAAAATGTCGTCGTGGTTACGCAACATAGCCCCACTTGTGGGGCTACATAATGACTGTGTTAATTTCAATAGTAACAGTAGTTGATTTGGTTGTGAGGTAGGGGTTGGTGGCCATGGCTGATGAAGATGAACTTAATAAGGTAGGTGTTTACAAAATAAAATGTTTTTTCCTTCGAGATTTTTGCATTTCATCACGTCTTCAGGGTCCACAGATCATAAAAAACTTACTTTTCAGTTACCGTAGATGAAAATTGGATAGAGAGAGGTCTGTCTATCTGTCGTCTCTTTGTGTATCTGTCTGCCTTTTGTCACGAAAACTTTCGACCGAACGGAACCTATAGTTTTTGAACGATATCGCTTCAGCGGTAGAAGGAGTGGAGTTCGTTAAACTTTGTTTAGTTTCAAAATACAGGGTGTCCCAGTACTCCGTGTAGATAGACTTACTGTGGATTTCTGGGATGAAAATATCACCATTTAACCCAACTTACCTTAATCCAAAAATTCGTAATTTTTGAGATACAGGGTGTCAAAGTTATACTTTTATTTTAGTTTTTCTTAAGTAGCTTTCTTAATAATTGTACTGTTTGTAAAAGATTCCTTCACACGTTTCTTCACGTTGCACAGTGCGAAATTTCTTGAGTTTACCGGAACTTAATTATTTAAACCAGTAAAACAGTTCTATTTGTTGGTTTTTTTAAATTTTTAATAAAAATTAATGTGTTTTATTTAAAGTTTTTCAGTTTTTATTTGTGTTTTTTATTATAGAACAATTAAAAAAAAAACATACGTTTTGTAACAACATTTTGAACATCTATTCAGAACGAGACTCATTGCAATCGTCTGAAGACTCGCAATCATTACATGGGTCTGCAAATCTTTCTAACAACTCTAAAACTTCTGGCGTAACTTCACTATGCTTGGTTTTGGTGCTTTACGAAGACTAGCGATGTACGGATCCGATGAAATAAGCAGTCGATTAAATAAATCCGTATTCGTGTCAATTCGGGATATTTTTCTAGTAAAAAGTTCGCGATATTTTCTGCAGTCTTTGTTTCTTGCCTCCTGGGCTTCTTCAGAAAATTGTCCGATCGGAAGAATGCAAGAGGCTATAATATCCTTTCCATGACAAAGGACTTTATGCACACTTACGGGCATTGAGTACCAGAAATATTCTTTCAAATACAATTCCAAAGTTTCTCTTGCATATTCGCCGAACTTTTCTGAATCAATTTTAAGACCACAATTTAAGCACTCTAACAGCACATGAAAAGCTTGATCAAATCTAAATTAACGCCAGTTATTTCGGAAGACTTTTCGGCATTTCTAAAGAATTTCCTCGCGGTATTACCATCGTTTGTGTTTCCGGTCTGCTATTTTGGCATATCTATAAGCAAGCCAAGCTCCTCTTTGAATTTTTGTTGAATGTATTTTTTCTTCTCTGCAACTTTTTTTTTATTTTCTGCTCCACGAGCTTGCCATGCCTTAATATCCAGTTTATACGATATATGTAAAATACATTCCAAAAACCTTATCCATGCATGGAGGGGTGATAGTCCAAGGGATAAAAAGGATTCATTTATATTTTTTGAGGTATTTCGCAGATATGGTTCATTTCACTAGGTTTAGCCCCACATAAGTAGCATGTTTGTGATGATGCACAGGATGATACAGCATTGCATACTTTACCGTCCAATCATACTTGCTGTAACCTGAAATTGCTTGCCATCTACAAGTATAGTGGTTGGAGTAAGTTGAGATATTTGTTCTTTCACTTTGTTTACTTCTGAGGTAATTACACTGACTGTTTCTTTGGCAAAAACGAACTTAATGGGACGATAGTACCGTGTGGAAGAAGAAGCAGGGTTTTTCCAAATTACTGACTGATTATCACCATTATCATTTACGGAGCACATTTGGATTGGTACCATTGATACACTAAACATACTATCATCAAAGCTATGTTTGTCCATATACTTTTGTCGATAATTAACTTGTTCCGCCCCATCACAACCCCACTTTACGATAATATTTAGTGCTTTAACGTTTGATAAAGTTCTAAGAATCCCTTCTAGCCCTGTACAAAGTCTTGCTACGGTATGATTTATAAGTGACTGAACTGATACTTCAGCTGAAACTTCAGTTATTATTATGTCCTTTGGATAGCACGACCTCTTTGCCTCTTTTACAACATAATAAGGTGGATACAAAGTGCAACGGTGATTTTTTGCTTGATCTCGAACAATGTTGTACTGATTTGACGATAAGTTTGCATCAATAAGTAGCGCCAGAGCCTGGTCTGCAGTTATTTTTCGTGGGCTGTTTGAAGAAGACATGCGAGCCTTCTTGATTTTGCTACCCCTTTCTGGAGAACCAGATGCCAGTTCCTTGACAATCGCTGCAGAGTTTCGTTTTCCAGATTGGTATAGCTTTGTTGCAGTTGCTTTGGCTAACTCGTCTTGACTACCGGACTTCAAAAGATGATGCACTTTTCTATTTTGCACTTTAGGATGACAATCCCTAAATTCTTTTTTAGGTCTGCCTGCATTGGTCCTCGAACCACTAGGCAATGCATCCCTTACAGCATTTGAAAATTTTACATTATTTTCAAGCCAGCTAGCATTGTTATTCAGAAATGATGCTAAATTTCGACTGGATTCCCTCCACCTTTTTTGTATTTTACAAACCAGCGCACGAAGAGTTGCCTTTAAACTGCAAAGAGCGTCAGATGTTTAGCATTGGTGAGCCTATTTTTTCCAAAACAAAACCATTGATGGCGTCCGATGTCGGTTCTTCCTTCCACTTTTGGAATATGCAGTTATATGAAATTTGCAAAGTCATTCTGGAAAATGTTTAATTTAAAAGAAGATCGCAAAATATCGCAGATCTTTTGTGTTTCCAACAGAGGAAAAAAAACCTTTCGAATTTTGTGCGTTTCAAGCTGGTATTATGTAGTATCACTTTTTAAAGTCTCCACTGAAGTTAAAAATGTAAATTTTACTTACTTCTTAAAAATCACTTTTTCACGAACAAATCACACACGAGTAAGATTTTGCAATTATTTAAATGCCAATAATTGACAATTCTCTTATAAAATAAATGAAGAAAAAATCATGGCCTACTGACTTGCCGTTTGTATGTACCACTCTATTAACTTAAACAAATCGAATAGCTTTCTGTAGGCAAAAGATTGAATAGATAATGCAACTTTCAGGTGCATTTTGCAGTTGTTTCGCAGGGTTAATCCCCAAACTGAGTATGAGGTTTTAGAGGTGGGATATTAACCTACCAAAATAATGAATAATCTTATGCATTTTACGTATTTCAAAAATTGAATAAAGTTCCGCTAAACTTCCTAAATTTCGCACTGTGCGTTGTATAGTTACTTGGCAACGCTCCAAAATCACTCTGAGAAAGATGTAAGATATCATATGTTCTATGACTTAACTGGCTCGTAGTAATACTGACAGAAAGTAATTCTTGACAGATATTAAACAAGTTGTACGAGTATTAACGAGAATTAAGCCCTTCTCAAGCTCAACAGTGTTTTTAAATCTAGATTATTATGGAGTACACTTTTGGTGAGCAAACTGATATGATTTTAATGTTTAGTTTTTGTAACGGCAAAGGTCGCAAAAGTGCTCGCGTATATAACGACAGATTTCCCGCATCGTCGGACTCCTAACTATCAGACTTTTGCCAATATTGAGAGGCGACTTCGAAAAATTGGACAATTTAAGCCGATAAGAAATAATGCTGGGCCGCCTTTACAAGCTAGAGCACCCGATGTTGAAGAGGAAATCCTTGAAATTGTACACGATAGTCCTGGAATCAGCGCTCGTTTAATTGAACGTCAAACGGGAATATCAGAAAGTACAACTAACCGGATAATTAGACAACAAAAACAAGTGATAAAAATGTGAAAATCTGTCAAGACACTTTTTTGAAAAAGAAAAGAAGCCATTAGTATCAGCATAGAAGTACTTTATTCAAATACAATTCGTTTTTGAGTAATAAAAACGAAATAAATTACGCCCTTGATGTTGAAAAGTCAAAAAACACACACAATAATTTAACCAAACACTAAAATCTGAGAAAAATCCCTTCACGATATCGCGCTAAACTAAAAATTAGAAATCCTAGCAGTTATAATCCATTTACCACGGACGATTGGCTCTAATAATTGAGTTTTTAGTCTGGAGTTTTATATATCATTTTGTATCAGAAGAAGCTATAGTACAGAGAAACACGTCATACAATTTCAGTGAAACTAAATAAAGTGGAAATTTGACAAAATCATTACATTCTAATAATTGACTCTAGTAATAGTGGTATTGGTAATATTAGCAGCAGTACAAGTTACTCAAAGTCGAGAGTTCTTACGAGCAGATATTTCGGAGTTTCTTTCTATACTTTACTATACTTGTAAGTTTATCTGGTGGGACGGCAGTGCCCCCGCCAAGTCGAACAGAAAGCACAGCCGTACCATCCTTTTCTCGAAGCCACTCACGGCACTTTCGACCCCCCTGTAACTTCGTTGTGGATAAAGCTAGAAGTCTGAATTTTCAGTGACCAAGAGGACATACTATACTAGCTATATTCCTAAATTACCTACTATTTATACCTTATAGTTTACGAACTATCGCCGGTCAAAGTTCTTTAATTTTGTCACTGACACACTCACCGATCATCAAAATTCTAAGGTACTTCTAGCAGACACACAAACTTTAAATTTTGAATTTATTTAGTGTGTAGCCTATAAAGGAAGGAAAAACTGAAACGAAATTTCAGTCCCGTTTTCTAAATTGAATTGCACAATCACTTAAGCCAAAAAAGAGGGTCAACCTCGAAATGAGAGATAATAAGTTGTAAACTTGTATAAACCTTTATTTTGGCATTCTAAAAGTTGTCTCAAAAGTCTCATAAACTCTCGTGTCCGCATCTTAAAATAGTCAAGGTTAAAGGTCACAAAAATCGCAAATATCTCGCTTCCTATGGTTTCAATATTTGCATTTATTCTGAAAATTGTAGAGCATAAAATTCTTAAAATTTTTGTTCTAAACATTTTTTTATACGCTTAACTGTTTTTGAGATAGAGCGCGGAGAGCGCGCAGCGCTCAGCCCTACATAGCATAATGCAAGGTCAACCGTGAGTCCCGGTAAATAATACGTCGTATAAAGTTAATTAATCACGAAAAAATCCATAATTATGAATAATTTGTATTATTTATTAATTAATATATTATATTTAATAATATTTTTCATTTATCAAATATATTCGTTTAATAATACTTACCTACTTCGTGTAATTTAAAAAATTGTTAAGTGAAATACTTTAAGTATATTTTAATTATAAAAAAGGATGAAGATGATGCTTCCATGATAGCAGGGTTAGAAGAGAATATAGTTATTAAAATAGGAGCAAATAGATATATTAGAGACTTCAAAAATTTTGACCTTGATACCTTTGTGGCCAATTTACATGGGGCTTCGTTCGATAATATTTTTTTGTTGGAAAATATAAAGGACAAGGTTCAGTTTTTTAATAATACTTTAATAGATGTTTTTTAACGTTCATGCCCCTCTAAAGCGTATACGTATAACTAAGAAATTTGCACCATGGTTAACAGATAATATTCGATTTTTAATATCTTTGAGAAATAATGCACACTCTAAGTGGCGTAGGACTAAAAATGTGGCTCATTACAATTATTACAAATCTCTTAGAAATTATACTACCTTGGCATGTCGTAGAGAGAAAAAAGCCTACTTTTCCCAAAAACTTAATACCCGTGGAGTTAATAAAATTTGAAGGGAACTCGATATGTTAAATCTTAGAAAAGGAAAACCGGATATTCCTTCATCACTTTCCGATCCTGATAATATAAACGACTATTTTATTAATGGAATCGCTAAGCTGAGTCCAAACCCTGAACAGATTAATTGGTATCAAAACAATAAAAAGCCTGGGGTAGAAAATTTTGATTTTCATATAGTTGCTGAAGAGGATGTGATTAAAACTGTTGTATTCCATAAAGACTAATGCGGTGGGCGTTGACGGGTTAAGTATAAAGCTTTTTTTGCTTCTTGCCACTCCATATATAGTACCCTTTATTACGCATATAGTGAACTGTTGTCTGCTCTCAGGTGAGTTTCCTGATCATTGGAAACATGCGATTGTTACACCTTTGCCTAAAGTTGCATGCCCAAATGAGTACAAAGACTTAAGGCCCATAAGTGTTCTTCCCGTCCTCTCTAAGATTTTGGAACGGTTCATGGGAGTCACAACTCCGTGGCCACACTGATAAATTCTCCATTTTGCCCAAATTTCAATCGGGATTTAGACCAGGTCATAGCTGTGAGACAGCCCTTTTGGAAGTAATTGATGACATACTCAGGGGCATCGATGGAGGGTGCTTAGCAGTTTTGACCCTCATTGATTTTTCTAAGGCCTTTGATACAATAAGTCATAGCCTTCTTTGTTCTATACTAACATACATTGGTCTCAGTAACAACAGTTTGAAATTATTGCAAAGTTTTTTAAATAATCGAAGTCAATCAGTGCGAGTCGCCGGTATTGAGTCGAGACCTTTACCAATCACCTGTGGTGTCCCACAAGGTTCCATTTTGGGACCTCTATTATTTTCAATTTACACTTCACAAACTAATACATCGGGTGAGGTATTGCAAGGTACACTTGTATGCCGACGATACGCAGCTTTATCACATATGTCGTCCTAACGAGATTCACAGATGCGTCAGAGAAATCAATGATGATCTGGTGGGGCTAGTTTCTGCTGCCAGTGATCACTCCCTATCAATTAATACAAGAAAAAGTACGGGTCATGGTTTTTGGTACTCAGAGGCTCAGAAGTAATTGCTTACCACATATTAATATTAAAATCAACGGGGAAGTGTTACGGATTGATGACAAATGTAGAAATTTAGGCCTTACTATGGACTACAATTTGAGGTACAGATCGCATGTGAGCATAGTTATACGTCGGGCGTACTTTAATTTGAAGATTGATTTACAATTCTAGGGACTATTTAAATCAAAAATTGAAAACTATATTGTGTGAGTCTCTGGTATTGTCCAGATTAAATTTTTGTGATACTATATATGAATTTTCAATAGACTCATCCGATAGACGACGTATCCAAGTTCTTCAAAATTCATGTTTGCGTCTAATATTTGGTATTCGTAAAAGGAATCACATAACACACAAATTGTTTGAACTGGGATGGTTAAATATGAATGATAGACGTTGTTTGCATGCGGCTTGTTTATTCCACAAAAAAATTGTCTTAACGGGTGTTCCCTCCTACCTACATAGAAAAATTACCTTTAGATCAGATGTTCGTAATTTGAATGTCCGTTTTCGAGGTCGCCTTACGCCTCCGGCTCACAAAACTGAAAAATTTAGATCGTCCTTCTCTTTTCAAATAGCTAAGATTTATAACTCAATTCCAGAAAATATAAAACTATTAGATCCTAGGTCATTCAGGGCGGCGTATAGGAGGATTTTGTTAAATATATAAAGATATAGTACTTATTTATGTAAATTTTCCTTCAGAAAGGAATATCACTAGCTCTTGAGTGTATCTGTGCTCTGCATGAATTCTATTGTTTATCTCGGATATGTTGGGGTGACTCGCCTGTCTTTAACAATTTAATTTATATCAAGGTTTTTTTTTTTTTTTTTTGTTTGCTCCAGTTGTGTCATGAGCCATTCTCTATTTTCTTTGTCTTTTTTTTTTTTCTTTTTTCCTAACACTTACAACATTACACAGTTTTATTAAGATACTAGCACAGTTTAATATATAAATATTGTATTCTATAAACTTTAGTATTAGGATGCTTAAGGTAAAGAACAGGGGGAATGTTTGTACCTTTGTGGTTTTACATTCCCAGCTGACCTTCGGCATTTTCCAATTTAATGTAGCATTTTGTTTATTTAGTTTATGATGTTTTATTTTCTCTTTCATAATTGGAAATAAAGACCATATTTATTTATTTATTTATTTATTTAAAAGTCACGTTAAGACGAAATATTGACGTGAGTCTTGGCTTAGTCAACGGTTCTATCGGTATAGTAAAGGGAGTAAAGGTTGATCCTGGAAATACAGTCAAAACTAAATTTGAAATTATTAATAGAGGTTATGTTCATCGCGAACAGTTTCCGATATGTATAGCCTATGCTATTACCATACACAAAAGTCACGGGCTAAGTCTAAACAGTGCACTGAAGGACATCGACTCTTCAGTGTTCATATTCGGTCAATCATACGTGGCACTTTCGAGAGTGACAAGTCTGGGCAGATTACATCTAATTAATGTCGACTTCGGTAGTATCAAAGCTCGGGAGTCCGCAATCGTTGAATATAATCGACTTAGAAGCACTTATCGTCCAGACTTGTCAAAAATTGTTACATCATTGAGAAAAACCAATAGAGACAGGGAGTGGGTTTTAAGAAAATGCATAGCTGACGTACAAGAAATATTACCCGAGAAGAAAAAAAAAAGCACTACCTACAAAAAGAAATGAGATCCCACCAAAAACATAAAATGTAAAAAAATGCCAAGTCTCGCAACGCAGTCCTTCCACCACAAAAAGTTGTGAGATCTCATGTAAAACTAAGTCAGTTATTTTAGTTAGTATCTATGGAAGCACCTATTCAACAACTTTGTCATAAATTGTTATCTATTTAGTTACCTACCAAAATTTATAGTGACCGTATCAATATTAGACATCTTTATTTCTATAATAAATATAATGACTTGGCAATCGCACGGCAACATAATCACATAAGAATAATCTACTATTTAAAATATTTTATTCTTAAGTGCACTGTTTAGACTTACTTAGCAATCGAAATAGTAAATTATTCTTATGTGATTATGTTTGCCGTGCGATTGCCAAGTCATTATATATTTATTATAGAAATAAAGATGTCTAATATTGATACGGTCACTATAAATGTTGGTAGGTAACTAAGTAGATAAAAAATTTATGACAAAGTTGTTGAATAGGTGCTTCCACAGATACTAACTAAAATAACTGACTTAGTTTTACATGAGATCTCACAACTTTTTGTGGTGGAAGGACTGCGTTACGAGACTTGGCATTTTTTACATTTTTTATACTACTCAGTATATATCACCACTACACCAAACACTTTATTTTTGCACTCGACGCGCGTTTCGCTAACCATGTTAGGTTCATCAAGAGCGATGATTGACTAAAGCTAAACTACAAATCTACCCTATTTATACTTAGCCTAACCCTAGAATTACTCAAGCGAAACTAATGACATAGGCAAGGCCATCAGTTCCGGTCAAGTAACCAGTAGAGGGGACTATAAGGAATAGGCCCTCTGTCTTTATTTAAACTGCTTTTACATTTTATGATTTCCATACTTTCGTATGCGTTCAACAATCTCCTATCAGATACATTTTTTATTAATCTTAGATTATCTAATGTTACAGTATGATCAGCTTCAAGGGCATGTTCGGCAATGCTAGACTTTTCTGTTCTATTGTATCTTAAGTGTGCTAAATGTTCTTTAAATCGTGTTTTAATTGACTTTTTAGTTTGCCCAACATACTTTTTGTCACAATTATTACAACTAATTTTCATAAATTCCACTTTTCTCACAATTAGGAATCTTATCTTTGGGATTTCCTAAGATATTCCTCAGATTGTCTGATGAGTTATAGATTAAGGTGAGGCCTACCTTATTAACTACCTTATTGAGTCCCTTGCTATATTTCGGATTATATGGTATGGAGACATACTTGGTGTTATTTTCTTCGCGTGTAAAAAGGTGGAATTCTGAATATTAAACCTAAATTTATGTCTTTTTATTAGCTTATTTACTAAGTCATCGTCATAACCATTAACTCTAGTTATATTTCTAATACGATTCCTTTCTTTATTAAAGTTTACTCTATTCAGAGGGAAAGTGACCAAACGATGAACTAAAAAATGTAATGAGGCTAATTTATGTTATTTGCAATGAAATGAATCATTAGGAATATATCTATCTGTTATTGTGTCCTTCCTATAGATATCAAATTCTAATCTATTATTATTTTTAATAATTAAAATATCTAGAAAGGCAATTGTCCTTTGTTCTCAATTTCGTACGTGAATTTAATGGAATCATACCGGCTATTTAATTTAGAAACAAAATTATCAATATTTGCTTTCTTTGTATCAAAAATCGCGAAAATATCATCCACATACCTATATCATACCCTTGGGAAATATTCGAATTCTTGACTGGCTTCGATTTCAAACTTACTCATGAATAAATTGGCTATGAAAGGTGACAAGCAATTACCCATAGCTGTTCCTTCTTTCTGAACATAAAATTGATTGTTATATTGGAAATAATTTTGTTCCATGCAAAGTTTAGATAATGTTAAGTATTCACGAATAATTTCGTCTTCAAAGTCATTCATTCTAAGTAATTCTTCGAGATATGAATGACTTTGAAGACAAAATTATTCGTGAATACTTAACATTATCTAAACTTTGCATGGAACAAAATTATTTCCAATATAACAATCAATTTTATGTTCAGAAAGAAGGAACAGCTATGGGTAATTGCTCGTCACCTTTCATAGCCAATTTATTCATGAGTAAGTTTGAAATCGAAGCCAGTCAAGAATTCGAATATTTCCCAAGGGTATGGTATAGGTATGTGAATGATATTTTCGCGATTTTTGATACAAAGAAAGCAAATATTGATGATTTTGTTTCTAAATTAAATAGCGGGTATGATTCCATTAAATTCACGTACGAAATTGAGAACAAAGGACAATTGCCTTTTCTAGATATTTTAATTATTAAAAATAATAATAGATTAGAATTTGATATCTATAGGAAGGACACAGTAACAGATAGATATATTCCTAATGATTCATTTCATTGCAAACAACATAAATTAGCCTCATTACATTTTTTAGTTCATCGTTTGGTCACTTTCCCTCTGAATAGAGTAAACTTTAATAAAGAAAGGAATCGTATTAGAAATATAACTAGAGTTAATGGTTATGACGATGACTTAGTAAATAAGCTAATAAATAAACATAAATTTAGATTTAATATTCACAATTCCACCTTTTTTACACGCGAAGAAAATAACACCAAGTATGTCTCCATATCATATAATCCGAAATATAGCAAGGGACTCAATAAGGTATTTAATAAGGTAGGCCTCACCTTAGTCTATAACTCATCAGACAATCTGAGGAATATCTTAGGAAATCCCAAAGATAAGATTCCTAATTGTGAGAAAAGTGGAATTTATGAAATTAGTTCTAATGATTGTGACAAAAAGTATGTTGGGCAAACTAAAAGGTCAATTAAAACACGATTTAAAGAACATTTAGCACACTTAAGATACAATAGAACAGAAAAGTCTAGCATTGCCGAACATGCCCTTGAAGCTGATCATACTGTAACATTAGATAATCTAAGATTAATAAAAAATGTATCTGATAGGAGATTGTTGAACGCATACGAAAGTATGGAAATCATAAAATGTTAAAGTAGTTTAAATAAAGACAGAGGGCCTATTCCTTATAGTCCCCTCTACTGGTTACTTGACCGGAACTGATGGCCTTGCCTATGTCATTAGTTCCGCTTGAGTAATTCTATGGTTAGGCTAAGTATAAATAGGTAGATTTGTAGTTTAGCTTTAGTCAATCATCGCTCCTGATTAAGCTAACATGGTTAGCGAAACGCGCGTCGAGTGCAAAAATAAAGTGTTTGGTGTAGTGGTGATACGAGTATATACTGAATAGTGTCATTGTGCCAAAGATTCCACATTCCCAACTTAGTTTACATTTTATGTTTTTGATGGGATGTCATTATCAGAAACCATTTTAAAATCTGTATTGGAAAACATAATAATAAAGAAATTCTATAAAACCATAAATCCCATCTAATAATCATGAACCTGAAAAGACTCAATTCTTAAAACATCATTTTCATGCCCCTTCGTGACTGTAATAACTAGATTTTCATAAAAATCAGTGTCCTCAAATGTCGTTCTTTTTTTATTTCGCTATAAAAAAGTCACATCGATCAAACATCCAAGTCATTTATTTCAATATATAGTCACGCCCTTTATCAACTATACATTATATTATATTTAACCGAATCAGATCCTATACAGAACGGTTTTGTCATTTAAATTGACAGTATCATCTGTTCAAGTGCTTTTTGTAGTGAATATCGTATTTTCTGCAAAAAAATGTAATATTTTTAAAGTTCAAAGTTCCAATTTTTCAGTGCCTTTAAAGAAAAAAGTTTTTTTCCTTTTCTTTAAGAAAATAGTATAGGTGAAATCGTTAGATTTAAGTTTTTTTTGTTGTTTCTCATAGGGATTGGCTCAGGCGTTTTACCTCTGTTATTATGGGAAGTATTGTATTAGTGGAAAAATCAACTTCCGAATTTTTTGTGTTTCTTTACAATACAGAGTATCCAGATCACGAACAATATAGTATTATACAGGGTGTCCCAGTATTCCGTGTACATAGAGTTACTGTGGATTTCTGGGATGAAAATATGATCATTTAACCCAACGTACCTTAGTCCAAAAATTCGTAATTTTTGGCAGCGTGTCAAAGTTATACTTTTATTTTATTTTTTCTTAAGTAGCTAATTGTACTATTTGTACAAGATTTGGTGCTAAGGGGTTTTCTGATATGAGAAATCGAAATCAGTTCACAGTTTTGTTGTAAATTGTAGGGGGCGCCACTTATTGTACTGTGTATACTTTTAAATTGTCATAATTTTTTTATACCACCCTGTATGATATTTTTAATTAAATATTCGTATTCTCCCCCTTCTCCTGTCTAAAAAAGCTCTCCTGGTAAATGTTGCTCCGAGCGACAGTTTCTGAGATAGTGGGATGTTTGTTTCCATTTTTTTATTCCATTATCAAATTCGCAAATGCGTTTCTTCTTATATATATCTTATTATTGTTGTTAGCCTTATATATATCTTATTATTGTTGTTAGCCTGTTTGCCTTTAAGCACGCTCCAAATTTTAAAGACTATTCTAAACCTGGATGAAGTGTCGGTGTAACTAAAAAATGTTGAAACTCTATACCATTTTCTTGAATCGGTGTAAAACAATATAGTTCATCATTTTTTTGTTCCGAATTTTGTTTCGGTCGGTATTAACGACCATAGTTTCGGGAGTTACAATTAAGGGTACTACACAAGGCGTTTATATTTCTAAATGACAGGATTTCGTGTCTTTTACAAAAAAGGCTCAAAGTTGTGCTTCAATATAAAAACTGGATAAAACTAGTCGCCAAGCGTTGTGTCGCAAAAAGATTTGATTAACACTTGTCTGAGAGAATTCTGGTTGAATTACTGGAATTAGGAAATTCTGTATTCCCGTCTAGACATTTTCTTTAACTCTACAGAGATCGTTTAATTTAACTTATAATTATAATCTTGTTCCAATTTAAAGGATGAGAATACTTTGTCCTATATAAATGAACAACATTATTTTTTAAAAAATTTATATATAAACTCATGCATATGTTTTCGGATCATTTAGAACTATAAAAATTTTTACCTTAGACTAGATTATACAGAAAACCGAAGTTTTCTTGCAATAAAAAATCGGAATTCTTAAGATTAAAGTACTGAATTTTTGAGCTTAAAATACAGACTAGTGATGATTCCTGCAGATTCCTCGTGTAAGTGTAGACGAAACGTCGTAAAGTTATTTCTCTTCCACACAACCTAAACCTAAGAACGATGATTTCTTAAACAAAAATAGTTTTAAAAGTCACATCTCAGATATTTTCCTGTAAGTACAAATGCATTTAAAATTAAAATCTGAAAGATGGGAGACAGGAGAAATAGAAATAAAAATGAAAGCAGAAGAGGTAAAGGAAAAGGAAAACTTATTTTGCTTCAAGGTCTCCGAAGATTGGCAATGCCTAGTAGATCATTCAGTGAAGAATCTGCCATGGTAAGTTTTTATACCAAAACTCCACATTAATAAAAATGTTCATTTTGGAATCCATCAACCCACGCGTTACCAGTATCTACTAAATTTTTGCTCAAACGTAGCCTATTAGTGTCAATTTATATTACCGAAACAAAGAGAGGTACTATATATTTTAAGTATTTTCTTTTGTAAACGTTCTGTTAATAATTAGAAAATTGAAATTCAAGATAAAACTAAAATTGACAAAAAAAATTAAACGGCTTCAAAAAAATGACAAAAAGAACAGAATAATCTTTTCTTTTAATCTGAAAAGGTTAGTACCAACCTACTTGTAAAAATAAAACTAGAAAAAAATTTTTGCTATAGTCACTCTAAGAGAAAAACTAAAAAAATAAAACAAATATGTATAATATATAAAACACATTAAATTAACCAAGTCGCGCTCGCTTATAATATACTTACTTGTATTTTTAGACTATGCAAGTGTAATATTCATCTGATTATATGTATATATATATAAATATATATATATATATATATATATATATATATATATATATATATATATATATATATATATATATATATATATACAGTCCCTGGCCAAATTATTAGACGCACTGCAAGATTTCATGTAAAATATTAATTACCGAGTGATATTGTACCGTTTTTATTATTTTAAATTGATTTGTTTTTTATTTTTATATTATCCAATCAATTACCTATTTATTTGACATAAATAAAACAGCATTAATTTAGAAAAGCATAAGTTTATTAAGTTTTAAAGAAAAGTGAAATTAATGTTAGTAAAAGTCAATATTTAGTTGAGCCACCTTTAGCCGCTATCAAAGCTTTAATTCTGCGCGGCATGCTATCAATGCAAGATTGTACTGTCTCCTGCATTTGAGGATGATGATTCCACACATGAATAATGCTGAGCTGGGTTTTTGTTGGTAATCACATCTTTAGCCACTTCTCTTTTCATCAGCTCCCACACATTTTCAATGGGGTTCATATCAGGGCTATTACCCGGTCAATCCAACAGAGGGATATTTTTTTCTGCCAAAAAAGCTTTAACAGATCGAGCAGTGTGGCAGGGAGCTCCATCTTGCATGAAAGTGAATGGTTCCCCATTTGGAAACCATTCTCTGAGCTGCGGAATCAACCGATTTTGTAATACTTCTTTGTACTGATCTTGCCTCATTATTCCTTTGACGACGTACAGACGTCCAGTGCCCTTGCCGCTGATGACTGACCAAATCATCACTTTGGTGGGATGTTTAACCGTCGGGACGACACAATCAGGACGTTCATGTATCACTTTGTCAACACAGTGTTGCCATATGTTAAAAATAAATACAAATATGTAGTCTACAACAATTCTTTTAAATAAAAATCAATAATATTGTAGTTTAAATATACCATTATTGCATAAAAACTCTTAAGAAACATAAAATTACTAAAAAAAATACAGTGCGTCTAATAATTTGGCCAGGGACTGTATATATATGTTACAATAGAGTTTTTCACGGATGGTGGAATGTAATACATTAGAATTCTGGGTTTCAATCCGTTCGTCTAACAATGAATTTGCACGACGTTTCGCCAAAATCTCATTTTGGCATTTTCAAGTGCTCTAGCTGCTCGATACTGTGATCCTGCTGCTGCTGAAAGCTAACTGGCACACTGGCAAACACCGATGCTTGGACGAATGCCGACCCCCCCACCTACAATCCGCGTAGACGCCGACCTATAAAAGACGGCGACTGCACGTCGGTATCTCGGTTAGCTTCGAGCAGCAGCAGGATCACAGTATCACAGTATCGAGCAGAAGCAGCAGCAAAAGCACTTGAAATTGCCAAATGAGATTTTGGGCGAAACGTCGTGCAAATTCATTATTAGGCAAACGGATTGAAACCCGGAATTTAAATATATATATATATATATATATATATATATATATATATATATATATATATATATATATATATATATATATATATGTATATCAATTCCTTGTGTTGTGGGCTGTTTTCCTCCACATTTCTCTATTTTGCACTTCGTGTACCAGTGTACGAAGCGATTTGTTCGTCAGATGGATAATTTGGTCCACCCAACGGGACGGGGAACGTCCTCGAGGTGTTCTACCCGGAGCTTATACTTGGATGAGTTTAGGCCCGCCGGATCGTGTTTTGACTGTATCCATTTGAAAGTAAAACGTTTCGAAGGAGCTTGGTTTCTTGTTGCAAATGTTCCTTGTCTGTTAGGGTTTCTGATCGGTGAGCTAAGTATTAGCAACCGAGAAGAGTTGGGCTGGGTGATGATGTGAGCTGGCATTTAAATATCTGTTTGTATGTTTCGGTTTTCTATATACTGAGTGAGACAAAGAACCATCTGATTTTCTTTGAGGCAAGACATCTAGGAATGGTAGTTGTTCTGCTACTTCTCTTTCCATTGTAAATTTAATGTTTGGATGTATATTGTTAAGGTGTTCCAGGAACTTATTTAGGTTGTCTTCACCGTGTTGTCATACCACAAATGTGTCGTCTACGTATCGTAGCCATGTTTTCGGTTTATGTGGAGCAGTTTCTAGAACTAGTGTTTCAAAATGCTCCATGTATAGATTAGCTAGTGCTGGTGACAATGGAGAGCCCATCGGTGTACCTTCTATTTGTTTGTATCTTTGGCCTGAATAGACGAAGTATCTATTAGCGAGGCAGTGTTTTGATAGACTGATAACGTATTCGGGCAGGTTGTATTTTGTCTCTATAATAGACAGTGCTTCGGTAACTGGTACTTGTGTGAAAGGGGATACAACATCAAAACTGACAAGTAAATCATTTTTCTCTAGCTGCATGTTTTTTATGATTTGAAAAAATGTTGTGAATTTTTCACGTAAGATGCGGCTTTTTCTTTGTGATTCTTACAGTTATTATTTTCATTAACATATGAATATGAAATAAATAAATATATACATACATATATATGCATACATATATATATATATATATATATATATATATATAAATATATATATATATATATATATATATATATATATATATGTATATATATATATATATATATATATATATATATACATATATATATATTATATATATATATATATATATGTATATATATATATATATATATATATATATATATATATATATATATATATATATATATATATATATATATATATATATATATATATATATATATATATATATATATATATATATATATATATGTATATATATATATATATATATATATATATATATATATATATATATATATATATACATATATATATATATATATATATATATATATATATATATATATATATATATATATATATATATATATAATATATATAAAATGCACCGTCTCTCTGTCTGTCTGTCTGTCTGTCCGTTAGTGCGCTTATCACTGGAGAACCACTTATCCGATTTACGTACTTTTTTTTTTTAAACATACATATGTTCTCTGGCCAGGTTATAGGCTACCGTTAGCGCGTTCTCTTGCAATATACTGCCTAAACCATTAAATATGGAACAATATCATGTTGCAAAGAATATAACAAATATAAAATGTCTGTCTGTTCGTGTGCTTATCACTTGAGAACCACTTATCCGATTTACGTGTTTTTGTAAATTTATACATATGATATGTTCTATATAATTCGATATAAGCTTAGAAAATGGGAGGTAAGGTGAAATAATGGGAGACAGGTATAAATAATGGGAGATTAGCAGAGATAAGTCTAAGTAATGGGGAGTCATGGCGAGATAATGGGAGATAAGGAGAAATAATGGGAAATAAGGAGAAATATTGCGAGGTAAGTCGAGATAAGCCTAGATAATGGGAGATAAAGTGAGACAATGGGAGATAGATATAAATAATGGGAGATAAGGAGAAATAATGGGAGATAAGCAAAAATAAGTCTAAGTAATGGGAGTTATGGTGAAATAATGGGAGATAAGGAGAAATAATGGGAGATAAGGAAACGTATTGCGAGATAAGTCGAGATAAGCCTAAATAATGAGAGATAAGTTGAGATAATAGGAGATAAGTATAAATAATGGGAGATAAGCAAAGATAAGCCTAGGTAATGGGAGTTATGGTGAGATAATGGGAGATAAGGAGAAATAATCGGAGATAAGGAAAAATATTGCGAGATAAATCGAGATAAGCCTAGATAATGGGAGATAAGGTGAGACAATGGGAGATAGGTATAAATAATGGGAGATAAGGAGAAATAATGGGAGATAAGCAGAAATAAGTCTAAGTAATGGGAGTTATGGTGAAATAATGGAGATAAGGAAACATATTGCTAGATAAGTCGAGATAAGCCTAGATAATGAGAGATAAGTTGAGATAATAGGAGATACCGCCATTTTGAAGACGTCGGCCATTTTGAAACAAAAATCGGCTCCGACAACTTTGTTCGGAATTTAATAAGCTTCAATTTAAAAGAAAAATCGT
>CM032451.1:14332962-14348599 GCA_019049505.1 Pachyrhynchus sulphureomaculatus
TGGACCCCAGGTTGGAGTTCACCTTCCAAATCCTGATAGAAGCAACTGGACTACCAAGGCATGAGATCATGGATCATGTGTTTGAAGGAGACATGGTAAAAAATAAATAAAAAATGTTTGTATATATATATATATATATATATATATATATATATATATATATATATATATTCATATTATATATATATTAAACACAAAAATTAAGGGATATAAAAAACATCGGAAATTTTTAGGTGATTTTCAAGAACCTGTATCTCAGCGAAAAATGGCGGCAGAGCAATAAAAAAAAAAGCTAATTAAAGCCTCAAGTTTCTAGTTTTCAGAGCCTTAATCCAAATATTTTTTGATTAACGGTTTTCGAGTAATTATAAGAAAACCACGGGAAAAAAAATTTTTGCTTGCCTTGCAAAGGGTCCATGGGCCTCGCCACATTTTTTCCAGTAATTTCACCTGAGCCCTTTATTTTTTTGTACTCTTTAATTTCAGCGGTCCAAAAGCCTTCTACGATGATTTTTCGTAGAGTTGTTTTTTAATCAAAAAATTTATTTTTTTTTAAAATAAAAAAGTTAATTAAAAAAATGCTTAAAAATTGCGTATTTAGGGATTTTCACTTAACTCGGCATAAACTTTGCAAATAATAGATAGAGTAAGGATTCTTTCATTTTTTTTTAACCTCAGGATATAACAAAGAAACCTTCGAAATTTCAAACCGCTGCGATTTTTTTTATTGTGTTCCAAATTGTCAATTTTGCTAAAAATCAAATAAAGGATAAAATTTCCATTTTTATTCATTTTTTGAGGTTAAAAAATGTTTTTATATACAATAATCCATATTTTTTTTTTATCAGAAAATGTTAATTATTGAAAAAACAATGAAAAAAAAAACATATTTACATATTCTGGTGAGCCCTTGAAGGGGGAATACGTTGGTTTTTTTTAGCGCACCCATACATATATATATATATATATATATATATATATATATACGAGGCATGTTTTTTAAGTAAGTACCGTTTTGCGATTCCGCCGCCGCAGCGATACGGTCGGCGTTCCGCGCATGCGCGCTGGTAACCTACATCTCATGTCTACGCACTGACGCCATTACAGTCTGATTCTTCATTGTATACGTTGTTTACTGAGTGTTTAAGATGCCTCCGACAATCGTGAGTCCCGCCGATTGTGAAGTACGGGCTGTTATACGATTTCTTAGTGCTAAAGGCGTAAAACCGATCGATATTCATCGTGAGATCTGTGAAGTTTACGGACAAAACATTATGAGTGATGGAATGGTAAGGAAATGGGTGAGAGCATTTAAAGATGGCCGCACAAATGTGCATGATGAAGAACGGAGTGGGCGTCCTTCGGTCGTTAATGAAGATTTGGTGCAGAAAGTGGACGAAAAGGTGAGAGAAAACAGACGCTTTACAATTTCATCATTGTGCGACTGCTTTCCTCAATATTCTCGTAGTGTTTTGTATCGCATTGTGACCGAGAACTTGAATTACCGGAAATTGTGTTCACGTTGGGTTCCAAAAATGTTGACGGATTTGCACAAAACCCAACGTTTAGGCAGTACATTGACTTTCCTTGAGCGGTACCACAATGAAGGTGAACATTTTTTAGACCAAATTGTTACTGGTGACGAAACATGGGTGGCCTACGTCACACCAGAATCGAAACAACAATCCATGGAATGGCGACATTCATCATCACTCAAAAAAGTGAAGTTTAAGCAAACAATTTCTGCCCGCAAAATCATGTGCACAGTTTTTTGGGACAGAAAAGGAGTATTGCTAGTGGAGTTTCTGCCTCGTAATGAGACAATCAATGCAGCGTCTTATTGTGAGACATTGAACAATCTGCGTCGTGCAATCCAGAACAAAAGACGTGGCAAGTTGAGTAAGGGTATCGTTTTGCTGCATGACAATGCCCGTCAACATGTAGCTAATCGGACCAAAGATCTCATCAAATCTTTTAAATGGGAAACTCTAGATCATCCTCCATACAGCCCTGATCTGGCGCCCAGCGACTACCATTTGTTCCTGCACTTGAAGAAGCACCTGGGTGGTCAGCGTCTTCAAGACGATAACGAAGTCAAAACATTTGTGATACAGTGGTTAACAAGTCAGGCGGCAGAATTTTATGAGGAGGGTATTCAAAAAGTGGTGCCACGTTATGACAAGTGCCTCAATATTCACGGAAATTATGTAGAAAAGTAGATTAAGGTACAGGCTTTCATGTAAAAATAAAATTATAGCGATATCTTTGCACGTCTTTTTTAATTCCAAAACGGTACTTACTTAAAAAACATGCCTCGTATATATATATATATATATATATATATATATACCAGGTGTACTAGTATGAAATGAAATGAAAACAATTCGGAAGAATGATAAAAAGTGCTTTATTCAAAGTATGCTCCATCGCTTGTTATACATTTTTCCCATCTTTCGGGCAATTTGTGAATACCACGCCATCTTCCCCTTTTGCTGCGAACCATTCATCGAGCCATTTTTTTCATATCTTCGTACGAACCAAAGCGCTGCTCAGCAAGTGCTAGACCCATCGATGCAAACAAGTGGTAATCGGAAGGAGCCACGTCTGGTGAGTAAGCCGCATGGGTTAGAACTTCCCAGCTGAGTGCTTCCAACGTGTTGCGAACTGGTTTTGCCGTATGTGGTGGAGCATTGCCATGAAGAGAAATGACTTTGTGTTGCCTCTTTCGGTATTCTGGCCTTTTTTCAAGCAGCGAACGATTCAAATCGGTCAATTGTTGTTGGTAACGTTTAGTATTAACCGTTTCCCCAGGTTTTAACAGCTCATAATAGACCACGCCCGTCTGGTCTCACCAAACACAGAGCATCGTGTTTCTGCCAAAGCGATTCGGTCTTGCGGTGGATGTGGATGGTGCGCCTGGGTTTACCCATGATTTTTTGCGCTTGGGATTCTCAAAATAAATCCACTTTTCATCCTCTGTAACTATACGATGCAAAAAACGACTTCCTTTTATACCGAGTGAGCAAAATGTCACACGTGTTTTTGCGCTTTTCCATTTGCCTGTCGCTCAACTGTGGTACCCATCTACCGGTCTTCTGAATCTTTCCCATCTCTCGTAGCCGATTGGAAATAGCTTGTTGACTAACGCCCAATTACTCGGCGAGTTGTGTTTGTGTTTGCGAATCATCTTCGTCCAACAATGCTTACAATTCCACATCTTCGTATTTTTTGGCGGTTCTCCACGTTCTTCGTCTGCAACATCGAAATAACCACTTTTGAAACGCCGAAACCATCGTTCACATGTATCTTGCGATGGAACATGTTCACCATAAGCTTCTCGAAGTAATCGGTAAGATTCAACAGCAGTTTTCTTCAAATGAAAACAAAAAATTAATGCTGTCCGCGAATGCTCTTTGTTCGGTATAAATTTCGACATATTGAACACAACACAACACTATGCACAAAACTCTATTGGTGCACCATCTGTTGTTTGAAATCCGCATTTTATACTTGTATATATATATATATATATATATATATATATATATATATATATATATATATATATATATAAAATTGTTTAAAATTATACATTATTATATACCTTGTCTAGCTGGATGAAATCAACCAACTTTTTCTTCCCCATATGAAGACCAAGCTGGTATGGTTCTACCAAGATATGTTGGACACCGAAGCTATGGCCGCTGTGGAGGCTAGCAAGCCTAGCACTAGTCGACAATTACAGCCTAGTATTAGTAAAGCTAACCTACAAACCAAACATCACACCCATTTACAAGAAAAAATTGTTTTTGACTGATGGATGGGAGATACCATTAACAGGCATCTGCATTTATATTTTCCGGACGAATAGTAGCAAGCAGTTACCTGAGGAAGGTTTTCAAAAAGTAAGAAATATAGGAATTTTTAAATGTGATACTTGGAAAAAAAAAACCTATTTTGTCATAAATTCGTACACGCTTATTTTAAATAAAATTCTTTGGTACAAGGAAACTTCAAATAAAAATTATGTTAATTTATATTTAGGATTTGTATTGTGGTGTGGTAGACGCTGAAAGGATCGGAATGGTGACAACAATCGAACGCGTAATCGAACATGTGTTCATGGAAGCCCTGGCTCATCCTAGCTTAGACTGTGAAGATGATGCAGCAAGCTGTCCTATGGTAAAAAATCAGTTATTACCCAGTCTAAGATCGTTTTGCAGTGTATTAAGAGGTGCGTATATATATAGTTTCATTAAATCATAATGAAAAATTTCAGCTACGGTTTCCTCGGCCACCAAGTAAGTGAAATTTAAAGCAGTACCAAATTTCGATATAATTTTAAACTCAAACGATGAGATTTGTAATTTAAATCCTGTAATAAAGTTAGTACAAAGTCATTTTGTTAAAATTCTACTTGGCAAATGCCCGAAGAAACTAGTAAAAGTGAAATTTTTCGTGAAATATTAATATTTTTTGCAAAATACGTATTAACAATCTATATAGGTGATACAAAAATTCCATGTAGTCTTATTTTTTTTAGTATGTGAAGAGGTAGCAAATGAGGTAATCTTTTTGACGACGGGCAGGTTTTAATGCGCAAAATAAGTACCGAAGAAATAAAAGACATGGCGAAGTTTCCAGAGAAGGTTCAGCCACTGGAAGACAGAGTAAAAGGCTGGTGTAAGAGACTCGATGAAATCTTGAAAGAAAGTGAGCAGATACGACGAGAAAATGATTCTTCAGGTTAGGAAGGTTAAATGAGATACACATTTTATGCATCTTTCTTATTTTGATTTATTA
Organism: Pachyrhynchus sulphureomaculatus; assembly: GCA_019049505.1. Taxonomy (NCBI): domain Eukaryota; kingdom Metazoa; phylum Arthropoda; class Insecta; order Coleoptera; family Curculionidae; genus Pachyrhynchus; species Pachyrhynchus sulphureomaculatus. The sequence goes on from CM032451.1 coordinate 14,337,766, forward strand.
TACAATGTGCTTTTAAGTCTTTAAACAAAACTTGTTCCCGATGTTCCACAAGAACTTAACCAGCCCTGATGAAGATACTACATTCCTTCATTTACTATTTTTAGGCCCTCAGGATGAACTAGAGTACTGGAAGAAACGAGGTGCTCAATTTTCCCAAATAGTCAATCAAGTCGGTTCCAGAGAAGTCCAAATGACGATTCTCTGTTTGAAGATAGCACGGTCGAAAATTCTTAAAGAATGGAAAGACACAGACAAAAAAATTACTTTCTGTTACAACGAAGCTAAGGACAATGCGAAATTTATACAGGCTTTAGAAACAAAATGTCATTCGTTGTATTTAGATGATCCGGTAAGATATACCATTTTCATTGGCTGAGAGTTTGAAGTTAGAACTTTAATAACGGTTAATTTGAAAACTTTACGCAATGAGACTGTTCTTTGCCTCAGTTGTTTTAAAGTTTTTTTTTTAATTAATTTGATATTGATGTAGATGTCTTAATTCTGATAAGAGACGACTTAACACACATTACTACATGGCCTTTTTACGCGCCAAACTCACACATAGAACCAAGAAATAAATTAATGATCTACAAACAAATAATTAGGCCTGTACTAATGTATGCCGCACCAGTATGGTGTGGCATATCAAACACACAAATACAATGACTCCAACGCATGCAAAACAGAGTATTAAGACATGTCACATCAACTGACAGATACATAAGAATTAATGATTTACAACACATGATAAACATACAAACTATAAGCCAACATATACCAGGTGTACAAGTATGAAATGCGGATTTTTTTTTTTCTAAAAAAACATGTTAAATTCGGAAGAATGATAAAAAGTGCTTTATTCAAAGTATGCTCCATCGCTTGTTATACATTTTTCCTATCTTTCGGGCAATTTGTGAATACCACGCTAGTAAAAAATCTTCCCCTTTTGCTGCGAACCATTCATCGAGCAATTTTTTCACATCTTCGTACGAACCAAAGCGCTGCTCAGCAAGTGCGCGACCCATCGATGCAAACAAGTGGTAATCGGAAGCAGCCAAGTCTGGTGAGTAAGCCGCATGGGGTTAGAACTTCCCAGCTGAGTGCTTCCAACGTGTCGCGAAGTGGTTTTGCCGTATGTGATGGAGCATTGTCATGAAGAAAAATGACTTTGTGTTGCCTCTGTCGGTATTCTGGCCTTTTTTCAAGCAGCGAACGGTTCAAATCGGTCAATTGTTGTTGGTAACGTTTAATATTAACCGTTTCCCCAGGTTTTAACAGCCCATAATAGACCACGCCCCTCTGGTCCCACCAAACACAGAGCATCGTCTTTCTGCCAAAGCGATTCGGTCTTGCGGTCGATGTGGATGGTGCGTCTGGGTCTACCCATGATTTTTGCGCTTGCGATTCTCAAAATAAATCCACTTTTCATCCCCTGTAACTATACGATGCGAAAACGACTTCCTTTTGTACCGAGCGAGCAAAATGTCACACGTGTTTTTGCGCTTTTTCATTTGCCTGTCGTTCAACTCATGTGGTACCCATCTACCGGTCTTTTGAATCTTTCCCATCTCTCGTAGCCGATTGGAAACAGCTTGTTGATTAACGCCCAATTGCTCGGAGAGTTGTTTTTGTGTTTGCAAATCATCTTCGTCCAACAATGCTTGCAATTCCACATCTTCGTAATTTTTTGGCGGTTTTCTACGTTCCTTGTCTGCACAACAACGAAGTCACCACTTTTGAAACGCCGAAACCATCGTTCACACGTATCTTGCGATGGAGCATGTTCACCATAAGCTTCTCGAATTAATCGGTATGATTCAACAGCAGTTTTCTTCAAATAAAAAAAAAATTAATGCTGTCCGCGAATGCTCTTTGTTCGGTATAAATTTCGACATATTGAACACAACAACACAACACTATGCACACATTTTTCCAATTTATCATTCGTGCGCGTCTGACACTTGTTAATGACACAACAAAATGGCGCAGTGTCAAATCTTTATAGCACAAACCTCAATGGTGCACCATCTGTTGTCTGAAACCCGCATTTCATGCTTGTACACCTGGTAGCCGACAAATTCTATAGACATAAAATACACACATTGATTCTAACACAAGACTTGACACAAACGAGATCGCAAGCCGCCATACCACAGATTAGTAGTTTATTGTGAAGGTCCATGACTGCATTGGGATAAGTGCAAATTGGATGAGTTATATAATGTAAACGTAATCACTATCAATAATAGACTATGAAGACCCAAGGATAAGAAATATAAGTTTAAGTTAAACATTTCAGTCAAGATAAAATACAAATTAACTGATTTAATATAGATCAACCATATATTTGTTTAAATCAGAAAGAAAAAGTCTATCAATAGCTTTTGTTTCAGGTAAAAATGAGAGAATGCATAATGGGCCTGCTTCAAACGGTGAGACTAATTCATAACGTCTCACAATTCTACAATACTTCGGAAAGATGCTCGGCTTTAATGGTGAAGGTAAGTTTTTAAAAAATTTGAATATTTTTCATTACTTTGTGGGCTCAACTTGTGGGAACAACTGTGACTGTGTTACTAAAACCGACAATCTGACAACGCGGTACTAGTAAATGATTTAAAATACTAATAACGTAAAAGAGCAGTAAGATATAACTTAAATTTCAGATAACCAATCAAATGATCGAAACATGTAAGGGATACATCACGTGTCGCGGCCAGGAAAGCATTTGGTCTCAAGAAAGAAATCTGATGAAAGATAAACTTACCCAATGTATAGTTTTAAATAAAGTTTACAGAAAAAACATACCATGTGGTTAAAAACCAGACTATACTGCCTCGACAAGGCCATTTAATTTTTCGGAAAATTATATTTTTGGAAAATTTGATGCGTTTTGTAGGAGACTGGCGAAGATTATCTCCATGTTCGATTTGATTGATGATTATACTGGGTTGTTTCAGAGGCGCATGGAGGGATTACTTCTTGGAGATGGTAAATAAACTCATATATTATGTATTTAAATTCTAAAAGATTTGTTCTGTTATTTCAGCTCTGGAAGAAGCCATCCAGAACTTCACAGAAATCAAATTAATAGTCATGAACAAACAATACGACTATCTCGATCAGCGGAATCAAGAATTTGAGAACGACTTTAAAAGTTTCCTCGCTCACACCGACGAATTAAAAGATAAAATTGCAGAAATTATAGAGAGGAACTTTGATAGTGTATGGGAGACACCTCAGGGAATAACATTTTTAACGAGATTTGAGAAAGTTAGTGAGAAAATACCCCTAGCGAAAATGGAACAGAAATATGACCGCATATTGAAGTATTGTGAGAAGGAGGTTGATAGAATTATAAGAATGTATAAGAAGCAGAAGGATGATCCTCCGGTCCCAAGGATGTTTCCACCAATAGCAGGTGGGCACGAATTCACCTAATTTAGCACCGTGTAACTTCTTTCTCTTTCAGAATTTAATCAGTCTGGCAGAAATTCAAAAAGGAGTAGTTGAATTATCGTTTTGACTACCTAGAAAGAATTATCAATCACCAATTGCTTTAATCATAAGCGTAATTGAATTACCCAGAGTAATTCAAACTACGGTTTGATTAATTTTTTTAGGTCGTATAAAATGGGCAAGATGTCTAGGGTCACATTTAGAAGAACTACTGTCAAACGTCACTACCCACCATATAATGAAGAACCTTGGCGCTACGGTCGAACTGTCGAAACGTCATAAAGCGGCTGACAACATGCTTAAAACTTATGAAACTGATATGGTGGCTTTGTGGATGAATCAGCATGTAAGTATATAACATCTAGGAAGCTACAAGGTGGTCAAAATACCTCTAACCTCTTGGTTGGTTGGTATGTTAGCGGTTCAAAAAGAGGGAGATTTTCTTGAAAGCGACACGCATTAGATTCGATTTACATCGTTCCTTGGACCTTCAGAAACATTTATTCACGGCTGAACACGACTTTTTTAAGAACCTGTTTTTTTATAGCTCAATATGCAAATTTTTGCAGAAGAAAAAATGGAAAAAAAAAATTCGCTAAATTGCTTAAAAAGCGTCAAAAAATTGATATATAAAGCGTATTATAGGTTTATCCATGCGATTTATATTCATCGTGAATCCTGATAACGTTTTTCTTCTTTTATCTAATGGCCGTTTTTGCCTATTTTACGTCTTTTAGTCAAATTAACGTCCATATACACTTTTCCTATGTTCTTTGACCTGCTGACTTAGAATTTTTATGTATCTTGTTAATATTAGGATATCGTTTCCAAGTTATGGTCAGATGTTAGCCACTTTTTGGTCGGAAATGGCCGTAAATTAAAAAAGGTGTATTTAAAGATATTAATCTTACACAACACACACACACACACACACACACACATATATATATATATATATATATATATATATATATATATATATATATATATATATATATATATATACCAGGTGTACAAGTATGAAGTGCGGATTTCAGACAACAGATGGTGCACCAATGCAGTTTCTGCTATAAAGATTTGACACTGCGCCATTTTGTTGTGTCATCAACAAGTGTTAGACGCGCACGAGTGATAAATTGGAAAAGTGTGTGTGCATAGTGTTGTGTTGTTGTGTTCAATATGTCGCAATTTATACCGAACAAAGAGCATTCGCGGACAGCATTAATTTTTTGTTTTCTTTTGAAGAAACTGCGGATGAATCATACCGATTACTTCGAGAAGCTTATGCTGAACATGCTCCATCGCAAGATACGTGTGAACGATGGTTTCGGCATTTCAAAAGTGGTGACTTCGATGCTGCAGACAAGGAACGTGGAAAACCGCCAAAAAAATACGAAGATGTAGAATTGCAAGCATTTTGGACGAAAAATGATTCGTAAAAACACAAAAACTACTCGCCGAGCAATTGGGCGTTAGTCAACAAGCTGTTTCCAATCGGCTACGAGATATAGGAAAGATTCAGAAGACAGGTAGATGGGTACCACATGAGTTGAACGACAGGCAAATGGAAAAAGCGCAAAAACACGTGTGACATTTTGCTCGCTCGGTACAAAAGGAAGTCGTTTTTGCATCATATAGTTACAGGGGATGAAAAGCGGATTTATTTTGAGAATCCCAAGTGAAAAAATCATGGGTAGATCCAGGCGCACCATTCACATCGACCGCAAGACCGAATCGCTTTGGCAGAAAGACGATGCTCTGTGTTTGGTGGGGCCAGAGGGGCGTGGTATATTATGAGCTGTTAAAACCTGGGGAAACGGTTAATACTAAACGTTACCAACAACAACTGGCCGATTTGAACCGTTCGCTGCTTGAAACAAGGCCAGAATACCGAAAGAGGCAACACAAAGTCATTTTTCTTCATGACAATACTCCATCACATACGGCAAAACCAGTTCGCGACAAGTTGGAAGCACTCAGCTGGGAAGTTCTACTCCATGCAGCTTACTCATCAAACTTGGCTTCTTCCGATTACCACTTGCTTGCATCGATGGGTCACGCACTTGCTGAGCAGCGCTTTGGTTCGTACGAAGATGTGAAAAAAAATGGCTCGATGAATGATTCGCAGCAAAAGGGGAAGATTTGTACTGGCGTGGTATTCACAAATTGCCCGAAAGATGGGGGAAAAAAATGTATAACAAGCGAATTTAACATGATTTTTTAGAAAAAAAATCCGCATTTCATAGTTGTACACCTGGTTTATATGTACCTGTATATGTATATGTGTATATATATATTTATATATATATATATATATATATATATATATATATTATATATACATATATACATGTATACGTATATGTATATGTATATGTATATGTATATGTATATGTATATGTATATGTATATGTATATGTATATGTATATGTATATGTATATGTATATGTATATGTATATATATATATATATATATATATATATATATATTATATATATATACGAGGCATGTTTTTTAAGTAAGTACCGTTTTGGAATTAAAAAAAGACGTGCAAAGATATCGCTATAATTTTATTTTTACATGAAAGCCTGTACCTTAATCTACTTTTCTACATAATTTCCGTGAATATTGAGGCACTTGTCATAACGTGGCACCAGTTTTTGAATACCCTCCTCATAAAATTCTGCCGCCTGACTTGTTAACCACTGTATCACAAATGTTTTGACTTCGTTATCGTCTTGAAGACGCTGACCACCCAGGTGCTTCTTCAAGTGCAGGAACAAATGGTAGTCGCTGGGCGCCAGATCAGGGCTGTATGGAGGATGATCTAGAGTTTCCCATTTAAAAGATTTGATGAGATCTTTGGTCCGATTAGCCACATGTGGACGGGCATTGTCATGCAGCAAAACGATACCCTTACTCAACTTGCCACGTCTTTTGTTCTGGATTGCACGACGCAGATTGTTCAATGTCTCACAATAAGACGCTGCATTGATTGTCTCATTACGAGGCAGAAAACTCCACTAGCAATACTCCTTTTCTGTCTCAAAAAACTGTGCACATGATTTTGCGGGCAGAAATTGTTTGCTCACATTGTTATACACTTTTTTGGGTGATGATGAATGTCGCCATTCCATGGATTGTTGTTTCGATTCTGGTGTGACGTAGGCCACCCATGTTTCGTCACCAGTAACAATTTGGTCTAAAAAATGTTCACCTTCATTGTGGTACCGCTCAAGGAAAGTCAAGGCACTGCCTAAACGTTGGGTTTTGTGCAAATCCGTCAACATTTTTGGAACCCAACGTGAACACAATTTCCGGTAATTCAAGTTCTCGGTCACAATGCGATACAAAACACTACGAGAATATTGAGGAAAGCAGTCGCACAATGATGAAATTGTAAAAAGCGTCTGTTTTCTCTCACCTTTTCGTCCACTTTCTGCACCAAATCTTCATTAACGACCGAAGGACGCCCACTCCGTTCTTCATCATGCACATTTGTGCGGCCATCTTTAAATGCTCTCACCCATTTCCTTACCATTCCATCACTCATAATGTTTTGTCCGTAAACTTCACAGATCTCACGATGAATATCGATCGGTTTTACGCCTTTAGCACTAAGAAATCGTATAACAGCCCGTACTTCACAATCGGCGGGACTCACGATTGTCGGAGGCATCTAAACACTCAGTAAACAACGTATACAATGAAGAATCAGACTGTAATGGCGTCAGTGCGTAGACATGAGATGTAGGTTACCAGCGCGCATGCGCGGAACGCCGACCGTATCGCTGCGGCGGCGGAATCGCAAAACGGTACTTACTTAAAAAACATGCCTCGTATATATATATATATATATATATATATATATATATATATATATATATATATATAAATTTAGTTTGGGTTTACGTTTCGGTTTATTGTATTTAAACCATCATTAGAACTATAAAAAAAAATTATTTAATGCTAGTATTTAAGATGTAAAATAGATGTTTATTATTGATGTTGTTTTATAGTTACAAGAATATTTATATAAATAAATTAATGTTTAGTCATAGTTATCCTACCTTGTGTCTATAGGATCTTTTGATATTAAATTATTTTATTTACATTTTAACACTTTTACAGTTTTCGTTATATACTAAATTTAGAAGGTTCAAATATTTTATTTTATTATTTATGCAGGTAAATGGGGTAAATCCAAAGTTTATTTATTCATTTTTTATTGTCATTACTTCGATTGTTATTGGTTTAGTAATTAGGATTTATTAGGTAATTATTTCATTGTATACTATGCTCAAATTTTCCGTGTCATTTCGATAATTTCGTAGTTCTGATGATGGTTTAAATACAATAAACCGAAACGTAAACCAAAACTAAACTGAAATTGACCGCAAGACTAAGAACAAAAAATTGTCTTAAATTTATTTAATAACGGTCAGGAAAAAAAAGACGTATATATATATATATATATATATATATATATATATATATATATATATATATATATATATGTGCTGAAAAGTGTCTTTGCCTTCAAAATAGGCCTCAGTTTTGGCGATAACTTCTTCATTGGAGCCAAATCTCTTTACCGCGAGCATTTTTTGAAGTCTACGAATAGGGGCCAAATCTGGAGAATATGGTGGATGAGAAAGCAATTCGAACTTCAATTCATGCAATTTTGCCATTGTAACCATTGTCTTGATGAAAGAGCATTTTTTGCTTGTTCATTTGGGGCCAGGTTTTTGCGATTTCTGCCTTCAAACGTACCAGTAATTTTTTATAATATTCGCTATTGATGATTTTTCATTTCTCCGCATAGTCGATGAAAATTATTCCATGCACATCCCAAAATACAGAGGCCAAAACCTTCCCAGCCGACTGTTGTATCTTTAGTCGCTTCGGGCAGCTTTCACCGGCTGCTGTCCACTCGGTTGACTGCCGATTTGGTTCCGGTGTGTAGTGGTGGATCCATGTTTCATCCATTGTCACATATCGCCTGAAAAAAATCCTTATTATTGCGCTTAAACAGGTCCAAACAGCGCTCAGAATCATCAACACGTTGTTGTTTTTGGTCCACTATGAGCAAACGCGGTACCCATTTCGAACAGAGCTTTCTCACGCTCAAATGTTTCTACAAAATATGACCAACACGTTCTTTTGATATCCTTAGGGTGTCAGCTATCTCACGCAATTTCACTTTACGGTCATCCAAAACAATTTTGTGGTTTTTTTGATGTTTTCCGGCGTAACCACTTCATTTGGGAGTCCAGAGCGTTCAGCATCATTTGTATCTGTACGACCGAGTTTAAATTCAGCATACCAGTAAATGATGACTGATTTTCCAGAGGCAGAGTCTCCGTAATAGTTATCAAGCCGTTGCTTTGCTTGAACGGTATTTTTCGCATCAAAAAAGAGTGTTTCATCAACACACGAAATTCGATTTTTTCCATTGTTTTGAAAATATCAAAAGTAGCGTCACTAAAACCACTGTAACTTGTAAACTAATAGTCGAAATGTCATGGAATTTTGACACGTATCGTTTGAAGGTTGGTCCTTCCTAAAAATCATATGGATTTGTATCAGATCAAAAACTTTTCAGCCTACGTGTTATATATATATATATATATATATATATATATATATATATATATATTATATATATATATATATATATATATATACATATATATAATATATATATATATATCTATATATATATATATATATATATATATATATATATATATACGTATATAAAGACAGAAGTAGTCGCGACTGACTAGTTAAGAAAAAAATATACTCTCAATTTAGTGGAGCTGCAGTCTTTATTTTATTATTTATGTCCTTGGGTAGTGAAACAACCTGTTTTGTTAGTCGTTAGTTTATAAATATAATTTCGAAAGCTCGACTAACAGAAAAGGTTGTTTCACTACCCAAGGCCATAAATAATTAAATAAAAACTGTAGCCCCAGTATATATATATATATATATATATATATATATATATATATATATATATATGTATATATATATATATATATATATATATATATATATATATATATATATATATATATATATATATATATATGTGTATGTATATATATATATATATATATATATATATATATATATATATATATATATATATATATATATACTATTTTTAGGTGTCAGATGCTGATGGATGTCTCACCAAACACTTACTAGCAGTGTGTCCCGAGCAACAAAAGTTGAAAGTGAATTTACACACAAACTATTCCACTGCTCATCCGAGAGAAGCTGACCTCATGATCAAAATGGACTTACCTGTACCAATGGTAGCATTAACCCTGTATGCCAAAAAAGATTATTTTAGTTTGGTGCAGGGATTCCTTACAGGTAATTATTTCAAAAAAATACAAATCACTGTCTTAAGCGAGTAAGTCTGCAAAACCACGTTCGTCCAACAAGAAGACATCAAACACTTCATAATAATCGCGTTCCGCTGTATAAAATAAATATGAATTGTACGACATCTTTCAAATTTTGGGCATCCAGGTTTACCGTTAAAGAAATCAGATGTTTTCTTTCTAATACAAACAAAAAAGGCCATACGCCTCAAAGTATAAGAACAACTAAAATAGGTAAGTAATTACTTTTATTATTATATATATTTTTTTTTAGTTTCTTATTAGTGATTATTTAAAAGTAGTTAAAAGCGTAAAGTTAGAAGTGAGGCCTTCTTTTTCTACCCCATCTGATCAAACTGTCTGGTAAAATCGAACCTGGCCTGACCACGCTTGACTGGGTATCAGAAGATTGGCAATTATATGTTGATTCTGCCAATGCGGCCATCACCAATTTCCGAATATTGGTATGAGATTTTTTTGTATTAATATACATGTTTTAATAAAAAATATGCAGAAAAGTGTATAGCGGCTTGAATGACGAAGAATGACAGTAAAGGTAACCCTTGCATTAAAAATACGGGAAGTCCAGGACAACCTCGTCCATTTACCAATCACCCAATGATGACATGTTTCGGTCTACTTAAAGTTCGTCAGCTAATTATAGGCGAGGATTATAATCATCGGTTTTGGCAACACAATCATTGCTACGGCAAAGGTTTAAAAATCATGTCTCAAAAGATATTCACAAAGGACAAAGATTTATTTAGTATCTCACCACCACTTTCGCGATATTACATATTCAAAACGAATCGTACTCACCACTTTTTCCGCTCGTAGAGTTTACGCTTGAGTTAAAAAATTTTGGATGTTTCGCATTCGGTGGCGGTGAAGTATGTTAGGTACTTAAGTACGTTGAGATACGGTTGTTATACTTGATGAATATCATCTTTTCCATACCTACTTCATGTACTACTTT
>CM032451.1:14348699-14478808 GCA_019049505.1 Pachyrhynchus sulphureomaculatus
ATATTTTTTTAATTATATCCTGAACCATTATTTTATTCCTTATCTAGTTGTTTGGTATATATATATATATATATATATATATATATAATATATATATATATAATATATATATATACATATATACATATATACATATATATATATATATATATATATATATATATATATATATATTATATATACATTTCCTTTCAATTGCTCTCTGGTGGACTGTAGCCTTCTAACAACTTTCCTTCTTAGAACTCATGTTTGGCCACCATATGTTGTTACTGGTAGAATACATTCGTTATATACTTTACTCTTAAGTTTTAAAAGCAGTTTGGACTAGCATATCTATGCCTTAAAATTAAAAATGGTGCTGAAGGTCAGTCCAAAGTTTTGGCATTGTACTCAATTACTAATTTGGAGACATCATCCACACTGTATATATATCGGTCATTCTTCGTCAACCGGACCCCACTATTAGTCCATATATTGACGTAATTTATGTGCTAATTTGGGCTCAAAGCAGAATTTCTTAATATGCCACTCAAAATTCAAAACTACATATCATAAGCTTTAATCTGGATCAGATTGTGTCCTCATAAATTACGTCAAATTATGGACTAATGGGGGGTCCAGATGATGAATATTGATCCATATATATATATATATATATATAAATATATATATATATATATATATATATATATATATATATATATAAAGTATGGTCTACAAAGACCACTATTCTTTTTTATTACTGGCCTAAAGTGACAGCAGCTGTTTTAAAAATTAGACACATTTTTCAAAAAACATAGACATCTTTTATTGAGTAAATTTAAGCAAAATAAAAGTTACACTATTTAAAATGCAGTTCTACAATTGAAGCACTAATTAACAACCAAAATTATAATGAATTAAAAAGTTCCAAACTTTTATTTATTATTTTCCAATTTTTCTTTTGTTTAAACAATGTTTTGTTCATGGTGTAAGGCTAGCTGCCTCATCAGACAGCGAAAATTCCGATGACGATGATGACAGTTCCAGATGACATACTTATGGTAACTGTTTTTGTAGTTATGTGTTTTATTCTACCCTTCAATAAATACAACTAAAGACTGCAGCTATAATTAGATTCAGTCATTCTAAAAAAAAATATAATAACCAATTCGATTTACTGAGTTTTAATAATTTTTCAGTTAACCTTCGATTTATAAAACTTCTGTTCTAAACTTAGTAACGTGGAAAAAATTTGTTTGTATCTTCTTTTCAGCGACGGAGGGAAGAATGCGAGAGGAAGGCGAGGAGAGGGGAGATGGACCCCAGGTTGGAGTTCACCTTCCAAATCCTGATAGAAGCAACTGGACTACCAAGGCATGAGATCATGGATCATGTGTTTTGAAGGAGACATGGTAAAAAAATAAATCAAAAATTTTTGTGTGTTATGTGTATGTGACGTTCCCATGCCGTGCCACCCATGAGACCAAAATTTGATGTAAGGTAGGTAAATGAGCGGGGGCTTAAAAAACTCGTATTGATGTGTACTTTTGAAACCCGATGGGCCTTTTGAGAAATTTTCAATATGGCGGATGCAAAATAGCGTCGGTAACGTGCAAAAAGTCCAGTTGATCAAATTATATGGGGTATAATAATGAAAAAAAGGTTCCTAATTATGTGAAATTTACCAACAAAATAGTGTTTTTTGGTTCGCTGATTATGAATTGAAAGTCCAACTAGGCAAAAATTATACCCGCGAAATCCAATATGATGTCTTGAGTGAGCAAAATTAAGTAATATTTAGTAATATTTCTAGTAAAATTTAAAATAGTACCTTTTTTCTTGTCCATCAGTATTCGATCTCACCCTTGGTATAATTAATCATATGTAAGTGTTTTGTCATCATTATTTTTTCCAATATAGCGGATCAAAATGGAGTCAGCTTGTAAAGAAAACCTCTGATAATCGAATGATAGCAAGTGTAATAATAAAATAAACGTACCAAATAACCTAGTATTTGTCACTGAGTATGTCATTGGGATCGCTGATTCCTAATATTGCTCGGAAAATTTGAATGAACACCTTTTTTTGTCCATATGTATTGCATCTTACCCTTCGAATAACCGATCATAAGTGTATGGTCGTCATTATTTTTTCCAATATGGCGGATTAAAAATGGCGTCAACTTGTAAAGAAACCCTCTGGTAGTGGAATGACAACAAATGTAATAATAAAATAAACGTATTAAATTACCTAGTATTTGTCAATCTGTGTAATTGCGTTTTGTTATCAAGCTATTATGCGTGCGCCATATTGGATTTCGCGGGTATAATTTGCCTAGTTGGACTTCGAATTCATAATCAGCGAACCAAAAAACATATTTGTTGGTAAATTTCACATAATTAGGAACCTTTTTTTCATTATTATACTCCATACAATTTTATCAACTGGAATTTTTACACGTTACCGATGCCATTTTGCATCCGCCATATTGAATTTCTCAAAAGGCCCATCGGATTTCAAAAGTACACATCAATACGAGTTTTTTAAGCCCCCGCTCATTTACCTACCTTGCGTCAAATTTTGATCTCATGGGTGGCACGGTTGACGTGGAACGTCATATATATATATATATATATATATATATATATATATATATATATATATATATATATATATATATATGTATATATATATATATATATATATATATATATATATATATATATATATATATATGTATATATATATATATATATATATATATATATATATATATATATATATATATATATATATATATATATATATTATATACTAGACACAAAAATTACGGGATGTAAAAAACATCCGAAATTTTTAGGTGAAAAAAATAAATAAAAAATTTTTGTGTTTTATATATATAATATATACATATATATATATATATATATATATATATATATATATATATATATATATATATATATATATATGTATATATATATATATATATATATATATATATATATATATATATATTAGAGTGACCTCTAATATATATATATATATATATATATATATATATATATATATATATATATATATATATATATATTAGAGTGACCGGATCTCACAGAGGGGGGAAAAAAATGTCGGAATCTTGTTCGTCTGGACCCCACAAAACGATTCCCCTTTCCAGATATTGAGATAGCCGAAATTTGAGCCCGATTAAACGACGTTAACCCGTGCCGCCCGTCACTCAAAGTTTGAAAAAATCCAAATAGCCATAGCCATAACTCCAGAACGGTAAATAATAGAAACACGCTTAATATCTCAAAAGAAAGCTAATGTTCTTCTTCAAAATTTATATTTTATACATAATTGTTGTTATTTTAAGTCAAACCGAGTTACAACAGCCTTTAGCCCCAATAAACGTGACCTGGTACCACTAGGAGCATATTTCGTATATTTTGTTATTAAGTGATAAATTTTGCTTTTTTTTGGTATATTTTTGAGTTTAAAGTAGAAATATAATAAAAAAACAAGTAATACTGATAAGTCTAATGACATTTTTTATTTTAAAATATAAAAATTAGGTATATAATACATACAAAACAGACACAGAAAAGATACAGACGCTAGAGCTTTTGTTAAAGTAGTTTTTGAAACGACAGGATATAATGCTCGGCATTTACTTACAACTTGCAGGACATATTGCTTTTGGTCTTCATCTTTTGTCAGAAGGTCGTTAAAGTCGGTTATTAATTTAACACCACGCTCAGCCATATCATTAACTACTTTTAATGTTTTGACAATTTTCAATCCTTCTTGGAAGTCATTATTTTGGGGCCAGGTGTTTGAATGTTGTCTTAGAAAATCTGTTTTTATATTAAATTGGTCAAAGAATGTAAACGTTTCTTTGGTAAGTATATTTACCAATCCTCCATCAAGTACCTCTTTTAAGTTTTCTTTCCTAACTTTTGGATTTACAACCCTAGCGTGCTGTGATGGTTCATCAGTGCTACTGAGCGATTTATTAGCCATTAACAACTTTTCATCGTCTGTAATGGTGGGATCAAAAAACGATAATCCCACCAACTTTGCATTCAAATACCACAAATGATTCGGAAATTTGGTCAGGGCTATTTCTGCAATGTCGTTGTCACATTCTTTATAGTCTAACAGACTATGCAAAATACCTAAATCTTGCTTTGGTGCAAGATGAGCTTTTGGAGCATTGAACCAAGCTTTACAATAAATTTTAACTAGGAAAACAGAAATGGCACGCACAGAACTTTCTTCTTCTTTAGACATCTTAAATTGACGACGAAAAAATGAACATTTTTAAGCAGTAAATAGCCTTTGCCATCCACCTAGCGTGATGAATGGCTCCTGGAGTTCGAAAACCCACAACATTGCCGTCTAGTGATCCAACAAATACGAGAACCAACTGCAATATCTCCTTGTAGTCATCTCTAGGGTGGCTCTCAGTTAATTTGGTCTCGAATTCAGCAGTAACATTTGCAATTACTTCTGGAGTTAGCTGCTTTTGTATTAGATTGTCACTGATACCTGTGTCGTATTTTCCTTTGTCTATCTTGGGCCACGCAGTGAGGAATATTATATTGTTCTCTGAACATTTGCCTTCTATCATGTAATAAAGTTTTCGAGACTTTGTACTCAAGAGGGTCAAGGTTTAGTGCTTCTAGAGTAGCTATTAAAATTCTCGTGGCATTTCTGTTGGATACCTTACATCGATCTAATAAAATGGACAATTTCATGTTTAAAATCTCTTTAACGCCCCTTGCAAATGAAACTTTCATCCTTTTGCTCTCAGATGGTACTGGATCTTCTGCAGCTTCTTCAGGGATGTCCATTTCCTCCAAGCTCTCAAGTTCCTGGTAGATGCCGTCCTCTTCAGTGTCTTCTTCTCCTTCTTCATCATCCGTCTCTAAGAAGCAACAAAAGAAAGAGAAAAAAAAAAGACTATAAAAACTTGTCGTTTTAGCAGAATAGTAATAATACATAGGTACTAAATTACCTACTTCTAATTATCAAAAGGTATTATTTAAAAAATATAAACTCAATCATAAAGATGCCAACATCATGCTCTCATGTACAATTTTCTTTCAATTATAATGAAACTATTTACTTATTTGTTTATCTATTTTTTAGAATACCAATAATAAAAAAAACAACTCACCAATATCAAAAGTTGCTTCTTGGATTTGTCGGTTCATTTTTGCAAGTTCCTTTTGCACCTTGATTTCTTCAGCTCGAGACAACTTGAGATCCACTCCAGTCATGGAACCTGGGCGGCTCTTCTGCCTCTGTTTCACGAGAAACGCCTTATCTTCTTCCGATTTCATCAGAGCCAAGGCATCTTGTTGAGCAATATCAAAGAGATCATCCAACTTTTCAACAAACTGTTTAAATTTGTTCTTGGCAGTTTTCGATGTTTTCTTCCGGTCTTTTTGAAGAGTTCTCCACTCGGCGTGAAGTTTTTCCAGCTTAGTAATTGCATCTTGCTCATGTTTAGTCGGGATTCGAGCTTTCTCCCAAAAAATGAACACTTCTCGTATTGTAAGTTTTGCTGATTCTCTTACAGTTAATTTCACAGTACGTAAATTATAAAATAAAGCACACAAAACTTGACGATTTGAGGGTAGTTTACAACCGGTGATCTGGTGATTGGGATAGCCCACAAGCAATATTTTATCCTTGGTCCGGCTTTGTATACCTGATGTGGATGCCATTTCAGAGGCCAATAGGTAAATAACAGTTAACTTGGAAAATGAAACAAAATATATTGCAAACTTTAATTTCAATAAAATGTTTTCAAATGTCTTTTAAAATAATACTATTTAATAATTTATAATAATAATTATAAAAACAATAACACACACACACTGGGAAAATTAAAAAAAAAAACGTTAAAATATCTTCACTAGATAATTGTTCGATCTAACCAGCTCAAAGGCACTTTAGAAACTAAACTGAATAAATAAAAGGTCGGTTGTACGCTGAAGTAAAATCACCATCCCTAAAATAGAAATTAGATTCATTCTCCTTTTTACCTGTCAAACGGGTCTTTCTTTGGTAAACTAGAAAAGATTAAACTTGAACAAAAGGCTCTTTATGTTTGAAAATTGAGTTCCAAAATACTTTTTAACAAAAAAATGTTAATTCCGAGACACATTATGTAAAAACCCGTAAAATTCTTAGAATACTCCCAAACTGGCTCCTACTGGTACCAGGTCACGTTTTTGGAGCTAAAGGCTGTTGTAACTCGGTTTGACTTAAAATAACAACAATTATGTATAGAATATAAATTTTGAAGAACAATATTAGCTTTCTTTTGAGATATTAAGCGTGTTCTATTATTTACTGTTCTGGAGTTATGGCTCCATATGTCAGTTTTTTGGCCAAAAATTTGGATTTTTTCAAACTTTGAGCGACGAGCGGCACGGGGTTAACGTCGTTTAATCGAGCTCAAATTTCGGCTATCTCAATATCTGGAAAGGGGAATCGTTTTGTGGGGTCCAGACGAACAAAATTCCGACATCGATTTTTTGCGGTCACCCTAATATATATATATATATATATATATATATATATATATATATATATATATATATATATATATATATATATATATATATATATATATATATATATACTAGACACAAAAATTAAGGGATGTAAAAAAAAAACATCTGAAATTTTTAGGTGAATTTCAAAAACCTGTATCTGAGCGAAAAATGGCGGTAAAGCAATAAAAAAAAGCAAATGGAAGCCTTAAGTTTCTAGTTTTCAGAGCCTTAGTCCAAAATATTTTTTTAATTAACGGTTTTCGAGTAATTATAAGAAAACCACCGGAAAAAATTTTTTCAAATTTTTGCTTGCCTTTCAAAAGGTCCATGGTCTTCGACACATTTTTTTCAGTGTATGATTTTTCGTAGAGTTGTTGTTGATCAAAAAAATTTTTTTTTTTTAAGTGAAAAAGTTAATTAAAAAAATGCTTAAAAATTGCGTATTTAGGGATTTTCACTTAACTTGGCATAACTTTGCAAATAATAGATAGAATAAGGATTTTTTTTCTCAACCTCAAGAAATAACACAGAACCTTCGAAATTTCAAACCGCTGCGATTTTTTTTATTGTGTTCTGAATGATTGATATTGTCAATTTTGCTAAAAATCAATTAAAAGATAAAATTTCCATTTTTATTTATTTTTTGAGGTTCAAAATGTTTTTATATATAATAATTCATATTTCTTTTTATCAGAAAATGTTAGTTATTGAAAAAAGGAAAAAAAAATGAAAAAAAAAAACATATTTACATATTCTGGTGAGCTGGCATATCAACCGTTGATTCTTGGCACACCCATGTATATATATATATATATATATATATATATATATATATATATATATATATACATGGGTGTGCCAAGAATCAACGGTTGATATATACATTTTTTTAAAATTATACATTATTATATACTTTGTCTAGCTGGATGAAATCAACCAACTTTTTCTTCCTCATATGAAGACCAAGCTAGTATGGTTCTACCAGGATATGTTGGACACCGAAGCTATGGCCGCTGTGGAGGCTAGCAAGCCTAGCACTAGTCGACAATTACAGCCTAGTATTAGTAAAGCTAACCTACAACCAAACATTACACCCATTTACAAGAAAAAATTGTTTTTGACTGATGGATGGGAGATACCATTAACAGGCATCTGCATTTATATTTTTCGGACGAATAGTAGCAAGCAGTTACCCGAGGAAGGTTTTCAAAAAGTAAGAAATATAGGAATTTTTAAATGCGATACTTGGAAAAAAAAAACCTATTTTGTCATAAATTCGTACACATGTTGATGCTTATTTTAAATAAAATTCTTTGGTACAAGGAAACTTCAAATAAAAATTATGTTAATTTATATTTAGGATTTGTATTGTGGTGTGGTAGATGCTGAAAGGATCGGAATGGTGACAACAATCGAACGCGTAATCGAACATGTGTTCATGGAAGCCCCCTGGCTCATCCTAGCTTAGACTGTGAAGATGATGCAGCAAGCTGTCCTATGGTAAAAAATCAGTTATTACCCAGTCTAAGATCGTTTTGCAGTGTATTAAGAGGTGCGTGTATATATAGTTTCATCAAATCATAATGAAAAATTTCAGCTACGGTTTCCTCGGCCACCAAGTAAGTGAAATTTAAAGCAGTACCAAATTTCGATATAATTTTAAACTCAAACGATGAGATTTGTAATTTAAATCCTGTAATAAAGTTAGTACAAAGTCATTTTGTTAAATTTCTACTTGGCAAATGCCCGAAGAAACTAGTAAAAGTGAAATTTTTCGTGAAATATTAATATTTTTTGCAAAATACGTATTAACAATTTATGTAGGTGATACAAAAATTTCATGTGGTCTTATTTTTTTTAGTATGTGAAGAGGTAGCAAATGAAGGTAATCTTTTTGACGACGGGCAGGTTTTAATGCGCAAAATAAGTACCGAAGAAATAAAAGACATGGCGAAGTTTCCAGAGAAGGTTCAGCCACTGGAAGACAGAGTAAAAGGCTGGTGTAAGAGACTCGATGAAATCTTGAAAGAAAGTGAACAGATACGACGAGAAAATGATTCTTCAGGTTAGGAAGGTTAAATGAGATACACATTTTATGCATCTTTCTTATTTTGATTTATTATATAATGTGCTTTTAAGTCTTTAAACAAAACTTGTTCCCGATGTTCCACAAGAACTTAACCAGCCCTGATGAAGATACTACATTCCTTCATTTACTATTTTTAGGCCCTCAGGATGAACTAGAGTACTGGAAGAAACGAGGTGCTCAATTTTCCCAAATAGTCAATCAAGTCGGTTCCAGAGAAGTCCAAATGACGATTCTCTGTTTGAAGATAGCACGGTCGAAAATTCTTAAAGAATGGAAAGACACAGACAAAAAAATTACTTTCTGTTACAACGAAGCTAAGGACAATGCCAAATTTATACAGGCTTTAGAAACAAAATGCCATTCGTTGTATTTAGATGATCCGGTAAGATATACCATTTTCATTGGCTGAGAGTTTGAAGTTAGAACTTTAATAACGGTTAATTTGAAAACTTTACGCAATGAGACTGTTCTTTGCTCAGTTGTTTTAAAGTTTTTTTTTTTAATTAATTTGATATTGATGTAGATGTCTTAATTCTGATAAGAGACGACTTAACACACATTACTACGCGGCCTTTTTACGCGCCAAACTCACACATAGAACCAACAAATAAATTAATGATCTACAAACAAATAATTAGACCTGTACTAATGTATGCCGCACCAGTATGGTGTGGCATATCAAACACACAAATACAATGACTCCGAGCGAGCAAAATATCACACGTGTTTTTGCGCTTTTTCATTTGCCTGTCGTTCAACTCATGTGGTACCCATCTACCGGTCTTCTGAATCTTTCCCATCTCTCGTAGCCGATTGGAAACAGCTTGTTAATTAACGCCCAATTGCTCGAAGAGTTGTTTTTGTGTTTGCAAATCATCTTCGTCCAACAATGCTGGCAATTCCACATCTTCGTAATTTTTTGGCGGTTTTCCACGTTACTTGTCTGCAACAACGAAGTTACCACTTTTGAAACGCCGAAACCATCGTTCACACGTATCTTGCGTTGGAGCATGTTCACCATAAGCTTCTCGAAGTAATCGGTATGATTTAACAGCAGTTTTCTTCAAATAAAAACAAAAAATTAATGCTGTCCGCGAATGCTCTTTGTTCGGTATAAATTTCGACATATTGAACACAATAACACAACACTATGCACACACTTTTCCAATTTATCATTCGTGCGCGTCTGACACTTGTTGATGACACAACAAAATGGCGCAGTGTCAAATCTTTATAGCACAAACCTCATTGGTGCACCATCTGTTGTCTGAAACCCGCATTTCATGCTTGTACACCTGGTAGCCGGCAAATTCTATAGACATAAAATACACACATTGATTCTAACACAAGACTTGACACAAACGAGATCGCAAGCCGCCATACCACAGATTAGTAGTTTATTGTGAAGGTCCATGACTGCATTGGGACAAGTGCAAATTGGATGAGTTATATAATGTAAACATAAACAATCACTATCAATAATAGACTATGAAGACCCAACGATAAGAAATATAAGTTTAAGTTAAACATTTCAGTCAAGATAAATTACAAATTAAATGATTTAATATAGATCAACCATATATTTGTTTAAATCAGAAAGAAAAAGTCTATGAATAGCTTTTGTTTCAGGTAAAAATGAGAGAATGCATAATGGGCCTACTTCAAACGGTGAGACTAATTCATAACGTCTCACAATTCTACAATACTTCGGAAAGATGCTCGGCTTTAATGGTGAAGGTAAGTTTTTAAAAAATTTGAATATTTTCATTACTTTGTGGGCTCAACTTGTGGGAACATCTGTGACTGTGTTACTAAAACCGACAATCTGACAACGCGGTACTAGTAAATGATTTAAAATACTAATGACGTAAAAGAGCAGTAAGATATAACTTAAATTTCAGATAACCAATCAAATGATCGAAACATGTAAGGGATACATCACGTGTCGCGGTCAGGAAAGCATTTGGTCTCAAGAAAGAAATCTGATGAAAGATAAACTTACCCAATGT
This sequence comes from Pachyrhynchus sulphureomaculatus, assembly GCA_019049505.1. Taxonomy (NCBI): domain Eukaryota; kingdom Metazoa; phylum Arthropoda; class Insecta; order Coleoptera; family Curculionidae; genus Pachyrhynchus; species Pachyrhynchus sulphureomaculatus. The sequence goes on from CM032451.1 coordinate 14,359,352, forward strand.
ATAGTTTTAAATAAAGTTTACAGAAAAACATACCATGTGGTTAAAAACCAGACTATACTGCCCTCGACAAGGCCATTTAATTTTTCGGAAAATTATATTTTTGGAAAATTTGATGCGTTTTGTAGGAGACTGGCGAAGATTATCTCCATGTTCGATTTGATTGATGATTATACTGGGTTGTTTCAGAGGCGCATGGAGGGATTACTTCTTGGAGATGGTAAATAAACTCATATTTTATGTATTTAAATTCTAAAAGATTTGTTCTGTTATTTCAGCTCTGGACGAAGCCATCCAGAACTTCACAGAAATCAAATTAATAGTCATGAACAAACAATACGACTATCTCGATCAGCGGAATCAAGAATTTGAGAACGACTTTAAAAGTTTCCTCGCTCACACCGACGAATTAAAAGATAAAATTGCAGAAATTATCGAGAGGAACTTTGATAGTGTATGGGAGACACCTCAGGGAATAACATTTTTAACGAGATTTGAGAAAGTTAGTGAGAAAATACCCCTCGCGAAAATGGAACAGAAATATGACCGCATATTGAAGTATTGTGAGAAGGAGGTTGATAGAATTATAAGAATGTATAAGAAGCAGAAGGATGATCCTCCGGTCCCAAGGATGTTTCCACCAATAGCAGGTAGGCACCGAATTCACCTAATTTAGCACCGTGTAACTTCTTTCTCTTTCAGAATTTAATCAGTCTGGCAGAAATTCAAAAAGGAGTAGTTGAATTATCGTTTTGACTACCTAGAAAGAATTATCAGTCACCAATTGCTTTAATCATAAGTGTAATCGAATTATCCAGAATAATTCAACTACAGTCTGATTACGATTAATTTTTTTAGGTCGTATAAAATGGGCAAGATGTCTAGGATCACACTTAGATGAACTACTGTCAAACGTCACTACCCACCATATAATGAAGAACCTTGGCGCTACGGTCGAACTGTCGAAACGTCATAAAGCGGCTGACAACATGCTTAAAACTTATGAAACTGATATGGTGGCTTTGTGGATGAATCAGCATGTAAGTATATAACCTAGTTTATAAATATAATTTCGAAAGCTCGACTAACAAAAAAGGTTGTTTCACTACCCAAGGCCATAAACAATTAAATAAAGACTGCAGCCCCACTACATTCATATATATATATATATATATATATATATATATATATATATATATATATATATATATATATATATATGTATATGTATATATATTTATATATATATATATATATATATATATATATATATACGAGGCTGGTTTGAAAAGTCCGTGCAAAGTCCGAGAGATGGCACCACCGGCGCGTATTGAGGTCATGTTTAGTTAATAGCATCTCTTGAATGAACGCACACCAAGTTTCAGCCATATTGGTCTATTTCTTTGTGTTTGGCATTCGTGTGAATCAAGGAAGTCGAGTGATTTTCAAGAAATAGACGAAAAAGAATTTCGTGTGGTGATTAAACATTACTTTATGAAAGGCAAAACGCCTCAGGAGACTAAAGAGAAGCTTGATAAACATTATGGTGACTCTGCACCTTCGATTAGAACAGTTTATAAGTGGTTTCAAAATTTTCGGACTGGCCATATGGGCACAAGTGACGCTGAACGTTCTGGACGGCCTGTGGAGGTTATGACTCCAGAAATCATTGATCAAATCCATGATATGGTGATGGATGACAGAAGAATTAAGGTGCGTGAGATTGCTAGTGCTGTGGGCATCTCGACTGAACGGGCACATACTATTTTGCATAAACATTTGGACATGAGAAAGCTATCCACAAGATGGGTGCCGCGATTGCTCACGCTTGACCAAAAACGGAATCGTGTGAAGTGTTGCAAGGATGGTTGCAGCTGTTCCAGAAGAATCCGGAGGACTTTAAGCGTCGTTTCGTCACTGTGGATGAAACATGGATACATTACTATACTCCTGAGACCAAACAACAATCTAAACAATGGGTTACCAAGGGGGAACCTGCACCAAAAAAGGCGAAGACCGTTCCTTCGGCCGGAAAGGTTATGGCGACTGTCTTTTGGGATTCGCAAGGGATAATCCTCATCGACTATCTGGAAAAGGGTAAAACTATTACAGGTGACTATTATTCATCGTTATTGGACCGTTTGAAAACCGAGCTGCAAGAAAAACGCCCGCGATTGGCCACAAGAAAGTCCTTTTCCATCACGACAACGCACCAGCACACACCTCAGCAGTTGTGGTCGCAAAATTAATGGAAATAGGATTCCAACTCGTTTCACATCCCCCCTATTCTCCAGACTTGGCTCCCTCGGACTACTATTTGTTCCCCAATTTGAAGAAATGGCTGGCGGGACAAAGATTTTATTCAAACGAGGAGGTGATTGCAGACACTAATGGATATTTTGCAGACTTGGACAAATCCTATTATTCGGAAGGGATCAACAAACTAGAACATCGTTGGACGAAGTGTATAAGCCTAAAAGGAGACTATGTCGAAAAATAAAAAAGGTTTACCCCAAACACATAAGTAGTTTTTATTTTTGCACGGACTTTTCAAACCAGCCTCGTATATATATATATATATATATATATATATATATATATATATATATAACCATTTTTTAGGTGTCAGATGCTGATGGGTGTCTCACCAAACACTTACTAGCAGTGTGTCCCGAGCAACAAAAGTTGAAAGTGAATTTACACACAACTATTCCACTGCTCATCCGAGAAGCTGACCTCATGATCAAAATGGACTTACCTGTACCAATGGTAGCATTAACCCTGTATGCCAAAAAGGATTATTTTAGTTTGGTGCAGGACTCCTTACAGGTAATTATTTCAAAAAATACAAATCCCTGTCTTAAGCGAGTAAGTCTACAAAACCACGTTCGTCCAACAAGAAGACATCAAAAACTTCATAATAATCGCGTTCCGCTGTATAAAATAAATATGAATTGTACGACATCTTTCAAATTTTGGGCATCCAGGTTTATCCGTTAAAGAAATCAGATGTTTTCTGTCTAATACAAACAAAAAAGGCCAATACGCCTCAAAGTATAAGAACAACTAAAATAAGTAAGTAATTACTTTTATTATTATATATATATATATTTTTTTAGTTTCTTATTAGTGATTATTTAAAAGTTGTTAAAAGCGTAAAGTTAGAAGTGAGGCCCCTTTTTCTACCCCATCTGATCAAACTGTCTGGTAAAATTGAACCTGGATTGACCACACTTGACTGGGTATCAGAAGATTGGCAATTATATGTTGATTCTGCCAATGCCGCCATCACAAATTTCCGAATATTGGTATGAGATTTTTTGTATTAATATACATGTATTAATAAAAATTATGCAGAAAAGTGTATAGCGGCTTGAATGACGAAGAATGACAGTAAGGGTAACCCTTGCATTAAAAATACGGGAAGTCCAGGACAACCTCGTCCATTTACCAATCACCCAATGATGACATGTTTCGGTCTACTTAAAGCTCGTCAGCTAATTATAGGCGAGGATTATAATCATCAGTTTTGGCAACACAATCATTGCTACGGCAAAGGTTTAAGAATCATGTCTCAAAAGATATTCACAAAGGACAAAGATTTATTTAGTATCTCACCACCACTTTCGCGATATTGCATATTCAAAACGAATCATACTCACCACTTTTTCCGCTCGTAGACTTTACGCTTGAGTTAAAAATTTTGGATGTTTCGCATTCGGTGGCGGTGAAGTATGTTAGGTACTTAAGTACGTTGAGATACGGTTGTTATACTTGATGAATATCATCTTTTCCATACCTACTTCATGTACTACTTTGGTGATTGCTTAAAGGGACGCCTTGGTTGTTCGTTCTCTAGGATCTCCCGTACGTTTAACTTAATTTACTGACCCTCTTATTTAGTTAAGCTGCTATGTATTGTTTTGCGTATTATACGTGGTGGTTTGAAAATAACTCGAAAATGAACTTATATTCTTAAAATTATTTTTATTTTTCAACGTATTCTCCATTAAAACTAAGGCATTTATTCCAAAGATTTTCCAGCGTCATTATCCCGTGTCAGTGTAACATTTTTGTATGATCTGCAAAATATTTTTCTCCAGCTGCAATCAAAGTGAATCAAAGAAAGTCGCTCTCTAATAAAAAAATTTTTGGAGTTTTTTGTTTTAACTATTTAAGAAATACATAGAATACTGCTTTAGATACCCTTATGGCAGATATACTCATCATCATCAATCAGCCGTTCTCATCCACTGCTGGGTATAGGTCTCCTCTAAGAACATCCACTGATCTCTATCCTGAGCGGTGTTAACCCAATTTCTTGCCGTTCTTTTGATGTCATCGCTTCATCTTGTTGGTGGTCTACCTCTGTTCCGTTTTTCTTGTCTAGGTCTCCATTCTGTTAGTATTCTACCCATCGGTTATCATCCCTCCGGGCTATATGGCCTTGGATTGCGTAATTTTTTGGATATTATCTATTATTTTTGTTCGTTACCTAATAGTTATGTTTCTTATTCTAACCTTCCTTGTGATACCCGGATAGCTCTCTCCACTGCCAGTTGCAATACTCACAGTTTATTTGCTGACTGTTTTGTTAATGTGAGTGCCTCGGCACCATAGCCATTTTTAAGCACATTAGTGGTAAATTACCTTGCAGCGTGTCTCTTAGCTGCCCAAAAGCCGTCCACTTGGTTTTCTGAAAGTTAATATTTAGACCAACATTTGCTGAGGTTATTTGCAATTCGGTAAGCATTTGTTGGGCATCACCTAGATTGTCGGCTATTATGACAATATCATCAGCAAAGCGCAGCTAATTTAGGTGTTCATCATTGATGTTTATGCCTTTTCCATCCCAATTCAGTTCCTTAAAAGCATATTCCAACACCACCGTAAAAAATTTAGGAGAGATCATATGCACTTACTGTTGCATTATTTTAAATGAATTTAAGTAACTGAGTATATTTTGTAGTCTATTCTCATTTGAGCAGGGCAGACAGTATCGCCGGCAACTGTCAACATCCACAAATACTAATACGAGTGGTTAGTCGTATTCTATAGATTTCTCTACATATAAGTATTTTGATGGTCTGTAAATGATCATTCGCACCGTATACACTTCTAAAGCCCGTTTGGGTGGTTGAAAATCTAGTTAACACTCTGGGCGTTTTGTTATGATTTTGGTAAACCACTTACACAAATTGGGGAGCAATCTGATCGGTTTATAATTTTCAAGGTTGAATATATCTCCTTTTCAATGAATGAGGACCGTCATTGCGTTATTCCATTTGCTCGGGATTATGCTATTTTTCAAGCAGAGGTTAAAAAGAGCCAGCCATTTTTACAGCTTCAATTACGATCTGATCTTCTCCGGGAGCTTTGTTACTTTTCATTACAGATACTATAAACAGATACACTAACTTAAGCAAAAAAATCTTGTAAATAGTATTGCCATCCGTGGCCCAGGACGAGAATTCTTCAAACCACCAACATACACGGATGTTTTTGCTAACAAAAATTATATTTAGACTGAAAGGATCCACGACATTTACATCAATAGAGTGCTTGAAGTTTTATCAAGCATGCAGATCATTCAATTACATGCTCTACCAGAAGATGGCGACACTCCTTGGGAAATAGGTAAGATTTCTGATCTAGGATATGAAGCACATAGATAAGCCTTTGAATGTCTTATGACTGTTGAGTTAATTAGTAGGAATTACATACTGTTGTGCTGTTTTAGATAATTTTTGTGATGGCATAGATGAAATCTGTAGAAACGCAGCTGCAGAGCTGCATAAAAAGAGCATGATGGTAGAAGAAGCTGTTGAAGAAATTCTCTCTTTAGTAAAAAGGGCTAGAATCGATACCGCACAGTCGGTGAATCAAGAAAATGAATTCGTTTTTGATGGTAATATACCTATAGATTAGAATAAGGTGCTAACTTAAAAGAAAACACTTTATATAATTTTTTTCTGAAGATTATATAATATCTCCTATTTAGGTACCATAGCTATATTACAAAATATGTTGTAGAAGAAGAGAAACCTCCCGATATTGCCGGATCTTCGTCGCAACAACAGTCTGATTGGTCTTTAGTTTGGGAATGTTTTGAGAAACCCCATCTCCTCTTTAGTGGAGGTATGAGTAAAGCAATGCATGACGTAGTAAGAGGTGCGGTGGGAGAAATGAGAAGGTACTACACTAGAAAAGTCATCGATGTGTTGGTGAGGGTCACTAGACAGTCTTTGGATGCTTTGAGGAGAAGATTCTGTGTAGAATGTAAGAATATTAATAGTTTAACCATTTTAATTATAAAAATATGTAGAAGAGAATGATAAGTCTTTTAGGTATCCTTACTGAGGCTAGTAATCAACCTAATTGATTTGTACAATTTGCATTCATCGTTTGACATTAGAAAAATAATTGCACTAGTTTTAAACAAACAAGCAAAAGGTATACGTTAAGCTCGTATACAGTCTGTCAAGTAAGAACGTGTCCGCTCGTATTCTTGAAAAAAATGTGTTTCGAGAACATTTTTGGCCATGAATGTATTCTTTGGTATGCTAACAATAACGCAATTACCTTAGTTAATTGTCTAATCGCCTCCTGTATCAATAATCGCCTGACATTTTCAAGGCATGCTGTAGACGAGATTTTCTTTAATGATCTCTAAATTTCTTGAATCTCGCGAGTCAACGGAGTCAAAGTCCTCAGAGTCTTTGCTCTGAGCTTTCTCTTTACAAAGGATCAAACGTTTTCAATAGGGTTGGTGTCCAGCGATTGTGAGGGCCACTCTAGTATCTTATCGTAGACCCAAGCGAGTCGCTTCGCGACGTGACTTTCGCCCAGCAAAGGTTTCTTGAACGTGCTTCGGAATTTGACATCATAAACCCGAAGATGTTGTCGAATGGTCTCATGGGACATAGTCAAATCTGGTTTTCTAAATTTTACCGCTTCTTAACGCAGCGTCAGTTCCCGTTCCCGTGAAAACGATTCGTTTTTTCGACTTTCGGGGGTGACTTTGCCTACCGAGCCACGTTTTGGCAAATCGTCGACATTTTTCGAGTCGATAGAACGATTTATCCACTTCTCAACAAACTACACCGATTTTTTAATATATTTAGTGGCCGCGGAATGTGTCATTTTAGGCTCCTTTGGATAGGAACAACTTCGAACCGACGCTCAAACAAGTGACTCATTTTGGATTTTACGTGATTTCGACGGAAATTTGGAATCAATTGATACTTTTACTAAAATGTGTCGTAGACAAAGGTTTCCTCTGCCGATTTTTTATTGAATCGGTAAAATCGCATTAACCAAAAATGAATTATCGCGGACACGATCTTACTCGACAGAGTGTCATGTTGGCATGTTTTAAAAAATATGCTCTTGATGGCATTGATATTAAGGGGGTAGTAGGAATTGTTCCTTGCTGACATTTATTTTTAGATAAGGACGAACGGGCTCCCGTTTTTATTTTAAATGCTTTGTTACTGATTCCGAAAGTTGGCATTCAACCGAATTTAGAGGAGGTCCAAGAGGTACTAAACTTAGCTGGAAGAAATATAACCTCTGTATCAAAAGGAGTGGGACAATGGGCCGGAGGACAAGAGGTATGAATTATATATATATATATATATATATATATATATATATATATATATATATATATATATATATATATATATATATATATTGCCGTCAGAAAGTATTTGCCCACCTAGTTATTTCAGCCCCAAGACAACAAAAACCCAGATAATATAATTTTTTTTAATTCTAATGAATTAATATTTATTTTTCACATTATTTACAGTCTAGAAAATCAGAAAAATATTCATGATTTTCCAGGATTTTTCTCATCTATGTGACTTCCTTTGTTTTTAATTACCGCTTTACAGAGTTTCGGCATTCTGTCCACTAGTTTCTTCAGAGTTTCTTCGGTTATTTTAACCCATTCTGGTTGTAAAAGTTCCCACAAGTGATTTTCTGATGAGTTTTCGAACACACCTGTCCAAATGGTCACACAGCAATTCGATGGGGTTCAAGTCGGGTGATTGTGGAGGCCAAGTCATCACTTCCAGGACGTCATCGGATTTATATTGGTCAAAAAGTTGCAAAATGTTTATGGTCGTTGTCATGCTAAAAATAAATTTCTCCTGAAAAATATCTCTTCCAGAAGGAAGCATTTGAGTTAGCAAAATTTCTTGATACTGTTCTTTTCGCATGATTCCTTCTATCCTAAAGATTTTTCCAACTTTACCGTTACCAAAACAACTCCAAACCATTACTGAACCTCCACCATGTTTTACTGTAGGCAACTGACAGGCTTTCGTCATCCTCTCTCCAGCTGATCGCCGCACATAAACTCGTCGATTTGAACCGAAAATTTCGAATTTAGATTCGTCGCTCCAAAGGACGGAATTTCATTGTTCTGATGTCCAATTTTCATATTCTCGGGCCCATTCTAATCGTTTACGTTTATTCACTTGCCTAAGAAGTGGTTTCCTCACTGCAACTTCCCCGTATAGTCCACCTTCTGCTAACTTGTTCTTCACAGTTGTCACGCTGACGGGGATGGGCCACTCCAGGGTTACTTGAATTATGATTTCTGGTGCGGTTAGGCGGCGATTACGTCTGCTGGAAATTGTTATAGCTCTGTCTTCAGTGGGAGTTGTTTTTCGAGGCCTTCCTGAACGTTTTTGGTTGCGAATTCCATGTCCCGAAGAAAATTTTTTTTACGGTGTAGTTCACCGTTCTCTTTGCTATCGGCATATCACTCGCGATTTGTGGATTCGAGTGACCATTTTGATGTCTCGCAATTATTAGAGCCCGATTTTGAACGGAAACTTATTTCGTTTTTGGCATTTTCACAACACAATTGAGCCTGTATCAATGACAAAGTACTGTTTGCGAATAGTTAGTTTCCAAAAGGGCAATGGTATTTATAGCATAGTTTTTATCATAAAATGTCACTAGGAATTTCCATAATCCCTAGAAACTTGAAATGAGTTCTTACTTCAACTGAAATTCTCAGAAATCGCAACGATTATTATGCAAAACTTGGAAATTTGTTTTAATTGGTTCTTAATTTGTGATTTCACCAAAAAGGCTTATCTAAACAATTTTATGATGGATACTTGTTAAGAACAATTAAATTTACCTAATATAATAAAAGGGTTTAATTAGGTATTAAATTTTGGTAGTTACATTGAAATTTCTAGGTGGGCAAATACTTTCTGACGGTATTTATATATATATATATATATATATATATATATATATATATATATATATATATATATATATATATATATATATATATACATACGGTATTTTTTCCCATAAAAAAATAGTATTGAACCAACACATGAAATTCGATTTTTCCATTGTTTTGAAAATATCAAAAGTAGCGTCACTAAAACCACTGTAACTTGTAAACGAATCGTCGAAATGTCATGAAATTGTGGCACGTATCGTCTGAAGGTTGGTACTTCCTAAAAATCATATGAATTTTTTGAAAAGGGCGACATCTATGTGTCAGACCAAAAACTTTTCAGTCTACGTGTTACATATTTCAGTAATTCTATCAATTTGTGGCATATAATTGGGTGTTCTTTGCTAGAGGACATGCATGTTTTTCCTATTGGGTTGACATTATCCAGAGATACAAACGATGTTGCCAAACTGTAAGCTACATTAAGCATATTAAAAATTAATAATACTTGCAACCTATATACTTTAAATATAATTTAGGAAACTTTTATTTTTGAACTGCATAGGCTAGACACGCTTCAATGGACAACGGTTGTAATAGTTTAACCGTAAGTAAACTTTTACAACTACCTGTATATGTGTATGATATGTTCTAATTGTGCTGTTTTTTTTCTCTCCCACTTTACCACTTTGTGACAACATTCTGACCATCTGTCACCACAATCACCATATAACTATGAAATGTTACTCCCATCGCCACATTCACATTGTAACATCACTATACCTAAAAAAAATCATTACTACTCCGTCATCACAACATATTTTTATACTCGAAAATGTATTTTACTTATACTGTATGTTATTCCACGTGTTTGCACTATATGTTACACTATATCTCACCACTATTTACCGACATCGCATTCCTAAAAAACACACAAAAAACAATTGCTGTCCCATGCATGCCGAAAGGGGACCTCTACCGGTAAGAAATCAGCATGGAAAAAAATTGCGGGACCTTCTGCTAATCTTATGGATGTTGTGAACAAATCCAGAAATGTGACTCAACCGGTAAGTAGTTATTTTCAATGTTATTTAGAAGTATTATTTACTTATATGTCCGGAAAGTGGTATTTTACAGGACGATTAAATCACTTTCCGGGTATGCTAAACAAAATTTGTTGTGCAGGATTATTAAATATAAGTGGACCACCCCTCTAACTCGCTTGTTGAAGAGTTGGGCGTTAAATGCAGAAATTGTAGCGTTTCTAAAGATTTTTGAACTACTTAATTGTAACAATACCATATTTAGGATCAAATGAGTAGTATAGGTAACGGGGTTCTATAACTCCGAACGACCTTTTTTATTAGATTTTTTGTTTTCAATTAAACAAAATTAAATAAATTAAACAAAATTAAATAAATTAAACAAAATTAAATAAATTTAAAAAATTAAATAAATTAAATAAATTAAACAAAATTAAATAAATTAAACAAACTACTCAGTATATATCACCACTACACCAAACACTTTATTTTTGCACTCGACGCGCGTTTCGCTAACCATGTTAGCTTCATCAGGAGCGATGATTGACTAAAGCTAAACTACCAAATCTACCCTATTTATACTTAGCCTAACCCTTGAATTACTCAAGCGGAACTAATGACATAGGCAAGGCTATCAGTTCCGGTCAAGTAACCAGTAGAAGGGACTATAAGGAATAGGCCCTCTGTCTTTGTTTAAACTACTTTTACATTTTATGATTTCCATACTTTCGTATGCGTTCAACAATCTCCTATCAGATACATTTTTTATTAATCTTAGATTATCTAATGTTACAGTATGATCAGCTTCAAGAGCATGTTCGGCAATACTAGACTTTTCTGTTCTGTTGTATTTTAAGTGTGCTAAATGTTCTTTAAATCGTGTTCTAATTGACCTTTTAGTTTGCCCAACATACTTTTTGTCACAATCATTACAACTAATTTCATAAATTCCACTTTTCTCACAATTAGGAATCTTATCTTTGGGATTTCCTAAGATATTTCTCAGATTGTCTGATGACTTATAGACTAAGGTGAGGCCTACCTTATTAAATACCTTATTGAGTCCCTTGCTATATTTCGGATTATATGGTATGGAGACATACTTGGTGTTATTTTCTTCGCGTGTAAAAAAGGTGGAATTCTGAATATTAAACCTAAACTTATGCCTATTGATTAGCTTATTTACTAAGTCATCGTCATAACCATTAACTCTAGTTATATTTCTAATACGATTCCTTTCTTTATTAAAGTTTACTCTATTCAGAGGGAAAGTGACCAAACGATGAACTAAAAAATGTAATGAGGCTAATTTATGTTGTTTGCAGTGAAATGAATCATTAGGAATATATCTATCTGTTACTGTGTCCTTCCTATAGATATCAAATTCTAATCTATTATTATTTTTAATAATTAAAATATCTAGAAAAGGTAATTGTCCTTTGTTCTCAACTTCGTAAGTGACTTGACCGGAACTGACAGCCTTGCCTATGTCATTAGTTCCGCTTAAGTAATTCAAGGGTTAGGCTAAGTATAAATAGGGTAGATTTAGTAGTTTAGCTTTAGTCAATCATCGCTCCTGATGAAGCTAACATGGTTAGCGAAACGCGCGTCGAGTGCAAAAATAAAGTGTTTGGTGTAGTGGTGATATATACTGAGTAGTATCATTGTGCCAAAGATTCCACATTCCCAACTAAATTAAACAAAATTAAATAAATTAAACAAAATTAAATAAATTAAACAAAATTAAATAAATTAAACAAAATTAAATAAATTAAACAAAGTTAAATAAATTAAACAAAATTCAATGCGTCCAAATTTTGTTTCAGTTAAAATGTAGTTAAATATTCTTGAAAATGTGTTTGACTAGGAATTTTCTTTGCCTCTCATAAATTCTTGTATTCCCGTTGTTTTCGCTTCTTGTTTTTAATAAATATTTTCTATATATCCCTTCTTTGCCCCTCCAAAAAAACATTTTTATAGTAACCCTTAGTTTTAACTGACTACTATCAAAAATTTTAACATTAACATAAATGTCATTGTCAATTTGCGTTATTGTCGAGCTTGCATAATCAACTTCTTCTTGAAATCCCATATCCGATACGGACGTAGGCAACCCTCTCGCCTTTGCTTGTGGTTTGTGCTTTTTTTAAGTGTTCCGCAGACAAAGTGGGCCTCCAGTTTAATGCCGATTCTGAGCCAAAATGACAAGGCTTTACTAGGCCTGATACTACGGGTGGTTTGCGATTGCCTTCCCGAGAGAGGCGCCCGTTAGGTTGTAATTTTTTTTAAAATTTATTTCTCGAGCCAAGAATCGAACTCGGTTTTCCGACGTAGAAGGCAGATACGTTAACCTCTACGCTGTGGCCGCCTCTATAACCAACTTTTTTTTTATTATTTTGCACAATAACCCTATGGAAATACTTATTGAAGTATCTAGACATAATAGTTCTATGAAACTGAAAAATAATATATAAATCGGTATAAAAAAGCTTGTGTCAAATGGTAATTGCTTCTGTTTTAACATCGTAAAAAAATTTACAAACGCTATAATTTCTGAATTTAACTTCTGCCTAAGTCTTTAAACCGGCAAGTTAGGGGGTGGCCCACTTACAGTCTCCCAAGTAAGAACGCGTCATCGATAATTCATTTTTGGTAGATACAATTCTATCGATTCAATAAAAAATCAGTAGGGGGAACATTTGTCTACGACGCATTTTAGTAAAAATGTCAGTCAATTCCGAACTTTCGTCGAAATCACGTAAAATCCAAAATGAGTTATTTGTTTGTGCGTCAGTTCGAGGCAGTCTTTCTTTGTTCTCTTCCAAAGGGGCTAAAATGCCACATTCCGCGGCTGCTAAATATATTAAAAAGTCGGTATCGCTTGTGAAAAGTGAGTAAATCATTTTAACGAAACGAAGAATATCGATGACTTGACAAATCGTGGCTCGGTAGGCAAAGTTACTCCTAAAGTCGAAAAGCGAATCGTGTCTTTGTTTTCACGGATCCCGAAATTGACGCTGCATCAAGGAGCGGCAAAATTAAGAAAATCGGGTTTGATTGTGTCCCATGAGACCAATCGACAACATCTTCGTGATGTCAAATTCCGAAGCATGTTGAAGAAACCTCTGCTGGGCGAAAGTCATGTCGCGAAGCGGTTCGCTTAGGCCCACGATATCCAATCGCCGGAGGCCAACCCTATTAAAAACGTTTAGTCCCTTGTAAAAAGAGAGCTCAAAGAAAAGACTATGAGGACTTTGACTTAGTTATCCCGGAAGATTTGAAAAATTTGCAAAGTATGCAAAAAGTCTCGTCGACATCTTGCCTCGAATTCATGCAGGAAGTGATTGGACAACTTACAAAGGTAATTGTACCGTTGTTAACATACTAGAGAATACATTGATGGCAAAAAATATTCTCGAAACATATTTTTTCAAGTCACGTTCTTACTTGACAGACGGTATAACCAATAAACCTGTACATCTCATGAACTGGGGTGCCCAGAGTAGAGTAGAAATTTGGGTGTCATGATATGTCTGTTGGCTGATTTTGTATGAGTAGCTTGTAAACAATATTTTCAAAACAGCGACTCGCCATTACATATTATTACTCAACTCTAGCAATTTAAAAATATTTCTCTCAACTTTCTCTTCATTCTGCCAATCAAGTGCCCGTGGTTCTGTACTTCCCAACCGTTTTCATAAACTTTACATGAAAGTATTGTCCAGAATCTTTCCATTGGTCGTGTCTGTGGAACATTTGGTGAATTATCATTTTGCAGTATAAACTCTTGTGTTTTTTTTTTGCATAACGACAACGAGCAAAGTCTGGCCAGAAGATTATTTTGTCGCGCGCATAATTTTCTTTGATAAACTGCTTCAATTTAGTCAAACATTTATTGATATACACATCAGAATTGACTACAACAGCACTGCTTGGTTGGAGATATGGAGATGAAATACTTTTCGATGAAATGGCAATCCACATCAACACTTACTTACTTAATCCTTATGCCTTTCTACCCCTTTTGTTAGGAGTGTAAGGCCTGTGGAGTTGAGTTATTCTATATCTGTCTTTTCCATATTTCCTCTATATCCTTCCATCCTGTTTAAATTGCCGATTGCTCCTTTTGTTTCTTCTGTATTAGTTTCTTCTGTTTGTGTGAGTTCTGTATCTTGTTCTGGTATTATGTCTCTATGTTGATTTTTATATGCTTTTCCTTCTAATTTTTTGCACCCACATCCTTTCCTTTCTGTTTCAGTGATTCCTACATAGTGTATTTGTTGTTCTTCTGTCAGTTCATCCTCTTTTCCGTTTATACCCCTATTATTCTGTGTTCTCAATCTAATAACTCGATAATTATTCCCCATTTCTTTCTTCCTATCTATTTCTTTGATTATCTTCTTATTTGTATTCATTTTACTGGTCTTCTCTTCCATATCCTTTATCTTTGCCAGGGTCATCGTCAATCTACCTATCTCTCTCCTTTTTCTCAGTTTTTTGACTTGATGGTCGTAGTATTCTTTCTTTATTCTTTCGGTTTTTCTTCCTCAATGTGCCATTTATATTCTCTTCCTTCGATTACGATTTTTTTCCATTCTTCCTCTCGTTCTCTGCTATATGCTTCAATTTATTTTGAATTTCTCGTTAATGTTTTGTTAAATCGTTGTTTATGTAAACTCTCTCTCTTAGGTTTCTCAGTTTGTTTTTTACTTTTCATTACAGCTTCTTTATCTCCCGTGTTTCCAAGTTCCAGCTTGTATATAGTCGCTCCTATATTTATCACATCTTTAATCTGTACTTCTGTGTCCATACTCCTATCCATAAAATGTTCTACACCCGTTTCACATCCGATTGACTATTCGCTTCAAATCTCATTCCCGATATTACAATATTATTCCTTACGTTGTCTTTTTCCAGTCTACTCATCTTCAAATCCATACTTCTCATGTTTTCTCTAATTATCTTATTTTCCTCGTTCAATACTTCATTCTCCTTTTTTAGTTCCTTCAACTCTTGTTGGTATCTCTTCTGTTCTTTTTTTATATCCTTTATATCTGACATTAGCTCTCTGATTATTTCTAACAAATTGTCTATCTTATCTACTCTTTTGTTTTTCTCTTTCTGTGGTGTTCTTATCAGTTTTTTACTCTTCTTGAATAATCCCATTGGCTCTTCTTTTTCTTCGACTCTTCCTCTTTTCGAGTCTCCTGAGGTATAATCATCGCTATCCATGGTTCTTTCTGCTCTAAAAACTTTACGTGTGTTCCTCGTTTCAAACACGGAAGAAAAAGAAAAAAAACTGTTGTTTATACTTTTTTTCACCGTAAACAGTAAAACGATCAAGGTCCTCGCTTATCGTTTCGTTAGCCTCATACAATTTCACAGAATTATTCTCATAAACCTCCAAATTTCTTACTTATTGTCTTAATTCTAACACAACACTCTGCTTTATTTCCAATCCCTCTCGTTTGCAATCGACAAAATAATTAAATAGATCGAAACACTCCCGTAATAATGCTCGTTGAACGAGTTGACTATTGCCGGGCGTTCGATTCACATGTACACACTTGGCGATCCGAAACTCAACTTCCCACATCAACACTTTTGGTTCAAATTTCATTTTACTGACGTATTTGATGTCGTCCGGTGCTGCTTCATAATCGTCAGTGTAGAAGGAATCATTTCCACTGAGAAAACTGTTCGAAAATGTGAAGTATATTTCATCATCTATAATGATGCATTTCCCACATGCGTGAAATGCTAACACGAAGTACACGGCAACATTTTGGTATTCTTTTCGAGCTACCTTGCGGTGTATTTCGGTGCCTTTTTTACGTTTTTGAACTTCTACATTATTTGTTTTCAAAATTCAGGTACACAGTTGATTGCGAAACACCATATTTTCTCGACAATTTTCTTTGTGACTGCCCAACGTTGCCTTTTGTGCTTGACAGAAGATTTTTCGTTGTTTTTCTGCTAAGAACAGGTGGCCGACCGGATTTTTTTTTATTTTCTAATTCCTTGCTTTCACGACAATCATGCAAAACCCAACACATTGTGGTGTGAGATATTGGCTTCAAACGCTTCGAGAATTTGCTTCGTGGACAGTTGTCCAAACAAGGAAGCAACGTACTTTCGTAAATCCAGCTTGTATGCCATTTTCTATGCGAATAATCAAATGCGCAGATTCTGAAATCAAAGTAGAGGTACAGTTACATCTTTAGCGTAAACAACATTACTATCCGTCAATTGTTCAGCATTTACCCAAACGCCTAAAATTAGTCTCAAGACTAATGAATCGCTCTTTATCTAGGATTTATAAAGTTAATTTTTCTTTAGAAAAAAACGTCCAAAGGTAACATTAAAACAAAAGAGGACGATTTCCGCATGCGCCGAAGAAAACTCTACAGACTAATGACAGAGGAAAAACCAATGTTTCCTCTGCAACAGCGCAACTTCTACAATCACGTGATGGAGAATAAAGAAGTCGTTAAAACTTTGTCATTGTTGGCATCTTGCACACAAGATATGCGTGGCGTAAGTAGTAAAAAAATAAACATCTACCTTCTGACCAGGAGGTAAAATTTATTGTCCTCGTAAAGTTGAGCAAAAACATTTTTTTAAAGGTTCCAATGAAATTTTTGAAAATTTAACACCATATTTTGAGGTGGATTTCTATATTTATCGTTTCTTTCTTTGGGGGAATGAATAAGCAAATAAGGGGCAAATGTTGTATCCGTCGAAAATTAAGTCGTTTGTGTAGTTGTTACTTAAAAGAACAATTTTAATTAAAAAAACATACACGTTTCAGAAATATACGCCATTTATTGTCTTTAGATAATTAAGGTGATTGTGTAATTTTAAACGATTCTATGTAAATCATTATTGAAAATTTTTATAATTTATATTTTTACGAGAGCTGTCTGAAAAGTTTTCGGCCTAACAATGAAAGAAAATTTTTTTTGACGTGAAATATGTTTTATTTTTCAATATATTCTCCTGAAACTTCAATACAATTATTTCAACGTTTTTCCAATAGTTCAATACCATCATTTTTCCGCACACGTGCCGCTCCTGGAGCGCTTTAGAGCCTTAGACCCATAAAAAAGAAGTACGATTTCGGAAGGGCTGCAAAATGTCCATCCAGCGCTATCTAGCCAGGAATTTTTTCAGGTTTGGAAACAGATAATAATCAGAGGGAGCCAAATCTGGTAAATACGCTGGATGTTTAAGCAATTGGTACTTTAATTAGTTAAATTTTGGAATTGTCAAAACATTGTCTTGATTAAAAATGATTCTTTTCTTCTTTAAAGTAAGTACTTTTCACGAATTTTTGCATTCAACTGATCCAAAAGGTTACAATAATATTCAGAGTTAATTGTTTTACCTTTCTGAAGATAATCAATCAACAAAACACCTTTGTAATCCCAAAAAGCTGTTTCCATAACCTTCCCTGCTGATGGAACTATCTTTGCCTTCTTTGATGCATTTCCATCGGCTTCAATGCATTGTTTTGACTATCCTTTTCGGTCTGGTATATAGTGGCGGATCCAAGTTTCATCAACAGTTAATGAAATCCATTTTATTTTGCTCAAAACGATCCAAATACGCTTGAAAAATACGCATTCGAGTGCATTTTTGGTCAATTGTCAGCAAATGAGGCACCCATCGTGCACGAAGCTTTTTAATATGCAATTCTTCATGCAAAATATTTCCAATTCGTTTTTTTAAGATGCCCCAGCTATTTCACGCACTTTCACTCGTTATCATATAACATCATATCATGGACTCGTTGAATGGTTTAAGGTGTTGTAGCAGTTTTTGGACGACCTTCGCGTGGTTATCTTCGAGGCTTGTACGACCAAATTTAAAAGGAGCAGCTCATTTTTTTACAGTGGAAAGTGAAGGTGATGCATCCTTATACATTTTTAATAATCTCGGACGAATTTATGTTGGTGTTAAACCATCCAAAACAAAGAATTTAATTACTGCACGATATTCAATTTTTTTCATTTTCAAAAAATCAATGACACGTCAATATTAAACATCTGCTATTCGAATGAATTCACAGATCGAAATAAAATTTTACATGTGTTTATATAAAGGATGGAACTTTCCAGTACAATTATGGTTTCACAGTTTCTAGCCCCATCCATGTGTCAGGCCGAGAATTCTTCAGGCAACCCTGGTATCAACAGATCAATTTGGTCCTGTGTTTTAATTGGCTAAAATATACTTTTAAAAATGTAACTGGATATTGGTTTTATTTAATAGGTAATTTGGAAATTATTTTATTATTATGAAGATATTATTTGGACTTACAAAAAACTAATTTTTCAGACGTCAAGAGCGAAAATAGGTAGCTTCGACACATTTGGAGAAAATAAAACCGCATATACATCTGAAATTTCTTCATCACGTCAGATCATCACAAAATTACTCTCTTGTAACTATTTTCAGATCATTTCAATAATTTGGAAACATAATGGAAATGCCTTTGTCTTTATCGTTAAAGACAGTGGCCTGCTAAAATAAGCCTTGCAAAAATTTGTATCTAACGTTAAAAGTCCATGACGACATTATGGATTTGATCTACCATATACACTTATACACTTTATTCAGCGTTTTCCGAGTTATTTCATTCCATCCAAAAAAAAAATATTTTATTTGCGCTTTTAACAAACGACGCAACAGCAGCTTGAGGTTTTTCTTCAGATTTTTGAACAAAAAGTAATCACAGGGCACTAAATCAGGGCTAAACGTGGATGTATATATGTATTTTTCTCGACTCTAGTCAAAGCTTCCGTCAAAAAAAAAATACTACAGACTATAGGACATAATATTTCTATCAAACCGAAAATTTCCGAACTTAGAACAGATAAATAACACGGGGAACACATGTCCGCTTAATGCATGATGGAAAATCCGGAATACCGTACTAGGAACCAACTCTTTAATGAGCTTGATTTTCGGCTTTAGGCCCCCAACCAGGAGGCCCCACAATTTATCCAAAAAACCACGGAGCGAGGACCTATTGGCTGGACGAAGTTTGCAACAAATTAAAATACATTTTTAAGACTGGGATATCACCTTGATGATCTGATGTGATAAAGAAATTAGCGTTGTTTTATCCTGCCAAAAGCACATATTTTCATCTTGACAATCCACCATTTGTAGTAGATCTGCGATTTTACGTTTTGAATGTATTTTATAATTATCCCAGTGTAAAATGGTACTACTAAGTATTTTATAATAAATTAAACTAACTACGAATTGATACGAAGTTGTGTTTTAAAATAAAAAAACAACATACCAGGGACTCAAATAGATATAAACGAGACTTTTTTTTATAATTTTTTTATTTGGTAAACTTTTTTCTTGATTATGGTTTTTTGTTTGGCTTAAGCTTAAGTATATAAAAGTATATATATATATATATATATATATATATATATATATATATATATATATATATATATATATACATATATATATATATATATATATATATATATATATATATATATATATATATATATATATATATATATATACGAGGCTGGTTTGAAAAGTCCGTGCAAAAATAAAAACTACTTATGTGTTTGGGGTAAACCTTTTTTATTTTTCGACATAGTCTCCTTTTAGGCTTATACACTTCGTCCAACGATGTTCTAGTTTGTTGATCCCTTCCGAATAATAGGATTTGTCCAAGTCTGCAAAATATCCATTAGTGTCTGCAATCACCTCCTCGTTTGAATAAAATCTTTGTCCCGCCAGCCATTTCTTCAAATTGGGGAACAAATAGTAGTCCGAGGGAGCCAAGTCTGGAGAATAGGGGGGATGTGAAACGAGTTGGAATCCTATTTCCATTAATTTTGCGACCACAACTGCTGAGGTGTGTGCTGGTGCGTTGTCGTGATGGAAAAGGACTTTCTTGTGGGCCAATCGCGGGCGTTTTTCGTGCAGCTCGGTTTTCAAACGGACCAATAACGATGAATAATATTCACCTGTAATAGTTTTACCCTTTTCCAGATAGTCGATGAGGATTATCCCTTGCGAATCCCAAAAAACAGTCGCCATAACCTTTCCGGCCGAAGGAACGGTCTTCGCCTTTTTTGGTGCAGATTCCCCCTTGGTAACCCATTGTTTAGATTGTTGTTTGGTCTCAGGAGTATAGTAATGTATCCATGTTTCATCCACAGTGACGAAACGACGCTTAAAGTCCTCCGGATTCTTCTGGAACAGCTGCAAACCATCCTTGCAACACTTCACACGATTCCGTTTTTGGTCAAGCGTGAGCAATCGCGGCACCCATCTTGCGGATAGCTTTCTCATGTCCAAATGTTTATGCAAAATATTATGTACCCGTTCAGTCGAGATGCCCACAGCACTAGCAATCTCACGCACCTTAACTCTTCTGTCATCCATCACCATATCATGGATTTGATCAATGATTTCTGGAGTCGTAACCTCCACAGGCCGTCCAGAACGTTCAGCGTCACTTGTGCCCATATGGCCAGTCCGAAAATTTTGAAACCGCTTATAAACTGTTCTAATCGAAGGTGCAGAGTCACCATAATGTTTATCAAGCTTCTCTTTAGTCTCCTGAGGCGTTTTGCCTTTCATAAAGTAATGTTTAATCACCACACGAAATTCTTTTTCGTCCATTTCTTGAAAATCACTCGACTTCCTTGATTCACACGAATGCCAAACACAAAGAAATAGACCAATATGGCTGAAACTTGGTGTGCGTTCATTCAAGAGATGCTACTAACTAAACATGACCTCGGTACGCGCCGGTGGTGCCATCTTTCGGACTTTGCACGGACTTTTCAAACCAGCCTCGTATATATATATATATATATATATATATATATATATATATATATATATATATATATATACAGTGGCGAACAAAAGTATGGAAACATTTAAATTCCCATCTCTAGTCTTAACATTTAAACGGTTTACAATTACAATATTTATTTATTAATCGTGTACATGCTAACAAACATATTGAAGACTAAAACAGTTATTGTCTATTAAAAATGTGCTTAGCGGGTGGTATTTTTTCCCATTCTTATTTTAATGCGATCCAAAGTTCTTCCCGGTTTTTTATATTTCTTTTCCTAATTTGTTTATCCAGATAGTGCCAAAGATTTTCTATTGGGTTCAAATTAGGTGATTGTGAAGGCCAGCGCATCATCCGAATCCCTTGTTCAGAAAACCAAATCTTGGCCAAGCGAGATGTGCGTTTTGGGTCATTGTCTTGTTAAAAAATCCAAGACAGTGGCAAATCTTCTTCATAAGGAATCAAATTATTTTCCAATATCTCAAGATATATTTGAGCATCCATTCTGCCATTTATCTTTGCGAATGGCCCCGTACCAGACCGTTGAAAACAACCCCATACCATGATATTTCCACCGCCATGTTTGACAGTAGGTACTTTGGGTCATATCTTAGACCAACTAGTCTTCTTACATAACCTGTAGAATCACTTCCAAAGAGATTGAACCTACTTTCGTCACTAAAGATTACTAGAGACCACTGATTTTGAGTCCAGTCTTTATGTTCCTTAGCAAATTTCAATCTCTCTTTTCTGTGACGCTGGAGTGGCTTTTTAACAGCACGCCTACCATGAAGATTTTTAAATAACAAACGACGCCTAATAGTCATGTCTGGCACCAATAGACCCTGATATTTCTGCCTTAGATCTTTATTAATATCAATTTTCTTGGGATCATTTTTCGCTTTTCGAATTATAATTTTGTCTGCTCTCTTACTTGTTTTTTGAGGTTTACCACTTATAAATGCAGGATCAACAGTGCCCTTCTTGAGAACTTCTTAATAATTTTGCTGACAGTGCCCCTATACATGTTTAAAGATTTTGCTATTTCAATTTGCTTTTTTCCACTTTGATACAGAGAAATAATTTTATGTTTCAGATCTGAACATTGGCATTTTGGCAAAAACCGCACTCTTAAACAATGATACTAAATAACTTTGTATCAACAATAACGTATTCTTAAAGCAGAATGATAAAATTATTTCAATGCTTTTGATAAGGACAAAACGCGTTTCTTAAAAACCTTATCTACCAGAAAAGTTAAACCAAGTTTTTATAGTCAATAATAAAATTCTATAAAGAAATTGTCAACAAACAAAACTAGTTTTTTATTCCTAAAGGATAGTATTTTATATTTCTGATTAAGAAAATGTTTCCATATTTTTGTTCCCCACTGTATATATATATATATATATATATATATATATATATATATATATATATATATATATATATATATATATATATATATAATCCTAAGTTATGAAACTAGTTGGGGAACTCGGCAAATGGGCAACAACAGATGTTCACACTATATTCATTTAGCCAATATTTCGGTCCTAGGTTGGGACCTTCATCAGGGTACAAACTGAAAAAGAGATAACGAAGCAACAAATAACGAAAATTAGGCATGGAGAATTAGTATTACTGAGTCTAATTTTTAATTATTAATTTTTTAATTTTTAATTTCATTCTTATAATTATTGATAAAAAAACTTTTTGTCGTTTAAAAGTATTGTTGTTCTGAAGAAACGTAGATTACACAGCCCCACAAAAAAAAAAGTGGGGTATACTTTTGATGCGATATATATCCGATCAGATCCGTAGTATTTTTGCCCGCTGATCACGAATCTGACGTCAGAATATCGCCATCACATCTCAATTTTTTTCTAACCTCAAAAAATAGGTAAAAATTAGTAAAAATTAAGAAAAATATACTCCTAAAAAATTGATTCAAGCTTTTTCATGAATCCAAAGATGTATTAATATGTATTCGGACACGCTAAGCTAATATTCATCGGTTGGATTAAGCCATACAGTTCTGTTTTCTTTCTAACCTCAATAAATCAGACAGATATAGTGCTTCTCGAATGCAAAAACGAATTCAAATTAAAATTCAACCGATTCTTACCAATTTGGTACACGGGGGTTTTTTGGGTTGCTGATCATGAATCTGAGGTCGGATTTGCAAAATTCAAAATGGCGGATCCAAGATGGCGGACAAAATTTTTGAAAACCAACCGATTCCTACCAAATTTGGTATACAGTTGGGAAATCCTCAAACCTGATACTCTTAAACCCTAAACCCTGAAACCTTAGACTCTCACACCCTGTAACCTCAAAAAATAGACCTCAATAACCCTGTAACTTTAAAAATGAGACCCAATAAACTCAAAACCAGGACTTTTAAACCATATACTCTCAAATAGTAGACCCTTGAGCCCTAGAATTGCAAAGGTTAGACCCGCGCCTAACTTTCCTTTTTTTGGCTGTATCTTGTTCTTTTTTTTCCGCGAATGACCTATTCAAAGGCTTTCTGCCCAAACGCTTTTGAGGACTTGTTTCTCTTTTTAGCGACCAGCAATAGTCCGCTAGCATATGGTCATCCCATCGTCCTTGATACCGATTTTCTATGATTTTCAGATCTTGGTGTGAAAAACGTTCCCCTTGCTCCTCACTGTAGTCACCAAGATTATCTGGGAAATCATCGATGTGGGAGTCCAGGAAATGTAATTTTAGATTCATTAAGCAACCTAATGTTTGAAAATTTTTTACCATTTTCTCGACTATTTCTTTGTACTTAGGACTTTTATTATTTCCCAAAAAAAGTTTGTTGCGACTTCTTTAAAACTAAGCCAAGCAGCTTTTTCAACTTTATTCATTTTAGTAACAAATAATGAATCTTGAAACAATTTTCTTATTTGTGGCCCGTCAAATACGCCTGCCTTAATTTTAGCTTCAGAAAATTTCGGAAATTTTTTATGCAAATATTTGAAACATGGGCCGTTTGTATCTAATGCTCTCGTGAATTGCTTCATAAGTCCAAGCTTAATGTGAAGCGGGGGAATAAGAACTTTTCCTGGATCTACCAATGGTGGAAACAATACATTATTTTCACCAGGAGTGAACGATTCTCTTGTTGGCCAAATTTTTTTCTTATAATGACGTTCCCTGTCTCTGCTATTCCACAGACATTTATAACAGGGATAAAGTGTAAACTCTGACTGTTGGCCAAGCAATATTGTTACAATTTTCAAATCTCCACAAATTTTCCAGTTATGATCAGCATATTTTATTTTTATCAAAAGCTGCTTCATTTTTTCATATTGCTCTTCCATAACTGTGGAATGAGCAATCGGAATGGGAGCGTAAACGTTGGTATTATGCAGCAAAACTGCCTTAATGCTCCGTTTAGAAGAATCAATGAACAGTCTCCATTCTTCAGGATCGTATGAGTTATTTTGAAATTCATCCATTAGACCTTTTACATCGGTACAATATGAAAGTGACAATTCCTCGTCCATTGTGAAATATTTTCGAAATTCTTCATCTCTGTTTCTATAATAAGAAATCGTAGCTTCTGGCTTAAGTAAATGTCTTTTCTTTAAAAAGGAAGCAAGATGCTCTGAACCATCTTAGGATAAGCCTAAATCTCTGACTAGATCACTAAGTTCTGACTGTGATACGAGTATTGGTTCTGGTTTACGGTTGTATGGTAGAAATTCTTTATCTGTGTCACTAGTATATGATAGGTTGTCACTAGAACATTCATTAGTAACAGTGTTTGAATCTTTTTCGACAGTCTCAATGTTTTCGGCATAAACTGATAAGGTGAAATCATTTGTTTCCATAACATCAGCATCAAGTGGTTCAGGAGGCGGAATTAGTTTAGTTGGTCTTGTTACTGTCGAAACATCGTTATAAGTAATAGTGCTTTTATTTTTTCGGTTATGCCTAGATACAACATTCATACAAAAGTAGCAATCATTTTCACTGTATGGTCTATTCCATATTGCTGGTCTGGAATATTTAATCGCCTTCTTATTGATGTACAACATTATTTTGCAAGAACTGTAAATGATGAGGGGAACCCAATCTGTATCCTGGTGCTGTATTTCAATGTTAAAACAATCCTTATATAAGGTTTTAATCTTATCCGTTATCGGTGACCCCATTTTACTCAATACGTGTTGACAGCAAATATAACAAAATGAATCACTGTTTTTATCGCACTTATGAAAAGTCCTTGTACCGTGAGACCGTTTTCTTGTAGCAATATACTCTACATGAGCCAAGTCACCCACACATGAAGAGCTACGGTCGCTGGATGACGACGGCTGCGGGCCCGCTTTCCCACCCTGACCAACCGCCGATACTGGGTTTCCGAGTCCCTGCATCGTAATTCTCTTTCTTTCTACCTGCCATGACGGCATCTAAGCCGTTATCCAGGGACTCTGCCGGCTAGTGGAGTAACACCGTTGCCCACCGTCACCACGTGGAGGTGCCCTGGATGCAGGTAGAAGAATAAAAATCGACCGATGAATTTTCTCGGCGTTCAAAATGGCGCGAAAACATCTGCCATCTTGAATTTTGCAAATCCAACCTCAGATTCGTGATCAGCGACCCAAAAAAATCCCCGTGTACCAAATTTGGTAGGGATCGATTGAATTTTAATTTGAATTCGTTTTTGCATTCGAGAAGCACTATATCTGTCTGATTTATTGATGTTAGAAAGAAAACAGAACTGTATGGCTCAATCCAACCGATGAATATTAGCTTAGCGTGTCCGAATACATATTAATACATCTTTGGATTCATGAAAAAGCTTGAATCAATTTTTTAGGAGTATATTTTTCTTAATTTTTACTAATTTTTACCTATTTTTTAAGGTTAGAAAAAAATTGAGATGTGATGGCGATATTCTGACGTCAGATTCGTGATCAGCGGGCAAAAATACTACGGATCTGATATATCGCATCAAAAGTATACCCCACTTTTTTTTTTGTGGGGCTGTGTTATTATTATTATTATGAAGAAATGTCAAAACAAAATTGCAAATGACTCACATGCAGTGTGCGAATTAATCTAACAAGAATGACCACAAATAACAATTGCCATAACAAAGACCAACACTGAAATAAAACAGCCACTATTCACTAACATATTAATTTAAAAATATGGCATTTACAGCAAGGATGCCATTAGAAACCTTGGATGCTGAAAAATCAAAATTAATTAACCACCTGCTATCTGAAGAGAGAAATAACAAGTTTGACAAGGCGCTGACAAAGGACAACCACCTGACAGATGTAAGGGATCATTCAAAAATAAACGGAAAAAGGTTGAATAACCAGGAAAGAACCGGTTAAGTACAAATTAGGTACTACGTCATAGAATAAAATTTTGGTATAAAAAGAAAAGTAACCAACGGGAACGCAAATTTTTCAACGGTATGGAAATTAAGTGGCATAGGGAGGAAATGATTTTTCTTCTTCTTGAGAGGTGAGTAGGGGAACAGGAAAAGGAGCTGAAAAGTGAAAAGGGGTTTTTTAATTAATTAGAAATATACTAAGCAATTTTAATAAAAATGGAAGTGCAATTGTAAAGAATTTCACGAGAACCAAGAGAACATGTACTCAAAAAAGGAGGGCACCCATAGGATAAATATGTAGCAGGAGAGAGCTATAGCCTACCGAAGACGAAAAATTATGACGAGAATGACGACCCAAAGACATCAGGCAAATCACAAGAGAGGAGAAAACTATATATATTGCTCAAGCCGTCAAGATCAGTTCTTTTATTAATGTTGTGAGGATTTTCGTTGATATAGCACATCTCAAGGAATTCTCTTTTAAGAAGGTTTTTTTGGATATGAAGAGTCTTTGATTCTCTGAAATTGAAGGAATGTCCATTATCGACAGAGTGGATCACCAGTGCACACCTTTGAGGATGACATCTGGTGTCACTTTTATGTAATGCGATGCGGCAATTGAGAGATAATTTACGTTTCTTCAGAACAACAATACTTTTAAACGACAAAAAGTTTTTTATCAATAATGAAATTAAAAATTACAAAATTAAAAAATTAATAATTAAAAATTAGACTCAATAATACTAATTCTCCATGCCTAATTTTCGTTACTGGTTGCTTCGTTGTCTCTTTTTCAGTTTGTGCCAGGACCCAACCTAGGACCGAAATATTGGCTAAATGAATATAGTGTGAACATCTGTTGTTGCCCATTTGCCGAGTTCCCCAACTAGTTTCATAACTTAGGATTTTGTTAGATACGGCAACTTTTGCTTTCTCTCTCTTTATTTGTTATATATATATATATATATATATATATATATATATATATATATATATATATATATATACCTATATATAAATTAATAATGAAAAATATATATTGCACAATTCCGATTAGCTCAAAAAAATTCATTTAGTCGACGCGGGATACCCAGCTCCAATGCTTATTCGTCCTCCACACAACACAAACCTGGTGCCTCTTAATTAAAATTGTGACATCTCCTGGCGTTTTTTTTTTTTGTCCTCAGGAGATGTCACAGTTTCTTTCGAGATGGCGGCCCTACAGCATCTTGTGGAGAAACGAGAAATCTCAACGCGAATTACTCAACTGCCAACTGACAGAGTTCGAGGCCTCCTTGAGGAAACACGAGGAACTGAGCGAGCGACTGACTACTGAACCTGACGTTTTTACAATTGCTAATTGTCTGGCTATATCGACGGAGAAATTGAAGTTTGGAATTTTCACGGAGATTAAGTCGTGTACTCACAGGTATTTGAATATATTTAAAGTAGTTAACCTAACCTGAACTAACCTGAACATACAGAATATTATAAGGTTCTACGATACTGCCCATTTTCTCGTTAAAGTAGCGGGAATTCTCGGCGGGCTCGTTCATGAATTATCTACTCATAAACTCTTAACAATAATGTTTGTATCGTCTAAACAGGATAGGCCAAGCAATGAAGAAGAAATACAGAAGAGAGATGGACTACGTTTACGCGGTAATCAACGAAATGGAAAGAAAACTGGAAAGAACCATTAGAGATTTAGATGATGTTAGAATGATCATGGACACTTTGAAAAAAATAAGAGAACAAGAAGTTGATATGGAGCTTAAAATAGACCCAATAGAGGTAATTTCTTTTCTTGATTTTACTTATAACACAGGCCAACCAAAAAAATATTTGTAATTATGTAATTATGTATTTTTGGGTGCTGAAACCGTATCCGGTATCAGTTTTTTTTGTATCACCCACAGTTCTCTCACAATATGACATCGATTAAATTTCAAAATAGGAAAAAATGGTACTAAACCAAATCCTCTTCCTGCTTGAAAAACTGAGCAAACTGTTGATCTCTTGTTCTATAATGGTAAATAGATGTTCCATATTCCAATAAATGTTTTTCTTTCAGCCTATAACCAAGCAATTCTGCTTTTCCCTTAGTCAAACCCAAATCTCTCACTAAATCATTTAACTCAGCTTATGTAAACAACTGTGGTTTTAAATTTTCTAGAGAACATTGAAACTCATCATCATCCGGTCGACTTTCATTAAATTCGGGACTGGACTGTAAAACGTCATCAATAGACTGAGGTGGCTCAGGGACAGGAAGGCCCGGTCCATGTCCTACCTATCTTTGGAGTTGGAGTTATATCCAGAAACATCAACACTGCAAAAATAACAACCATTTGAATCATTTTCTTGCTCTCTCCATACCATGGGTACTGCAAATCTAAAAGCTTTCTTTTCTTTCTTATACCATTTCCTAAAATCCTCGACACAAACATAACATACTTTGTGAGGAGCCCAACATTTTTCTTGATTACCGATTTCTACACCAAAATATGCAAAGTATACTTTTTTTACAAAGTCAGTAATGTTTCTTTGATGTTTTTTAACTACAAACTCACCACATATATAACAAAAAGTGTTGGGAGAGTTTTTACAACCACGATTAGCCATACTTTGAGGGTGAATTAAAGCTCATGAGTTAAACACTGCAATGCGTGGTTATATTAACTGGAAGAAAACAAAAAGCTGTGACATTTATCGGAACTGCCAACCTAATAACTAAGGACACCCAAATATGCAAAGCGCATATATTGCATATTTTGCATATTATATGCATTTTTCTAAATATTTGCATAAATGCTTTAAAAATAGCATATATGTGCATATTTGAAGGCATTTATAATAATGTAGGTCTTTGGCAGGCGTTTTCATTCATTTTTCGGAATAAGGGTCAATGTTTAGGCCGCCGCCGCCGCGCCGGTGGTTTTCCCCAGATAAATTTTATTATTTTATGGTCAGTAAAAAAACCAGTCAGTAAACCCCAGACGGACATCAGAGCATACTTGTATTATTAATTTATTAGATTTCATTTTTGGTTGTGCTTTTAAAGTGGTTACGTCGATTTGTGATTTTTATCTTGTGAGTCGTATTTTACTACAGTAAAATGCCCAAAGCCAGTAGTGTGTCAGTGTGGATTAAACCATACAAAGAACTAAGAATAGATATGGGAAAAATCTACTGTTCTGCATGTGTTAAAATTGTAAGTATAATGTTTGAATACCTATTGAATATACAGGGTATTTTATTTTCGTTTAATATTTAAACATAACGAAATTTTTGTAAGGATTTTGCCGTTGATGCTATTTTCAATGTTATTTAAGTTATTTTTGTTCCATTTAACGAACAAAATTTCTATTTAACGAAACCACGAAATAGAAATATAAACGTAAACGTATGTATTTCTAGGTAATCTAATAAAAAAGGTACAAAGCAGAATTTTAATTTTTGCCTGCCCTATGCACCTAGTTTTCTATTTAACGAATTTTCTCCTTGGGATTTTAATTAAATTTTCTTTTTTTTATTGCAGATACCATGCGACAAAAAATTTCAAATAGAGCAACACGTGAAAACTGCTTGCCATATTGCCAAACTGAGTAAGACGAAACCTGGAGATAGGCCACAACACACATTAATGCAATGTTTCTAACCAACGTACAAAAATAAAGAGCTAAATGAACAAGACATCTTCAACCGAGATCTATGCCGTGCAATGATGATATCAAACATTCCGTTATCGAAGCTACGTAATCAAAACTTTACTTCCTTCCTCCAGAAGTATTGCAAATTTAATATCCATTTTTACATATGTATTGATGAAACCACCGATTCAAGAGGACGGTATATTGCGCATTTATTGAGTGGAGTTCTTAGCGACGATATTTTGCCAAAATCTTATCTGATTGCTTCCAAACAGTTAGAAAAAACAAATGCATTGACAGTGGCCAGATTTGTTCAAGAGGAACTATCGAAGTTTTTTCTTCCTACGCCTGTTTCAGGAGATAATTTTTTGCTTATTTTGTCAGATGAAGCACCGTACATGATAAAGGCCGGGCAAAATTTGAAAATTTTTTATCCAAACTTAATACATGTAACATGTCTCGCTTATGCTTTAAATAGGGTTGCTGAGGAAATTAGAAATCATTTTACGCTTGTGAATAGCTTAATTTCTAACATGAAGAAAATCTTCCTTAAAGCGCCTTTAAGGATTCAGTTCTACAAAGAAAAACTACCAAACACTCCTCTTCCACCTCAGCCTGTTATTACAAGATGGGGCACTTAGTTGGAAGCAACATTTTTTTATTGCGACAACTTCTGTCAACTAGATGGTCTAATTGCAGAATTATCAGCCGAATTTTCCCAATCCCTTACAGAACTTAAACGATTATTCAAAAACAAGGAGATAAAACAACAACTTTCCTTTCTTAAAACAAATTATTGCTTTGTTTTTAAAACCATAACTCAAATGGATGAATCTAATTTGCCATTAACCCGAAGTGTTCAACTAATAAAACAATGTGAGGTCGCTTTTGAAAATGTCGCAGGTAAAATTGGGAGCAAAATTATTCAAAAATTTCGGAATGTTATGGAAAAAAATAGTGGGTTTCAATTTGTCAGCCAAGTAGCTAATGTTTTAAAGGGGGATTTTACTGATTCCATTGATTTAGATCCTATGCTATTAAATAATTTTAAAAATGCCCCTATTACATCAGTCGATGTGGAAAGGAGTTTCTCAATTTATAAATTTTTATACAACGATAGAAGACAAAATTTTTTAATGGAGAATTTTGAGAAACATTTAGTAGTTTATTGTTTTTATAACTAACGGCGACCCTGTCTTTTGCAATATTTGCATATTTCCGCTTACTTAGTTGCATCGCCCTGTATGTATCAAATTTAAAATGTATGTTTTATTATGCTGTTTACTACGTATATAAATTTTTATAATATGTACGTACATTATTATTATTATTATATGTTCATCTTTAAGTAAAGTAATAAAATACATTATTATTTATATTTATGTTTTACTTTGTATAATATTATATTTAGATTTAGTTCATTCGCCCTGTATGTTGAAAATTTAAAATGGGTTTTTTATTGCTACATTTGTATAGTACTCGTATCATGTAATGTGAAACAATAAATTTACATTTTTCAAGTCTATTTCGATTTTTTTTATTGCATATTTACAACATGTATGTGCTTATTTTGAGAAAATTATTTGCATATTTATGCGCATATTTTAAAGTTTTTCGCTTGCATATTTAGGTTTCCTTACTAATAACATTTGACTCTACTGCCAACCTTATAAAATTCTGATTTTATTGCCAACCGAATAACGTTCGAATGATAAAAAAATAAACTGTTCAAATTTTGACTATTAAAATGTGAAAAATTGGTGGGTGATAAGACTTTTTTATTATTATTTTCGGACTCAGCACACCAAGAAACGTAGGAATCAGGTAACATTATTAAAAAAGTTTTTTCATCGTTGGCCTGTGTAGTTATAACTGATTCATAAAATACAAATACAATAATTTTTTTTTGATAAAATAAAACTAATTTAAAGCAATTTTCAAGAGATTATCAGCATCCTACCAGAAACTGTGACATCTCTTGTAGTTTTCTTGTATCTGAGAGGTGTCACAGTTTTTGATGGGAAGATGATGTAAGGCAGCACAAAAAAAGGTAATATTCGTGAATAATGGACAGTCAGTACAGGGTTACAAATAAATGGACTCGAAATAAAAACCACGATTGTCACAGTTTACCGTATGTAATGAATGGTATCGCAGAGAGGGTAACCAGGCTTTAAGGGGCCATACCAGTGTGATAATTTCAAAAAATCGATTTTTTTTACATATTTCGATGCTTCTTTATGTATAGAATAAGAGGTTAAAGTATCAAAGTCGGCCTATGTTTAGTTTTGAAAAACACAGTTGTCGCCAGGCACAGATACTCGGGGGGCCATAAGCTCGTTTTTGCAAGCGTAACGCGAACCGGAGCAGGTATTAAAATTTTAATGCCATGACGACTCCACGTAAGTGAAATTTAAATATCTAATACTTTAGTGAACTCAAAATAGTCACAAAGGTAGGTACGTGGCAAGAAATTATTGTTTATGTGTTACACGTTAGTCATTTTTTAAACGCGTTTTTCGCAAAACTTTAAATTTGCTACCGCTATAACTCGAAAGCAATTTATTTTATTGCCTTAAATTTTTTTTGCATGTTAAGGACATATTTTGTCGTACCATGAACCATGGATTTTTTGATTGGATTAAAAATGTCAATTTGACATGCAAAAAACGGACACTTTTTTGGCGAAAATTTTACACTTTTGATAATAAAATGATTACATCCCTTTTTTGGGATTTTAAGAGGGCCTTTGATACCGTCTTTATGCAATGCTTTTTACAAAACTTAGTTATTTCGCCAGTGAGTAAAGCGTTGTCTGATGTGCTAGATCTCTAGCACAGTAAACATAAAACACAGTAGCGACGCTCAGGAAAATTTTTAAGTCCTGTTTTTTTATTACGCATGCGTCCCCTATCATACCAACAACATGGCTGCCAGCGCGGTCGCGGGTTGTGTTTACATCTGAATTTCAAGGAGAATATTTTTATAATGTGCTCCGAAATTCATTATTCATAATTTTCCAATAAGGAAATGACTCATTTGACGTTATAATTGAAAATAATTATAAATAACTGGTAAAGTGCAAGTTGAACTTGCACAATTAGTGTTCCGTACGTTGATTGCTTTTAAAATAAAATATATTGTTACAGTGGTATAGAATATTCACTTACTTCACAAAACACACCCCAAATGAGTTTTCAACAAAGTTTGTTTCCAATCTTTACTGAAAACTGATGACCTTGAAATTTTTGTTTTTTTTTTATATACCACATAAATTATTAAAGGTAATGCACTCGTGATAATTTTCGTTCAATCTACACCCCGTGGAGAATATTCCAGAATTTTTTCAAAATTTTTTGATCAGTACTTTTCGAGATAAGGTGGGGGGACAGCGATTTTTCGCGATTTTTATAAAAATAA
This sequence comes from Pachyrhynchus sulphureomaculatus, assembly GCA_019049505.1. Taxonomy (NCBI): domain Eukaryota; kingdom Metazoa; phylum Arthropoda; class Insecta; order Coleoptera; family Curculionidae; genus Pachyrhynchus; species Pachyrhynchus sulphureomaculatus. The sequence continues at coordinate 14,392,899 of CM032451.1, forward strand.
TACAAAGAAAAGTGTGCGCAAATATTACATTACATATATATTTTTTACTAGTGTTTTCACAAGCTTTCATTTGACACCACACTCGATGACTTTTTTTTTGACTTTCGATTTCACCCCCCAAAATTAACCCCTTAAGTCAAAATTTGACTTTCGAAACTACATAGCTCTGATGAGGCCATCAATTCCTATATTATTACCAAATTTCAACTTTCTATGACAAATAGACTGACAGACACCGAAGTCATCTTATAAGTGTTCCGTACGGAACGGTTTTTGTTGTGCGGTTAGCACTTGTAAAAATACATGTGGTATCTCCAAAGGAGTTAGTTTTTTTAGATTTCCCAAAGAACCTAAAAGGTAATTTACTCATAATTCTTTATTTCTATTATGCAATATATTATATACAGATTACCTTTCATATTAAAGTTTTTTGCTAGGGTTAAGTTATATGTGCTAAAATTCGCTAACAAAACTTTTAAAATTCAATTTGGGCATGCAAAAGTAGTAATTCTGCAGCACGAATGAGTTTGAATAAATCAGTGCATTGATTTAATTTTTTATATAAGTAGAATGTAGGCACGAAAAGTCCTTAGTTGTACGAAAATTTTTATATTAGATTTAACTAATGGTAAAATGGAGCAAAAAGTGTGTTAACTTCATTATTAAACTCAGAAGAAAGAAGATCTCATCTTAAAATGATAATTCCCTTATTTCTTAAAAATAGACAGCAACATTTATTTTCAAAATCAAATACATCATTTGAAAGCTTAAACATCGTTCTATTTTTTAACGTAATCGCCATTTCGATCCAAGCATTTTTGTAGACGCTGCTCCAGCTTTCGTATGCCCGCCACGTATTAAAAAGTTCCGCCGCCAACCCGTTGAGAAAGCGATTTACTCGTCTTCTGAATTGTGGTACAAGAAACCTCAGTAAACCGATAGTGATACTCCGATCTCCGAGTAATATTCCCTCAACCTTTCCGACCGACGCTCTTCCGCTCCGTTCTTCATCATGCATGTCCGTACGGCCGCCTGTAAACTCCCTACACCATTAGCGGACGTGATGAACGGCCATACGCTTTTCACCATACAATTCCGTCAATTGTCGATGAATGTGTATAGGTGGAACCCCTTTCATATTTAAAAAATGAATTACTGTATGAATTTCGCACTTGGCGGTAGCGGTGATCGGAACCTCCATAGCAGACGGCTGCTAAACCATCACTGCGGGGCGTAGCTAAGCCGGGTAAGGTGGGATCGAGAGTGGAGAACTACTACACACGGCAATGTTGCCGGATTTGGCCTAAAATCTCTGCCAGTGACTTCAGCGCTTTGGAAACCTTACTTTACGATCAGCCCTCGTATAATGATTTTCAATCTCTTCAGATTAGTGGGATTCGCTGAAATACAAGGAGCATGATTATTGGCATTACACGCGCGAAGCTGAAGGTGTGCAGAGATATATCCTCGAAATGAACATTCTTTTCCTCCCGGACAATATCTCAGTAGTTGAGAAATATTAATTCAACAATGAGATATTTAAATGAATAACGTGCCAAAAGCGTTGAAGCCAAATGTATTTTTTCCTTGTATTTTCTTCCTTTTTCCTTGTTTTTTGTATATCTGTTTTAATAAGAACTTAATAAAAAAAGTCTCTAAAAAGACTTTTTTCGTTTTTTTTTTCTCCCTTTCAATCAGCAAAATTCATTTTTATTATATGGAATAGGATTTTTCTTGAAAGAAGGAATTTAAATATTTAAAAAAACTCGCGGGCATCATACCAGCAATATGGCGTCAGGTCATGTGATCATTGCAAACTCGAATCTCTTGAGATCAAAGGTATCGAGTCGGACTGTCGCTACTGTGTTTTATGTTAACTGCATCTCTAAATTATCAAAATCAAATCCAAATCAATATTAAACTGAACAGAAGTACACTACCTCTCCCAAATGTTTCCACCAAGATCAATTCCCCACAGAATTAATAAATTTGTTACTCTGAACAATCTTTCCCCTCCAATTTTCAATTATCTTCTATCCTTGGCAATCTCCAAAACCCAAAGTTGACTTTCACTTTTACTCTGCAAACACAAAGGATCAAAGTCACTCGGAATTTAAATCTAAATTTCTTGAAAGGCTGCAACTTAAATATTCAAAATTTTCATTAATCTATACTGATGGATCAAAGACTTATAAAGGAGTTGGCGCTGCCATTGTTCACAAAAACGTTACAAAGACTTTCAAACTATCCCATTACAACTCAATCTTTATAGCAGAATTAATTGCACTAAAAGAGGCAACTAGACATGCACTCAGTTCCATAGAAAACAAAAAGATTCTAATCATTTCGGATTCATTAAGTGCTCTCAAAGCCACTGAAACCGATAATTTAAGCTACGCTTACTTGAGACAAATTTCTGACATTCAATACATTGCGAAATACAGGGAAATAAAACATCTCTTATCTCTGGATTCCTGGTCACATGGGCATAAGTGGTAATGACACAGCTGATCAGGCAGCCAAAAAGGCTACATCAATTGGCACTTCAGCTCAAGGGGAAAATCATACAAATGATTTAGTAAATCTCTTTTCTTCAATTAGTAAAGATCTCTTTAAGCTGGAATGGGATCTAGAGGAAAATAACAACAAGCTTAGCTATCTAAAACCATTAGTCTTCCCTCCCTTGCACATCCACAACCTGAGCAGAAAGGCAAACACAATTCTGAGAAGACTAGCTATGGTCATACCTACTTCACACACTCCCACCTCTTGAAACATGACCCCAGCCTCAATGTACCACTTATAATTCTCCATTGACAGTTAAACATATATTTGAGTCTGATCACTTTGATAAAATTAGAGCAAACCATAATATCCCTTCCACTTTAATCCAAACAATTAATTGATACAAATTAAAATAACCGGTCAAGTGCAAGTTGAACTTGCGCAATTAGTGTTCCGTACGTTGATTGCTTTTAAAATAAACAATTTTGTAACGGAAGTATAAAATGATTAGTAACTTCACAAAACACACCCCAAATGAGTTTTCAACAAAGCTTCTTTTCAATCTTTACTGAAATCTGATGACCTTGAATTTTTTTTTTTTTTTTTTTATATACCAGATAAATTATTAAAGGTAATGCACTCGTGATAATTTTCGTTCAATCTACACCCCTTGGAGAATATTCCAGAATATTTTCAAAATTTTTTGATAAGTACTTTTCGAGATAAGGCGGGTGGACAGCGATTTTTCGCGATTTTTTAAAAATAATACAAAGAAAAGTGCGCGCAAGTATTACATTATATATATTTTTTTTACTCGTGTTTTCGCAAGCTTTCATTTGACACCACACTCGATTACCTAGTAAACATTTTTTTTTTCACTTCTAATTTCACCTCCCAAAACTAACCCCTTAAGTCAAAATTTAACTTTCAAAACTACATGGCTCTGATGAGGCCATCAATTCCTATATTATTACCATATTTCAACTTTCTATGACAAATAGTTTCGGAGAAAATCGGGTGTGACAGACGGACAGACAGACGCACAGACAGACACCGAAATCATCTTATAAGTGTTCCGTACGGAACACTAAAAAGGATGAAATCCAGAAATTTCTCAAAGAACTCGATATAATCATATAAAACAAATAAGGGCGCCAAATGATCATTGATATCGATCCGCCTAATCTCCCTAACTTCATCATCATCATCTGCATTTATAAATGAGAGATGTATTACTATTGTTATTATTAATATATTTGCAGGATGCATTCAATGTCCTAAATCGGTATGACGTGACAGTAGAACGGGAGATAATCGAACAAGTAGACAACCTCAGATACACCTGGAAGCAACTTCTAGACAATGCCCTCAAGGTCCAAGTGAATCTTTTGGATATGCAACCGCAATTTCAAAATGATCTTAAGAGTAATTTGGATAGATTCAAGCAAGATAAAATTGATTATTGCAATGAATATAGAAATGCTGGGCCCATGCAACCTGGGTTAACTCCCAGAGAGGCTTCAGATCGCCTAATACTTTTCCAGGTAAATAAATTTTCTTAAGGTTTTATTTTTTGACTTTATTCAAAACAGTAGAGGTGTTTAGGGAGTTGACTAACCTCTGGCCTTCGAAGGAAACTACTATCTCGGAATATATGACGTCAACACTTACGCTTAAATCAGCAGCTTACGTCAGTCCAGCGGCGTTACTACGTAACTCTAGTAGAAGTAATTGGCCTTATGTATTTCAAAATACTCATTTCCCCCTGAACAGGGAGGTATTTTAACACTCCAAAGGCCCCTACTAACCAATGGCTGACTCATTACCATTTAAAAAAATATGCTTAAAATGACACATTTTCTTATATTTTTTGAATTTAACTATTTTCATAATACAGAATCGATTTGACGGCATGTGGAGGAAACTCCAAACGTATCAAAGCGGGGAAGAACTATTCGGCTTACCAACTACAGACTATCCGGATCTTGCTCAGATCAGAAAAGAGCTTAACTTGCTTCAGAAGCTTTATAAACTATACAATGACGTCATTGACCGAGTTAACAGCTATTATGACATACCTTGGGGAGAGGTGAACATTGAAGAAATCAACAATGAACTTATGGAGTTCCAGAATAGATGTAGGAAACTTCCTAAGGTGAGTTTTAATTGTAACTTCAGTCCTCAAAGCCTCCAATACCTAATCTTAAGATTATAGAATTTTATTCACCAATTCTTTTAGGGTTTAAAAGAATGGCCGGCCTTTTTCGCTTTAAAGAAGACCATAGACGACTTCAACGACATGTGCCCCCTTCTAGAATTGATGGCAAACAAAGCCATGAAACCACGTCATTGGCAACGAATCATGGACTCTCTTAACCACATTTTTGAGCTTGAAAGTGACGGTTTTTGCCTGAAAAACATCTTGGAAGCACCGTTACTTCAACACAAGGAAGATATTGAAGACATTTGTATTTCTGCGATGAAGGAAAAAGATATTGAGGCGAAATTACGGCAGGTCACAAACGAATGGTCTGTTCACGAGTTGACATTTATGACATTTAACAATAGAGGGGAGTTACTTTTGAGGGGCGACACGACTGCAGAGACCATAGGACAACTGGAAGATAGTTTAATGGTTCTGGGATCGTTGCTGTCAAACAGATATAACGCTCCATTTAAGAAACAAATTCAGCAATGGGTGGGAGATCTGTCAAACACAAACGAAATATTGGAGAGATGGTTGTTAGTCCAGAATATGTGGGTTTACTTGGAGGCAGTGTTTGTTGGAGGTGATATTGCTAAACAATTACCAAAGGAAGCTAAGCGCTTTTCCAAAATTGACAAATCGTGGCAGAAAATAATGCAGAGGGCACATGAAACACCTGGGGTTGTATCTTGTTGTGTTGGTAAGATACATTATGCACTACTTACTAGTAGCAGTGCAATCGGTATACTGTGTCACTGAATTTGATGGTATTTATATATGTATGCAGTTGACAAATTGAAAACCATCGTGATCTAAGTGCCACAGCAACCCGTTTGCATACATCTTTCATCTTACGTTATTATTCATATAAAAGGCTTCTTTGATTATAGCTCAGTTCTATCTATCAAATTAAACACAATACAATATTTAAGTAGTCATGGATACAGTAATAACGTACAGGTGAAGATCAAACATTTGAAGAGCGGGTATGTAACTTAATATAATTGTTCTACAGGTGATGATATGCTGAAACAACTACTACCCCACCTCCAAGAACAACTGGAACTATGTCAAAAATCCCTCAGTGGGTATTTGGAGAGAAAACGAACGATGTTTCCCAGATTCTTTTTCGTATCAGACCCGGCTCTTTTGGAAATCCTCGGGCAAGCCTCAGATTCTCATACTATCCAAAATCATCTACTATCAATTTTTGATAACACCAGATTTGTTAAATTCCATGACATAGAATATAACAAGATTACGGCGGTAATTTCTTCAGAAGGAGAGATGATACCCCTGGAGAAAGCGGTGAGAGCTGAGGGGAGTGTAGAGACGTGGTTGACTCAGTTATTGCAGACATCTCAAGCCTCGCTGCATTCGATTATAAGACAAGCATATTCCAGCATAAACGATGCTAACTTCCAGTTGTTAGTATTTTTGGATAAAATGCCAGCGCAGGTATGAGTTTTCTATAAATATTGAAGTGTTGACTACTGATATTTCAAAAGGAGTATAAAATTATATAATTGTAGTATGAACGAATCAAAAAACAAATTTTCCAAGCTGGCCCTAACTATCCGATGAACCATTTCCGATAGATATTTACAGCTTGGAAAATTCAGGAGCTATGACCTCATAATTGTTACAGAAATCACGCATTATAGGAGCGAATATTTTTAAATTATTGGAATTCTCAGGATCAAAAATTATTTTCAAAAGTGTAGCCATGGAAAGTCTATAACTACAGCCAGAATAGATGTCTTATTATTGCTTAATACTAATTTAAATTCTCCAAATTTATCTACTGACTACTAGAGCATTCAAAACTAGGCAGATTTGCTTGCCTGGATTTAATATGTCAAATATGATGTCTTCGCTCCATTGCATTAAAAATTCATTCTCTTAAGAATATCTTCTAGATTCTATGTTAAGGAGAAAATACCTTCTATTTTGTTACACATATGAGTTCTTCTTATGTTAGGCCAGGAGCTGTTAAGTAATACACCGAATCATTAAATAAATACTCATAAGGTGTATCTAAAATAAAGCGGTTGGTACAATTGCCGAAATTGTTAAGATAAAAATAAAACTGATAATTAAAAAAAATGTACCGTATTTGTGAGTATCCAACTATAAACCAATTTAGGAATTGTTGATTTTATGACAGAATAATTATGATGATGTGGTCCGTCCATCTCAAATTTTAGGCAAATCAGTTTATTATAAAGAAATGGGGTTTGAGAATACGTTCGTACATTTTTGTACTGCATCTTCTATTTTTGGGTAACCCACTTAAATGTTAAAGCCCAAAAGCTTAAATTACACTTCTTCATTTTTTAACGTTATATTTTTAAGATCGGTCTTTTGGGTCTTCAAATGATATGGACTAGAGATGCAGAGTTAGCTCTTCTGCAAGCAAGACATGATAAAAAATTAATGCCAGAGACTAATAATAAATTTTTGGAGCTGCTCAATACCTTAATCGATCAGACTACTAGGGATCTAACAAAAATAGAAAGAACTAAATTCGAAACACTTATCACTATACATGTGCATCAGAGGGACATTTTTGATATTTTAGTGAGTATAAAAGAAAATCGAGTAGTATCATTAAAACAGGTCGCACAGTGCGGTTTTATCTAACTTCAACTTTTTTAGTGTCGTATGAACGTAAGACATGTCAACGACTTTGAGTGGTTGAAGCAGTGCAGATTCTATTTTAAAGAAGAGCAGGATAAGACGCTGATCGTTATAACCGACGTTACTTTTTCATATCAAAATGAATACCTTGGATGTACTGACAGATTAGTTATCACCCCTTTAACCGACAGGTATTGTCAAAATAATAATAAACTGTGCGTCATCTGTACCGCTATGGCTTTCACAATTAAGTTTTGTCTGTTATGTATTGTCTCATATCCCTGCAACTTGTAGAAAAACATAAAAATTCATGTCTAGTAATTTAGATAAATGATAATAAGGTCACCTTTTTATGAATTGACGAACTCTATCTGAAATTAGAAACTTTATGATGGAATTATAGATATCACTTAGAAAAAGTATTTCACTTGTTTTTTTTTTAAATTTTTTCAAGATGTTACATAACGTTGGCTCAAGCGTTAGCAATGAGCATGGGTGGAGCACCATGTGGGCCCGCTGGTACAGGAAAAACTGAGACCGTAAAAGACATGGGAAAAACTTTAGCAAAATATGTGGTTGTCTTTAACTGCTCGGATCAGATGGATTATAGAGGACTAGGGCGAATTTATAAGGGTAAAAAAATTGTAATTAGCTTCATAAATTAAATAGAAAATAAGGAGATGGATGTCTAATGCTATTCAAAAATATTTCAGGTTTAGCCCAATCAGGATCGTGGGGATGTTTTGACGAATTTAATAGGATAGAACTCCCAGTTCTATCTGTAGCTGCTCAACAAGTTGCTGTAGTACTTGCTAGCAAGAAAGAAAAAAAGAAGAGTTTTCAGTTTACGGACGGAGATATTATAGAGATGTGTCCAGAATTTGGAATATTTATAACTATGGTAAATGTTACTCGTGGATAATAAAATATACAAACAAAATCCACAATTCACATTACGAGTAAATACTTACTTTGGTTAATTTTTGCAGACGGGCTTATTTTAAACAATTTAAAATGTTATTATTACAAAAACCACAACTTTCTTTTTAATTTCTATTATAGAATCCCGGATATGCTGGCAGAAAAGAACTTCCAGAAAATCTCAAAATCCAATTTAGAACCGTTGCTATGATGGTTCCTGACCGACAAATTATAATCAGAGTCAAACTAGCCAGTTGTGGCTTTCTCGAAAACATTACCTTAGCTAGAAAATTCTACACCCTTTATAAATTATGTGAAGAACAACTGACCAAACAGGTTCACTATGATTTTGGTCTACGAAACATTCTCTCAGTACTGAGAACCCTTGGAGCAGCAAAAAGAGTCAATAACAAAGACACAGAAAGTACTATAGTAATGAGAGTGTTGAGAGATATGAACCTATCGAAACTTATCGATGAAGATGAACCCCTCTTTATTTCTTTGGTTGCTGATCTGTTTCCTAACCAAGTACTGGAGAAAACTGCCTATCCTGAATTAGAGGAAGCTATAAATATACAGGTTGAAGATGCTGGGTTGGTCAACCATCCTTCTTGGGCTTTAAAACTTATTCAGGTATGTCGAACATTTCTTGCACTGGAAGTATAAGATAGACACGTAATTTTTCTCCTTACTTGCTTTTAGCTTTATGAAACTCAAAGAGTTAGACATGGAATTATGACCTTAGGTCCATCAGGGGCTGGAAAAACATGTTGTATACAGGTTTTAATGAAGGCTTTGACACAAATGGGTGATACACACAAGTATGTATATCTTCATAAAATATGAATTAGCTAGAACCTTCTAGTCTCTCTAATTTCTCAAAACAGTGTACTTAAAACCGGAGTTGACCTAAATTAACTATGACATAAAAGTTTTCTAATCGTATTAACATTGTAGAGAGATGCGTATGAATCCAAAGGCTATTACTGCCGCTCAAATGTTCGGAAGGCTAGACGTTGCTACCAATGACTGGACAGACGGTATATTTTCAGCACTTTGGCGAAAAACTTTAAAAATTAAAAATGGTAAGCAGTATAACTACGCGCGTGAATTAAAGAGAAATAATTGCATAGAAAAGAGTAAAACAACATAACTTATCAGCCAACAGAATTATTGCTTCAATAATTATTAGGCGAATCCTATCTTTATTTGAAATATCTTACCATACTTTTACAAGATCTTTAACGAATTTGAAGGAAGAAATCTAAAGATTATTCCAATTCTATTCTGGTTATTTCAGGTGAGCACGTTTGGCTAGTTTTGGATGGTCCAGTAGACAGTATCTGGATAGAGAACCTAAATTCTGTACTAGATGATAATAAGACACTGACTTTGGCAAATGGTGACCGACTTTCTATGGCTCCAACATGCAAAATAATTTTCGAACCTGAAAACATCGATAATGCTTCACCAGCTACAGTATCTCGAAACGGAATGGTAAATAATACTTATAATAGCTTATGAAAAACACCTGAACTAACTTAAAGAATGTATTTTCTTCTTTAGGTATACATGAGTTCTTCTGGTCTAACTTGGAAACCCATAGTTAAGGCCTGGCTTAAAAAGCGAAGCCCTAAGGAACAGGAAGTCTTCACCAAATTGTTCGACGATCATTTTGGTACCCTCCAAAGCTGGGGCACTCAAAATGTGACTCTTGTAATGCCCGTATTGGAATGTAATATTATTTTACAGATTAGTAACCTTCTCGAAGGTAAAACTGATTCTTTTAAGAAGAAAATAGTACTTCCAGTGTATTTTTTACAATATGAGCTTTTATTTTTACTTTCAGGCCTAATCCCCAGTCAAACCGAACAAACAGAAGATATATCTGCTGCAAAATCAGACATAGATGATGAAGATCCTCTGGAAGAACCAGAGAAAGCTGATGAGCCTAAAATCTTTACACCTGAACATCTTGCTAAACTTTTTGTTTTTGCTCTTATATGGGGTATGGGAGCATATCTTGAAACAGATGATAGACTTAAGTACGACAACTTTATAAAGGAAAATTTATCCGAATTAGATTTACCCATAAATGATAAAAAGAATCCTAATGTAAGTTATTTTCTGTATATGGTTGGATCTAGTACATAATTGATACAGTATTTTATTGTGGAACTAGGCAGTAAGTGATATGTGAATTTTAAAATTAATATTTTTCTTCAATTCTAGGCTACGGTTTTCGACTATGTTGTAAACTCAGATGGAGAGTGGGTTATGTGGAATACTCTGGTTACAAATTATGTTTATCCAGAAATGGCAACTCCGGAATTTGCATCAATTTTAATACCAATCATGGACAACGTCCGAATCAACTATCTCATTGATACTATAGCCAAACAGGAAAAATCAGTCATGTTAATTGGGGAACAAGGAACAGCTAAAACGGTATTTTAACTTTTAGCTTAGCTTTTAAATCATGAAATGAAATTATGAATAATGGTTTTAGGTCATGATGAAATCCTACATGAAAAAAGCAAATCCTGAAGTTTATCTTCATCGCGCATTCAATTTTTCTAGCGCTACAACACCATACCAATTCCAAAAAACAATCGAAAGCTATATTGAAAAAAGAATGGGTAATACTTTTGGTGCGCCCAATGGCAAGAAGCTCATAGTATTCATAGATGATGTTAATTTACCGGAAATCAACTGCTGGGGAGATCAGGTATATCAAATTCATAAATCGAGGAAGCTGGAAGTTGAGTTGAGCCGGTCATATGAGGGATGTCTGACAGAAAATGAGCCTAACATAAAGAAACGCACGCTAAAAATATCTATCTTAATACACTACGTACATCTTCTATTTAATTCTTCAATTCTTTTAAATAGATCACTTGGTGATTTCTATACGAAATGTTCCTACACAGCATCATCTCTTTTTTATCACTATATACCTATAAGTAGTCGTTAAATCTTTTTGAATTACCTTAGCACTTTTACCCTTCTTTACAAGGTATTTTATTACCGTTCAGCGGCACGTGGGGTTTATAGAAGAACGGAAATATCCCAGACTGACTTTCCGTTAGACATTTCTCGTACATGTTGGTAAAAATTGTAACGCACCTAACAGATTGGATGACAAATTTTTTCGATAATTCAACATTTGTAAATATTGTTTAGGTAACAAATGAAATTGTTCGCCAAACTATGGACATGGGTGGCTTCTACAGTTTGGAAAAACCTGGAGAATTTACCACTATAGTAGATGTTCAGTTTGTATCGGCAATGGGCCAACCAGGTGGTGGGAGAAACGACATACCTTCAAGGCTCAAACGCCAATTTAGTATTTTTAATTGTCCTTTACCGATGGATATTTCAATTGATAAAATATTTGGTGTAATAGCACAAGGTAAAGAAGATTAATTCTTAATTTTAAAATACTCATGCAATGTAACATAGTTATAGATCTTTTTAGAACCTAATCTTTTTTTCTTGTTAAAGGACATTACAATAATAAAAGAGGATTCACAATGGAAGTAAGAAACTTAGTGAAAAAGCTGATACCATTAACACGAATATTGTGGAAAAATACAAGGGCAAAACTTCTACCAACACCTGCTAAGTTTCATTATGTCTTTTCCTTGAGAGACTTGTCTAGAATTTGGCAAGGAATGGTATGTATGCCAAGTAAATTTTCTATTTTCAAAATAATATTTTCTGGTAGATCTTTGCAAATCAAATATACTCAGTCGTCTTTGATTCTAAATGTAACGACTTTTTTAAATCTAGATTGGAACTTTATCTACTGTCATAGAATCCGAAGGATGCATGATGGTACTTTGGAAAAATGAATGTTCAAGGGTTTTTTCCGACAGATTTACTATAGAAGACGATAAAAAGTGGTTTAATGAGGAATTACTAAGCCTGGTAGAGGAGAATTTGGGAGAAAATCTGAGAAAGAAAACTGAGCCTACACCTGTATTTGTTGATTTCATGAGGTAAGCAAGTACATTAGTAGTATAACTGTTAAAATTTAACGGTTAATATCGTAAATTTATAGTTAGCACTTACTAGGTTCATATTTTTTTAGACTTGACTCATTATTAAACAGCACCTCGCATAACATTAGATATTTTCTAAATGTTACCAACATAAAAGTAATTTAAATGATTGTATTTGAAAATGTTGCCGATTTCTTTGTAGGGATGCTCCAGAACCTACAGGTGAAGAAGGTGAAGATGCAGACATGGAACTTCCAAAAGTATACGAACCAGTAAGCGATGAAAACGAATTACGAGAGCGTCTGGATATGTTCTTAGCTCAATTTAACGAAATGGTAAGGGGTTCCGGAATGGATCTTGTATTTTTCCCTGATGCGATGTTACATTTGGTCAAGATATCACGAATTATACGACATCCTCGAGGAAATGTTATGTTAGTTGGTAAGAAATTTGTTTTTGATATTTTTTCTTAAAGTCCTAGCTTATTATATTCTGAGTGAGTACTATACTCCTTTTTGGAGAGTAAGTTGCAAAAAAAACTAATACTACTTTAAATAATTGTCCCTTAGGTGTCGGTGGCAGTGGAAAGCAATCATTAACTAAACTATCCTCATTCATTGCCGGCTACAAATCATTCCAAATTGCACTGACAAGGTCCTATAATATTGCCAACTTTTTGGAAGACTTAAAAGCACTTTATCGTTCGTGTGGATGTGGAGGCAAAGGTACTACCTTTATTTTTACCGACTTGGACATCAAAGAAGAAGGATTTTTGGAATATTTAAACAATATCCTATCTTCTGGTGTCATTTCTAATTTATTTACAAAAGACGAACAAGCTGAGATCATTCAAGAACTAACTCCTATCATGAAGAGAGAAAATCCCAAGAGAACTCTGAACCAAGAAGTTGTTATGGAGTTCTTTATGAACAGAACTTGTCAGAATTTACATGTAGTATTTTGTTTTTCCCCGGTAAGTAAAAAAAAGAAATTTGACGACGTTTTTTGCCTTTCCCTTTATTATATTAAATTACAAGGCTCTCTAGCAGCCTTCAGTTGAAGTCCAAGAAACATATACTAGTCAAAGTATTTTTTTTCCATTACCACTTGATATGAATAGTAGTATGTCAGCTTTTCTATGTTTTCTTATTTAACTTAGACTTATCACATATCTTTCCTTCCTTACAGGTCGGTGAAAAATTCCGGAATAGAGCGCTCCGCTTTCCGGCATTGATTTCCGGTTGCACCATCGACTGGTTCCAACCATGGCCCAAAGATGCCTTGGTGTTAGTGGCAAAACATTTTCTTACAGAATTCAAAATCGCATGTACCGATCAAGTTAAAGAAGAGCTGGTAAATGCCTTGGGTTCAATACAAGATGTTGTTGCTGTTACATCGACAGAATATTTTCAACGGTAATTGCTGATATTTAAGTAAAAAGAACTTGCACACAATACTAGCTTTGTTTCCGGGTTTGTACACTTTAGTTTGAAGGTATTTCTATCCGATATTTGTTTAAGAGCTGGAGTAGACATTGGCTACGACATCGTTGGAAAATCACTTCGATTACCACATTTCCTTTGATTGTATCATATATATCAGGCAGAAATAACTACTGCCGTTAGATTGCAGCTGTGACAACCAACATTCTTCGATGAAAGAAACTAGGTTTTTATAAGTTTTAATTGTCTTTTAGGTTCCGCAGAGCTACTCATGTTACCCCCAAAATCCTATCTCAACTTTATAGCTGGTTACAAAAGTATTTATAACAATAAACAAAAGGAACTCAGCGATGGAGCGCTTAGAATGGATACCGGATTAGAGAAATTGGCTGAGGCATCATCTTCGGTCTTAATTTTGAAAAAGGAGCTGGTTGGAATGGAAAAAGAACTGGCTGATGCTTCTCAAAGAGCCGAAAGAGTGTTAACAGGTTAGTTCATGTTCAGAGTATAGTTTGTAATATAAGTTACTTGAACGAAAATTTTATTTGCAGAGGTTACTGAGAGAGCAATGCAAGCAGAAATCGTAAAAAATCAAGTGCAAAAAGTAAAAGAGAAAGCTGAAGTTCTCGTAGCTTCCATTGCTGCTGAAAAGGGGCTTGCTGAGCAAAAACTCGAGGCAGCAAAGCCAGCTCTCGAAGAGGCAGAAGCCGCTTTGAATACAATCAAGCCTGCTCATATAGGTAATAGAATAGGGTAAACCTTCACTAGTATGAGTTATTTATTGACCAATTTTAATTGATATAGATTCATAATATTTAATTATAAACATTGGAATAACTACAAATAACAAAAAATATGTATATTTCAGCTACTGTAAGAAAATTAGGTCGTCCTCCGCATCTTATTATGAGAATTATGGACTGTGTGTTAATCATGTTCCAAAGGAAGCTACACGCTCTTGTTCCCGATACTGCTGCCCCGTGCCCGAAACCTTCTTGGGCGGAATCTTTGAAGGTCAGTATTAGGTGGTTGAAAAAGTATTGAGTCTTTTTGTAGTAATATAAGCCGTATCCGGTTATATATAGCGTCAGTTGAAAGCTGACATTTGACACAAATTCTGGGCAGGCATATTAAAAAATTTGTGTTATTTATGGTCAAGATACGTTATTAAATCAACAGCCAAAAGATGGTAGCTTTCGCTGAAATTCGATGTCAAAGATTGACAGAAAAAAGTTGATAGAATTTTGTCAAAAGTCGCGGAACTAAGCACTCATCACCAAACAATTCTAAATCATTTCGAGAAAGCTGGCTCGATGTTTGAGTGCCACATGACTTGACACTTGGTCGAGTTTCCATCTGCAAATCTCTAAAGAAACGTATCAAAATTGAGCTATTTCTGAAGCGGCTGATCACGAGCGATGGAAGGTGGATTAAGTACGAAAAAGATAGTGGTCGCAAAAGGGAGAAGCTTCACAAACGATGACAAAGCCCAGGTTGATGCCAAGAAAGGTGATGCTGTGTGTTTGGCGTAATTGGAAGGGAATCGTGCACCATGAGCTGCTGTAGCCTGGCCAAGCGATTGATTCTGTACTCTAATGTCAGCAACTGACCAGACTGAATTAAGCGATTGAAAAAAATCAGCCGGAGATAGTCAATAGAAAAGGTGTGGTCTTCCGTCATGACAATACCAGACCATACACATCTTTGACGACTCGGTAAAAGTTGAAAGAGCTTGACTGGGACGTTTTAGTGCATCCGTCGTATACCCCGGACCTTGCACAGGCAGACTACTAATTGTTTCGGTCTCTGCAGCAGTCCCTGAATGGTGTTAAGTGTCAAAAGAGGCCAGTGAAAACCACCTGTCACAATTTTTTGCCCAGAAACCATCGAAGTTCTCCGGAATTCTGGTGTTACCAGAAAAATAGCAGAAGGTCATCAACAAAATGGCACATATTTGATCTCAATTTTGACTTTATAAGGGTCAATACTTTTTCAACAACCCTTCATTGTTAACATTTTTTCCAATAATTGTAATAAAAAGGCATAAGAAATTACAATTTATCCACTAATATCACTCAAATCGGTTTTGCAGATGATGGCATCAACAACATTTCTACTTCAGCTTCAAAACTATCCAAAAGACATAATAAATAATGAGATGGTAGATTTGTTAGTCCCCTACTTCGAAATGGAAGATTACAACATGGATACGGCGAAAAGAGTGTGCGGAGATGTTGCAGGTTAGTTGAGACAGACCAATTTTGATATTTCATTTATTGGCTAAGAATGGAATTCGTTCAAGTTTAGTTAAACTGTACTGAAGTTTAGCACCATTGTTAATTTTTTTATAGGACTGTTGTCTTGGACTAAGGCTATGGCATTTTTCCACAGTGTAAATAGAGAAGTTTTACCACTAAAAGCAAACCTTACATTACAAGAAGCAAGATTAAAGGTAATGTTTTTTTTTTAAAGAAATCGATAAGAACATGAACTACGTTTTCCATATTTAATAAATAAGAATTTAACTCATTAAGAAAAGGATTAAAGGATTTCCCTTAAAAACTATTATATGTTTTCCTTTATAGGTTGCAATGGATGACTTAGCGGCAGCGGAACAACAATTAGAAGAAAGAGAACAATCCTTGCGGCAAGTTAAAGAACAATACGATGGTGCAGTTATGGAAAAACAAAGGTTAACCGATGCGGCGAACCTTTGCCTTAGGAAAATGAATACAGCTACTACTCTGATCAAAGGTAATTTCCTTCTTATATCCTTATTATAAAAGTTCCAAAATAGATCCCAAAAAGTCCGTCGTTCACCCTTTTGTAGCACTCCATTAGTAAGTTGTTCGCTATAGAAACCGTTGCCATAGTAATGGTTACCATAACAACCATTATTATCGCAACCGACTTAGTAACGAGGTGTTGCATGATACGAATTTCTACGTTTGGAGATTCTTTTTGGGAGGAATGATCCAAGTAAATCATATATATTTTTTAAATAGGATTGGGAGGCGAAAAGGTCAGATGGACTCAACAAAGTAAAGAATTTAAGGAACAACTAGGCAGATTGGTAGGCGATGTCTTACTAGCTACAGGATTTCTGTCGTATTCCGGACCATACAATCAAGAGTTCAGGGCTGGACTAGTAAAAACTTGGATGGACATTTTGCAATCAAGGTAAAACGACTAAAAAATTGATATTCACGATAATTAACACTTTTGGATAGGGCTGCTAACAACTCCAGAATTTATAAATGGAAATGCTGAATGCAGCCAAATATGAAGTTAATCTACTCTAAAAATTAAAACCAACGAATAAAATAGGAAATAAAACGCAGTAATAAATTAATTCTCTGCTTCCATTGTGGACTTCTCACTATCGTTCTAATTTATTTCCCACTTGGATATGATCTCATTAATGAGAACCTGATCCTAAATATATGGTTAACAACTTTCATAAAAATGGGTATAGCATAGTTAACCAATGCTGTTATGAGGTTTTAGCCATTAAACCATTTACGTTCGACAGTTCCAAGCACAAGGACGCGTTTTCTCGGTTAGGACTCCTCCGGAGTGTGGAATTGTGATCCACAAACTGCTTGGTAGAGGTTCTAATCGCAGAGGATTACTAGAAGTGATTACTAAAACGTTGGTTGAGGTGGTGGTTGAACACCTAAGGCCGTGTTTTTTGTGATAATTTCGTAATCGGACCGGCGGGCTGATAAAAGACGGTTATATCCAAAATCAGTAACAGTTTTTCGAGCAGATCCTTTATCAGTGCCTATAATGGTATAAAAATTAATAGAAAAAATAAAATAAGTGAATATTTCGAAAATCTAGTAAAGCACAGATTCGACAACACTGATTTACCTTGGGACCCGAGGAAGGGAGATCCAAACTCAAGGATGTGTAACGCACCACTGATGGTTCGCCGGAGCTTTGCATAAGCACGAGATTTCTAGTTTATTGTTACGAATTCCTTTTTTTTAGATCAATTCCGTTTACTACCAATCTGAACATTACTAATATGTTGATAGAAAGTGCGACTGTATCAGAGTGGACTTTACAAGGACTACCGAACGACGAACTATCCGTTCAAAATGCTCTTATAGTAACAAAATCACGATCGTATCCACTATTAATAGATCCACAAACTCAAGGGAAGATGTGGATCAAAAATAAGGAAGCAAATAATAATTTACAGATTACCTCCCTTAACCATAAGTATTTTAGGACTCATTTGGAGGACTGTCTGTCTCTTGGTAAGTGAAATACATTTACTCTACTTTCTGTAGACTTTTCAACCCGTCCCACAGAAAGAGAATATTATTTTCCTGTTGGAAATGCACTACAGTTCAGCCGATACACAAAAGAGGCTTTACGAACGTGACATGTCAATAACTATTTCAGGAAAGCCCCTTTTAATAGAAGATATAGACGTGGAACTAGATCCAGTCTTAGACAACGTTTTGGAGAAAAACTTCATAAAATCTGGTAGTATTGAAAAAGTAATTGTAGGTGATAAAGAATGTGACGTGCTGAAAGGCTTTATGCTCTACATTACTACCAAGTTGCCCAATCCACCTTATTCACCTGAAATAAGTGCGAAGACGTCTATCATTGACTTCACTGTAACAATGTTAGGTAAGAATAGAGCCAGTTAAGGTAGAATTAAGCTAAATAGGTTTTTAGAAAGTTAGTTTTAGCTTAAGCATGGTACCAAGTAATCCCGAGGGGCAATTGGAAGTGATGGAAGTAGTTTCGAATATATTATAACTTGTATTTACTAGAGGAAATTCTGTACAAATAACGTTACCTTTTTTATAAGCAAATATAATTCTTCTTCTTCTTTCTTATATGGTGTGTCATAAGTAGGCATACTGCCTGTTTTATACCCATTAGGTCTCTTCCAATGTGGACGTCCAGCATTCCTCCCACCTTTTTGGAGGTCTGTCCCGTCTGTTGTTATCCATCCGATCTACGTGTTTATTCAATTGTTTTCTTCTAGTTCTGGGCCATTTGGATATTTCTTGGATCTTATTTAGTTCTTGTAGATATTTGTTGCGGATTCTGTCGTGGATAGTTTTTCCAAGTATGTTCCTAAATCAGCTCCATTTCTTTTGTCCTCATCATTTATGTTGTTTTACATATCTTAGCTCTTATTCCTATAGCATATGTGAGGATCGGTTTAAGTGTTGTCTTGTACAGGGTGAGTCAACGATAGAGTAAAGTTCATTATCTCATTTGTTTTGGGAATGACGAAAAAATGTTAAATACAATAGTTTTAGGGGATGTTAAGGTGCACAGTTTAAAATTATTTTTGAGTATACAGGGTATTTCAAAAAATGTAGCCGATATAACATATGTTTTTTAAATGGAACATCCTATTTTCTATTTTATTTTTAAATTCTGCGTAAAATGTTATAACTCTTTTATTAATAATGTTATATACCTAAACCTGGTAGTTTTTCTAATATTCAAAATTTTTAAAAAAATACTAATTTTCAGTTTTGTAAAAAATTGCCAGTAAAGCCATTGTTTCTGAAGGTGGAATACTCATAATTGGTACGAGCGTTCTATAGAGAAAAAAAAAAGATATATGTAATGAAATTTGAGTTAGATGCTACAGGATGTTCAAAATAAATTTATGCATTTCGACTATTTTAAATTGAAAAATCTCAAATTTCTTAAATGGCACACATATTATTATTTTTTCTGATAGATTGTACAAAATCCTCCAACTTTTATTAAGTATGTCATATACCTATTTCTAATAGTTTTCGATTTATTTTGAATTTTTACCCTTGTTTTTAATACACTTACGCTATAACATTATAGTTGTCAAGACAAAACAAAAATGTAGGCATTATCAAATTTTGACATGTCTATTAAGCAAGCAAAAATAGTTTAATTTGTTGTAGTAAGTGACGTATAAAGGTAATAGTTATAGATTTTCCTAAAAATGAATTAATTGATATGGTTTATATACTGGGCGAGGCGGAAAAAAATTATCTTTTTGGCAGTAAGACTTTACGGAGCAAAGTACCCTAATAGACGTATACCATCTAGAAAATCTTTTCAGTGCTTAGTGGAACGATTTGATGGTAGTGGTAGCGTTGAGTATACGAAACGGAAAGTAGTAAACCAGAATGCCACCAATGAGGAAAAAGAAATGGAGATTTTACTTCATGTTGAAGATAATTCCCAGGTCAGCAACCATCAATTAGCTCACTTATCTGACACGTCCCAATCTACGGCTGATCGCACCACGAGAAAATATAAGTATCATAACGTTTATATGGACCTACACCAAGAACTTCAAGACCGTGATCTTGAACGACGAGTAAATTTTTGTAGCACCATGAATGGAACAATAGAGGCCGATCCAAATTTTTTATCCAAAATAATGTTTTCTGATGAAGCTACTTTTCGCAGTAATGGAGCAGTTAACAGCCATAACATGCATTATTATTCAACAGTTAATCCATTTTGGGTCGGGAAGTTCAAAACTAAAACCATTGGTCGCTTAATATATGGTGTGGAATATTAAATTTTCGAATTATTGGTCCATATTTTTTCCGCGAACCGCTTAACGGGCCTAGATATCTAATTTTTTTGCAAATTGAATTACCCTAGCTTCTTGAAGAAGTTGATAACATTGAAAGGGAACAAATGTGGATTCAACAAGATGGAGCTCCTGCTCATTACCACTGGGAAGTTCGAGAATTTTTAAACGATCGTGACCCACAAAAATGGATCGGTAGGGATGGATTCATTCAGTGGCCCCCTCGATCATATGACTTAATACCTTTAGACTTATTTTTGTGGGGCTACATTAAAGATCGTGTTTATGTGAATACCCCTACATCGCCAGTAGATATGGAAAATAGGATACGGGATGCGTGCAGGACAATAACGCCCTTTATGCTAAGGAAAGTGAAGGAAAATATAGTAAAACGACTAAACATGTGTATTCAAGTAGACGGGCATACTTTTGAACATTTATTACGTCATAGTAATTAATCATTAGATAAGTTAAACTATATTAAAATTATTATTAACTATTTGTTTATGTTTTCACAATAGCGTAAGTGTATTAAAAACAAGGGTAAAAATTCAAAATAAATCGAAAACTATTAGAAATAGGTATATGACATACTTAATAAAAGTTGGAGGGTTTTTTAAAATCTATCAGAAAAAATTATAATAATAAAGGGGGTGCCATTTAAAAAATCTGAGATTTTTCAATTCAAAATAGTCAAAATGCATAAATTTATTTTAAACACCCTGTAGCATCTAACTCAAATTTCTTTACATATATCTTTTTTTTTTCATCTCTATAGAACGCTCGTACCAATTATGAGTATTCCACCTTCAGAAATAACAATTTTTTACAAAACTGAAAACTAATATATTTTTAAAAAAATTAAAATATTAGAAAAATTGCTAGGTTTAGGTATATAACATTATTAATAAAAAAAGTTATAAAATTTTACGCCGAATTTAAAAATAAATTAGAAAATGGGATATTCCATTTAAAAAAAAACATATGTTATATCGGCCACACTTTTTTGAAGCACCCTGTATACTCAAAAATAATTTTAAACTGTGCACCTTAACATTCCCTAAAACTATTGTATTTAACATTTTTAGTATTTGATCGTCAGAATATCTAAACGACTCGAAGAGTTTGCAAGAAATTACTTGGAGCTACATCTGGACCAGAGCTTATTGATCTTTGTAATTAAAAACAATTTCTGGAAAGAATGAATTGAAAGAACGATTACTTTCGTCTAAAAATATATTTTTTTGGCTATTAAATTTTAGGATTGGAGGACCAACTCTTGGGAAGAGTTATATTAATGGAGAAGTCAGATTTAGAAGCAGAACGAGTAGCTTTGTTTGAATCAGTAATGCAAAATCAAAAGAGAATGAAAGAATTGGAAACTAATTTGTTGAGTAGACTCAATTCTACGGAAGGATCTTTAGTAAGTACATGTAGGAAATTGAGTAGATTAATTTAATTGTCTTATCAACAGGAAGCATTTCGTCAGAGATTTTCAATTTTAAAATAAGAGTATAATTTAATATTTAAATCAAAAATTTAATTTTTCCAGGTGGACGATGAAGAGCTAATCAACGTTCTTCAAGTGACTAAAACTACAGCAGAAGAAGTAACTCAAAAACTATCAGTGTCAGTACAAACTGAGAAAAAAATCAACATAGCAAGAGAAGAATTTAGAGCAGTTGCTGCCAGAGGTTCTATTCTGTACTTTTTAATTGTCGAGATGAGTAATGTAAACGTGATGTATCAGAATTCCCTGAAGCAATTCTTGATTATTTTTGATAATTCAATCACAAAGTCGGAGAAGAGTGCTAATACTACCGAGAGGATTGATATAATTTTGAAATATTTGACGTTTGAGGTATGAATTTTATACTTTTAAAGAGCACGTGAGTCGATTTGCTTTGTTTCTTTTTTAAGGTATGGAAATTTACGCAGAGAAGCCTCTACGAACGTCACAAATCATTATTCACTCTCATGATGGCTATAAAAATCGATCTGCAAAAAGGCAACATAACTCACGAGCAATTCATGTCTTTTATTAAAGGGGGAGCTTCTTTGGACTTAAATGCTGTGCAACCGAAACCTTTTAAATGGATATTGGACATTACGTGGTTGAATTTGGTGGAGATTAATAAGTTACCTGTATTTTCTGAAATACTAACCAAGGTATGTAAACAAAGATATACAAAATGAGTACAGCTAAATGTTAACACTGTACAGAGTGGTCCAAATTGGACACTTTTAAAGGTAAACCCCCTTATCCAAAGGATATAGACGAAAACTGATGTCGGTGTCTGAGGTTCAATTTTTATGATAAACTCAATGGTGAAAACCGCATATCGATATCTAGTACCGTTTCAATTATACAAATTTACATACAAATACATATTTTCAAAAATCTGCATTTTGGAAAAATGTTTGTAATTCTTTTCCTATTGAAAATTTTTGATTTCTGTAAAAACATTCTCAAAGCACCTTTTCACGTGGATTTTTTACAACTAATATTTTAATAGTTATTAACGTAAAAACATATTTTTTAAATGGGATACCCTGTATATTTTTCCTTATCCGAATAGAGCTTTAAATTATCATTCTAAAAATATAAAGGTTTTCAGTTTTTACGCGAATTTTAACTGCACATTTTGTGAAGTAAGCTTTGGACGGAGCTGCAATATCAATTGTTTACCGATAGCAGTCAAATCGTAAAAAAAAATCCCAGAAGTAGCTCTAAGAGTCATAACTACAATGAAATTTACTAAATGCTATAGTACTTTAAACTATGTAGAAAATAAAACAAAACAACAATAAAACAATTTATTCCGAGTAGAGCAAAACTAAAACAAAACAATTTTCTATAAGAGATGTTCGGAATGTCGACCAGTTTATTTACACATAGGCGGCACCTTTTCTGGACACTTCTTACCGAGTTGATTGGTTCAAGAGGAGTGAGAGCTGCAAAACTTTGTATCACTGCGTCTTCTAACTCTTGGCAGGTGTTTGTCGGCAATTTAAAAATTAGGTCTTTCAATCTTCCCCAGAGATAGAAGTCCATGGGTGTTAAATTCGGTGACCTTGCCGACCAACGGTTGGGACCTTGGTTGGCTATCCAGTTAGTGTCGAAATTGGCCGATAAAAAATTACTGATAACTGCAGCGTTATGAAGGGGTGCCCCGTCGTGTTGAAAAAAATATATTTCTAAGGTCCATTAACGGCAGTTCATCAACAAGAGGTTCTATTTGTTGCCTTAAAATTTCTAAGTATGAGGTGAGTATTCCTTCGTAAATAAATGGACCTATAACCCTGCCTCTAAAAATTCCTGCCCACACCTTAAATCCAAATCTGCCCTGATTTCTTTGCTCCACAACTAAATGAAGATTTTCTTGTGCCCACGTATAAGAATTGTAACGGTCAAAAATACCTGCATTGCTTACATAAGCTTCGTCTGTCCAAATGTAATTTAATGAAAAATTCGGAACATGGTTACAATTCTCCAGAAACCATTGGCAAAAATCCATACGCCGTTCAAAGTCTCCGTCTCTAAGGTGATGAACTTTTCTTGTCCTATATGGCCTGAATTTGTGCTTCTTCAAAGTATGACTTACGTTAGTTCTTGGTAGTCCAGTGTATTCTTTTATCTGTCGGGTTGAAGTGTTGGGATTATTTCCGATAATTCCTAAAACTACTATTTCTTCTAACTCCTTATCCCTGTTTGATGCATAATTTTTGGGTCGTTTCTTTTCAAACTGGCCACTATTAACTAGGTTATGTCGCAATCGAGTGAATATATCCTTGAAGGGTTGACGCCCCTCTGGATACCGTTCGTGGTACAAATTACTCGCCGCTTCCGAATTTTCTCCGGTTTGTATGAAAACACACTATCATATTCCATTTTCCGTAATTTTCAAACTTCATTGCGATTTATTTGACAATTCAATAACTGATCCCGAATTAAAATTTGACAACTACGAGTAAACAATTGAATTAAACCATATGGCCGCTCCGTCCAAAGCCTACTTCACAAAATGTACATTTAAAACTCGCGTAAAAACTGAAAACCTTTACATTTTGAAGTATATCTAAGCAAAATATAAAGTGTGCTATATTCCTAGAATGGTAATTTAAAGCTCTATTCGGATAAGGAAAAATATACAGGGTATCCCATTTAAAAAATATATTTTTGCGTTAATAACTATTAAAATATTAGTTGTAAAAAAATGTAACTTACACTGTTGAAATCCACGTGAAAAAGTGCTTTGAGAATGTTTTTACAAAGTCAAAAATTTTCAATAGGAAAAGAATTACAAACATTTTTTTCCAAAATGCAGATTTTTGAAAAAACACACTCTGCATCTGAAACGGGACTAGATATCGATATGTGGTTTTCACCATTGAGTTTATCATAAAAATTGAGCCTCAGACACCGCCATCAGTTTTCGTCTATCTCCTTTAGATAAAGGGGTTTACCTTTAAAAGTGTCCAATTTGGTCCACCCTGTATACTCCTGTAATACAAGTTGTCCAATAAAAATAATAATTTTTAAAATTTTTACAGTAAAAATGTCAAAATCAGTTTTGCTTCATTAATGGAATAGCCTCTATAACAGGGGTGCTCAAACGGTTGATCGCGATCGACAAGTCGATCGCGAGTGCTTTTTGAGTCGATCTCGAGAAAAAAATTCCGATATAGAACTATTCGCAGATTTTGTTTTAGGTAACTAAAACAAAATGTAATGAATAAACTACTAAAATTTATTCGATCCACAATTAGGCCAGAATAACCCCCTCATCACTTTCTTTTATCGTAATAACCCCCTGCTAGCGGCAAAAGGCGGCTTTATCAAAGGAACGCGCGGTACTTGTTAAAGAAAAGCCGCGTTTTTGATTCCCGCCGATTTTTCTAGAAACTTCGGGCGGCGTGCTTGACGGGAACATTCGAGACTTCGTTCACGCCGATATAAATGTTGCGCCTGCAGGAATATGAGTCAGTCTGAGTTGTAACTTGAAGGCGATACATCGATACAAAGTTTATTAATAAATAGTCCAAAATGAGTGCCGCGAAGAAAAGTAAAACTTATCATTTTAATAACGATTGGGAGAACGAATTTTTCTTTTGTATGGTAAAGGATAAGTGCATTTGTCTCATTTGCCGTGCGTCAGTTGCAATACCTAAGCGTGGGAACTTAGAGAGGCATCATAAAACGGTTCATAAAAACTATGAAAAGGATTTTCCGTCACAGAGTGAATTAAGAAAACGAAAAGTACGTGATTTGATAACTTGTTTGAAAAAAGAACAAACCATGTTCACAAGACCAGCCAAACAATCAAAAGCTGCAACGATCGGGTCATTTAAAATATCTCATATATTGGCGAAACACAAGAAACCATTTGATGATGAATTGGTTGTGAAGGAAGGATTTATTGAAGCGGGTGAGACTTTATTTGGAGATTTTAAAAATAAATCAGAGATTATGTCTGCTATTAGAAAACTTCAGTTATCTCGTCCGACTGTCACAAAGCGTGTTGAAGTCATGAGTCAGGACTTGGCAGATAAACTAAAACATGATATCATGGAATGTACATACTTTTTTTACAGTTCGACGAATCTACCGATATGACAGACACTGTCCAGCTGTGTATTTTTATTCGAATGGTATTCAATGACATGTCGGCTAAGGAAGAGTTTTTTGACAATGATTCCTCTGAAAGGAAAGACCCGTGACGAAGCAATGACTGGAAACGAAAACGGTTTTGTGGCATTGTGTCGAGCTAATGATGATTTCCCTTCATTTGTCTCCTTCCATTGTATTATACATCAACAAGTTTTGTGTTCAAAAGTTCTAAACATAGAGGAGATTATGGGCATTGCAATAAAAATTGTGAATTCTATCCGTGCACGTAGCTTGCAACGACGGCTCTTTAAATTGCAGTTGGAAGATAGTGAGTCAGCTGAACACACTGATTTAGTTCTTCACACGGACGTCAGGTGGTTGAGTCGCGGAAAATTCCTAGAAAGGTTTCAAGAATTATTGCCCGAAATAACAACTTTTCTGGACGAAAGAGGTGATGACACTCAAATGCTGAAAAACGGAAAATGGCTGACTGATTTGCCATTTTTGACAGACATCACAATGCATTTAAACACCATTAATTTGGAGCTTTAAGGTAAAGGAAAAACTATTATTGAGATAATTAGCGCATTAAACGCCTTCAAAAGTAAATTGCAACTTATGATAGATCAACTGAAAAGAAAGGATCTGAAAAATTTTCCGTTTTTGAAAGCAAGGATTCCTCAGGTGAATTATGATATTTATGAGGCAGAATTATCAAATATTTTGGGCTAATTCGAAATACGTTTTTATGATTTCAGTAAATTGGCAAATATCGCATCATTTATGAGTTATCCTTTTTCGTGTAAAAACATTGAGGAATTAGCTACTGAAATAGCAAGTCAGTTTAACATGGACTCATGTTCTGTTGAAATTGAGTTAGTGCAGATTATATCAGATCTACATCTCAAAGCCACAGCATCTGATACAAAATTCTGGTGTTTTATATCTGAAGATAAATATCCGAATCTAAGGCAAATCGCCCTTCAACTGACGGCAATGTTTGGGTCAACTTACTTGTGCGAGTCTGCATTTTCTGAAATGAAGATAATTAAGTCATAATATCGCAATCGACTAACTGACGAACATATGTAATCATGCTTGCGATTAGCACTCGGTAATTACGTACCATCTTATGAAAAGTATGCTGAGGACATGCAGTGCCACGCTTCAACATCCAAGGTCACTCTTTAATTAAGTTTAGACACTAGAACTCGTTTGTTTTATAAGAATCAATAAACTCGCAATTTTGAATAATTATGAGTTTTTTTCATTGACATTTTAGAGCAGACCTACACTTACCTTGACTAAAAAAATGCATATTGTGTGGAAAACTAATATCTGTGCCACGATACACCCTACCTAGACGACAATCCTGCATCACACTTACTTGCAGCCTCTCAGAGTCGATCGATCGTAGTCTAACAATATTGAGGTAGATCGCCAGCAGTTCAAGTTTGAGCACCCCTGCTCTATAATATAATAATTATTGTATTATTTTTAGATTGAACAAAATGAAAAAGAATGGAAAGTCTGGTACGAAAAAGAAAAACCCGAGGAAGAAGAAATTCCGTGCGGTTATCAAAAAGGTTTAGACGTTTTCCGTAAACTTTTGCTCATAAGATCGTGGAGCCCAGACAGAACTCTATCGCAGGCTAGAAAATATATTATGGGTAATAATTAATTATGAATAGGTGGAGCTTTTTAAGTTGGGGTATTACTTGCACTTCCATGGTATCTGTGGCGTATTCTAACTAATTAGTTAGGGCAATTCTCTTTTACTACACGCACCTTTTCTGTCACTTCAGTCATTTTACTGTATTAAACAGTGGCTCACTCAGGTCTCCTAGGTAACTCATATGGGGTCACTAGGCTGCAGGCACCTAATCTGGCTTGAGAACATTTTGGATCGTTAGATTGACGTAATAAGCTGGCTTTCCAAAAAACTGTTATTTGACGATCTGTATAT
Source organism: Pachyrhynchus sulphureomaculatus (assembly GCA_019049505.1). Classification (NCBI taxonomy): domain Eukaryota; kingdom Metazoa; phylum Arthropoda; class Insecta; order Coleoptera; family Curculionidae; genus Pachyrhynchus; species Pachyrhynchus sulphureomaculatus. Next base: position 14,420,762 of record CM032451.1, read on the forward strand.
TCAGATTCCGTTGCAAATGGTAATTTCTAATGAGGTAGAGGACGTACATATGTAATCATTCTTAACACCTTTTTCTAAATCGATGCATCGAGTTTCTGCGTATTTTACACTACCATGTCTGGCAGCCATATAGAGGCTTTAGCTTGGCAATTTTTTTAAGTACTGTCAACTTGTTAGTTGGAACCATTCAGCAGTCAGTATAGTCTTAATAACAAAGCCCTGACTTTTGCTGCTGTAATTGCAGCCTGATCCTACCATACCACCCTTTTGTCGAAATGTAGGTACTGGAAGCGATTTTATAATTGAATGTTGTTGATTGAAGCAACTCAAAAAGGCGTCTAGGTTGTCTTGATCACGAAGCCAGTGTGTCGTCAATATATCTATACAAAAATGTTGGTTTTAGAGGAACTAAGCTCAAGGTACGTACTTTTTTCAAAGACGTTCATAAAAATATTTGCCACTACGAGAAATAGAGGAGAACCCGTAGCTGCTCCTGATCATTTTATGAGTGGAATCCACTGGAAGCATCCTCTAGGTGCTGTCATCTTGTAGTTCGTTGATTTCTTCCACATATTTGTTCTTGTCCATTACAAGAATCGAATCAATTTAGTCTTTGCTGGATGGTGACCGAACCAGTCTGGGGCATATTGTAGTGGGTATACAATACCAGGTTGGTATATTCTGCTTAGATATATAGATTTTAACAATATGAAACAATAGCGGCGACAGTAGAGAGCTTTCTCTCCTTACAGTATTGTTTTATATTTTTCTATTAACTTTCTGGTCCTGGACAAAAGCAAAAATATCGTACTATAATCTATTAAATTGCCCCAACTTAGTGAGCACCCTATATAAAAGTTGTAGATTTCTAGTTAGAATAAATCCGAAACTCTTAGATATACGTTCTTTTTTAAGATTCCTTAGGAAATGAATATGGGGAACCGTGTATCCTGGATCTCGAAGAAACCTGGGTGGAATCTGAACCACGCAGCCCTCTTATCTGTATTTTATCCATTGGATCAGATCCTTCACCACAAATAGCCGCTTTAGCTAAATCCAAAGAAATAAGTAAGATAAAAATAATTTTTCATTTTGTTTTCACTTAAAAATATAAATTTATATTTATTTTAGCCTTAAAATCTGTATCTATGGGTCAAGGTCAAGAGGTAGTTGCTAGAGACATGATAGAAACATCAATTATAAACGGTGGTTGGGTACTTTTACAAAACATACATCTATCACTACCATTTGCATCCGAAGTAATGACGATGCTGGCAGACGCTGAAAAAATTGAGGATTCTTTCAGAATATGGCTTACGACAGAAGTGCACGACCAATTTCCGATAGGGTTGCTTCAGATGGCTATAAAGTTTACCAACGAACCACCACAAGGTATCAAAATAAATATTACTACTTTCTACGAGGGCTGATTATAAAGTAAGGTTCCCAAAGCGCTGGAGCCACAGGGATAGGTTTTAGGCGAAATCTGGCAACACTGCCATGTGCAGTAGTTCCCCCACTCTCGATCCCACTTTACCCGGCTTCGCTACGCCGCGGAGTGTTGGTTCAGCAGCCGTTCGTGATGGAGGTTCCGATCGCCGCTACTGCCAACGCGAAAGGGGTTCCACCTATAGACATTCATCGACAATTGACGGAAGTGTAGGGTGAAAACTGTATGGCCGTTTAACACGTCCGCAAATGGTGTAGGGAGTTTACAGGCGGTCGTACGGACATTCAGGATGAAAAGCGGAGTGGAAGACGGTCGGTTTCAGACGAGACGATCAAAAAGGTAGAGGGAATATTACTCGAAGATCGGAGGATCACTATCCGTGAATTTGTACCACAATTCAGAAGCTACTAACTGAAAAGTTGGTGTACCGAAAGGTGTGCGCGCAGTGGTTCCCGCGAATGCTCACAGAAAATCACAAACAGCAACGCGTCTACTGTTCCCGCCATTTTCTTCAACAATGTGGAGACAAGAAGGAGGAATTGCTGGATTCCGTTGTGACCGGCGACGAAACGTGGGCATTCCATTTCCCCCCGGAAACAAAACAATAATCACGCGAGTGGAGCCATTCAACTTCGCCCAAGCCGAAAAAGTTTAAACAAACGCAGTCTGCTGACAAAATCATGGCAACTGTGTTTTGGGACCGAAAGGGGATATTGTTGATCGACTTCATGCCTCCTGAGACAGATATTACGACACACTAAGAAAAGTCAGACGGGCGATCCAGAACCGCTGGAGAGGAAGGTTCAGCAAAGGTGTGACGATAACTCCCGACCCCACGTCTCTCGTCAAACCCAGGACCTGCTGAAACAGTTTGGAAGGACTGTAATACCCCATCCCCCTACAATCCGGACCTAGCACCTGGTGATTACCACTTGTTTCCAAAATTGGAGGAACACTCGGGCGGACAACACTTCAGCACCGACGACGAACTTAAAGAAGAGGTGAATCGCTATCTCAACGGGTTGGTGGCGGAATTTTTTGACACAGGCATACAAAAGCTGAAGCAGCGCCTACAAAAATGCTTGGATCGAAATGGCGATTACCTTGAAAAATAGAACGATATTTAAACTTTCAAATGAGGTATTTGGTTTTGAAAATAAACGTTGTGGTCTATTTTTAAGAAATAAGGGAACTTTACGATCAGTCATCGTAAATTTTAAAAAACTCCTTTTCCAGGAATAAGAGCAAGTATGAAAAGAACTTACCAGAACATAAGTCAAGATTTTCTGGACTACTCAGCACAATCTCAGTGGCCTCCACTTTTATATGCTGTTGCATTCTTACATACCGTAGTACAGGAAAGAAGAAAATTTGGACCCCTAGGTAAAATTAATGAAAACTACATTAATTGGCTAAACATGTTATTTTAAATTGATCTAAATTAATTTACAAGTTATTTAAAGTTAAATAGGCTTGGTGTACTCCAAAATAAAGTTTTTATTTGTTACGAATACTAAACCATCATCTATTTTATTTTTAGGGTGGAATGTCCCATATGAATTTAACCAAGCAGATTTTGCCGCGTGCGTCCAATTTATTCAAAACCATCTGGACGACATGGATCCCAAAAAAGGAGTTTCATGGCCAACTGTCTGCTATATGCTGGGAGAAGTACAATATGGTGGCCGAGTCACGGATGATTTTGATAAACGCCTTTTGACAACCTTTACACAGGTATTTTCAACTTCGGTCATTTTTAGTGGTCGATCCCAACGAAAGTCAGTGGTTGTATAATAATGTCTCAAATCGAAACATCATGTTAATATATTTAACAGTTATTTGAAAAAAAAGAAAGCTACAAGACACTTATGTTTATTTAGGTCTGGTTTTGTGACGTGTTACTTCGACCCGGTTTCGAGTTCTACAAAGGCTACAAAGTACCCCAAACTCGCAATCTACAAGGTTACATTGAGTACATAAATGGACTTCCCGCCACAGATACACCAGAAGTGTTTGGACTTCACGGCAATGCGGATATTACATATCAAATTAACACTGCTAAAGGTAAAAAAATATATACAAGCTCAACGAAATTAATGAACATTTCAAATAATGGATACGTAGTAAGTGAAACTAATGAACTTTTTTTTTAGGTATTTTAGATACAATTCTTAATGTCCAACCCAAAGAGGGAGGAGGAGGTGGTGGAGAGACAAGAGAGAGCGTCGTGTATTGTTTAGCAGAAGATATGTTAGAAAAACTACCACAAGTGTATAATAATTTTGAGGTTAAAGAAGCCTTAACAAGAATGGGTGCTTTGTTGCCTATGAATATATTTTTGAGACAAGAGATCGATAGAATTCAAAAAGTTATTAAGGAGGTAAAAAATTTAAAAATATAGAAATAAATCTATAATTTCCTAGTTTTTCTTATGTGACATGAGATTTGGCTTTCTATGATTACAGGTGAAATCAACACTAACTGATCTAAAATTAGCTATAGATGGAACTATTGTAATGAGTCAAAATCTACGAGCCTCACTCGATGCGATGTATGACGCAAGAATTCCAGAGAAATGGGAAAAGGTATGAAATTTTTAGAATATATGCTTTAATTCAGATATTGTGAATAATTACAATATATTTTATACATTCTAATGGTGTTGTTATTTCAGATATCTTGGGAATCTGCAACGTTAGGTTTTTGGTACACGGAGCTCTTAGAAAGAGATGCTCAGTTTAGAACTTGGGTTAATCATGGTAAACCAACGTCTTTTTGGATGACGGGATTTTTTAATCCACAGGGATTTTTGACAGCTATGAGACAGGTAACAGAAAATTTCTTAACTGGGCAAAACTGTGTAAATAGATGAGATACTCCTCATTGAGAAATACACCGCAGTCATCGAGCACATAGCTTTTTCATATGCATTCATGTAAAATATGCCTCACGCGTTCTGTTAATGACTTCCCGATATTAGCTATTTCTTTGACTTTCACTTTGCGGTCATTCAGAACAATACGGTGAATTTTTTTGGAGGGACTGCCTCATTTGAACGTCCGGAATGTGGTGTATCATCGATGCTTGTACGATCGCGTTTAAGTTCACAGATGTTCCATAACACTTCTCAAGTTATTCTTGGGTTCTGGCTGCACTTTTTCCCATCAAAAAGCAACGTTTAATCAATACACGAAATTCTTTTATTCCATTGTTTTGCAAAAATTAAAAGTAGTTTCATTCAAACCGCTATAACATGTAAACTAATAGACAAAATCTCATTTTACATGAATATTCTGAGAGTTGACACTAACTGAATATCATTTTTTTGTTTGTGCTGCCATCTCTCGAAAAGTTTCGAGACTTTTCATCCCATGTAGTATCTTTTCAACATTTGCAACAGCATTTTATGATTGACGTAGTCCAACGTTTATAGAAAATTAAGATCCTGATGCAGCCACTTCATGTTAAATCCTCTCAGTCCTAATAACAATGAGATGGCAGCACTATCAGTGTTTTGTGATTTGTGCAAGGCCTTTGATGGTGTTAATCACATAATAATGCGGCTCCTTGCACTGACAATTTTTAAAATATGCATTTTTTATAAGGACGTTACTAGAGCACACAAGGGTTGGGCGCTAGATTCGGTTGTTCTTCAAAACTTGGTAACGCGTTACAACAAAGAAGATATCAAAGAGGGTCCACAAGAAGGAGTATATGTATATGGTTTGTTCTTAGAGGGTGCTGGTCTCGATAGAAGAACTGGAAAATTGATTGAAAGTAAAGCTAAGGTAAGTTTTACAACAGAGAAAATTATTATGGAAGGAAAAAAAGGTACAGCGCGTTCAAATAAATCGGTAAACCACTGAAAAACTTCGGTGTCTGTCTGTCTGTCACACCCTATTTTCTCCGAAACTATTTGTCATAGAAAATTGAAATTTGGTAATAATATAGGAATTGATGGCCTAATCAAAGCCGTGTAGTTTTGAAAGTTAAATTTTGATTTAAGGGGTTAGTTTTGGGGGGTGAAATCGGAAGTGAAAAAAATTTTTTTTTACTAGGTCATCGAGTGTGGTGTCAAATGAAAGCTTGTGAAAACACGAGTAATATATATATATATATATATATATATATATATATATATATATATATATATATATATATATATATATATATATATATATATACAGAGGATAGCACGGAAAGGATGACGGAAAGTGTGAGGGTGGCTTGTGACGCTCTTGACATGTATTTCTCAGCCCACAACCTGCTGTTAAATGTATCAAAAACGCAATGCCAGCATGTTGGCATTGATGCGGCCATAACGGCCTATCATGCATTTGTTCATTCCAGGCTGAGATATGGTTTGGTATTTTGGGGTAATTCGTCGGAAGTCAAAAGACCGATGGTTCTTCAAAAAAATGCATACGAAGCATATTTCAGATGAACTATCGAGAAGGCTGTAAATCAGTATTTATTGAGCATAGGATTTTGACGCTTATTAGCATATATATATTAGATTCTTTTACATTTATACAAAAAAATAAAGATCTGTTTGAAAATGCTGTACACAGTCACACTTATACAACCAGACATAAGGCAAACCTAGTGACTGAAAAATGTAATTTTACCTATATACAAAAAAATGTAGCAAAGAGAAATACCAAATTATTTGTTGAGCAAAGCATTCTACACGCTGGGAGAATTCTTCAGTGCTTCTGATAAGAATGAGATAGGATAAGACATAAACATTGTTGTACTAAGTACTTTGTTCTGATGCTTGTATATACTAAAGTATCTGTTTATTATTGAATTGTATTTTGTCTAATTTTTAACAATGTGTTGTAATACCTAAGCATATGATTGAGTAATTTTAAATTTTCATGTTATTTAATTTTTAACGATGTTCCATAGTGCTATGCACTTATTGTAACCTGTACTGTTGCTAGGAACAAATAAATACTCTATCTATCTATCTATCTATATATATATATATATATATATATATATATATATATATATATATATATATATAATGTAGTACTTGGACTCACTTTTCTTTGTATTATTTTTAAAAAGTTGCGAAAAATCGCTGTCCCCCCACCTTATCTCGAAAAGTACTGCTCAAAAAATTTTGAAAAAATTCTGAAATGCTCTCCACTGGGTGTAGATTGAACGAAAATTATCACGAGTGCATTGCCTTTAATAATTTATTTGGTATATAAAAAAACAAAAATTTCAAGGTCATCAGTTTTCGTAAAGATTGGAAACAAACTTTGTAGAAAACTCCTTTGGGGTGTGTTTTGTGAAGTCACTGATCATTTTATAAAACTGTACTAAATTTTTTTATTTTAAAAGCAATCAACGTACGGAACACTAATTGTGCAAATTCAACTTGCACTTGACTGGTTATTTTTAAAAATAGTCTAGCTTTTGTAACATACAAGTTGGGTCAATTTTTCCAGGTTGTAGATACCTCTATTATAATTAATTCTGGTAAATGTTCTCGATACAAAAGTTGGATAACAAATAATTTAGACTAATATAATTGAGTTTTTCTTTTTTCTAGGTATTATATGAACAAATGCCTGTAATTTTTATCTACGCCATTAACACGACAGCCGGTAAAGATCCGAAATTGTACGAATGTCCGATATATCGGAAACCACAAAGAACCGATCAAAAGTATGTCGGTAGTATTGATTTTGAAACTGATCATAATCCTAGGCATTGGACGTTGAGAGGTGTGGCATTGTTATGTGATATCAAATAGTTTTTTAAAAACTTGTTTGTTAGTTGTTTTTTTTTATTAGAGTTTACGGAAGTGTTGTTGTTGAAGTACCATAAAATATAAATAAAAGGGATTTTAAGTTTAACAACATAGTTTCTTTCGTATATCCTATAGTTATGTGGGAAACCACATAAAAGAAGTTGTTTTTCACTTGATGCCGTCTCTTTTACTGAAGAGTATAATGATAATAAGATATGTCGATAAGATCTTGATTTATTCACCATTTTCTTTTTGCTCTAAAATATTAATCGCAAAATGATAGGAGGAGTTCTCTAAATTTGCTAAAATATCAAAAAAAAGAATGTTCACTTTTCTCGGAGATCCATTTTTTATTTTTAGTTTTACTTACAACTTACAACGTAACGGTTCTATTTTAATTATGTGGCGTCCGTGGGAAAACTGCAATAGTGGCTATCGCAAGAGAAAACATTTATCACTTGACGTTAAACAAATAGTGAAAAATGTTTATGACAGTTTGGTAAAAAGAAATTTGAATAAACAAAGTGCTTTGCAAGAAACCAGTGAACTAACAAAAACCCCAATTTCTACGATTAAGTGTATTGTAGGAAAACCATCACTCAGGAACAGGAAAAAACGGAAAGATTTTCAAATGCATCATGTAGACGATTGTGAAAAAGACATCATCAGGGGAAAAATATTTTCTATGTATGAAGAGCAGTTGGTGCCGACACTAGACAAAATAAACTTAAGACTGGTGCGGGACGGGACCAATATACATTGTGGCCGATCAACCTTTAACAGAATTCTCTTAAGAATTGGATTCACGTTCCGAAAAATCAACAAAAGGCAAGTAGTGATGGAGTCACAAAGATTACGAATCTTGCGATATACTTATTTACAAGAAATTAAAAAGTATCGATCAGAGAATTGGCTAATAATTTACCTTGACGAAACATGGTTCGATACTCATGACACTGTGCAAAAAGGGTGGGTTGACAGCAGTACAAAATGTCAGACCAACGCACCTTCAAATAAAGGTAAACAAATAACCATTTTGCATGCTAGATCTGAAAAGGGCTGGGTTTCAAATTGTCTACTATTATCTGCAAAAAACATAAAAGATTATAGTTTAGACTATCACGAAGACACGACCGCAGAACTTTTTGAAAATTGGTTTCAAAATTCCCTTTTGCCAAATGTTCCCGGACAGAGTGTTATAGTTATGGACAATGCAAGTTACCAGAGTCGCCTACTAAATAAGGTTCCTAATGCAGCCAATACCAAATCGAAAATACAGGAATATATGTTAGAAAATGACATTTATTTTGACTTTAGTTATAAAAAAAGTGATCTTTTGGAAGTTTTGAAAGACTATAAATTGAAAAAGAAATATGTTTGTGATAGTATGGCTGAGAAAATGAGACACACTGTTTTGCGGCTTCCTCCGTATTATTGTGTTGAACATATTTGGCATCAAGTTAAATCAAAAATAAGGGCACAAAATGTTTCTCCTACTTTAAGCGTGTCAGTGGTAAAATTAGTAAAAAAAGTTATAAATGATATACCTTGTGAAAGCTAGAGGAATTCTATTCAGCACGTTGTTAAAGTTGAAGATTCATATATTTATGTACATAATATAAAACCACTGATAATTACTTCAGTTGATGACAGTGATAGTGAAACCGAATTAGGCTTAAGTTAAAATATAATTTTATTTATACAATATGTCCCCTCTTGTAAGCCCCATTCATTCAAACTGCACATTGGTACTTCTTATCTATTTGTTTTTACATGCATCTATAAATAAACATATCCAAAAACACTTATAATTTTATTTATTTGCATTAATGAATAAAATTCTTAAGTCAATCTCTTTAACCTATCAGGTCAGAATTTTTATATTGCCCACTTAAAACGGCAAAAATCAGGATCTTATATTTTGGGATACGCTATAGCTAATAAACCTCAGCGCCATCCGGAACTGCCAAAATTCAAGAGCTTCGGATCTTCTACAGGAACTAATTCCTTGGTCTATGGCAAAACACATAGGTAAAATAAGATTTAGTATCCTTGGAAATAGTGTACTAATACCGATATTGAATAAACAGCAGTAACTGTAAAAATAAATACCAATACAACTATTGGATGTTTAGTAGCTCTTTAATACTTCACCACCGTCTGTGGGATCCTGCCAAAAAAATCGCCATCAATACGAAAATGGAGAGTGAAGCGTAAGCCTTGAGGTCATGTGTTTCATTCCCACCGATGCACATAGAGGTATTTGAACGATCTGCGCGGCCAAAATTATTTTTCGGTTCTATTGTATGCTAAATTATATTACCAAGTTAGTAACGTCAGTTACTTTGCATAAAATTACTTAATTTGTAATAAAAAATAAAAAAAAACGAAATTTAATTTTACAAAAAAAAAATATTTTAAATGAAAACATTTATTTACAAAATAAATGTAAAATTTAAACCTATAACACCCCTCTTTTGCGTCGAGGGTTAAAAATACACTATAAACAATCATATTTTGTCGTCCACAAACGTATTTTCATCTTCACTTCCAGAAAAACACAGTGGGTTCGGCTCTGCAGGCAGGAGCACTTCTAGCGCCTCTGGTAGGAATGAATATGACTTTATCCTCTTTATTCGCCTCATACTGCTCAACAAAGGATCGGAACTTAAAAGTAAACGATTAAAAATGTCCCTGTTGCAGCTTTCTCGTGAAAACTTTCGGGCAAAATCTTGTCGGTAAGACCGAAAGTGGTTGTTCCTTGCCTCTGGGGCTTCTTCAGACAGCTGCCCGATTGGTAACAAAGCATTTTTTTTATCTCTGCGCCATGAACAAGTATCTTGTGCATCGTGGGTGTCATGGGATGCTACGGGTAGAGCTCCACATATAGACGAGCAGTTTCTGATGCATACTTGTCATATTTTTCTGGGTCGACTTTATGTCCGCTTGAGATTGTCTCCAAAATGACTTTTAACCCATATAACAGGTCATAGCTAAGGCCCGTTATTTCTGCTGTCAATTTCGGGTCTTCAAAAAATCTTCGACTGGTGTTCCCATCATTGGTATTTCCAAAATTTGCCTTTGGCATATCGACCAATAACCCGGTTTCATTGCGAAACCGGGTCTGGATTTCAAGTTTCCCTCTCTTTCTCGAGTTCCTTTTCAGCCTCTGTTTTTCTTTCTCTATATTTTTTTACTGGCAGTTTATAAGCCAGATGTAGGACACTCTTAAATAATCTTATCCTGGCATGTAATACTGCGAGACCGCATTGTACTGTCTCGGGATTAACTTCTTTTGTTATATCCAATCGGTTAAAATCCTTTGAGGTTGCACCACAAATATAGCACCGGCTTGTTGCTGTGGTTTCAGTGCCGGCATTACATACTTTTCCATCCACCATTGTCATGAAAAATTTGTGTTTGACTATAAACTTTTTCTCATTCAAATCAACCTCAGTAGGAATGAGAGAATCAACTGATTTTTTCGCATAGTTAATTTCTTGTTCTGTGACATCAGTACTCTCTTTGATAAAACGAAATCTTATTGGCCGACAAAAACGCGGAGAAGACGGAGTCGGATTCTCCCACACGGTTTTTTCATTATTTTTTCCACACACTAATTTTAGAGGCACGAAGCAACTTTGAAATATATTGCTATCCGAATTCGCATCACTGTCAAACTTTTGTTTGTATTGGGATTGTTGTGATCCGTCGCAACCCCATTTATGAATCATCGTTAGGGTATTCCGTTTTTGTTCATTTAATGTTTGCAATACCTCTTCCAGGTAGTCGGACAATCGTGTAACAGTAAGATCCACCAAGGGCTGTAATTGAGCTTCCGCACTAGTGCTAGTTATCTTGCACGCTTCTGGTGGTGGGTAACACTTTTTTTTCTCCTTTTGTAGGAGGCTATAACACGGAAAAATATGTTTGTTCGTCCTTCTTATGATTTCATACTGTTCTCTTGTTAGATCTGCGTTTATGTACATTTGGATTGCTTCCTTGGCAGTCAAAGGGCTACTTTTATTTTTTGATGATTTTGTGCGATAATACACCTTTTTATATTTCGTTGCCCGAGTTGGTGTAGTGATGATTTCTTTGAGTACATTTGAAGCATCTCGCTTTCCCATTTTTCTCAACTCAACTTGCGCGGCATGCACTATCACTTCCTCTTCAAAGGTAGAGCGAAGCTCCTCCGTCTTTCTTCTTTTACTTCTCCCGCTCAATTGTTCAAAAAGTTTGCTTGGTCGACCAGACCGATTTTGCAGACTGTCAACCACTGGAATTTCAAAGGTTCCTTCTAGCCATGAACTATTGTATTGAGCAAATATGTCTTCCTTATTATGGGCTTTGATTCATCTACGTTTAACTTGAGATTTAAAATGAGAAAAAATCCTTTTTAAGGTTTGTATTTGCGCTTGTGTATATCCTTCAGTTAACAAAAGTTGTTCTTTCAAGCAATTTAGTTTGTCTTCCAAATAAGGTAAATTTTCCTTCATCATGCGGTCAAACAAGTATTTCCGGGTCACGACCTTCATTCCCGATGTAACAAGTGAACCTACAACAAAGAATCGTTAAGTTAAAATTGATAAAATCTATTTTTTTCTCACAATTTCGACCATAATTTTCAAAGTCCCAAAATGTATCTTATCCGGACTTATCCAGGGCCAGTTTTTTGATTTATTATTTACTGATACTACCAACTTTAGAATATTATCAAAATTATAGCCGGATCTAACAGGGAAGTATGAAAACGACAGTAAAATATATTTTTTTTTACAAAATAATACTCGTGGAAAAGACCTTTCTTTACCGTCGCTTACGTTGACTCACAAATAAGTAAATGATAAGAGTTTTATGAAATAACATAGTTACATACCTGTACTTTGAGAATCCATCACTTTTTCCACTACTTTAGAACTTATAGACATAAAATTCCATTTCACAATTATGATTTTTAAGAGCGCCGAGAACTGATAACGTACACGAGGTAACAGGATCGAATTCCGACTGACAAAAAACAGGTAAGACTGCACGGGTGGGGTTGGAAGCAGTTGTCTTTTGTTCTCGGAAGGGTCCTCTGTCTCTGGTAGTCGGTTACCTGGCAATATTTTGTGTTTTGATTTTTTGACTTTTGGCCGCGTAGATCGTTCAAATACCTGTATGTGCGATGCTGAAAAGCTCTTTTAATTACATTATTATAGTGTTTTTAGCTGCATATATTTTCTTATTTTAAAGGACTGTTCACTTTTTAAAGCTTACAAACGTCATGAACCAAAAAAGGTATTAAAACTTGCTGAAAGGCAAAACTATCAACCTCCCTTTGATAATCGTCAAACCAGCTATTTTAAACACCATCACCATCTCAATAACTGGTAAATGTCCAATTATCCATCAATTGTCGCAAGTTGAAGTTAAAATTTTTCGTGTTCATTGCACATCCGCATTTTTCATACTCACATCACATTATTTCATTAATTCAAAATTATGCGATGCAGTAAAGTTACTCAATACGGACACCTGGCGAAACAAGCTAAAAAGTACGCCGCAAATACCATAAAACAATATCCCGAAGTTCACGCAGCCCACAAACAACAAGATAGGTTTAAATTCAACCAAGCGAACTTAAAACATCTATGTATAAGCTACAAACTACAAAAATCCAACCTGACTGAAGTTTACGGAGAATATAACGCGCCCCTTTATATTGATAAAACGCGGCATCTTATTAAAGATAGGTCAGCACCATACTATTACGATCCATCTTGTGAAGCTTTAAAGACCATAAGGAAGAACATAAAAGAAAAACATATATTGTACTAAGAAACTGAACGTAGAAAAACGAAAATGTTTCGAGACTATAGCAAGTATTCAAAACTACTGGTACACGTTAAAAAGAAAGAACAACTTAGTACCCCAAACAAAATATAATACGGAAGATCCTAACTTATGGAAGAGAGTAAAGATCATGTACTCGAAAACGAACACATTTGTACATCCTCGGGAATGTGAAAATATGTTAAAAGGTTAGTTATTAAAAGGGTTGTAAATTAAATGATATCTCACTATTAAGGAAAAACGAACTACACTAAGCTCATGGTATTAAAACCACCGGTATCTAGTTGGTAGTAATCAAATGATGACATCAAAATTAATCATTGACTGACAGCCCGTATAGAAAATTTTTACTCTTTTTTTTCTAATTGTCCGAAGAATTGAAAACTACAAAACGATTTCATACTCCTGTTTAGCGATTTATGCACTCAGAAATACCTTCAAAGTTAGAAAATGAATCAATATAGGAACTTGTTAAAAACACTACGGTCGGCAGGATGCGCGGCAAGACACTGTTCATACGAATCATTTGCAAACATATACAAAAACATACCGAAAACAGTAATAGCAAAAACTGGTAGACCAAAATGTACCTCTCCAAAATCTACTAAGCAGTACAAAACGCTGTTGTACCCTGATGATGCTCGATATAAACTCTCAGACAGAACGCCCTCGGGATGTTACAGCAGAAGTTTGGGAAATATTCGAAGAACTCTTATAGAGAACCAATACAATATAAGAAAATCCAGTGAAACCAAAAAGATATATTCTGAAAATTTGAGGCAGGATAGATTGAATAGGTTGTATTCGACAGCTAATATGAAATATGATCCCAAAAGACCCGGTTTATGGAAGAAATTGACTGATATCATTGAAATGAAGATGCGGCTTGTTCATATTCAATTCAATCATGGGAACTCGTAAAAATTCAGTTCATACAGGTCATATACGCAATAAAACACAAATTTAAGGTTACGATTTATCAATGAACTCTCAACAAATTGTAGTGTTTTCAGGAAATACGAACACAATTATTAAAATATATAAATGAAATTAAAAACTTTATTTGGTCATACATGTAGATTATTTTTTGCATTTTTTAAACCGTATATGTACTCCAAAAATATATTTTTTTTATTTACGAAAATAAATGTTTACAAGTTGGAAAAATTTGCCCTTTGGCTTCTGAGGTGTAAAACACAAGCACAGAAAATACAGCTATCGCTAGCTATATTTTCAGTAACACAAGTGATCGTAGGCCAGCGTTTCTCAACCTGCGGGGCGCGCCCCACTGGGGGGGGGGGCATGATTACACTATTGAGGGGGCGCGAGCGTATCGAAAAGAAATTATTATTATAAACATTCATTAAAAACATTTAATATAATTTATTGAAAGGAAAGAAAAAAAAATACTTTCATAAGAAACACATTTACACTGATATAATAGACCTATAAATAGGATTGTATTAGTACTGCACAATGTATTTACCTAATAATTAACATATCAATACTAAATTAAAAACAAGTTTAATAATTATTAGTGACTCCCTTGGGCCTGCTTTGCAGAGCAAAGATTTCCGAAGGATGGTTTAATATTAGAAATAGACACTCTGAGTTCTTTTTTTATATTTAGTTGAGATCTATATTTTGTTTTCAAAGCAGCCACCGCTGAAAAACCGGTTTCGCGAAGATAGGATGTTGAAAATGGTAATAGTATATGAAATGCTCTTGTTTTCAGTGCATAAAACTCATCATTCACCCTTCCCCAAAATTCAAAGAGTGATTTATTATTAAATTGTCTTTTGATTTCGCCACTTGCCGTGAAGTCTATGAAGTTTTCTTCTTCGGAAGTTGAGAGTCCTTCGGGAGTATTTTGAAATTGCTACCAAGTTGTCAGTAAGAAAATATTTTTTAAAATTCTTTGTCAACATGGCTAGATGATTTTCAGTGGCTACTAAAATAACTTTCACATGTTGTTCTTCAGCCTTGTATGTTTTAACACATTCACCCACATTTGCAAACATTTCTAGGTTTTTTTGCTTTACATTTCTGCTCCACAATTCCAATTTTCTACAAAAAGCATTAATTTTATCACTCGTATCGAATATATGTGTATTTGTTCCTTGGAGTTTAAGATTTAAGGTATTTTGTGTCCCGAATATATGTACCAAGTAGCTCAATTTCATCAACTATCTCGAAACTTCTCGGCTTCCAGTCGCTTTTCCTCTTTTAGAAAAATGGCGATTTCATTTCTTAATTCATAGACACGTTGCAAACATTTCCCACGTGATAACCATCTTGCCTTGCAATAAAATAGTAACGTTGAATGTTCGGCACCCATGTCTTTACAAAGTGAAGAAAAAATTCTAGATTTTAGGGGTCTCATTTTAATATAATTTACTACGGTTACAACTGTAGTGAGCACAATATTCAGAGCAGGACTCATTTCTTTGGAAGCCAGAGCTTCTCTGTGGATCACACAATGTGTCCACACACACACAGAGGAGATTTTTGTTTCACAAGTGCTTGTACACTTTGAAATCTTCCAGACATTGAATGAGCACCATCGGTACATATTCCGACGCAATTTTTCCACTCCATATTTGCCTCGTTTATAAAATAATTTAAACCCTTACCGCATACTGTCCCAAATTTGTCACACATCAAATATATTTTTTTTTCTAAGTCCCTGAGTAGCTTAAGGATCTTATTTCAAATTGTTCCATATCCGGCACGTTCGCTGCTCTGACGTAAAACGCGCAGACTCCACCGCAGTCAAATCTCGACGCCAGGAAAAGCCATTAGTCCAGTGGCGGCTTGTGACACGCTATATCCTGTTTTGTGGGTTTTTAGATCAACAGTTTTCATACTCTCTTGTGAATAATTTGTTGTGAAAAAAATATTCTTATAAAGGTAGGTGTCTAATTTTGCTACTAAGGTAATATCATAATTATAATTTGACGTATTGAAGACAAAATGAGTTTGTTTACCTGTGCCATATTTGGAACAGTTTTATATAAAGACATGATAATTTATAATAATTACATCTCTTTCTTAGATGGACCCCAGTAAGTTTTATGGCACCAGAAATTTCCGAATTCCAAATGGTGACGTTAGTGACAATGAAAATTTATCCTCGGACGATGAACATCAAAGAAATGACTTGTTGGGTCCTAGAAAGTCCGTTCTCCTATATGAGTCAGACAGTGAAAACGAAAGAATCGTTTCGACAAACGAAGATGTTATTATTGACGAAACCGATATAGAAGATGATGATGATGACATGCCATTGTCCGCATTAGGGCAAACTTTTATAGATCATCAGAATGTGTTACCACCGACCAAAGAGAAGCCGAAAAAAAAGCAGAAGCAAACCATTGATTGGGAGAATAAATTTCTAGCTGTCTCTGAGGAATTTGTAAAATTTCAAGGTTGTACAATTCTTCCTGATTTCATAAAAGAATTAGAAGATCCTATCCATTTCTTCAATTTCATTTTTACTGAAGAACTTTTCGTTTACATAACTGAACAGTCAAATTTGTACGGGGTTCAAAGTAGACCTGAAAAGGCACCCAATATATCCAAGGAAGAAATTCGTGTTTTTTGTGGCATTTGTATATATATGTCGATTATTCAGTTACCATCGACCAGGTCTTATTGGAATAATTCGTTGGAAATTCCCAATATCTCCAGTGCTATGACATGCAACAGATTTGAAGAAATCAAACGATTTCTGCATTTCAACGACAACACAATGCAGGTTCCTCAGGGTCAACCTGACTATGATAAACTTTTTAAAATACGTCCCTTTCTGAACAAGATTCGTGACAGATTTCTACTTGTTCCTAAAGAAGAACATATGGCCGTCGATGAACAAATCATCCCAACGAAAGCACGCTCAACTCTAAAACAATATAATCCCAAAAAGCCCCATAAATGGGGATATAAAGTTTTCGTTCTAAGCGGCGTGTCTGGTTTTTCTTACGACTTTGATTTTTACTGTGGAACTACGGTGCTTGAGAATAATCAGCCTGATCTAGGAGCCAGTAGCAACGTTGTAGTAAAACTTTCAGAATCTATTCCGAAAAATCTAAACTATAAACTCTTTTTTGATAACTGGTTTACAAGCATTCCCCTGCTAACATATCTCACCAAAAATGGCATTTTACCATTGGGTACAGTAAGAGCTAATCGTGTACCATGCTTGCAGTTTCCTAAGGAATCGGAAATGAAAAAAAAAAGGTAGAGGTACATTTCTGGAAAAAGTGGCAACTGCAAATATCTGCAGTGTCCTGGTATGATAATAAAGTTGTGAATACCGTATCAACCTATGTTGGCAGTCAGCCTACATCAGAAGCAACGAGGTTCTGCAAAAAATCAAATACCCATATAAAAATCCCCCGTCCCCAAAGCGTTGCTGTATATAATGCTTATATGGGAGGAGTAGATCTCCTAGATAGCATGCTAGGATACTATTGAATCCAAATTAGATCAAAAAAAGTGGTATATGAGGGTATTTTTCCATTTTCTTGATATGACTTGCGCTAACAGTTGGATACTGTGGAGACGAAGTTTGCAAAATGATAACTTATATTTGTCGCTCTCAGAATTCAAGCTTGCTCTTGCAGAAGTATTAACGAAATCTGGCGTGAGTCAGAAAAAAAGGGGAAGGCCAAGCACCTGCCTACAGCCTCAACTAGATTTGAAACAAAGAAAGTATACTTTTTCACAAATACCAGCCCAGGAAGTTAGAACTGATAACTTGAGTCACTGGCCAGAAGTAAATGAAGATCGCCAAAGATGTAAATATCCTGAGTGCAAGGGAAAATCTCATGTATCTTGTAACAAGTGTGTGGTATTTTTATGCCTAAATAAAGACCGAAACTGTTTTTATAAATTCCATACTGAATAAACTTTGTATGACACGTTTAAACATTTTTACCGAAATTTATTTTCTAGTTTAATTTTTTTCCGTTTTCCCAATTTGTGCCAAATTTGGCACATGTCAAAAGGTGATTCATATCTTGATAAAAAAGTGACCAATTTTTTTTTAACATTTATTTCGTGTATTTAAAAATATTATCTAACATATATATTTTTTTTGCAAAAATAAAAAAAGTCATGCAGTAAGGGGTTAAGATAGCAAATAATGCGAGTGATGTTGCTTTGAGTTCTATTGGTTTGCAGAAAAATAGTTCTTCTACTGCTGACATACCATCACAAAATCGAACATAGGCAATGAAGTTAGCATCTTTATTGCTATCTGTTGCCTCATCAAGCTGAATTGAAAACAATTTGTCACGCAACTTCCCGAAAAGCTGATGCTGTACATCTTCAGCTATATCACCAATTCGACGGGCAACAGTATTATTTGATATAGGTATGGATAGCAATTGTTTGGCAAAATTATCTCCAAACATAGTTTCTACAATCTCAATTGCTGCTAGCAAAACAAGCTCTTCACCAATGGTGTGAGACTTTTTACACCTGGCTATTTTATATGAAACTTTGTAAAAGGCAAGTCAAGCTTTCTCATTTACAGACAAAGTTTTTTTAAAAAAATGATTTCTGCTTTACATATGATTTTAATTTTAATTCGAAGAATTCTCGGGGTTCGTTGAGGTACTCACTATGAAGCGTTTCCAAATGTCGTTCAAGTTTATTTGGTTTCATGCTGTCTGCTACCAAAATTTTTGAGCAAATAACACACAGGGGCCTTTCTTCTTCATTTACTTCAGTACTGGTAAACCCTCAATTTAAGTATTCTTCGGACCATTTTCTTGATTTTATTTTCGGAACCACGCTCGTCTGTGCACTTGTTGATGCACTATCGTCTAATGCTCGCTTACGCCCACTTACAAATTTATCCATGATTTTGTATAAATTTACTGTCGTGAATACTTAATACTCTGAATTTCAATTAACACGTAAATTACAACATACATATTCACGATAAATCCGATAGCAGTAGAAGTATCAAGTCGACTGAGACTGGTTGTAATTGAATGAGGTGCAGCATTTGTACACTTTTAGGCAGACTTTCCGAATGTTCAAGAGACAACTCGGAACTTCTTGCGAAGCCGCTACCGATATGGTGGACGTGACAGAGAGCAATAGAGAAGCATCCATTCTAGTTTAGTCAACGCAGCAGATATGTGTTGCCAAATATAAATAAATTTACTTATTCTCGGTAGTTTGTAAGGTTTGTAATTAAGGTCATAGTGTAGCTTTAGCATCAAAATCCTGAAAATACATTATTATTGCACGCATTGTTATTGTATGAGAGAAGGGGGGGGGAAGGCGCGATGAAAATTATGTTTGAAAATTGGGTCGCAAATACTGAAAGGTTGAGAAACGCTGTCGTAGACGAATGAACTAATATACGAGGGTCGTTCCAAAAGTTCTCGGTATGATACAGATATGGCGCGAAAATGACCAAATTATTATGGTATTTGTTAAGTAATGTCTACTAGATGGCGTGCTGTGAAGTTTCAGACGTACATGTTTAGTTGTCTTTTTATAGTGATCATATAAACACAAGTTTTAACATTTCCTAAAAAATATATAAAATTTAAGTGGAATAATACTTTGTTTTAAAAAGTTTAAAACCTAAGGACCTTCAAAAAGAGTTCAATGTCACATTAAATGATTCTTCTCCTTCATTTTTGACGAAATTTAACGTCGTACATCCATTCAAGATGATAAATGTTCAGGACGCCCGAAAACCTCTACAACCGACGAGATTGTCACACAAATTCACAATAGTATACTAAATGATCGCCGACTGAAGGTACGCGACCTCGCTGACATTGTAAACATCTCGATAGGCTGTGTTGTGTCAACCACGTTTTACACGATGT
Organism: Pachyrhynchus sulphureomaculatus; assembly: GCA_019049505.1. Taxonomy (NCBI): domain Eukaryota; kingdom Metazoa; phylum Arthropoda; class Insecta; order Coleoptera; family Curculionidae; genus Pachyrhynchus; species Pachyrhynchus sulphureomaculatus. The sequence continues at coordinate 14,440,674 of CM032451.1, forward strand.
GTTAGGTATGAGAAGAAAGCTCTCCGCTCGATGAATGCCGCGTTTGTTAACAACAAATATTTCTTAAAAGTGTTTAAACTTGTCTAAACATAATTTCAGTGAGTTTCATAACAGTGGATAAAACGTGGATTCATTATTTCACGCCAGAGATGAAGGAACAGTCAAAACGGCGCACAGTGGGGGAAAAACGAAAAATCGTGTTTCAAAATTGTCTAGAGCCTTCAATTTTGGTTCGATTTGGACGATTTTTTTTAAAATTGAAGCTTATTAAATTCCGAACAAAGTTGTCGGAGCCGATTTTTCAATTAAACTTTTGTTTCAAAATGGCTGACGTTGGTTTCTGATTGTATAGCGACTGAGACACAGAAAATGCTTACAGTTTCAAACCAAGTTGTGCTAAAATGCGTGTATGTATGTTTTTTTATGTCGCAGATAATATATCTAATATCACAGTTACAAGATTAATAATAATGAACCCAAAATGGCAAAAAAAGTAAAATATATGTTAATTAGATATATACCTTGACACAAAAAATTCCAAGATAAAATTTTTGGGAATCTTGTGACTATAAAGTACAAGAACAGTAATCTGGTTGAGTATAGATATAACCGATCGTAGAAATTACACGCGCACGAATTGGACAAATGCTGTTGTTGCCTCCATAGCCGTAATGCGTTAAGTTGAGCTCGCACTTGCCAACATAACACGCGCTCACATGCATAGAGAATCTCTTTTTCCGTAAGTACAGATAAATAATGCTATACACTCAACAATTTTTCCCTGATCTAGTTGGAATGCTAACTATTACACACACATTGTATATTTTATAGATATATTTATTTTCTTATTTTTCTAGGCTATTCCTATAATTCAGTAGTTCTGTATATGTACTAAAGGGTTTTCTCGTTAATAAAGATTATTATTACTCTTACAAAGTACACGCAGAGAAATGTTAAAATAGAGACAGTTAAATATTTTGCTGCATTAGCCACTGTTTAGCAATATCAGCCACTTTTTTGCTACAACAGCAAACAATGTGGCTAGTGCAGCAAAATATTTAGCTGTCCCTATTTTAACAAAACGTTTTAGCGTTGTAGCCATTTTCTAGCTGTGTGAGCTGTCCTTTTCTGCGTGTATCGCTGTTTTTTGTATCTGCTAGAAAATTGTCTACGATACTTAAAATTTACAGCAGCAATATTCTAGCTATAACTATATGAAAATTTAAATCCGCAACTAAACTTGAATAACTTGAATGATCTGACTGCCACAGTCTAAATACCACAGAGAAACTTTCTTGCTCGATTCAATTTTGGCATCCGCCACACTTGATTTGTCATTTTAAGTCAATTGTTGAAACATATTTATAATTAACAACCTTAAAGAAATTATTTATGCAAATGTTATGGATATAAAATAATAATGGTACGTTTATTCATATTTATAATACTTTTATTGTTCATGGCAGCCATTTTGGGTTCATTATTATTAATCTTGTAACTGTGATATTAGATATATTATCTGCGACATAAAAAAACATACATACACGCATTTTAGCACAACTTGGTTTGAAACTGTAAGCGTTTTCTGTGTCTCAGTCGCTATATAATCAGAAACCGCCATTTTGAAGACGTCCGCCATTTTGAAACAAAAGTTTAATTGAAAATCCGACAACTTTGTTCGGAATTTAATAAGCTTTAATTTAAAAAAAAAATTGTTCAAATCGAACCAAAATTGAAGGCTCTAGACAATTTTGAAACACGATTTTTCGTTTTTTCCCCACTATGCGGCGGGTGGGAGCATGTAAAAGTGTTCTTAAGAAAGCAAAAAAGGTTGCATCTGCAGAAAAAGTTACGGCTACAGTTTTTTAGGATTCTCATGGTGTTGTTCTCCCAGACTATCTGAAGAAAAGTACTACCATCACCGGGAAGTACTATGCTTCACTACTGGACCAATTGCAGGGTGCCATTCAGGCAAAACGTCCACATCTCGTAAAAAAGAAGTTATTTTCATCACGATAGTGCGCCATCACAAACATCTTAGAGTGTTGCTGAAAAATTGCATGACTTTCACTTCAAAGTGATTCCACATCCACCGTGTTCACCAGATTTAGCTCCCGGCGATTACTTCTTGTTTCCAAATTTGAAAAAAATGGTTGGATGGACGAAGATTCACATCAAATGATTTTTATTTATTCATTTTTTTATTCATTCCTTTATTGCCATCAAGATTACATAACGTAAAAAAGCAACGTCACAAAAAAGTAGAATATATGCATATAGCCAACAAAATATAAGACACCGTACAGAGGACAAAATCTTACAACTATTGATAACTAAAATTATTGATCAAAATTAAAAGAATAGAAACATTTTGAGAGAGCAAACCTTTTGAATCTCTCAATCCCCTCAATGTTCCTGATCTCCAATGGGAGAAGCCGATATGCCTTTATGCATTTAAAATATGGCCCTTTTTCAAAGAAAGAAGTAGCATGGTAGGGCGCTCGTAATTCGTTTCTACCTCTAGTAGTGATTGCCATATCTGGAGCATATTCATCCCTATTTGTCAAGAAAAATGATGGATTCTTCTTAACAAAGGTGACCAAAGCCATGAAGTAGAGACCTGGGACCGTAAGTAACCCCATTTCAATAAAGTATGGTCGACACGACGTTAGAGGATGTAAATGACGCATGCATCTCACAATTCTCTTTTGTGCCCTAGAGGTATCCCTAGCAAATCTTGAAGATCCCCAGAAAGAAATCCCATAGTTTAATTGGGATTGAACATAAGCAATACATCTAAGTCTTCTAATAAGAGCACAGGCACTAGTGAGCTTAGACCAAAGTTTCACTGCATGTATTTCCCAACAAACACTTGAGTCAATATTAACCCCCAAACATTTTATCGTCTCTATATTGGGTATTGACTTTAGTTCATGTCGCACATATAATGATTGTGTGAGTATTTTATTTTATTAAATAATATAAGGCCGGTTTTATTTCCATTAAGACAAATGTAATTCTTTTCACACCACTCTGCCATTCTTGCCACTATACGAGAACAAATCACTGACAGGCTAGCGATAGAAGAGTTTGATAAAATGACCGATGTGTCATCAACAAATTGACAAGCCATTCCATCCCCATTATGATCATCCACATCCTGCTGCCGCAGCAGATAGTCCGGTAAATCGTTCACATACAACAAGAAAAGCAATGGATCTAGTATCGATCCTTGTGGTACACCCCTACACATGCTCTTAGGGTCCGAGAAATAGTCCCGGAGGTTAATCCTAACATTCAATGACTGGGATCGGTTTTGTAAATATGACTCCAGAAGCCCCAGGGCCACTCCCCTCACCCCATATCTCTCAAGCTTAATGAATAGCAGTGAGAAATTTATGGTATCAAAAGCCTTTGAGAGATCAAAGTACAGGCCAGCCACTTTCTCATTTCTGTCAAGTTTCATAATTATTTCTGTGAGGGCTTGATAAATAGCCATCTAAGTGGATTTTTCTGGTAAATAGCCAAATTGGTTTGATGAGAGAATATTGCACTGTAAAAGAAAGGGCAAGAGTCTGTTGTAAATTGATCTCTCAAACACTTTTCTTTGACACCGCCGACAAAAGAGACACTGGCCTATAGTTTGCCGGATCATGAATATCATCCTTTTTAAAAATGGGCACTACTTTCGCCATTTTAAGAGAATCTGGGAAAGTTCCCAATTAAAAGCAGTTGTTTATTATAAATGTTCATGGTTTACTAATGTAGTAAGCAATGTGTTTTAATAGAAATATAGGAATTTCATCCATTCCACTGGAGTATTTATTAGGTAGAGCCATTATGATTCCTGATAACTAAATTCATCCACAGGCTCAAGAAACGGCGAATGAGGGTTCCTGGGAACCTCAGGATCATAGTTGTTTGCATTGTAGTGAATATCACTTGATAGATTAAATTGATCTTTAAAGGTATTTAAGATAATTATTGGATCTTCAATCAATGAATTATCAGCAGAGTTTAATCTAAAGTGGTTTTTTTTTTGGTATTTTTATTACATTCTTTGTTAAGAATTTTTCATATTGCCCTATTTTTGTTTGGTATTATGTTTTCATTTAAACTACGTTTAAAATCAAATATAAATTGTTTATATTTTCTCTTCTCTTCTTTATACTGGTTCAAAATATTTTGACTATTAGTTTATTTATAAAAGATATACAAATCCTTAATCCTATTTGCATAGTATTTAATTTCAGTATTGACCCAAGTACGGACGAGCAAACTGGAAAAGCAATGGTAAAGTGATGAGTGAAGATATTTTTTAATATATCATATTGTACGTTTGGATCTTCTTGATAAAATATATCATCCCAATTCTCAGTAGATAACAGGTTTTGAAAATTAAGAATATTACAACTGGTGAAAAATCGTCTCTTGACAAATACATCCTTAGGTTTGTCATGAGATAGATAGATTAAATGTTATTTTTTGACCATAGTGATCAGAGATATCTGTAATTACAGTTTGATAAGATACCACACCCGGAACGTAACTAATGATATTATCAGTACAAGAATTACCAGTGCCACTCACTCTTGTGAACTCACTTACATGTGGTCTCAAGTCAAAGCTGGTTAAGAGCTCCAAGAGTCTTGATGAGATGAGATGATGAAGTTAAAACTGGGACTAACGCTTATTTTGTAGAATTGGATAAATCTTATTATAATGAGGGTATTAAAAAAATGGAAAGTCATTAGACTCAATGTATCTATTTATAGAGACTATCTAAAAAAAAAATTAAAAAAAAGTATTTAATCTTGTGTTTTCTTTATTAGGCTGAAAACTGTTAGAATGACTGTTGTACACTTGATACTTCCAGAAGGAGCAAAACATATGCTTTCCTCACAGCACATACTGTGCTCAAAAAAAACATTGTGTTTCCTAACAACAAATCAAATCAAATAAAGCTTTAATGTAAAAAAAGATTGTTCTTTTGTCTACAAAGCTATCTATATTATATTTATATATATATAATATTTATATATATATATATATATATATATATATATATATATATATATATATATATATATATATATATATATATATTATTTCTAAAGGTTAAAATTTATTCATGAACAGTGACATGTACAAAAGTTCACATTTACTTAATAAATACACTGTCCAATTTATTGTAAAACTAGTTTAAAATTTACAACATTTACAACATTAAAGAATGGTATCTTTTCTACTGCTATTATACTACAGATGATTTTAAAAATCTTTTAAAAAATGGCAATTGACAAGAGCAGTTTAAATATTGGAATATTATTTCTAATGGTGGTGACCAATCTAAAATCGAAGATCCACCCGTTGGAAGTGATCTATTACCAGAAGGTGTTCTAGATTTTAAAAAGAAAAAGACATATACACCTATACGCCATATACACACTCGGCAATCAAAGAGTGTCATCAAAAAAAACTCCTTAATTGAATAGTAGGCCCTCCCAATTAAGAGCTTCCGAACCTCCCTCCTAAATCGGTTATTATTTAAAATTTTCCTGACGTTCAAAGGCAAGTGGTTGAATATTTTCTTACTCATATATATTATAGAGTCCCTTATTAAAGCTAAAGAGGGAATGGGTAGTGAGGCCACATAAGATGAACGCGTCGTGGGCGCACAAGAAGCCCCTATCTCTCCCTCAAATTTACCATGTATAAAGCAGGCTGTTTCAATAATAAATATACAAGGCAATGTTAGAATTTTCTTAGTAATAAACACACTCCTGCAGGATTGCCGAGAACTCAATTGGCACATATAACGCAGTGCTCGCTTTTGTAGCTTAAAGACCTTATTCAATAATTGGTTAGAGCAGGAACCCCAGAAAGATACCCCATAACGGAGGTGTGATTCAATCAGAGCAAAGTATACATTTCTCGTGATAGAAACATCTAATTCCCAAGACACTACTCTCAAGGCAAACATCCCTTGGCAATCCTCTTACAAAGCTGCAAAATGTGAGTAGAGAATCTCAATTTAGTGTCTATAAATGAACCCAAAATTTGTTATAAGTCAAGCCTTCAATAATTAGCGAATCAAGTGAGATATCGTTCAATTGACGTTTAAATGAAACAAGGTTAGTTTTAGAAATATTCAGGGTTAGATAATTTGAATGACAGCAATCTATGATTTTTACTATATCCCCACTGATGTCGCATTCCTACTGTACCACGTCTCTATTGTGCCACATCACAGTTGCGTCATCAGCAAACATTGTAAATACCCCTTTAACATTTAACATACTTCTGAATAAAAAAGATTTAATAAATTAATAACTTAAAATTTATTAAAAAAACAAGCATTATAAATACAAATTATTATTAGTAAAGGTAGTGTACAGATCAAAAGGAAAACCTAAGAATGAAGTGCAGCTTTCAACTGAATCTGCTGCATCTGATTTTGAATTTTCTGTAATGCTTCTCTATGCCCATCTTGTTTCTTTTCCAAAGAACCAATAAGATCATCCACCTTCTTTAACTCCTTATTTATATAGTCTATTCTCTTGGAGACGTTTTGTTTTGCTTCGATTAGCTCTGTTTTAATCAGGACTGGTCCTACTGACTTGTACACTTTCCCATCAGAAGGCAAAAGGTCCAATTCAGCTTTGACTATCTCATTTTCGTTAAGCTGACCGTCCAGTTGCTGTCGCGTAGAAATTGCTTTCTGCAATTCTGAAAAAAAAAAAAATAACCAAAACTTAACATAATTAACTTTAAGAATTGAAAAAAAACTATTTATTTCAGCCCATTTTTGCCTAGATAAAGTATAATTTATAAGTTATTTGTTAAAACTACAAAATCTTACGTTAACTTCAGGTAGTACCGTCAAATATCTTAGTATATTAAGGGTTATAATAACCCCAAAAGCCCTTCAAACTTTTGCAAAAACATGATTGGAGGTTAGAACACGTTTAATAGCATAAAATAGATGGTCCTTACCTTTTTGAAGTGTTTTAAAGCTGTTTATTTCATTCTGATATCTTCTTTGAATATCTTCAGTCATTTTTGCTTTATATTTTGGTTTAAATTCACAGAACAGACCCAAAAATTTGAAACTCTACAATACCAAATAAGGAGATTGTGAAAAGGCTGAATTACACTCTAATAAAAAAAGCGCAGTACAAATAATTTCCCTAAACGAAAATAGATAACAAAATCCCAAATTTTGAGACTACATTATTACAAAAACAATTATATTCCTTAATATTTTATTTTAACATATTTATTAAATTTGCAATAATAAAAAAATAAACTAAAAATTTTGATCCTTTGCTCGAGTGTAAACTTACCTTTAAAGTTGAGTGACGTTTAACATAACCTCAAAAATAAATAACAAAACGTCACAAGTCAAACCAAGCGAAAAAAAGCAAAAAATGTTTCAATCCTAAACAAACTGTACAGCAAAACCTAAAAAATGTATAATAATAAATCATGCCTGAAGACGACTGCTCAATTTCACGAAACGTTACCAGTAAACATCTAGAAAATGTACACCTGCACTTCTTTAACTTGGGGCTTACACCTCAAGAGCTTGAAAATTTTTTATTTACGCCAAAAGAAAACATACCTTCTCCTAAAGCCAAAAAGAAACGTATAGTATTATTTATTTCTTTCGTAATCTTGTTATTTTGTTATATTTTTTCAAAGTAGTTTTTTAAATGTAATTTTTGGAATTCGCTGTGTTGTCCCAAACAACTATTTTATATGGGAGGCTACGAGACCCATTTCCGATTGTAATTTTTGCTCAAATGTTACTGGACCAATTATACTGCCCAATGCTACAAGAAAGGAATTTGAGCCATACGCATATTCTTCACATCCAATCGTTGTCAGGAATGCTTTTTCACATTGGCCGGCTATGAGTAAATTTAGCTGGCTGTTTTTCAAGGAGCTATATGCTGATATAGAAGAATCATACAGGAGTGTAGATGAAGAGTGCCAATTTTTACATTTTAAGTCTGATTTTATATCTATTCGAGATGTTTTTTTAATGAGCGATGCTCGAATTCAAAATTTACAAGATAAAAAGAGTTGGTATGTCGGGTGGTAAGTACATATTCTATTTATTTAACTTATTCTTGTTTTGTTAATAAGGATTTAACCCGATTACTATGGCTACCAACGCAATATATGTAGATAAAAGAAATGTTATTTTTAGGGGAAATTGTCACCCAACTGTTTTAAAAGAGATGCGAAAATATTATCCAAAACCTCATTTTTTGCCAGAAGATGCTGAAATACCACATAAAGAGTATGTTTTTATGGGTTATGATGATGGGGCAACTATGCATGTAAGTTTTAAAGTTAGCTAAACATAGTTCACCTTGTTGACACACCTATATTTTCTGTTCCTTACCATTATGTTTTTAAATCTTATGTATTTGCTACATGTTTGATTAATTTAATAAATAATTTTAAAAACAACCATCTCTAATACTTTTAGCTTGATTTTATAAACCGTCTTATGTGGCAAGCTCAACTACAGGGTTCAAAAATTTGGAAGTTACTGCCTCCTCCTGAATGTCAAAATGTTTGTAGGCCAGTTCAGTTCCGTGTACGGCCAGGAGATGGAGGTAAGGAAAATATATGTGAAGAAACAAATATATGTACATACGGTTTGTTAAAGTCAATATACAAAAAATATTTACACAAATCAATATATATTTAAATGCGCTATAGGCCATGAAGGCCTAGGGCTTAGTTAATTTGTGTCCATTTCCCTCTTCCATTATTCACCGTCCAAGTATTGTTGGATTGTATGTCTCCACTGTATTCCCTTCTGTGCCTTCTTTCTCCAGTCTCTGACTCCTATGGCTCTTAAATCCTCCTCAACACGTTGCAACCATCTCAACCTCGGCCTTCCCGTCCTTCTCGCACCCACACCTCATCGCCAACGCTATTTTTGGGCAGTCTCTCTCTTGTTAGACGCTGTACGTGTCCTAACCATCTCATTCTTTGCACTCTTATAAAAAGATGTGATTTTAGGTCCATCATATAAGTTTTCCAGTTCCTGATTTGTCCATCTAGTCCACCCTTCCGGTGTGTTTCTTCCTCCATAGATCACTCTCAACATCCTTCTTTCACACCTCTCTAGCATCTCTTCCTCTAATTTGTTCATTACCCATGTCTCACATCCATAGGTGACAGTAGGTCTTATGACCGATGTATAAATCCTAAGTTTTGTCTTTCTAGTGACATATTTTGATTTCATTAAAGCATTCAGGCTCCCACATTTTTGGTTGCTCTTTACTATTCGTGCCTTCAACTCACTCCCCTCATGCCCGTTTTCTTCCAGCAGTACACCCAAATATACAAATCTATCCACTCTCTGAAATTTATATTCTTTTCCATCATAGGTTACTACATTAAGTTCTTTTTCTTTTTTAATTTCTGTGCGTCCTGCTATCATATATTTCATTTTCTCGGAGTTGATTTCTAATCCATACTTCTTGCCTCTCTTATTAGTCTTTTCGTTCTCTTTATCAATTCTCTGCTAGATTTTGCTGTCAGAGTCAAATCATCCGCATATGCTATGCACTGGTGCTCTTTATTAAAAATTGTACCGTTAACCTCTAGACTGCCCTCTCTTATTATCCTCTCCAAAACTAAGTTAAATAACGTCGCAGATAGTGGGTCAGCCTGTCGTAGTCCCCTTTCCAATCTATCACTCTCTGAAATTTATATTCTTTTCCATCATAGGCTACTACATTAAGTCCTTTTTCTTTTTTAATTTCTGTGCTTCCTGCTATCATATATTTCGTTTTCTCGGAGTTGATTTCTAATCCATACTTACTTGCCTCTCTTATTAGTCTTTTCGTTCTCTTTATCAATTCTCTGCTAGATTTTGCTATCGAAGTCAAATCATCCGCATATGCTATGCACTGGTGCTCTTTATTAAAAATTATACCGTTAGCCTCTAGATTGCCCTCTCTTATTATCCTCTCCAAAACTAAGTTAAATAACGTCACAGACAGTGGGTCACCCTGTCTTAGTCCCCTTTCCAGTATAAAATCCTCTGATTCCAGGCCATTCCACATTATTTTATTGGTTGTTTTTTGTAGAGTCATTTTAACTAATCCGATTGGTTTTGTTGGTATCTCTAAATGGGATATTGCTCGATACATTCTGTCGCTCTCTCACACAAATCAATAGGTTATATAAAAAAACCTCATTTTTAAAGGTTTCAGAGAAAAACACTACATTGTCAATTATGAAGCTATAAACTTTCTAATTGGAATTTAAATCAGTATCTACCATATGCAACAATTTAAACAAACATACATGGTATTGACATTGAAAACACAGAGACAGGAGTTCATATTATACTTTTTCAGGTTAATAACAAGGAACTAAATTGTCCCTATTTTCTTTTGTAACCAGCTATACCTCTGTAAGTGATGCATACAATGCCAAGTTGCTCTTTATATGTAAAAGATTTCTGTATTTATAAAGTAAAAGTAAGGTAAAGATATCTAAGTCCATAAAAGTTAACAAACTAGCTAGTATGTGGATTGCAGTGTAGTCCAGAAAAACATGACAGTTTCAGCTACATCGACTCCCAGCATATTACAGGTTGATGGATGACTAATTGTGTTTAAACCCATGTACAAACAAGCGATTCTAAGTAAGCACTAGTGGCAGATTATAAATGTGTATCAAAAATAGCAAGCAGAGCCCTGAGGCACGCCTGTAATTATACTCCCTTTCTACTGGCCTGACTGCCCCAACTTGTACTTTTGATGATTGAAAAAGTGATTGAAAAGGGAGCTTAAAATCAGGGTGTCATCACAAAAAATTGAGTTTTGTAGTTTACTGAATATGACCCGGTCCAAAAAATTAAGAGAAGATCAGTATCAAGATCTGCTTGTAGATTTTTCGACCATCCCCTGTTAAAAATATTCTATAAACACAGTTTTTTCAGTTTTAGTTGACACAAGAATCTGGTACCATGGTACTACAATACCAAATGGAGAATTCAGCCTCTCAGTACAGTCTGAATATGGATAAGAAAAAAAGTAAAATTTTTTATAACATCATTGTTGCCGTACATTTACTTACCTTATTGCCAAAGTTTTTAGTACTATTTTTAACTTAGTTGTAGTTTTAAAGAACCATTTTAATATTACTCAGTTCTAGTCTGTCATAAGTCCAGTATGTCTTACTTAAGAAGAAACAGATGTCACAACTTCGTAACTTGAAAACTGAAATATTCTTGATTCTTAAATGTAATTGCTTATTTTGTCAGTTAATTTTACAAAATAATTTTTGTTTTGCTAAAAAAAGCTGTTGCAAATTATGTTCGGCCCTTTATTTTTTTTTAACTAAGACACTGAATATGCCTTTTTCATGTACCTTTTTATTTATTTGTATGTAGTTTGCATTTTTGATTTTTTCAGTACAGTACAACTTTTTTTTTTTCAGCATTTTTAGTTACCAGTGATTTTTCACAAAGGTCTTTAATTTTACTTTAGTGCCATTTTTGCCATTTTGTTGAAGTTAATTTTCGAGAAATGTATTTATTATTTATATTGGAAAAATATATCGTTATTTATGTAACTGAATATGTTTGTTATACTAACTTATTTTCTGGAAAGAATATTCAAATAATCAGAAAATTGATTATAGTAACTGCTTTTTTTTTGTTAGGTTTGTCCAAAATCTCCAACACAATGATTGTCAGGTTAGGTTTACAAAAACTTGGGCGGATTTGTGTTCACTGTGAATATAAAGTCACAAGAATTTGTGGGCATTCGAACTCGGAAAATTAAAAAAGCTTCGGAAAAAAAACTAGCAGAATTAAATATTGTTTGATTAATGTTTTGAAAATCCTTCTCCTTTTGCATTATTGTAAGGCGAAGTAACTAGAAATAACTTAAAAAATTATATATCCTCTAGGTTGCTGCTATTGTTCAACTATTTATCAAAAGATGGCAGTCCATAACTCATGTCATTAATACAGTACAGTATATATTTTTAAATAAGTTTTTTAGGTTATCTACGAGACGAACTTAGATTTTTTCCAAAAATTAACTTATTCAAATTATCACTCCAAGTGAGTATAATAGACGTCTGAAGACAGGAAAACAATTTGTGTAATCCGATTTCGTCATTAAAAAATAATCAAACTGTTGACACAATAAATAAGAGATAATGAGAATGTCTCAAATCTAGTTTCTTGGGCTATCGGTCAGTATTCCATCGAATTTGTGATAAAAGCGGTCAAAAATTTATTAAACAGAGTCTGTTATCAGTTAAAATGGCTGTGGTTCCACGTGTGTTGTGCAGTGCTTCGAGGAGAATTTCAGAAATTCGCCAGTTTTTCAAAGAAATGTTAATCAGAGGTTGTTCCATACATCACTTCGAGCATGTGCAGGTAGGTCAGGTTAACTTCAGATAATATTACGCAATTTTGTACTAATTATGTAAGGATTCTAAATAGTTAGAATTAAAATAAGAGAATTCATAAAATTTTAACTATTTTATGAATTTAGGAAAATTTGGTTTCATTTATTTCTTTCAGAAAAACTGTTTACCGAGAAACATGAATGGGTAGCGGTGGAGGGAAAGGTGGGAACAGTAGGAATCTCGGATTATGCACAGGTAGAGTTTTTTAAATTACCGTTATTTCTATTTATATTTAGAGTACATTCTGAAACTTAGTATGTACATACAGCATCATGAGAAGTTTATTATGCCCTTAATTGGTATATATACATATATATATATATATATATATATATATATATATATATATATATATATATATATATATATATATATATATATATATATATATATATATATATATATATACAGTGGCGTGCAAAAGTTTTCAGCCAGTGATATTTCGTATTCTAATTTATTAAAAAAAAAGACATTGACGCAGTAGGACGTTCAAAGACGTATTTACAATTAATATCACGTTGAATGTTCACATTTAGTTCATAAAAGGTCATTGAGGTATAAACATGGCTCGGCATATGCAAATCCAAATTCGTGAGAGAGTAATAAAATTTTCAAAAGAAGGCACGTCTTCTCGTGAGATTGCTTCATTATTATCGATAGGTAAATCAACCGTGAACGATATTATTGTAAAATACCGTTGTGGATATGGTTTAAAAGATCGTCCGCGTAGTGTAAGACCAAGAAAAACGTCTAAAAAAGTAGATTGTATCATTAAACGCAAATCAATGTGGATATCAAGAAAACTGCTGCTGAAATTGCACGCGAGCTAAAGGGTGAAAACCTAGCTAATGTTAGTCGTAGTACTGTGACACGAAGACTACATGATGTGGGCCTTTTTGGCTATATAGGTATTAAAAAACCATTAATCAATAAAAATAATAAGAAGGCCCGATTACAATTTGCCAAAGATCACCTAAATTGGACAATCAAAGATTGGAAAAAAGTAGCTTTCTCGGATGAATCTAAATTTAATCTTTTTTGGAAGCGATGGTAGACAACACGTACAACGTCCTATTGGTACGAGAAATGATGTTCGGTACCAAATTCCTACTGTAAAACACGGTGGAGGAAGTGTGATGGTTTGGGGAATTTTCTCTGCACAAGGAGTCAGTCCACTGATCAAGATCAACAGAAATATGAACGCTGATATTTACAAGGACATTTTAGAAAATAATTTGTTATCATTTGCTGAAGAAACATTGCCGCAGAATTGGATATTTGAGCAGGATAATGACGCCAAACGTACATCCAAGTTGTTAAAACAGTGGTTTTCTACTTCAAATGTGAGAGTTTTAAGGTGGCCATCTCAATCACCGGCTTGAACCCAATAGAACACTTATGGGAAACGCTAGATCGTCGAGTTCGAAAGCATACATATTCAAATAAAGCCGCATTATTCAAATCATTGAAGGAAGAATGGGATAAAATTTCACCTGCTTGTATTAATCGATTAATTGAGTCAATGCTACATCGTTGTGCGGTTGTTATGGCTGCAGAGGGTATGGCTACAAAATATAATTTAAGTCTATTATAGAGCATATGGACTAATAATTTTTCTCGTAGTACAAAGTGGCCGGAAACTTTTGCACATATAAATATAAGAATAATCATAATAAATATATTCACAAACATAAATAATATTCTTTTACTATATTATATTACTCACACCTCATAATGATTAAAAATCATTAGTCTTTTTTTGTATAAATTAGAGTACGAAATGTCACTGGCCAGAAACTTTTGCATGTCACTATACGTATGATTGGTATATATATATATATATATATATATATATATATATATATATATATATATATATATATATATATATATATATATATATATATATATATATATATATATATATTATATATGTATATATATATATATATGTATATATATATATATATATATATATATATATATATATATATATATATATATATATATATATATGTATATATATGTATATATATGTATATATATGTATATATATGTATATATATGTATATATATGTATATATATGTATATATATATATATATATATATATATATATATATATATATATATATATATAGGGTGTTCTGACAATTGTTTAATATGTTGCAACCAGGAAATTCTTAAATAAAAGGCAACTGGGGAAAAATAATTAAAAATGGCGTCCCTCTGTAACTAATGAGAAAATTGACCCTATAGTACTATGATTTTTCAGCATTGGCGTACAATGCCCATAGCAAATGGACAAGTTAAAAATAATTCGCTGAAATTTTAATAATAATCTAATTATCTGGTTTGTTACAATGCAGTTATACTTAAAAATTTAAAATTCCTTTTTTTGTATCTTCAGAAATTAGAAGAATTTTACCTTTTTTTAGTTTAAAAAAAGCGTCTTAAACTGCTAAAACAAACTACATTGAATATCCATTTGTTCAAAACTTCACCAAAAAAAAACAAACACAAGTAGTTTTATATCCCAAGAGAATAATCACTAGTTTTCGTTACAAAAACCTGCTTGACTTTTATGAGTTCGTGAGTTTCATTACTAACGTAACTACTACAAACATTTTTACATGCATCAGCTTTGAATTATTTATTGATGCAACTTAAAAGTTTTTATGTAGTTATTAAACAGTGATATGTTATTATTAACTGAGAGCTTGTCTATTAATATTTGCAAGAGGTTTTTGTGATTTTATTTTGACAGGCAGACTTTTTTAATGAAGCATCAAAGCTTATGATTCTTTAAGTAAAAAGTAAGGGCTGGTAAGTGAATCTTTACCAAAATTTGAAATATGTGCGAATTGAGAAAAAAAGTGTTGAATTACTAACCTATTTTTACAACACCCTGTGTATATAGTGTAAAATATTGAAAGTAAAAAAAATTCGTTTTAGGAAGCCCTAGGAGATGTAGTATATGCCCAACTACCAGACGTAGGAACAGAAATTAAACAGAAAGGTAAAAAAAGCCACAATTTTTACCATTTTACGTTTATTCTTAAAATTAGTCTTTTTCAGAGGAATGCGGAGCCCTAGAGAGTGTAAAAGCAGCTAGTGAGATATATAGTCCTGTCAGTGGGAAAATTGTTGAAAAAAATGTTGAAGTAGAAGAGACGCCCTCGTTGATCAACACATCTTGTTATGAAAAAGGTATTATTCATATATATATATATATATATATATATATATATATATATATATATATATATACATACATAACACATAACACATAGGCTGAAAAGTTTTTGACCTGACACATAGATATCGCCCTTTTCAAAAAATCCATATGATTTTTAGGAAGTACCAACCTTCAAATGATGCATTTCAAGATTTCATGACATTTCGACCATTAGTTTACAAGTTACAGTGGTTGTAGTGACGCTACTGTTGATATTTTCAAAACAATGGACAAAATTTAATTTCGTGTGTTGTTTATACACTGTTTTTGATGGAAAAAAAAAAATACCGTTCAAGTCAAGCAGTGACTTGATAAGTGTTACAGGGACTCTACCCTTGGAAAACCACTCATCATTTACTGGTATGCTGAATTTAAACGCGGTCGTACAGACACAAATGATGCTGAACGCTCTAGAAGCCCAAATGAGGTAGTTACACTGAAGAACAAACAAATCCACAAAATTGTTTTGGATGGGAGTGAAATTGCATGAGAGAGCTGACACCCTAAAGATATGAAAAGAATGTGTTGGTCATATTTTGCATGAACATTTGGGCATGAGAAAATTCTATTCATAATGGGTACCGCGTTTGCTTCCAGTGGACCAAAAACAATAACGTGTTGTTTGGACCTGTTTAAGCGCAATAAAAAGGATTTTTTCATGCAATGGATGAACCACTACACACTGGAATCAAATCGGCAGTCAGCTGACTGGACAGCAGCCGGTGAAGGCCGCCTGAAGCGACCAAAGACACAACAGTTGGCTCGTAAGGTTTTGGCCTCTGTATTTTGGGATGCACATGAAATAATTTTCATCAACTATGCTGAGAAAGGAAAAACCATCAATAGCAAATATTATATAAAGTTATTGGTATGTTTAAAGGCAGAAATCGCAGAAACAGCCCCATATCAATAAGAAAAATGTACTCTTTTATCAAGAAAGTGCGCTATGTCACAAGTCAATGGTTACAATGGCAAAATTGCATGAATTGAAGTTCGAATTGCTTCATAATCCACCGTATTCTCCAGATTTGGCACCCAGCGACTATTATCTATTTGCAGACCTCAAAAAAATGCTGGCGGGAAAGAGATTTGGCTTCAATCACAGCAAATCACACACGTTTACAAAATCCAGCTGACACAAGAATTGAAGGTGGCAGACCATTGACAACGCTGTATATTTGTTGATTGAGTATTGAAAATACAGAATTGATTCCGATTTTTTTCCAGAAACATTCTAAGTCACGGGGTCCATTTTTACCTAGATGGCTATGTTAATAAACAAAATTGCCGCTGTTGAGGAGTCTTATAACCCAAGAATGATTGTCAAATAACCTCTACATCCCCAACGAGTGTCAGTTTATGCGGTTTTTTTTTTTTTGTCTTTGGCGTCATTGGTCCGTATTTTTAGTGTTCCGTACGGAACACTTATAAGATGACTTCGGTGTCTGTCTGTCCGTCTGTCTGTCTGTCTGTCCGTCTGTCTGTCTGTTACACCCGATTTTCTCCGAAACTATTTGTCATAGAAAGGTGAAATTTGGTAACAATATAGGAATTGATGGCCTCGTCAGAGCCATGTAGTTTTGAAAGTTAAATTTTGACTTAAGGGGTTAGTTTTGGGGGGTGAAATCGAAAGTGAAAAAAAAAAAATTTTACTAGGTGATCGAGTGTGGTGTCAAATGAAACCTTGTGAAAAACACGAGTAAAAAATATATATATAATGTAATACTTGCGCGCACTTTTCTTTGTATTATTTTAAAAAAAATCACCAAAAATCGTTGTCCACCCGCTTTATCTCGAAAAGTACTTATCAAAATATTTTGAAAAAATTCTGGAATATTCTCCACGGGGTGTAGATTGAACGAAAATTATCACGAGTGCATTACCTTTAATAATTTATCTGGTATATAAAAAAAAACAGAAATTTGAAGGTCATCAATTTTCAGTAAAGATTGGAAACAAACTTTGTTGAAAACTCATTTGGGGTGTGTTTTGTGAAGTCACTGATCATTTTGTACTTCCGTTACAACATTTTTTATTTTGAAAGCAATCAACGTACGGAACACTAATTGCGCAAGTTCAACTTGCACTTGATCGGTTATTTTTTGAAATTGAAGCTGGTGCGACCGTTTCACTGAATGGATTGAGTTATCGAACGTTGTTTATCGATAATTTTGCCCTGAAGTAGATGCTTTTGACGTGGACAACATTTATTTTCAGCAGGATCACCCTACCTGCCTTTTTGTTCCATTGTTTTGCAAAAATCAAAAGTAGAGTCGCTCAAACAGCTATAACTCACAAAGTAATAGACAAGATGTCATGAAAATTTTACACGAATCTTCTGGGAGTTGACATTAACTGAAAATCGTATGGGTTTTTGTTTGTGCTGCCATCTCTCGGAAAATCTCGGGACTTTCCACCCCATGTAGCAAATTAAAATAAAAAGTTTGATCACTTTTTTTAGAAAAATGCTCGTTTTTTTAAACGATTTAAAAGGACGACTTTTGATACAAAACTCTTTTAAAACTTTTTAACAGGAGATTTTGTAATAAATAATTGTTATTTTCACAAGATTTACCAATGAAATTTTAATTACACATATTTAACTAAAACCAAAAATACGATGCAAATTACCAAATTTTCGATAAATAAGAACAAATAAGTTTTAGTACATGTGGACTTTGATGTCATTGATACTGATAAAATGACCCCCTGCGACGAATCAACGAAAATAAGTTGTTTTTAATTATATTTCTTGTTTAATATTGAATAATTGCAGTAATATTTCCATAGAGTGGGTGTTTATTCTTTAATTTAGAATATTACGCAATATGATGTTATATACAGAGTCTTAAATAATTAAACTTGAAAATGCTTGTTTTATACGTTAATAATAATATTACTATGTTTATATATTAAAGGAAATATTAGAGAGATTTTGCAACGCTTATTAGAGAGATTTTATTTATTTATTTACTGCACTTTACATATTGATCACAGAGATGTTTCCAATTACAAAGAACCAGAACTTAAATTAACTTAATTTAAATAATATTACATAATAATCTACATGCACTTAAAACAACTCACGCAATTTAGTTTTGAAAAGACTGCACTTATCATTAAATATATCTACACTATTCTGGATTCCATTGTATAGCATGCAAGCATTATACAGTGGAGATGGTTATTATGGGCTGCATCTGGTTTATAGAAAGTGCTATGTTTTTTTGTGGTGTACGTCGGCACACAATATAAGTTGGATAGAAATGCCGTGTCATCAATGAGACCATTCACTACTTTGTACAAGTAGAGCATGCAATATTGTTTTCTACGTTTCTCTAAGGATACCATCCCATAGCGTTTAATATAAAAGTATTGTTATACCGTCCTTTCAAAAAATGAATGTGAATCCATTCCGGCGCCTTTTGTTTGAATTTTGGGACTGCTTTATGATACTCACGAGTTTAATCAGAACATAAAATGGTGGGAGCGTCGCAGCATCAATGCATTCACAGTGCAACAAATAAAATGTAAACTAAATTCTGACTTCAGTTTCTGGAAGTGCCCACCCAAACTAGCAAAACTCTATTTGGGTTTTGATAATTTGGTTCGAATTTTTTTTTTGCCCCCATCAATTTTTTTGCTCGAGCTTTGGTTTTGCACGGCTATATCTCGTAAATTATTGGGAGTTTCTCAATGCAATCTGCAGACGAAATGTTCTTCACACCAAAATACACAATTTTTGTGAACATGTCGAGGCCAGATTTTCACCCTTTTGGGGTGTTTTTAGTGCAGGAAGCCCGAAAAAATGCCATTTTTTCACATTTTCGACCATAACTCACAAACCGTGCATATTTCAGCATAACTGTCTTCGACAAAAATGTTCTCTGCATCAACACGAGTAACTTTGCTGAACATTGCAATAACCTACAATCGATCCTTATAGTTTTTTTGACCGTTGTAAGGAATTTCGCCACCAAATAGTACATTTCACACCAAAATTTCAGCTTTTCATCAGCAAATATATCTTTTTAGTGTTCCGTACGGAACACTTATAAGATCACTTCGGTGTCTGTCTGTCTGTCTGTCTGTCACACCTGATTTTCTCCGAAACTATTTGACATAGGAAGTTGAAATTTGGTAATCATATAGGAATTGATGGCCTCATCAGAGCCATGTAGTTTTGAGAGTTAAATTTTGACTTAAGGGGTTAGTTTTGGGGGTGAAATCGGAAGTGAAAAAAAAAATTTTTTACTAGGTCGTCGAGTGTGGTGTCAAATGAAAGCTTGTGAAAACACGAGTAAAAAATGTATATATAATGTAATATTTCTGCGCACTTTTCTTTGTATTATTTTTAAAAAATCGCGAAAAATCGCTGTCCCGCGCCTTATCTCGAAAAATACTTATCAAAAAAATTTGAAAAAATTCCGGAATATTCTCCACGGGGTGTAGATTGAACGAAAATTATCACGAGTGCATTACCTTTAATAATTTTTCTGGTATTTAAAAAAAACAAAAATTTCAAGGTCATCAGATTTCAGTAAAGATTGGAAACAAACTTTGTTGAAAACTCATTTGTGTTTTGTGAAGTCACTGATCATTTTATACATCTTTAACAAAAATTTTTATTTCAAAAGCAATCAACGTACGGAACACTAATTGCGCAAGTTCATCTTGCACTTGACCGGTTATTTTGTGTTAAAGTTTATTTCGCAAATTTTTATCCATTTTATAGATCTATTGAAAATTCAAAATTGTAAAAAAAAGCAAAAAACTTATCAATTTTAAACACACGTATACACACACTAAACGTTTAAGTACTAAGTTCCTACTGTGCAACAATCCATACCAGCACTAGTATGGAATTGATGCGCACTGTGCTAGTATTGGTACAGTGCCATATACTTAACATGCGCACGTGTTAGATATATGGTACTGTACTAATACTAGCACAGTGGGCGTCAATTCTATACTACACACAAGCGATCCCCCGATCAAATGTGTGTGTATTTATTCCAGCGTGTGTGTGTGTACCATAGCAGTTTACAAACAAAAAATTTTCTTTTCCGAACATAGATGCTAATGGTTAGTAAACATTCAAAAGTGAGCGAAAAACCAGTTTCTTGAACGTAAAACCTGAAAAAAGCTGAAATTTTGGTATGAAATTCCTTACAACGGCCAAAAGAACTATAAGGATCGATTGTAGGTTATTGCAATGTTCAGCAAAGTTACTCGTGTTTATGCAGAGAACATTTTTGTCGAAGACGGTTATGCTAAAATATGCACGGTTTGTGAGTTATGGTCGAAAATGTGAAAAAATGGCATTTTTTTCGGGCTTTCTGCCCTAAAAAACACCGCGAAAGAGTGAAAATCTGGCCTCGACATGTTCACAAAAATTGTGTATTTTAGTGTGAAGAACATTTCGTCTGAAGATTACATTGAGAAATTCCCAATAATTTACGAGATATAGCCGTGCAAAATCAAAGCTCGAGCAAAAAAATTGATGATGGCAAAAAAAAATTCGAACTAAACTATCAAAACCCAAATAGGGTTTTGCTAGTTTGGATGGGCACTTCCAGAAACTGAAGTCAGAATTTAGTTTACATTCGATGACCTCGACAATGTTGCACAGTGATTATTAAACTCATTTTTTTTAGGTTGGTTGTTCAAACTAGAATTAACAAACGAATCTGAGCTACAAGATCTGATGACTGAAACCAAATACAAAGAATACCTGAAAACCCAAGAGAGCCATTAACAAACACTAGATTAAAATAGATTTTTTTTTCACAAAATGAATGCTACATAATTATTACAATGCTTTACTTTATTTAAATAAATAAAATAAGTTATTTAATATAATCGTAATTTTAAGTGATTCTTGGTTGTTGATGACATACCGATTTTCGGGTTATCAACAATATTTGATCCAAAACATCACGTGCGACGTTGATGACGGTTTCATAGATTTTTTTTTGCTTAAGTGGACATGAAATGAGAATATAAAAATTGCTTTGTCAATTTTGTTTTGACTAGTAATAGAAATAATATTTATTGTTGATAGTCGTGCAAAAACCGTTTTTACTAGCCATAAATTATTTAAATCATAATAAAATATAATTCAGAAATTCATATATGAGGACATATTCTTTAAACTATCTGCCTAGCTACAAAAGAAAACTCGCAGATTTTAAATATATATAACATAGAGGCTGAAAAGTTTTTGGTCTAGCTACTTAAAAAACATTTTTTTGCAAAATTCGACTTTATTCATCATCATAGTCTCCTTCAAGAGCGATACAATCAGTCCAGCGCTTTTATAACATTTCTATACCTTTCTTGTAGAAGGATTTCTCTTTACCTTCAAAATAGGCCTCAGTTTCGGCGCTAGCTTCTTAATTGGAGCCAAATCTCTTTCCCGCGAGCATTTTTTTGAGGTCTGCGAATAGATAATAGTCGCTGGGGACCACATCTGGAGAATACGGTGGATGAGGAAGCAATTCAAACTTCAGTTCATGCAATTTTGCCATCGTAACCTTTGACTTGTGACACGATGCATTGTCTTGATGAAAGAGCACTTTTTCTTGTTCATTGGGGGCCGTTTCTTTGCGATTTCTGTCTTTAAACGCACCAATAATTTTATGTAATATTCGTTATTGATGGTTTTTCCCTCCTCAGCATAATCATTGAAAATTATACTATGCGCATCCAAAAATACAGAGGCCAAAACCTTCCCAGCCGACTGTTGCCTTTGGTCGCTTCAGTCGGCTTTCATCCGGCTGCTGCCCACTCAGCTGACTGCCGATTTGGTTCCGGTGTGTAGTGGTGGATCCATGTTTCATCCATTGTCACATATCGCATGAAAAAATCCTTTTTATATATACGAGGCTGGTTTGAAAAGTCCGTGCAAAGTCCGAGAAATGGCACCACCGGCGCGTATCGAGGTCATGTTTAGTTAGTAGCATCTCTTGAATGAACGCACACCAAGTTTCAGCCATATTGGTCTATTTCTTTGTGTTTGGCATTCGTGTGAATCAAGGAAGTCGAGTGATTTTCAAGAAATAGACGAAAAAGAATTTCGTGTGGTGATTAAACATTACTTTATGAAAGGCAAAACGTCTCAGGAGACTAAAGAGAAGCTTGATAAACATTATGGTGACTCTGCACCTTCGATTAGAACAGTTTATAAGTGGTTTCAAAATTTTCGGACTGGCCATATGGGCACAAGTGACGCTGAACGTTCTGGACGGCCTGTGGAGGTTACGACTCCAGAAATCATTGATCAAATCCATGATATGGTGATGGATGACAGAAGAGTTAAGGTGCGTGAGATTGCTAGTGCTGTGGGCATCTCGACTGAACGGGTACATAATATTTTGCATAAACATTTGGACATGAGAAAGCTATCCGCAAGATGGGTGCCGCGATTGCTCACGCTTGACCAAAAACGGAATCGTGTGAAGTGTTGCAAGGATGGTTTGCAGCTGTTCCAGAAGAATCCGGAGGACTTTAAGCGTCGTTTCGTCACTGTGGATGAAACATGGATACATTACTATACTCCTGAGACCAAACAACAATCTAAACAATAGGTTACCAAGGGGGAATCTGCACCAAAAAAGGCGAAAGACCGTTCCTTCGGCCGGAAAGGTTATGGCGACTGTCTTTTGGGATTCGCAAGGGATAATCCTCATCGACTATCTGGAAAAGGGTAAAACTATTACAGGTGAATATTATTCATCGTTACTGGACCGTTTGAAAACCGAGCTGCAAGAAAAAACGCCCGCGATTGGCCCACAAGAAAGTCCTTTTCCATCACGACAACGCTCCAGCACACACCTTAGCAGTTGTGGTCGCAAAATTAATGGAAATAGGATTCCAACTCGTTTCACATCCCCCCTATTCTCCAGACTTGGCTCCCTCGGACTACTATTTGTTCCCCAATTTAACGAAATGACTGGCGGGACAAAGATTTTATTCAAACGAGGAGGTGATTGCAGACACTAATGGATATTTTGCAGACTTGGACAACTCCTATTATTCGCAAGGGATCAACAAACTAGAACATCGTTGGACGAAGTGTATAAGCCTAAAAGGAGACTATGTCGAAAAATAAAAAAGGTTTACCCCAAACACATAAGTAGTTTTTATTTATATATATATATATATATATATATATATATATATATATATATATATATATATATATATATATATATATATATATATCCGGTTTATAGCGTCACTCTGCGCCTTCCGGATCCTAGCTTCTATTCTCGTCGCTCATCCCAGTCACCTGGTCGTAGGTTTCGTTCGGACATTGCTTTTGTTATGCCTATATTCCAGGTTATTTTCGGCCTTCCCTTTTTCTTTCTTTCTGTAGGTGTCCATTGTAGGATTTGTTTTGGGATTCTATGGTGTTGCATCCTTTGGACATGGCCGTACCACTTTAATTGTTTCTCCTGTACGTCCTCTATCAGTGTTCTTTCTATTTTCATTTTTGACCCTCCTATCGAGCTTAGAAATTCTCGCCGATCTTCGCCAAAAATCCATTTCCAGAGCATTTAACCTTCTTTCAAGAGTTTTGTTCAGTTGCCATGTTTCGCACCCATATAGAAACCACACTTTTGAAGATGACGTAAATCTGTTGCTTTCTTTGCCTACTGACATTTTTTGACCACAGAATGGAATTCATGGCACCGATCAGTCCTTTCCCCTGTGCTATCCTCTCTCCCACTTCATTTCTTTTTTTTCCAGTGCTGTCTATTCTAGTTCCCAGGTAAGTATATTGGTTGCATGCTTCAGTTTCGATGTTATTGTCCAGTTTCAGGTTCCGCTTATCCCCACCGATCCGCAAGTACTTTGTTTTGCTCATGTTTACTGTGAGTCCCCAATTGTTATATTGGTCTATGAGCTTGCTTGTCATATATTCCAGATCTTCTGGATCTTGGGCGATAACTACCTGATCATCGGCAAAATGCAGCGTATAAAGTGTTGTCTCATCGTCTATCTCGATACCCATTCCTCGACAATTCTTCCTCCAATGATCAAGGGCCGCATCAATATATACTTTGAATAACGTTGGGGACAAGCAGCACCCTTGTCTAAGACCTTTTGTGACGGGAAAGCTTTCAGATATTTCTTTACCAATCTTTATTCTTGATTGACAATTTGAATATAGTTGTTTTATCGCTTGTATGGCGGTAACGTTAATAAATGTTCTTTCCGATACCTGCCACAGTTTCTTTATTGGTACATTATCGTAGGCCTTTGTTAAAATCCTTTTTATTGCGCTTAAACAGGTCCAAATAGCGCTCAGAATCATCAACAAGTTGTAGTTTTTGGTCCACTGAGAGCAAACGCCGTAAAACTTATCAATCCATTGCGTTGTTTGAACAGTATTTTTCCCCATCAAAAAACAGTGTTTAATCAACACACGAAATTCGATTTTTTCCATTGTTTTGAAAATATCAAAAGTAGCTTCACTAAAACCACTGTAACTTTTCTACAGCTAGGTCAACGTTTCTCGAGTTGTTTCAATCCATCCCCAATAATTGCCCTTCGTGCACAGTCTGGAAAACAGTAGTACCTGATACTTCAGCTTTATTAGCAAAAACTGGATCTTCATTCGCCGACACAGTAGCGACAGTCCAACTCGGCACTTTTGATCTCAAAGGGTTCGAGCATAGAGATATTAAAATAGAGGAGACAAAGTATATAGCCTGCTGTAAGCGAAAGCGTATAATCATTAAAAAGAGAAGGAAATAATATGAGACAATTTTATCTCTCTTACTCCGCACTTGAGCGCTAAATTCCTGCGCCGAGTAAGAGAAACAGAATGACTCTCATATTATTTCTTTCTCTTTCTATGAGCACCACGCTTTTCGCAAAAACTTACCTCCTCTATTCTAACATCTCTATGGGGTCGAGTTTGTATTGATCACATGACCTGTCGCCATATTGCTGGTATGATGCCCGCGAATTTTTGAAGTTTATAACGAACTACACTGAAGTCCGTTTATAACGAACTCACTAAAAATGGTTCGCTATATCTGAAGTTCATTACAAACAATAAACAAAATCTAATATTTTTCACTACTTTTTTTTATTTAGATTAGGTGCTAATGCTTAGAAAAATGAATAATAATAATTATTAAATTAAAAGAAAACGTTCAAAGGAAAATAAAACAAGTCACACTAAAGTTATTATTATGTATGTTGGTACATATAAGAGTGTAAAAGTAAAACATTAAAAACACGTAGTTTATGTAATAAAATCAGTAATTTTCGTTTGTACAATTTTACTTGAAAAAGAAATGGTATTTATATAATTGTCAAGATCACAAAAACTACTCCATATATGTTCAGGAACTTCACGAGATTCCAAAAAATTGCGAGTTTCAGTCATTTCCTTAATCATTTTTGAAATGGATGGAACATAAATATTATCTCCTTCTCCAAGCTCGTCTTCGTCGTCATTATCGCTTAAAATCTTTCCAGAAGCCACTGATGTCACAATTTGATCATCAGTTAATATTTCTCTCGTCATTATCAGCACATACATATTTTTCAAAATTAAAGTGAATAAACATCTTTTTAATCTCGATTTCCACGGTACGTTGTTGAATGTCAACATCGTAAACAAATTCTAGTTTTTCAGTCCACTGAGGCAACGGTAGCTCATCATCTGATTCATATCTACATTTCTTTCTTAAAAATCCGCCATGTTTAAAACAGTTTGCAATGGTTTCTCTACTACTCTTTGTCAAGCCATATGGATAAAGTTTATAGCGTTCAAGATAGTTATAGAAAAAATGTTACCTTTATCGATCGTCTCTAACATTTTCATTAAGTAAAATCTGCCTATAGTGACATTTTAAAGAATGTATCACACCTTGATCCATCGGCTGGTGTTTTGCACTTGTGTTTGGAGGCATAAAAACCAATTTTATTTGCTGTAGATCAACTTCAGGGTGCGCTGGACAGTTGTCAACCAAAAGTAATATTTTTTCTATTTGTGAATTTTAATTCTTTGTTCCATTCGATCAGTTCGTTTTTAGAAATTTCTAATGTCATCCAAGCTTTATTGTTTGATTTGTACTTTACTGGTAAACGTTTGTTTTTAAAACACCGGGGATTGGCGGACTTTCCTATCACCAACAATTGTCTTTTCTATGTTCCAAACATATTTGCAGTTACCAACACAGTAATCCCTACTTTTGATAATTTTCCACCAGCCGAATTCTCTCCGACAAACTTTAATGTTTTATCAAATGTCATCTTGTAAAACAAACCTGTTTCATCCGCATTAAAAATGTCCACATGTTCATAACTTTCTCGAATTTCCGGTCATACATTGGCTAACTACTGATCAACAATAGTCACATCCACTCTTGCAGTTTCTCTTATTATCTTACCCCCACTAATATTAGTCGCTTTTTAAATCGTTTAATGCAACATTCACTTTGCTACTTTGATCAAATATGCATTAGAACCGCATAACACAAGTGAATTGAAAAATAATACCGCTCGAACTAGAGACGGGGCGGAAATAAGTAGAATAAGCGTTCCCAGCGAGTTTCGGTGAATTCCCTAGATCAAGTCGCGCCACATCAAGCACAGAAAGTGAAAAGTTCGTTATAAACGGACACAAAACATCCAAATTTGATTTGCTTTATCCGGAAGTTCGTTATAACCGGGTTCGTTATAACCGATAAAAATTTGCATTGGTCTTATGGAAGTTTTTTCGTGCATTATAAAATAGTTCGTTTTAACCGGAAATTCCCTATAAATGGGTTCGTTATAAGCAGACTTCACTGTATTCAAATTCCTTCTTTCAAGAAAAATCCTATTCTGTAGATTAAAACTAATTTTGCTTATTGAAAAGAAGAAAAAAATGGGTAAACAGATATACAAAAAACCGGTCAAGTGCAAGTTGAACTTGCACAATTAGTGTTCCGTACGTTGATTGTTTTTAAAATAAAAATTTTTGTTAGGATGGTATAAAATGATCAGTGACTTCACAAAACACACCCTAAATGAGTTTTTTAACAAAGTTTGTTTCCAATCTTTACTGAAAACTGGTGACCTTGAAATTTTGTTTTTTTTTTATATACCAAATAAATTATTAAAGGTGATAATTTTCGTTCAATCTATACCCCGTGGAGAATTCTTTCAAAATTTTTTGATCAGTACTTTTCGAGATAAGGTAGGGAACAGCGATTTTTCGCTATTTTTTAAAAGTGATACGAAGAAAAGTGAACGCAAGTATTACATTATATATATATATATATATATATATATATATATATATATATATATATATATTTTACTCGTGTTTTCACAAGCTTTCATGATCTCACTCGATGATCTAGTAAAAAATTTTTTTTTTCACTTCCGATTTCACCCCTCAAAACGAACCCCTTAAGTCCAAATTTATGTTACGGTGGTATAAAATGATCAGTGACTTCACAAAACACACTCCAAATGAGTTTTCAACACAGTTTGTTCCCAATCTTTACTGAAATTTGATGACCTTGAAATTTTTGTTTTTTTATATACCAGATAAATTATTAAAGGTAATGCACTCGTGATAATTTTCGTTCAATCTACCCCCCGTGGAGAATATTCCAGGATTTTTTCAAAATTTTTTGATAAGTACTTTTCGAGATAAGGCGCGGGACAGCGATTTTTCCCGATTTTTTGAAAATAATACAAAGAAAAGTGCGCGCAAGTATTACATTATATATATATTTTACTCGTGTTTTCACAACCTTTCATTTGATACCACACTCGATGACCTAGTAAAAAATTTTTTTTTCACTTTCGATTTCACCCCCCAAAATTAACCCCTTAAGTCAAAATTGAACTTTCAAAACTACATGGCTCTGATGAGGCCATCAATGTCTATATTATTACCAAATTTCAAGTTTCTATGACAAATAGTTTCGGAGAAAATCGGGTGTGACAGACAGACAGATAGACACCGAAGTGATCTTATAAGTGTTCCGTACGGAACACTAAAAAAACAGGTAAAAGGGCAAAAAATACAAGGAAAATATCTCATTGTTGAATTTACATTTTTCAACTATTAGAGATATCTTCCAGCGGGGAAAATGTTCATTTTGAGAATATACCTCTACACATTCAGCTTCGCGCGTGTAGTGTCAACAACTTAACAATGAAGTGAACACACTCCATTTTATCATTAGTTACATCTAATATAATAACACAGCCCCACAAAAAAAAAGTGGAGTATACTTTTGATGTGATATATCAGATCCGTAGTATTTTTGCCCGCTGATCACGAATCTGACGTCAGAATATCGCCATCACATCTCAATTTTTTTCTAACCTCAAAAAATAGGTAAAAATTAAGAAAAATATACTCCTAAAAAATTGACTCAAGCTTTTTCATGAATCCAAAGATGTATTAATATGTATTCGGACACGCTAAGCTAATATTCATCGGTTGGATTGAGCCATACAGTTCTGTTTTCTTTCTAACCTCAATAAATCAGACAGATATAGTGCTTCTCGAATGCAAAAACGAATTCAAATTAAAATTCAACCGATCCTTACCAAATTTGGTACACGGGGATTTTTTGGGTCGCTGATCACGGATTTGCAATATTCAAGATGGCAGATGTTTTCGCGCCATTTTGAACGCCGAGAAAATTCATCGGTCGATTTTTATTCTTCTACCTGCATCCAGGGCACCTCCACGTGGTGACGGTGGGCAACGGTGTTACTCTACTAGCCCGCAGAGTCCCTGGATAACGGCTTAGATGCCGTCATGGCAGGTAGAAGAAAGAGAATTACGATGCAGGGACTCGGAAACCCAGTATCGGCGGTTGGTCAGGGTGGGAAAGCGGGCCCGCAGCCGTCGTCATCCAGCGACCGTAGCTCTTCATGTGTGGGTGACTTGGCTCATGTAGAGTATAATGCTACAAGAAAACGGTCTCACGGTACAAGGACTTTTCATAAGTGCGATAAAAACAGTGATTCATTTTGTTATATTTGCTGTCAACACGTATTGAGTAAAATGGGGTCACCGATAACGGATAAGATTAAAACCTTATATAAGGATTGTTTTAACATTGAAATACAGCACCAGGATACAGATTGGGTTCCCCACATCATTTGCAGTTCTTGCAAAATAATGTTGTACATCAATAAGAAGGCGATTAAATATTCCAGACCAACAATATGGAATAGATCATACAGTGAAAATGATTGCTACTTTTGTATGAATGTTGTATCTAGGCATAACCGAAAAAATAAAAGCACTATTACTTATAACGATGTTTCGACAGTAACAAGACCAACTAAACTAATTCCGCCTCCTGAACCACTTGATGCTGATGTTATGGAAACAAATGATTTCATCTTATCAGTTCATGCCGAAAACATTGAGACTGTCGAAAAAAAGATTCAAACACTGTTACTAATGAATGTTCTAGTGACAACCTATCATATACTAGTGACACAGATAAAGAATTTCTACCATACAACCGTAAACCAGAACCAATACTCGTATCACAGTCAGAACTTAGTGATCTAGTCAGAGATTTAGGCTTATCCAAAGATGGTTCAGAGCATCTTGCTTCCTTTTTAAAGAAAAGACATTTACTTAAGCCAGAAGCTACGATTTCTTATTATAGAAACAGAGATGAAGAATTTCGAAAATATTTCACAATGGACGAGGAATTGTCACTTTCATATTGTACCGATGTAAAAGGTCTAATGGATGAATTTCAAAATAACTCATACGATCCTGAAGAATGGAGAATGTTCATTGATTCTTCTAAACGGAGCATTAAGGCAGTTTTTGCTGCATAATACCAACGTTTACGCTCCCATTCCGATTGCTCATTCCACAGTTATGGAAGAGCAATATGAAAAAATGAAGCAGCTTTTGATAAAAATAAAATATGCTGATCATAACTGGAAAATTTGTGGAGATCTGAAAATTGTAACAATATTGGTTGGCCAACAGTCAGGGTTTACACTTTATCCCTGTTATAAATGTCTGTGCAATAGCAGAGACAGGGAACGTCATTATAAGAAAAAAATTTGGCCAACAAGAGAATCGTTCACTCCTGGTGAAAATAATGTATTGTTTCCACCATTGGTAGATCCAGGAAAAGTTCTTATTCCCCCGCTTCACATTAAGCTTGGACTTATGAAGCAATTCACGAGAGCATTAGATACAAACGGCCCATGTTTCAAATATTTGCGTAAAAAATTTCCGAAATTTTCTGAAGCTAAAATTAAGGCAGGCGTATTTGACGGGCCACAAATAAGAAAATTGTTTCAAGATTCATTATTTGTTACTAAAATGAATAAAGTTGAAAAAGCTGCTTGGCTTAGTTTTAAAGAAGTCGCAACAAACTTTTTGAGAAATAATAAAAGTCCTAAGTACAAAGAAATAGTCGAGAAAATGGTAAAAAATTTTCAAACATTAGGTTGCTTAATGAATCTAAAATTACATTTCCTGGACTCCCACATCGATGATTTCCCAGATAATCTTGGTGACTACAGTGAGGAGCAAGGGGAACGTTTTCACCAAGATCTGAAAATCATAGAAAATCGGTATCAAGGACGATGGGATGACCATATGCTAGCGGACTATTGCTGGTCGCTAAAAAGAGAAACAAGTCCTCAAAAGCGTTTGGGCAGAAAGCCTTTGAATAGGTCATTCGCGGAAAAAAGAACAAGATACAGCCAAAAAAGGAAAGTTAGGCGCGGGTCTAACCTTCGCAATTCTAGGGCTTAAGGGTCTACTATTTGAGAGTATATGGTTTAAAAGTCCTGGTTTTGAGTTTATTGGGTCTCATTTTTAAAGTTACAGGGTTATCGAGGTCTATTTTTTGAGGTTACAGGGTGTGAGAGTCTAAGGTTTCGGGGTTTAGGGTTTAAGAGTATCAGGTTTGAGGATTCCTCAACTGTATACCAAATTTGGTAGGAATTGGTTGGTTTTCAAAAATGTTGTCCGCCATCTTGGATCCGCCATTTTGAATTTTGCAAATCCGACCTCAGATTCATGATCAGCAACCCAAAAAACCCCCGTGTACCAAATTTGGTAAGAATCGGTTGAATTTTAATTTGAATTCGTTTTTGCATTCGAGAAGCACTATATCTGTCTGATTTATTGAGGTTAGAAAGAAAACAGAACTGTATGGCTTAATCCAACCGATGAATATTAGCTTAGCGTGTCCGAATACATATTAATACATCTTTGGATTCATGAAAAAGCTTGAATCAATTTTTTAGGAGTATATTTTTCTTAATTTTTACTAATTTTTACCTATTTTTTTTGAGGTTAGAAAAAAATTGAGATGTGATGGCGATATCTGACGTCAGATTCGTGATCAGCGGGCAAAAATACTACGGATCTGATATATCGCATCAAAAGTATACCCCACTTTTTTTTTGTGAGGCTGTGTAATTAACACTGCTTTTTCTCATAACCAGTCGGTGATGGGAATATTTTTTGATTTAAAATCAGCATACGACAATGTTAAACTTGATATACTCTGCGAAAAATGGATAAATTGTGAATTCCTCAATACTATATTCAAACCATTTACAACATTCTGCAACACAGAAGATTTTTTTCAAGAAATGAGGAGGGTAAATACATTGGCCCAAAAATTGCATATTCAGGCATACCTCAAGGATCACCCATTAGCATACTATTATTTAACATTTACATTAGAGACCTATTTTATATTCTTCCAACACATGCTTCTATGGTGGGATATGCAGACGACTTAGTATTTTTGATAAAAGGATATGACTTTAACGATACATTAACCTTGACCAAGGATTATGCTAATACAATTATTAAATGGTTATTAGTAAACAACTTACCCTTATCACAGGATGGTTTTCTAAGTACAACAATCCCGTAATACATGAACCGGTCAACATTTTCAACAATATATTTTTTAGATCTGAAATCAAATATTTAGGTATGTTTCTTCAGCATAATCTAAAGTGGAATCTGCACACTGATTACATTGTCAGTAAAGCGAAGAAAGGTCTAAATGTGATAAAGTCATTCTGTGGTGTTAAATGGGGATCAGACCTAAAAACTATGCTGATGGTAGCTAGAGGACTTGTTAGAACACACTTGGAGTACGGAGCCATTTTTATGAAACCCAATAGTAAGAACAACATAAATAAAACAGATAGAATACAATTCGAATATCTGAGAACGGCTTTAGGGTGTATGAAGTCTACGCCTAACAATCTCTTGTTAGCAGAAGCTGGAGAAATAGACGTGGATCATAGACGTACATTACAAGCAGTTAGATTTCTCTCCAAATTATTAAATATAACTAACCACCCAATATGTGTATTGAATAAAAAGATAGGAATTATGTCTGAGAATCCTTACTGGAGAAACAAAGAAAAACCTTACCTGGTACAAGCATTAAACTATTTAAAACCTTTTGAAAAAGAAATCTAGAGCATATAGCTTCCCTTGCTTTGAGATTAGTAGAGAATATCAGTTAAGAGAAATTAGACATTATATCCCTAATATCGCCAAACAAAGGGGGGGATGCAGAGCAAGTTTTCTTAACTTTATCGAAAAATTCAAGGAGACTCACACTTTTATATATACGGACGGGTCCAAAAAGTTACAAAAAGTGGGGTTTGGAATTCATATCCCACAGGTGAATTATAATTTTTCGTCCAGATTGCCGGGAAACATTAATATATGTCTAGCGGAAACGATAGCAATTAAGGAAGCAATCGTGACAATAATTTTAAAAAAATATCAAAAAAGCCCTTATACTTAAAGATTCAATATTCAGACTTAACAGAAAACGAATAAATACGAATGATGACTACATTACTTTACACACAAAAAGACTATTATTAATAGCCGAAGACACAGGATATGACATAAGAATAGTGTGGGTACCTGGTCATGTACGGATTAAGGGCAATGAGACCGCAGACAATCTGGCAAAGATTGGGAGAGAACTCAACATACCTAAACTAATAAGTATTAATGCTCGAGAATATATTCCAAATATTAAAAAGAATATCCTAGAGGACTTTGAGGTTGGCTGGAAAACATCCCTTAATAAAGGGTGTTTTTTATAGAGGTATAGAACTTTGAAATGGAATAAAACAAAGATGAATTTTTTAAATTGACATGAAATTTACTTTATTCGAAAGATAATCTTCTGGCATTATAATTTAAATATGACTTCTGGCATATGACCGCCACGGCTGGCTCGGACGTAGTCTAATCTGGAGGTCCAATTTTCGATGACTTTTTCCAACATTTGTGGCCGTATATCGGCAATAACGCGGCGAATGTTGTCCTCCAAGTGGTCAATCGTTTCGGGCTTATCGGCGTAGACTAGCGACTTCACATTTCCCCACAGAAAATAGTCTAGCGGCGTTAAATCGCACGATCTTGGAGGCCAATTCACGGGTCCGAAACGTGAAACTATGCGGTTACCAAAGGTTTCCTTCAATAAATCAATTGTGGCACGAGCTGTGTGACATGTTGCGCCGTCTTGTTGAAACCACAGCTCCTGCACATCATGGTTGTTCAATTGATGAACGAAAAAGTCAGTAATCATGGCTCTATAGCGGTCACCATTGACTGTAACGTTCTGACCAGCATCGTTTTTAAAGAAGTACGGACCAATGATTCCACCAGCCCATAAAGCACATCAAACAGTCAGTTTTTCTGGATGTAACGGTGTCTCAACACACACTTAAGGATTATCATCACTCCAAATACGGCAGTTTTATTTATTGACGTATCCATTCAAACAAAAGTGAGCTTCATCGCTAAACAAAATTCGCTTATGAAAATCGGGATCAACGACAATCTTGTTTTGGGCCCATTCACCGAATCTGCGCCTTGCTAGGTGATCGTGTGGCTTCAATTGTTGCACGAGTTGGATTTTGTAAGCACGCAAACCAAGATCTTTCCGCAAAATCTTCCATAAAGTGGATGGACACATATCCAATTCCTGTGCACGATGGCGGGTAGACTGATTCGGGTCTTCCTCTACGCTACGCTCTACAGCAGCAATGACTTCTTCTGTACGCACTGTACGACGTCTCTGTGGATGCGTATTATCATTTAGAGTAAACGTGGTGCGAAAACGTTGCATAGTTAATCGAATTAATTGCTCTGATGGACGATTATGTTGACCGTAAAATGGACCTAGTGCGTGATACATATTTCGAACAGAACCATGATTTTCAAAATAAATTTGCACAATTTGGAAGCGTTGTTCAGGCGTCAGTCTATTCATGTTGAAATGCCAAACCAAACTAAACATAAATCACTTGACAGCTGACAAAATGACCGCCAGTTAAAAAAAGTGTTACCAACTTTAAGTTTTATACCTCTATAAAAAACACCCTTTACAAAAGGAAAAATTTATGAGTTCATTAAGAAACCGTTCGGTAAAATCAAATGGTTCGACACCCTTGAATACCATGATCGTAGACATATCACTACGGTTATAAGAATGCGTACGGGTCACAATCAAACTCGGCATCATTTATATAAAATTGGGATGGTTAATTCTCCTAATTGCGAATGTGAACAAATCCAGGATATGAACCATATTTTTTTCGAATGTCCTAGAAACAATGCGCCTTGAATCTTGACGTATATGGTGAATTTAAAAATCTGGGATTAAACTTGCCTCTAAGCATAGAAAGTATCTTATTCAATATTAATGAAAGATCGCTCAGAATGATCAATAAAATATTGAAACTTATAAATGCAAATATTTAGGAGACCTAAAAGCTAATAGTTATATTTATATCAATACTCAAATGCAATTAAATAACTAAGTATCATAGGAGCATGATTCAAGATTTCATGAATGTCAACGCCTATAACCAGTTCAATCCATCCTGTGTAATTGTTAAGTATTACCTTATGTGGTAATTACCAACTAGATTAGTCGTATCTTTTAGTATCGACACCATGGTGAAAAGCCAGGCTAAGTGTTGATACACATATTGTGCTGGCAAATGTCACGAAAGTAGTCGAGCCAAAAAATGAAAGGAAAAAAAAAATTTAAATAGAGATAGTTATTTTCTCATCCAACCTTTCATACAAACTTTCAATTAAAAAACTAATGATTATGCTACCTTTGCACGGTCAAAGTACCGCGGCAGTACCAAATTTTAACTTTCTATGTCAAATAGTTTCGGAACACTAAAATCGCCTTCATAGCAAAGAAATCTCAAAAGCTTGGATTATTATTTGTTACCTGCATAACAGTTTTAAATCCTGTTCAAAGCTCAAACTTGATCATCGACAGTCTAGCGCCGCAATGTTTATGGTCATGCTTCTAAACGTATTCTGTGGCTCGTTAGAGACTACAAAGATAGGTATTCGTCATATCGATGACCCAAAAATCGCCGGAAACCTCCGAAAAAAACTGGTGACGAGTGCATTTTATAAGTACTTTCAAGAAAGGTGTACGATAGACGTAGCCTGGAATATACGTCGTGCTGATACATTATATCTGTATGAGGCTCAGTTCGCCATTCTTTGTGTGGGGATTGTTTTGTAGTACACTGTGCTCATAAAAAAAGCAATAATCTCATTAACCGATTTATTTTACAAAATAAGTAATATACAAAATACTGACTGTAAAAATCATTAAAATATTCTATACTCCATTTGTTTAGAGTTGACAGCACATAACACGAGTTATAAACATTAAAATGTCATAAACCATAAGCGTCCGAAATTTTTCTACCAGTTATTTGTATTTTTAGTTTTAATAACTTTTATTTTCTATCTCTATACAACAGTGCGACTGTTTTGTCCCGGTTAAACTTCGCGGACTCTGTAAATCTGCATTTTCCCTGCGAGAAAAAATGATGTTACTTAACGCCTGCCATGCCCTAGTGTATGAACAGCCCACAAGCCAAGTCCATGGTGGTGGTGGTGGGTGGCGGTGTTGGTGTGTGTGTGTGTTGGTGTGTGTGTGTGTGTTGGCGTGTGTGTGTGTGTGTTGGTGTTGGTGTGTGTGTGTTTGTGTATATATATATATATATATATATATATATATATATATATATATATATATATATATATATATATATATATATATATATATGTATATAGATTTATAAATTAAAAAATTTTTGGTAATAAATCTTATATTTGTATAACTTTATTTTTAAGATAATTTTATTTTTTAAACACTACAAGCAGGTTACGCTCGGACGGCTATGCTACCGATGAACCCTCATTTACGTATTATGACTCTATTGTATAGCAGAGATTTTCTGCTTGAAATAGGGTGAACCCTTAAATATAATTCAAAATAGGTAGCAAAATGTAGTAAAATGCATAAGAAATCTCTTTTTTTTTTGGGCGCACCCCAACATGTATTTGCATCTACGAGAGAAGTCTGCTCTCAACTCCAAACAAATATACTTTAATCCTAATAAGACACACAATATTATATTTACCAGTGGGATGATATACCCGTTACATTCTCAAGTGAATAATACTTTTTTTAAATCGTTTAGTTAATTCAGGTTAGGCCAATTGTATTTACATTTAAAATTACTTAAAACAACTTGAACTAACCTATTTGTTAGTAGATAGTTTGGTGACAATTGGCTAGTGCCGGACAGAGACCGCTTCAGGTTAGTTCAGGCAATTCTAAATTCAATTCAGTCTTAAGTTATCACAGTTTAAAATTAGGATTAGTTCAGTTAAATTTAAAATAAACTATAGTTACACTAATATTTAAAATTTAACAAATTTTTTGTTGTGTTTAATGGGCCTCATGAACTTAGCAATGAGCAATGAGCTTGTATATTAGTGCAGTAAAAAAGGTCAAAATAATGTTGAGATAGGCATAGTTTAGATACAGTAATATTATGATTTTAGCCTCTCAGGAATATCACCAGGAGTATTGTCCTGAGTTTTGGACCTCAAAAAACTTGTGCAATTTCAAGTTTTCAGAATGTGTTTATTGAACTTAAAATGTTAATAACTCTGGTTATATAAATCGGATCGAGACAAAAAAAACCAAACTCTTCGTAATGAAATTTTCAATAAATCCTCATTAGTTCTAAGTCGCTCAAATGAGTACATAACCTACAAAATTGAAAAAACTGGCAAAAACTGGTTTTTTTTTTTCATTTTATTGTACAGGTCGACGAAGTAAACCGAACGGCTTGAAACTTTCAGAAAATATGCATTTTGTTATAGAAAAAATACCCTGAAATCTTGGTACAAGAATATTGAACTCAGTGGGCACAATTGGATTTGTTATTTAAAATTTTAATTTTTCCATTTAATGCCATTTGGTCTAAAATGGATCTTTTTTTTTTTCAAAATTTATGTCTCGACGCCAGCTTTCAGATGCCATTAAAAAAAATTTTTTCTGAAGTCATTTTAACCGTCAAATAAC
>CM032451.1:14483908-14486408 GCA_019049505.1 Pachyrhynchus sulphureomaculatus
ATAAGATGCAAAATATAATTCATTCTGACGAATTCATAGAGCTAAAATCTGACCCCACAAGCTCACTTCATAAAACCATAAATAAAGAAATTTAAAAATACGTTAACATATTTTCAACCACGAACCCAAAAACGTTACACGTAATGAACCCTACAGCCCCTGTTATGTATGGTATGCGAAAACTCCACAAAGAAAACATACCAATGAGACTAGCTGTATCGTATATAAACACCAAGTCTCATAAACTACGTTTCGCCTTATTCAGTAAGAAATTTGTTAGAATTAGTAAGAAAGCTAAGCACGATAAATTTACCCACGAACTTTAAATTTATCTCATTTGAAGTAAAAAGCCTTTTCACATCAATTCCCATAACAGAGGTAAAATTGATACTAAAATCCTTTATAAATAATAGTGATCTGTCTAATCCTAACAAAGTTAATTCAACCAAAATTCTAGATATCTAAAAGTAACCAGATATGCTACTTTTTCTGCATTTGAAACGGAACCGATAGACAATTGAAACTGAAGTAGACAAATCATTTATATTTTTAGAATTAAAAATTTCAAATGTAGGAACAAGATAAAGGTTGAAATTTTCCGTAAACCAACTACAACAGACACCACTATACATGCTAAATCAAATCAATCTTGGCAGATCAAAATGTCAACCTTCCACAGTCTCATACACAGATTAGTTAACATTCCACTAAGTACGGACAATTATCTAAAAGAACTGAACATAATCAAAAGAATAGCCAAAAACAACGGATATAATCCAATTTTTATAGCTAGAAATAAACTGTATAAGTGTTAATAAAAAACAATATAGCCCGATATCTAGTTAATAACAAAGAAAGATCTAACAAAAATGGAAAATCGGGTATATATGAACTTAATTGTGATAATTGGGACGCTGTTTACGTAGGTCAAACGGGACGGAGCCTACAACAAAGATTAAAAGAACACAAGCACTCTATTTTAAATAAACAAAAATTAACAGGGTTTGCTGAATGCTGCATAGACAATAATCACCTTAAAGAATTTAAGGAGTTGTCCGTTGCTTTGTGACAGTACATATTAACAACACAGGTCACAGAGTATACTTTTATTTTGTTAATTGGCACGTATAAAAAATTGCACTAGGCGTGACTGCAGTTTCATAGAACTAATACCTTCTCAAACGTAATGAGTAAATTATAATCAAGTGAGGTATATATAGTTTATTAACTATTAAAGATTAGGGAGTTTTTCTTTATTTTAATTAAGGTCAAATAGGCTTAAAAGTGTGAAATTTTTAATATCGGTCTGTAAATTGAATAGATTTATATTGGGATCTTTATGGTCCTTGTAAATTTCGATTGCTTCTAAACAATTTAGTTTTTTGCCCTTTTGTTCATGATGTAAAATATTTAGACTATTTATTTCTGGAAAGATATGTGACGTCTCTAAGAAATGGTTGGCCAATTTGAAATTTTGTTTTTTAAGTCTATATAAAGAGTAATGTTTTTTTATATCTAGTGTTAAAATTTCTTCCTGTTTGTCCTGTATATAGGCTACTGCATTCATTACATTTTAATCTATAAACTCCTGATATTTTAAATTTATCTTTTTTACTTTTAACATTGAAAATTATGTTTGAAAGTTTCTGTGAGGACTTGAAAGCAATACTATTGTTTTCATTTTTCTTTAAAATATTTGAGATTTTATTCGATATTTGCCCGAGGTATGTGAGAGTTGTGTATTTTTTGGGGGGAGTTTTGATCTTGGGGTATATTAGATTAACAGTTAATGATGTGCGTTTTTTGGAGATCAATTTGTTAATTTCAGAGACATTGTATCCGTTATTAACAGCAACAGATCTAATGATATTGAATTCCCTCTTCAGATCCATTTTTTTAATGGAATAGAGAGAAGGTTCTATATATCATTGATCTATAAGTCGCTAGTTTATGGGACATTGAGTGGAGGGAGTCTTTAGGTATTGTTGTACCTGTGTATGTGGGTTTTCTGTAGACATCGACAGTAAATAGTTATTAGATTTTTTTTATAGTGATGTCTAGGAAACTGAGGCTATTATCTTGTTCTTCTTCTAAAGTGAATTTAATTTTGGTGTGAATAAAGTTCAGTATGTTTAAGACTATTTTTAATTCTTCATTATTTCCTTTAAAACAAACCAAAATATCGTCCACATATCTCTACCAGAAAAATAAATTTTTGGCTTATTTTGTATTTAAAAATGTTTCTTCAAAATTGGACATAAGAATTGAAGAAGAAAAGTGGGCTTAGTGGAGATCCCATTGCTAGGTCGTCTGTTTGTTTAGAGTACTCCCCGTTAAATTCAAAATGATTCTCACGTATACATAAGTTTAACAATAGTAAAAACTCTTGGCGTGTTACTGGGTTAGTTCTGCTTTTTGTAAATATGTCATTTATAATATTAATACACTCGATGTTTGGAATGTTTGAAAACATGTTTGTAACGTCGAAATATGCTATGTT
>CM032451.1:14496408-14573383 GCA_019049505.1 Pachyrhynchus sulphureomaculatus
AATTTAGACCTAAATATTCCAATAATTGTAACATTTTTGGACTTAGCTAAAGCTTTTGACACAGTGAACCATGGAATTCTTTTAAAAAAACTATATCATTACGGTATTAGAGGTATGGCTTATGACTTAATTAGAAGTTATTTAAATAATAGGATACAGACTGTCAAAATAGCAAGTACTGTCAGTGCCCCTAAACAAATTACATGTGGAGTCCCACAAGGAACAATCCTTGGACTTCTATTATTTATTTTATACATAAATGACATGCTTGAAATTTTGGAAAAGCAGTCTGTGATGTCATATGCGGATGATACAGCCATTATAAGCACTGAAGAAACTTGGGATGAAACCCAAAATAAAATGAATGATCTTTTAAAAACAGTAAGCACATGGTTAGCATTAAATCAGTTATCTTTGAATATTTCAAAAACAGTCTTCATGACTTTTGGTGTGTATCGTGATAGCATTTCGAGTGATGTAACTATTAATATTAATCACAGTAGAGTAAAAAGGGTTGAATTCTGTAAATATTTGGGCATTGTGTTTGATTGCCATATGAGATGGGATAAGCATGTTGAGAATGTAGTGAAAAGAACGAAATATCTGCTATTTGTATTTGCTAAATTATCAAGAACTATGTCGACGGGGACTCTATTAACGATTTATTATGCTCTTTTCCATAGCATTTGCTCTTAAGGAGTGATTGCGTGGGGTGGAGCATATGATAATGTTGGGATTCGGTTGCAGAATTTGCAGAATAGGATCTTAAGGATAATCTTGAAAAAACAAACTAATTATTCTGTCCCATTGAATATCTCACAGATGTTTACATTAGAGTCATTGTTGCTTTATTATGCAGATATGCGAAAGGAACACGCAGAATCTCATAGTAAGACTAGAAACAAAAACCTTTTATTGCCAAAGATAAATAAAAGAATAAAATTTAAGAGCAGTAAGATTACTGCTATGAAGGTGTTTAACAAACTGCCCGGAGAACTGAAAAATTTAGAATTAAGAGGTAAGACTCTGAAAAAAAAGTTTAAAGGTTGGATTGGATCATCGGATATAAGTGTGGCCACAATATAATTAATGGAAAGTACGTTTTTTTTTTTTTTTTTCGTTGTTTCTGCTTTTTGTTTTCTGAATTTTTCTGTATCTACTGCCACTGTTTCATTTTATATTTTTTTAAATTTAAGTTTGTGTATTTTAGTATAGTTTATTATAATTGTGTATAGTTCTTAAGGATTTTTGTCCACCAGTCCTATTGTGCAGATAACTTGTGTTATCTTTATAGGTATTGCATATTTTGTATTGAATTGTAATGTCTGGTTCAAATAAAAATATATATATAATATATATATATATATACACATGGTTCCTTCTGTTTTTAAATCATCCATTGTCACCCCTATTTATAAGAGCGGTTTAAAAACTAAAATAGAAAATTATAGACCTATAAGTGTAATCAGCAATTTTGCGAAAGTATTTGAAAAGTGTGTCAAGGAACGACTAATAATATTTTTTGAAATCAACAACATTTTGTCAGAGAACCAGTTTGGATTTCTGCAAGGGTGTGCTACTGAGAATGCCATGCATAAATTAATATCAGAAATTACAAATCATCTAAACATGGGTAGGAAGTGTTCCGCCGTTTTTCATTGATTTGGCTAAGGCATTTGATACGGTCCCCCACGAAAAACTTCTTAACGTATTGTGGCACAGTGGAATTAGGGGAACAGTTTTGGAAACTATTTCAAAGTTACTTTAAAGAGAGATATCAAGTTGTCAAGATTAATAAAACTTTAAGTGACAAACAAATCATTAGAATGGGCATTCCGCAAGGTACGGTGCTTGGCCCATTATTATTTATTGCCTATATTAACTCTTTATTATCACAAAACGTGGGCGGCACAATGCTATCGTATGCGGACGATACTGTACTGGTGTTCAGTGGAGATACTTGGGAAGAGTTAAGACATAAAATGATCCATGGACTAATGATTACAAAAACATGGCTTGATACATTTAAATTGTCTTTAAATCTCTCTAAAACAAATTATTTTGCTTTTTCACTAACAAAAGCTAACAGACCACCATTTGATCATTTTAACATCAATAACCATCAAATAAAGGAAGTACCTCAGACAAAGTATCTAGGTATAGTAATAGATCAGTTCCTAAAATGGACACCTCATGTTGAATACCTTACTAATCGAATAAGCAATCTAATTAGAAAATTTTATCTTCTTAGGCAGATTATGAGCACCGATACTCTCATCGTCATTTATAAGGCTCTCATAGAATCTTTGATTAGATATGGAATTTTAGTTTGGGGAGGATTACACAATAATGCCCTTTACAAATTAAATATTATTCAAAAATACATATTAAAAATCATATACAAAAAGAATAGATTATACCCAACTGAATTGCTTTTTTCGGAAGACATCTGTAGTGTGAGGGCATTATATACTGTTGCCATCGCTTTGTTTCTCTTAAAAGAGAAATTTCCTAGAAATGTTGTAAAACATAACTACCACACCAGAGCAAAAATTAACAATGAGATGGCTATCCCCGTAAGTTATAAGACCATTCATCTTAGAAGTATACATTACCTTGGACCAAAAATATATAATATGCTACCAGTTACACTTAAAAGAACCCAACAGTTTCATAAGATCAAAATAGAGTGTAGAAAGTATATATATAGGAATTTTAAAATGTTTGATCTCCTTTTTAAGTGACTTTAAGTAATCTTGCTTGGAATAAGTTTAAACCTAGGATAGATACATCGAGCAAGTAAATTTTAAACTGTGAAAAAGAAAAAAAAAAAGTTTTTTGTAATTACAATGGTACATACAAATATATTCAATTATTTAGGTACCTACTAATAATTCAGCATTTTGTAGAGAAATTGCTAATATAGATGTAATAATCTTAAAGTTTGTAAATTGTAATAACTAATATCGTAATATATTTATTTATTTTATATATATTTATATATATATATATATATATATATATATATATATATATATATAATGTATATATATATATATATATATATATATATATATATATATATATATATATATATATATATATATATATATATATAATGTATATATATATATATATATATATATATATATATATATATATAATGTATATATATATATATATATATATATATATATATATATATATATATAATGTATATATATATATATATATATATATATATATATATAAAAAAAACTGAGGCTCGCACTACCTCGTGTTCAGTTAAATTCCTGATCAAAAAATTTTGAAAAAATGCTGGAATATTCTCCAGGGGTATATATATATATATATATATATATATATATATATATATATATATATATATATATATATATATGTATATATGTATATATGTATATATGTATATATGTATATATGTATATATGTATATATGTATATATGTATATATGTATATATGTATATATGTATATATGTATATATGTATATATGTATATATATATACCCCCTGGAGAATATTCCAGAATTTTTTCAAAATTTTTTGATCAGGAATTTAACTGAACACGAGGTAGTGCGAGCCTCAGGTTTTTATATATATTCATTTGACACCACACTTGATTACCTAGTAAAAAAATTTTTTTTTCGCTTCGGATTTCACCCCCCAAAACTAACTCCTTATGTCAAAATTTAACTTTCAAAACTACATGGCTCTGATGAGGCTATCAATTCCTATATTATTACCAAATTTCAACTTTCTATGACAAATAATTTCGGAGAAAATCGGGTGTGACAGACAGCGAAGTGATCTTATAAGTGTTCCATACGGAACACTAAAAATACATAAACACCTTCTTAATAACAAAATAGATTCTTAAATCATTACAGTTAATACTTACCAGTTAATCTGACAATTTTTGTCCTGTTTTCTTCATAAATTACCTCGTGTTTATGTTCTATATTTTTAACATGATCAGAAAATTTTTCAAAGTTCTCTGATAACTCCTGATTTAAAGCAGAGAGTAGCGAATTTGAGGTAGTTAATGTCGTTACATTTTCTTGAGCCGTCACAAGATTTCTCTTAACTTCATCTAGTTCTGGAAAAAATAATTCATTCTATATAAACAATTAAGGCACCGGATTGCAGATCTGCCAATACGCGTGACTCCTGTT
Source organism: Pachyrhynchus sulphureomaculatus (assembly GCA_019049505.1). NCBI lineage: Eukaryota > Metazoa > Arthropoda > Insecta > Coleoptera > Curculionidae > Pachyrhynchus > Pachyrhynchus sulphureomaculatus. The sequence goes on from CM032451.1 coordinate 14,500,600, forward strand.
TCTCTAGTAGGCAGGTGAGAGGATAATGCTATGAACGCGTCAGTCGACGGACAAAATCAATTTACGACACAATAATCAACTCGTGTTTTTCTGTTAATAATTAACGAATCAAGTTGATTTTTGCATAGAAACACTCTTTAGGCTTGTATGCTTCTTAAAGATATAGGCGTTTGATAAAATTGCTTGTTTAATTTGTTATTAACAATAAATGAACTTTATGCTGAAAAATTTCAATATTAATTAAATCCTTGGCCAGAATTGCTCATGTCAGCTTATTTTTCATACATTCGCGAGTATGATATCAACAATTCAGGTCAGTATGTTAATTTTTGCAGCAATGATGTGAATAAAGAAACAAGCGTGCACGAGCTCTTAGCGCACTTGCGCGTTTTTATGCAGCTAATCGCAACGAAAATTTGTTTTTTGACTGCTTTCAGTAGTAAAAAAACATTTTCTAACTAAATACCCTATTAAAAAATCTTCTGTTTTTTTTTCATATTTCATTCAATTCAATTAGTTTCACTAGTGTTTTTCGGAGGGTTTTTATGTAAGGGTATGTAGATATAACATTTTTCAAGTAAAAATTTTAAAAAGATATATGCACGCTTTAAAATCGTAACAATTTTTCACCCCAAAATTCATAAACCATTTGGTTTTACAATTTGGTTTTTAGAAGAGTTTAAAGGAATATCCAACGATAAATTATTATTGTATGTTTAAGAAACAAATGTCTACACAAAAATTCAGATTTTGTTTTAATATATTTTTTCATAACTTCTCTCTCATTACAGATCGTTATCAATCCTAAAACATACATCTGCACAGGATTTTTTTCTAAGAAAAGGGTGAGTTTGTTTACTTCTTTACATTTGTTGGCATTTCGTTCTAAGAAACACCAGTGATTATTGAGTTTTCAACCGCTTCCAAAGAGGATAATTTGTTTGTTCACCCAGAAAAAAAAGTTTTGACTCGAGAAAATATTTCAGAATCGAAATTTTTTTTCTAAAAAAAGAAAAAAGTTTTCGTTCCAAACTTTTTTTCCATCGAGTACAGATGAAATCGAATATTGAAGAAAGTTTTATAGAAAAAATTTGATACTTTCAAAAATGGTAACCCTTATTGTAAACGTTGTGAAAAAGCGCCTATTAATTATTTGGTTCTCCAATTCGATTTTCCTAAGAGTTTAACCAAACAGAAAAGCCAAATTGTAAAACTAAAAAGTTTTTGAATTTTGGGGTTAAAAATTGTAAAAATGATTTTGAAGCGTGCATATACCTTTTCATAATAATTTTTACTTTGAAAATTTGTATCTACACAGTTACACCACTTAGTTTTCTTATTTGATTTTGCTGCGACAAATTAATATTAATAATTGGTTATTTCATTTCCAAATGAAATAACCAAATAAGACGAAATGTTTTTTTGGCAGTTGAAAGCATTCAAAAAACAAATGTTCACTACGATTAGCTCCATGAAAACGCGCGCGTGCGCTAAGAGCTCGCACGCGTTTGTTTATTTATCCACATCATTGCAGCAAAAATTAACTCTGACCTGAATTTTTGATATAATACTCGCAAATGTATGAAAAATAAGCCGACATTGTTCATTTTGGCTAAGTTTTTAATTAATATTGAAATTTTTCAGCGTAAAGTTTATTCAATGTTAATATCAAATTAAACAAACAATTTTATCAAACGACTATGTCCATAAGAAGTGTACAAGCCTAAAGAGTGTTTCTAGACAAAAATCAACTTGATTTATAAATTATTAACAAAATAACTGGTCAAGTGCAAGTTGAACTTGCGCAATTAGTGTTCTGTACGTTGATTGCTTTTAAAATAAAAAATTTTATTATGGAGGTATAAAATGATCAGTGACTTCACAAAATACACCCCAAATGAATTTTGAACAAAGTTTGTTTCCAATCTTTACTCAAAACTGATGAACTTGAAATTTTGTTTTTTTTTTATATACCAGATAAATTATTAAAGATAATGCACTTATGATAATTTTCGTTCAATCGACACCCGTGGAGAATATTCCAGAATTTTTTCAAAATTTTTTGATTAGTACCTTTCGAGATAAGGGGGTAGGACAGCGATTCTTTGCGATTTTTAAAAATAATACAAAGAAATGTATGCGCAAATATTACGTTATATATATATATATATATATATATATATATATATATATATATATATATATATATATATATATATATATATATATATATTTTTTTTTTTTTTTTTTCAATTTCTTGGGCTTTATGGTTCTTTTGTTTTAAGGATAGAGAAATTACATCATGTTCTAGTTAGAATTTATTGAAAACGTTTCGTCCGATTTTCAGGCTTCTTCAGTTCATCTAAAAATTGAAATTTTCTGTTTTGGATATTCAATAGGACGCACAAATTTTTTTTTTTATTTTTTTTTTAATTATGAATATATAAAATTCTTAAACTTATAATACAATGTAGAAGGTGAAAATAATATTAAAAATACACTCAAAATATATATGAAAACTTACATGTGTGGGTTGAAACGAAGACACACTTAACATTCTTTAAAAGGTGTTACTAAGACGGTCACATTTTTTAAAATAACTTTAGATTTGTATTGGGAACGAAAGTCATCCTTTGGTTTGTCTAAGTGTTTTTTTATTTATTATCTGCTATTGAGTTACTATGAGAAGAGTCCGAAATAAATATGACTCAGACCCCTAACGTCGCTTTTGTCGTTTATATTGTTTTTCTCTTTATTAATACAGATCATTTCATGCATTGATCTTTTAAAATAATTTGACTCTTTTTTTAGGATTTTTGTATTTTTAAAATCAAACGAGTGTTTGGTTTGTTTAACGTGTTTTGATAGAGCTGTTGGGTTATTCTTATCATACTTATGGCCATTCAGTCTAGTTTCTAGATGTTGTTTAGTCATGCCGATATAACAGCCGTTGCAGTTTTGACATGGAATAGAATATATCAGGTTTGATTGTTTCAGTAGGGGGTGTTTTGGATTTTAGGGGGTAAAAAGGTGTTTTAATGAGTTATGCGTTTTGTGGCAAACAGTTAAATTATGTTTTTTGAGGACTGCTTTAATTTTTTCTGAAAGTCCTTGAATATATGGCATGGATATGTATGTTGTAGCTGTTCTTTGTTTTGGTTGTTTATCTAGAGTATTATATAATTTGTGAGTTCTGGTTTTTAAAATTTTGTTAATTAGCTTAACCGGATAATTGTTGTTGGTTAAGGTAGTTTTTATTTTTTCTATTATTTCTGCTCTATATTTAGGACTTGTTAGTTTTAAGCCTCTGTCAATTAAATTTATGACGGTATTTTTCTTAAATTTTAAAGGAGGGTGTGAATGGTAGTTTAGATATTTTCCAGAACTTGTTGGTTTTGTGTACCATTTGCTATTTATTTTGTTTTTTTTCTCTTATTAGAGTTAGATCTAGGAAATTTATGGCGTTGTTTTGTTCTGTTTCGATGGTGAATTGTAATTTTTTGTTGAATTGGTTGAAGGCTTTAACTGTGTTTTCTATTTGGTCTTCTTTTAGTGCTAGAATACAATCATCTACGTATCTTTTGAAGAAAATAGGTTTGTTGCTTAAGCTGTCAATAACATTTTCCTCCAAATATTCCAATGCCAGTTGGGCAAGGGTAGCCCATGATGCGATGATTGACAGTCAATCATCGCTCCTGATGAAGCTAACATGGTTAACGAAACGCGCGTCGAGTGCAAAAATAAAGTGTTTGGTGTAGTGGTGATATATACTGAGTAGTATCATTGTGCCAAAGATTCCACATTCCCAACTTAGTTCATTTCCGATTTTCATCCTCCAAAACTAACCTCTCAAGTCAAAATTTAACTTTCAAAACTACATGGCTCTTATGAGGTTATCAATTCCTATATTATTACCAAATTTCAACTTTCTATGATAAACAGTTTCGGAGAAAATCGGTTGTGACAGACGGACAGACAGACACCGAAGTCATCTTATAAATGTTCCGTACGTAACACTAAAAACGGCGAGTTGACTATTGAGTTGTAAACTCATTTTGTCCGTCGAACGACGCGTTCACAGCGTTATCTTCTCTCCTGCTTACTAGGGAAACAGGGATCACGTGTAGAGACAGTTCTGCAATCCGGTGCCTCAATTAACCTATATCAGATGGAAAGAGTATCTGTTCTGTATACCTTTACAAAATTCAACATCTGTCTGTATAAATAGTTTGAGGGTATCAGTTTTTAACAGGAGAACCACTGATTCAACTTTTATCCAATTATTTTTCATATGTATGTAAGTTATCTTAAAAAAAGGTCGTAGTATGGATTAGATTATAATTGGTTAGGTGATTATGGAAAAATCGTACACGCTGCATGCTAAAGAAAACTGCAAGAAAATTAGATATTCCATTTTCAAGTTATATCCAGATACATGCATATACAGACAGACGTTGAGTTTTCTATATTGGGTAGCCATGAAGTGCACACCATCATGATTAATTAATTTTATGTAACAAAATGAAATCGGTTAATATAAGAGATTTCACATAGAAAAACACTGCCGCTGTCAGATTGACCAAAAATCAGGAAAAAGTCTTATACAATTGAAACTGTACAGTATTTAATGCCCCCACCTCTTCTCCCGAGGTAAAATTGCTTAAACACATTCCTTGTCTACTTCAAGTATTCAAGTGTCATCTCATTTCAGAATTATTATGTGAACAAACAGACAGATCTACAGAAATGGGAAACTTTTTTATGATCTAAGAAACCCCAAATGCACAAATCTCACGAATACAATACTTTAACAGGGGAAGTTCAAAAATAAATATTTTATCATTTATAAAAAAGCGGCCAAGTGCAAGTCTGACTTATGCAAATAGTGTTTCGTATAGTGATTGCTTTAAAAATAAAAAATTTGTTAACCTAAATGAGCTCAAATTTTTTTTTGAAAAATCCAAGTTTATTATTATCAAACATCACTTCTACAAAAATTTTTTTTCCATATGTGACCACTTAGGTATGACCTTTCTTAACAATAAATAAAATAACCAGTCAAGTGCAAATCAGACTTGCACAATTAGTGTTCCGTACGTCGATTGCTTTTAAAATAAAAATTTTTGTTAAGGAGATATAAAATGATCTGTGACTTCACAAAATACACCCCAAATGAGTTTTCACCAAAGTTTGTTTCTAATCTTTGTTAAAAACTAATGACCTTGAAATTTTTATATATACCAGATAAATTATTTATCAAAAGTTGTGATATTTTTCATTCAATCTACACCTTGTGGAGGGTCAAAAAATTTTGAAAAAATTCTGGAATATTCTACACAGGGTGTAAATTGAACGAAAATTATCATGAGTGCATTACATTTACTAATTTATCTGGTATATAAAAAAACAAAAATTTCAAAGACATCAGTTTTCAGTAAAGATCATGAAAAAAAAAACTTTGTTGAAAACTCATTTGGGGTGTGATTTGTGAAGTCATTGATCAAAATTTTTTATTTTAAAAGCAATCAACATACGGAATACTAATTGCACAAATCCAGCTTGCACTTGGCTGGCAGTGAGATACTAAAACTGGATGTAGCTTGAGTATTTTAACAAAACAAACTTATTGACACCCCACTCGATGACCTGGTAAAAAAAAATTTTGTCACTTCCAATAACTCTACAAAAGTAACCTCTTAAGTCAAAATTTAACTTTCAAAACTGCATGGCTCTGATAAGGCCACCAATATTATTAGTATATTAGAGCCAAATTTCAACTTTCTATGTCAAATAGTTTCGGAGAAAATCAGGTGTGACTGATAGATAGATCTTATAAATGTTCCATACGGAACACTAAACATTAACTGTTTTTATTTTTTTTTGTTGCAAAATATAAATTTTAAAGTAATACCCAGTAATATTTCTAGAACTTGAAAGCATATATGTTTAAATGTTGGAATTTAAATACTGAATAGATCAAAAGATAACAGGGAGTAAAAAAATTATTGAGTCTTACAAAAAAAAAATAAGCAGAACTCAGAAAACAAATATCATAAAGAATTAATTGTCTACTTTTACTAGAGAAAACACTTGTCCTACAAACAAAATTATATTAAAATGAATAAATATTACCTCTAATTTTCACTTCCGCCGCCTTAAGTGAGTCCTGCCTTAGCTCATACTTTTCATGTAATATCTCATACTTTTCATGTAATTTCTTATACTCTTCATGTAATTTATTGAATCTGGCTTTGTAATCCCAAGGAGGTATTTTTTTTACTATTTCGGGCTTTGACGGCCCATCGGTGTTACTTTTACTAGCAATCACTGGTAGTTTAGCACCAGTACTTCCAGGTTTTCCCATCGTTTGTGCATCTGGCTTGTTGGGACCCTTTTTAGATGGCCCAGCTTTATTTGCTAATGCCATTGGTTTATTTCCCAATAGTGCCTTAGTACTTGGCACCTTTGTGATGGGTCCCTTAAATCAGTAAACGATTTGGACCGTCTCTTTAACCCGGTGATGGGTTCCGTTTCAGAAATGGCTGGAGCTTCCTGAGTATAATTTACCACATTCTTTGAAGTTGTCCCCAATGGTTTTGGTAACCTCAAATGGAGTGGTCTTAGACCACAAGGTTTTGGTAATTTAGTATTCATAAAGGTTATAATTGTTATTAATCAGTAAATAAACGTGGCAACGTCTATTCTTTTTATTGCGATTTTACAATCTCTGATTTACTGTTGTTGATCAAAATTATGCTGATTTCAGACGGTAGAGTTATGTTAGGTTTTGTAAAACTATTTTACGTTATTTTTCTGTAATAAAGGTTTTTAGGATGAAACGAGAACATGTTGTTTGGCAATTTTTATCCCGAAATATACAACGTACGAAAAGGACTGGCTAAAAAGGAGAAATACGAAAATGAAGAACTGGAAATTATTAGCATTTTCAACGTACCTGCCAACACAGAACCAAAAGAAATTTTTTAACGGTTTCTCAAACGTACGTTCTTAAAGCTTGAATTTGATTGGCTCCTTATTCAACTGAAGTTAGCAATGAAGCACAAAAAAGAAAGTAGGTCTAATCAGAATCTACGAAAAAAATTGGTCAACAATTTTGGTATTATTAGAAAGAGAATAGAACGTGCTTTCAAATGATACTAAAATCCGTAAAAATATATGAACACTAAATTTAGGATCCGTGTTAAATGAAGTCAAATAGATTGAGTCGATTATTTTGCTCACTAGTGTAGCTATCGCTAAAGAAAGACAAACTCATAGAACACAACGTTGCCGCGTTATCGTTAAAATGTGCCTTATCGAGTAAAGAAGAAATAGTAGTAAAAAGGACATAAGAACTTCCGGTCGACAGTTCGTAGCACGCGGACGCATTTTCCCGGTTGGGACTTCTGAAGGTGAAGTTCGGACGTTTTGGGGCTTCGAAGTGTGGATCGGGGGTCCACAAATCGCGTGGTAGAGGTTTGAATCGCATAGGGTTGCTAAGCGCTGTGAGGGGTGATTCCTATAACGTCGGTTGAGGTTAGGTGATTTGAGCAGTAGGTGAACACGTGAGGCCGTGTTTTTTGTGTCAATCACGTAATCAGACGGGCGGTCTGACAGAAAAGGTTATACCCAAAACCAGTAGCAGTTCCCGAGGAGATCCTTTATCAGTGCCTAAAAAGAAATTAAGTTTGAAAGATAAATATTTTTTCTTGGGGAGTAATATCGCCTAGAGCGAGACTACATTGCTCTCCACCCGTAGAACGGATCCAAACTCGAGAATGTGTAACGCATCACAGAAGGGTCGCCTGTGCTCTGCCTAAGCGCGAGACTGATTCAAAGCTGAGTAAATTATCCAATGAAGGATAGAGCTCAATAAAAGAGAAAGAAAGAAAGAAAGAAAAGGACATAACCTCAACCACAAAAATAACCTTAAAATAATAACAAAAATTGCTAATAATTAAAAAAATATAGTAATTCCGAAAATAATAAAATTGCACACTGTTTAGAATTAAAAGTGCGAGGCAAAGATGTAATTTTAGAAGAAAATATACCGTTCTATTATCTGCTTCTACGCAAGAATATTTTATGAGCACTATCGGACGCTGGCTTTCAAACACCTCATATATAATTAAAGGCATTGCCAGTGGGAAGATGTGAATTTGGTAGATATTATAATAATTTCTTCGGTAAAGAAACTTATTGAATTCTTTAATTTTTAGATTTAACAGTCAAGTCCAAGCCAGGGACAGGGGAAACATTAGTTTTTACTATTATAGCTCTAGAGGTAATTCAACTTTGGAAAAATGATTCCCAAGTATTAATCGTAGTACCTACACGAGAGATAGCAGTACAAATACAAGATGTTTTAAGTAATATAGGGAAATACTTAGAAGGTACTAATAAATTGGGTAAAAGTTCATTTCTCCCTACTTAAATACTTTTATTTTTAATAAAGTCTCCATGAAATCTCAGGAGTTTTTAGGGTTAAGCATTCATAGTTTCATAGGTGGACTTCCTATCAATCGGGACTCCAGGCCGAGTAAAACAATTAGTCCAAGACAGTCATTTAGTAACCGATTGTATATGATTTTTTGTATTAGATGAAGCTGATAATCTGAAGAACAGTTTTTAAAATCATATTAATGAAATTTTGAATAGTCTACCTCATAAAAAACAAGTTATTAAGTGTAGTGCTACATATCCAAATGAATTACAATTTTTTTTTTTTTTAAGTAACTACATGCTTAGCCCTACATATGTAAGTACAGAGCTTGAAACACCACTGCTGCTGGGACTAAAACAATTCATAGGAATTTTGCATTCTTTCCCAAATATAGCACAGCAAACTAAACTGAAAAATGAAGAACTATTAAAAATTTTATCTGCAGTCTCATTTACTTAGTCTTATATTTTTAAATTATCAAACAAAAGCAGAAAGTATTAGTAATTTTTTAAGTAGGAATGGGTGGCTTTATCTCAGCAACACAAAATCAGACTGAAAGGGTAAGTTCATGGCTAGTCTTAAATATTTTAAGTGCAGAATTTTAATTTCCACAGACTTAACATCTCGAGGTATAGATGTATCTAATGTAGATTTAGTTATTAACTATGACATACCTGTTGATGCCATAATATATTTGTATCGAATCGGCAGAGCAGGTAGATATGGTTCAACAGGTAACTGCATCAACTTATCATTGGTTGGACAAGAAACAAAGCTACTTCAAAATATTCTAGGAATTATAGGAGGTCGCAGTTTGTCAATGTCAATTTTAGATGAAAGTTTAAAATTAAAAACCACTATAGTTACTAAAGATAATGTATTAGTTGCTGAGGTTCCTGATAACAGTAAAGAAGTAAATATTACTTCAGTTTTAGGCCAGCTTGCTGCTAGAACACTAGAGTTGGATACTATTATAGATATTGATAAAGTAGATAATAGAATGGATATACTTGATAGTGAATTATTACCATCACCTCCTAAATCCACATCCAAAGATGAGGATTATAAAACTAGTTGATCCAGAAATGAATTCAATTTCTATTTTGCAGTAGTTATCTCAAGAAGGAACAATTTTAGAAGAAAAAACCAAAGAGAAAAACAGGAAAAGGTCTTGAAATTGTATTATCACTCACGTAGAGTTGTATTAAATAGAGGTGAAATTTTTTGCAAAAATAAAGCACTGTGTAGCAAAATCTCTTAGTAATGTAGAAATAGGTAAAATAGATATTGATTGTCAGAATATTTAAGTAAGCTAAAACATAAAGGGAAGACACTGAAGATACTATGAAAAAATTGGATTTAAATGAATACAGCAAAATAGAAAACTTTTTTTTTCACATGCTTATGGATCTCAGGTAATAAACAATTGTAATAGTTTGCAACATTATTTGCCAGAAGAGGAAAAGAAGAAACTAAAAGAAAATTATAATACCCCAAAATGGAAGAAATGATAAATTTGGAGAAGAAAATTGTGATGGAGAAAACTATAATGAAGAATATAGAGAGGATGAAGATTATGATTTTGAAATGGTAAAAGAAATAAACGTAAATTTTAGTGAGAACATGAAAAATGATGCATCTCAGGATCCACATGATTTCAGTTTTATGAAGATTAGAACAATCACCCCAAAAAGATAATAAAGTTATCACTCACACACATGATAAAATGTGTCCTTCGGAACACTGGACTTTATGAGAGCTGTCTTCTAAAAAGGCAGTTGATATTTTTTACTCAACCAATTACGGCTGTAACACCAATAAGTGACAGCTATCATAAACAGTTTGGACAGTATTACCAACATTGCAGCAACAATCTTTGGCAAAGAGGTTTATCTTTGGATACTGTTGCAAGTTTTGATTAAAGGTTTTTTAAGATTGAGGGAGCCAAGTTGCAACTGTTAGGAACTTTGTGCAGAAAAAGATTTATATTGAGGAGATGCACAGATATGATGAGGACTGTAATAAAAAGCAGGACAAATAATTTGTTAAAGAAAAATCTCTGGAGTTATTATTTTTTTTTAATCATGGTGTGAAGTATTAGTTAACACTCTGCAGATGGCCGGGCCTCCGAGGCCCGTTTTGTGTAGTTAAACTCTTGTAACTACTTTTGTGTAAATAATACAAATTTCAGATGTATTGACATCTAATAATACCATATCTGCTTCAAAACTCTAGAAGTTTATTTACCTCAGATTGCATAGTTCTACTTATAATAAACTTAACTATCATTCCGGATGGGTGCGCTTCTCAGGGGGAAGCGCCAATTGGCAGACAATACATAATTCCACTATCTTTTACGATACCAGTGGAATGTTGATTGTGTGTAGGGATGAGTAGTGGGAGTATCCTACATTCTTATGGCAAACAATTCACTATATACATTTATAAATCAGTTTAACTGACGACGTGGGTTGGTTTTTACATAATGTCTGTGTGAAAGAATGCTAATTGCTGAAATGGAAAGAATGTTAGGAGAAGAATTTTCTAGTGATTCGGAATCGGGGATGAACTCGCATAAAAGTGACACTGAAGAGGGGATGGAAGAAATTGCTGATGCTCCAGAACCAATCCAGGAGAATAGTGAGGATGAAGCTGTGGACTTTGGTGTATGTGGTTTACCTTCTACCTCTGTTGATACCGGTAATGAGGAATACTGGTATATATCTAAAAATGAAGAGCAAATTTGGTGCTCCCTGCCACTTGCTGATCTCAGAGAACGAAAACATGGACATAATGTTCTGAACAATGCGAAAGGTCCAACCCGATGGGCTGAGAGAAGCTATCAACCAGTGGCAGACAGCTTTTTTTTTAATTTTTAGGCAAACCCATTGGAAAAAATGTGCCACTGGAGTAATAAAGAAGCGCAATTGGTAAATAAAAATAAATAGAAAGAATTAAACGTTGGAGAACTAAAAAAATATATCAGTTTAGTTATTTTGATGGGGGTCTACAAATCAAAAAATGAAGATATTAGTACGGTTTTAAGCGACAAGACAGTCGCCCAATTTATAGTAAGGTAATGAGCTGGGATCGGTTAAATATATTATATAAGGTTTTACTACGCAGAAAGAAGAAGAAAACTGGAACTTCTGATAAGCTACAGTCTATCCGTGATGTTTTTAAATGTTGGAATTCTTACTTGGAAGAAGCTTATGTGCCTAGATGGTCTATGACGGTGGATAAACAGTTGGCAACGTTCCGTGGACATTGCCTATTTCGCCGATATATACCATCACAATCTGACCTAAGTTGGGAATGTGGAATCCTTGGCACAATGATACTACTCAGTATATATCACCACTACACCAAACACACACACACAAAGTCAATCATCGCTTCTGATGAAGCTAACATGGTTACCGAAACGCGCGTCGAGTGCAAAAATAAAGTGTTTAGTGTAGTGGTGAGATATACTGAGTAGCAACACAATCTGGTAAATATGGCTTTAAGTTTTGGATGATATGTGACTCTTTTACAGGCTATGTTTGAAAACTTCAGGTTTACAAAGGAAAAGAAAAAAGGGGGAAAACCGAGAAGTAAATCAAGGGGAGAGAGTAATCAAGAATAGGGTTGAAGAAATTATAAAAAGTGGGAGAAATATTACCCGCGACAATTTTTTCACCAGTTTTTCACTGGCAGAAGAACTAAAAATGAACCTGACATTAATGGACACCATTTGAAAAAACAAATCTGAACTCCTACTAATATTTGTTGCTACAAACGGTTGTACAGGCCATTCTTCACTATTTGGATTTCAAAACGACCCTATGATTGTTTCATATTGCCCAAAACAGGACAAAGTTGTTACTCTTATGAGTACTATGCACAACCAAAATAGTGTTGTTAAAAAAAAATAAGGATAACCCAGACGTAATCACAACCTACAGTGAAACTAAAGATGGAGTGGATAAAGCCGACCAAATGTTACGATATTATTCGGCAAAAAGAAAATGTCGTCGGTGGCCGATCATTGTATTTTCAAACATGATTGATATAAGTGCACTAAACGCTTTTATAGTGTTTATGTTTAGTCATAGTGACAAGTTTGGTAGTAGAAATGCAAGGAGAAGGAAGTTTTTGATAGCCCTTGGAAAAGAAGTACACAGGACAGCTCAAGAAGGTTTCTCAGAGCAAACAACAACGGAAGAAACTGACTATTCAGGCGAAGCAAAAAGGTGCCATATTTACCAAAGCAAAAAAATAGGAAATCAAAATATGTATACAAAATGTAGTAAGAACGTATGTTCAGAACATAGCTTGTGTGCACTAAACGTAAATAAAATTTTTGTAAATAAATACAAAATATTTAATATTTTAATAAAATAAATATAAATAAATAATAATTTTATAATAAATTGTGAGATTATTATTTTTATTCCTAAAAAATTGTGTGTTTGCCACTAAACCACAGAACGAGCTTCAATGGCCCGATCTGTTGTTAATGGAATGGGAATGGGCCCATCCTCAGTGTGTTAAGAAAAAGCAGATATTACCAAGTTGAACAGTTATGTTTTTTGTTCATGTTTTTTTTTCTGTATAAGTTATTTGAATGAAAAAACTAGTCTAAAATACTGAATATTTAGAGCTGTGTTTTTATTTTTATAAATAAAATATATTTTCATCTACTGGGGAATTTGTTTTTATATATAGTAAGTTATTAGATATATTTAAAACCTTATATTTCAAGTGGAGTTCGAATTTTCAAAGACAGATTTCTAGCCTGCCAAATCTATCAAAAGACCCTAAAAATTTTGTATTAGTCAATTGTATAATTGAGGTGTCCGTTACTTTGTGACAATACATTATAAATTTCTAAATGAAATAAAATGAATTACTTTGTTATTTGTCACTTATTTTTTATTTATCTGCTACTGCAGTTTCGTAGGTTTTCTACATTACGCTTAATAATGTAGAAAGCCTATGAAGCTGCAGATAAATAAAAAAGAAGTGACAAATAATTCGTTTTATTTCATTTAGAAATTTGTATTAGTCCATATTAAAATTTGACTTTTCCAGCCAATGTCATTATCTCAAAACTATTATTGCATCATAAAATATAAAAAATATTGTAAAAAAACTGTATCATATAATAACTCTATAGTAGGAAGTCGTTCAACTTGACAATGACCTGTAGAAATTCTGTCTTGAGGTGACAGTAACTAAGTAGAATTTAACGCTACGAAAACTCGGGCGGCAGTTTTTTTTCAAAAAAAATAACATTGCTGAACTCGATATAGTCATGTCGGGATACCCGATTCCTCTAGCATCATCACTCAATTTGCTGGGCGTTAATTAGTGCGCAAGCTTTACACTCCACAACTGTTAATTCTGTGCAAAGCTCAAATTAAACCAATGATGGAATACCGCTCCTATGTTTTGGGCTCTACTCCCATATACACTATATGCGTTGAATTCTATTCAGAAGAGACCTGTTCAGTTGATTGGAGACTTAGAACTCACCAGCAACCTCGATTCCTTGGAACATCAAAGAACAGTTGTCGGTTCGAGTCTATTCTACAAGTATTATCAATAGTCGCGTCATGTTAGATGTAAAAAGTTAACTGGGTGCTTTTGGAGCATTGGGCCAATTTACCTATTTTTTTTTGCAAATTGATCCTTAAGGCCTATAGATCATTATTAAAAAAAAAGGACGTTAGTCAGTCGGTTAGTCAAATGAGGTAGGGATTTGTTGAATTATTCTGGTAAATCACTCAAATTTTTCTACTAGAGAGTTTTCGAGGATCCTAACAACGATTATGAAGTCAGACATCTAAATGTCCCCTTATTAGGGGTAAATCATAGTTAATTCACCCATCTTTTTAATTATTCTCGTGAATCGCTAAATGTTGTATACTAGATTTTCTAGGTTCCTCATAACGTTTATGAAGTTATAATCCAAAATTTCAACCCCTTCGCCCCTTAATTACACAGCCCCACAAAAAAAAAGTGGGGTATACTTTTGATGCGATATATCAAATCCGTAATATTTTTGCCCGCTGATCACGAATCTGACGTCAGAATATCGCCATCACATCTCAATTTTTTTCTAACCTCAAAAAATAGGTAAAAATTAAGAAAAATATACTCATAAAAAATTGATTCAAGCTTTTTCAAGAATCCAAAGATGTATTAATATGTATTCGGACACGCTAAGCTAATATTCATCGGTTGGATTGAGCCATACAGTTCTGTTTTCTTTCTAACCTCAATAAATCAGACAGATATAGTGCTTCTCGAATGCAAAAACGAATTAAAATTCAACCTTACCAAATTTGGTACACGGGGATGTTTTGGGTCGCTGATCACGAATCTGAGGTTGGATTTGCAAAATTCAAGATGGCAGATGTTTTCGCGCCATTTTGAACGCCGAGAAAATTCATCGGACGATTTTTATTCTTCTACCTGCATCCAGGGCACCTCCACGTGGTGACGGTGGGCAACGGTGTTACTCCACTAGCCGGCAGAGTCCCTGGATAACGGCTTAGATGCCGTCATGGCAGGTAGAAGAAAGAGAATTACGATGCAGGGACTCGGAAACCCAGTATCGGCGGTTGGTCAGGGTGGGAAAGCGGGCCCGCAGCCGTCGTCATCCAGCGACCGTAGCTCTTCATGTGCGGGTGACTTGGCTTATGTAGAGTTTAATGCTATAAGAAAACGGTCTCACGGTACAAGGACTTTTCATAAGTGCGATAAAAACAGTGATTCATTTTGTTATATTTGCTGTCAACACGTATTGAGTAAAATGGGGTCACCGATAACGGATAAGATTAATACCTTATATAAGGATTGTTTTAACATTGAAATACAGCACCAGGATACAGATTGGGTTCCCCACATCATTTGCAGTTCTTGCTTGAGGGAATCACTCGCCGCCTAGACTTACCACCATCAATCCCAAACGCAATCGACGAAGTATTTAATCAAAAACTCCCGCAACGACAAAGAAATCCCAGCACAAAACCAAAATTCAAACGGCAAATAAGAATAGAAAACAAAATCAACAACATCAGGAGATATCTAGGACACCTTACCCAGTTTATCAGCGGGAACGTGTCCAAACGAGTCACACAGAGCATAAACAAGATCAAGTCCGGGTCTCCCAACAGAACACTGCCAGAAATCCTGGATACTCTGAAACAAAAATTATCCGTATATGCCGCAAGACTCCGTAGATACAAAGAACCAAACGAGAGGAAAGATACCAACAACCTCTTCCGAAGAAGCCAAACACAGTTCTACCGGAAAACTATGCACAGCAAACAGACAGCAGTGACCGAACCACCAAACAAACAAGAACTCACAGATCATTGGAAAAGTATGAGGTCAGAACCCAAACTACCCAATAATAACACCCCCTGGATCAAAACCAAAGAAGGCAAAGATAAACATGTGACAGAACAGGAAAATTCCACATTAACTACCGTGAGACCAAAGAGCATGATGAGGCACCTGAATGCAAGAAGTTCCGGAGGTAGAATAGCCCCCCGTTCGGATCTCCGGGTGGGGGTTGGTTCGGAGGCGTCGACTTGCAGACATCATAATTTTAAGATAGATTTTTGCAATATACGAGGTATAAACTCGAACATAAATTCAGCGCATCAACACCTGCAATCAAATAAACCTCATGTACTCGCTCTATGTGAAACCAAGGTCAGTCCATCGACCAGCACGGTCAACTATCTTTATCCTGGGTACGACTTCTATTCCCGATTTAGGCGTAACTTTGGAATCTGTCTTTTTGTCAGAAGCGACCTCTCTTGTCAACGAGAAGAAGCTCTGGAGCCCCCAAACTTTGATGTTATGTGGTTAAAAATAACGACTCAACAAACCACAAAGTTCATCTGTATCCTGTATCGACCACCAAGTGATACCAATTTTCGAACACTTTTCGCTTCTCTTGCAGACACCATCGATCATTTACAAAGTAACTATCCAAGTGCCGAAATTGCCATCCTGGGCGACTTTAATGTCCACAATATCAACTGGCTTAAATATTCAAATACTACCGACGAACAAGGTTGTGAAGCTGAATCATTCTCAATCAGTTTATTGACGAACCAACACGGATCCCTGATCGAGACGGGGAGTTCGCCAGTCTTCTTGATCTGTTTTTAACCACCAATCCGGAGATTTACACGGTCACCGTAAATCCGCCGTTAGGTTCTTCCGACCATAAACTGCTTTCGACATCGAGTATCCTGCCAATCAGTGACAGGGAGGCGCCTAGGCCGCGCAAGATTTGGCACTACAAATCTGCTAAATGGGAAGATCTCATGGAATACTTTCGAACTTTCCCTTGGATGGACATTTGTTTTCGATCCGATAACCCATCTGACTGCGCCAGGGAGGTCTCCGATGTTATTTTGGCTGGTATGGAAGCTTACATCCTTTTTTCGAAGAAATGCTCCTCCAACGGCAAACCTTGGTTCGACCGAAAATGCAAAGAAGCTGTTGCTTCTAAACATATTGCCTATCGACAATGGCGTGAAAATCCTAACATCGTTGTTCATGCCCGGAACAGATGCAAGGGAATTATCGACGAAACCAAGGAGGCACACAATCAACGAATTAGAAACAAACTTCTCGCTTGTCCCAACAATTCCAGGTCCTTTTGGGCAGTCGCTAAGGCAGTTAGTCAAAATTTTACCAAATCCACCATACCACCACTCACACGGCCAAATAATTCCATTGCAACCACATCTGTTGAGAGAGCGAACTTGTTGGCTGAACTCTTTGCTTCACATTCTACTGTCGATTTCCAAGGAAAAACACCACCTACTATTCCCATATTGCAGTCAAGGATGCCCGATGTTGTCTTCAGACAGCGCATCATAAAGCGTATTTTAATGAAGTTAGACACCAAGAAGGCTTCTGGCGCTGACGGAATACCTGCCATAGTTCTCAAAAACTATGCAAGGGAACTAACACCAGTTTTCTGTAGACTTTTTAACCTATCCTACAGAAAGGGAATATTTCCGTCCTGCTGGAAATGTGCCACGGTTCAGCCGATACCTAAAAAAGGTAAGAAGACCTTGCCAAATAACTACCGACCAGTTGCACTGCTTTCAATAATATCGAAAGTCATGGAAAAGGTTATCAATGAGCATCTTCTAAAATATCTTGAACGATTCAATATTATTAGCGATCACCAATATGGTTTTCGTAAACATAGACAAAAACAACAAACAATTGAACACTTTGGAGAATCTCGAGCGGTTGCTCTTGACATATCCAAGGCATTCGACCGTGTTTGGCACGATGGACTGTTGGCTAAGTTACGCTCTTACGGTATGTCTGAAAGGTTCTGTTTGTTTCTCTCATGTTTCCTCAGAGAGCGTTCTTTACGAGTGGCGGTCGACGGATTTCTTTCTAACACCCTCACTATCAACGCCGGTGTGCCCCAGGGCTCCATACTGTCTCCTACTCTCTTTCTCATTTACATTAACGATCTGCTCGAAACGACCGGGAATCCAATCTATAGCTTTGCATATGACAGTACGCTTGTCTCTTCATTCACCTTGAACGCTCGGACATCGGCTGCTCAGGCGAATATCTGCAGACAGCAGGAGGTCGTTCAACTTAACAAAGACCTGGAAGAAATTCTATCTTGGGGTGACAGTAACCAAGTGGAATTTAACGCTACAAAAACCCAAGCGGCAGTTTTTCTAAAAAAGTTAACGTTGCTGAACCCGACATAGTGATGTCGGGGCACTCCATTCCCCTAGCATCGTCGCTCAATTTGTTGTGCGTTAGTTTGGGAGCAAATATGTCTTGGCATGAACATGTTGCAGGCATAGCAAGGAGAGCTTCCCAAAAGTTGGGAATATTATTTAGAACCAGAAAGCTTTACACCCCACAGCAGCTGTTAATTCTTTACAAAGCCCAAATTCGACCAACTATGGAATACTGCTCCCACGTTTGGGGCTCCGCTCCCAAACATACACTGCATTTGTTGGATTCTGTTCAGAGAAGAGCGGTCCGTCTGATTGGGGACCCGGAATTGACCGGCGGCCTTGATTCGCTGGAACATCGAAGAACGGTTGGCGACTTGAGTCTGTTCTACAAGTATTTTCATGGAAAGTGTTCGAAGGATGTAGCCCACTTAATTCCTCTCAAAGCGGTGCATGTTAGAAATACACGTCGCGCTGGTGCTTCGCATCCGTATGAGGTTCAGCTTGTTACTCCGCGTACAACGCTTTTCAAGCAATCTTTTATATGGAGAACGTCATCGCTTTGGAATAATTTGCCCAGCGCTGTGTTTCCCACCGAGTACAATTTACAGCGATTCAAGAACAACGTGAATCGCTTTTTCCGCACTCGTGCCGCTCCTGGAGCGCTTTAGGGACTTCCCTGCAGCACGTGTGCTAGACCCATAAAAAAAAAAAATAATAATGTTGTACATCAATAAGAAGGCGATTAAATATTCCAGACCAGCAATATGGAATAGACCATACAGTGAAAATGATTGCTACTTTTGTATGAATGTTGTATCTAGGCATAACCGAAAAAATAAAAGCACTATTACTTATAACAATGTTTCGACAGTAACAAGACCAACTAAACTAATTCCGCCTCCTGAACCACTTGATGCTGATGTTATGGAAACAAATGATTTCACCTTATCAGTTCATGCCGAAAACATTAAGACTGTCGAAAAAGATTCAAACACTGTTACTAATGAATGTTCTAGTGACAACCTATCATATACTAGTGAGACAGATAAAGAATTTCTACCATACACCCGTAAACCAGAACCAATACTCGTATCACAGTCAGAACTTAGTGATCTAGTCAGAGATTTAGGCTTATCCAAAGATGGTTCAGAGCATCTTGCTTCCTTTTTAAAGAAAAGACATTTACTTAAGCCAGAAGCTACGATTTCTTATTATAGAAACAGAGATGAAGAATTTCAAAAATATTTCACAATGGACGAGGAATTATCACTTTCATATTGTACCGATGTAAAAGGTCTAATGGATGAATTTCAAAATAACTCATACGATCCTGAAGAATGGAGACTGTTCATTGATTCTTCTAAACGGAGCATTAAGGCAGTTTTGCTGCATAATACCAACGTTTACGCTCCGATTCCGATTGCTCATTCCACAGTTATGGAAGAGCAATATGAAAAAATGAAGCAGCTTTTGATAAAAATAAAATATGTTGATCATAACTGGAAAATTTGTGGAGATCTGAGAATTGTAACAATATTGCTTGGCCAACAGTCAGGGTTTACACTTTATCCCTGTTATAAATGTCTGTGGAATAGCAGAGACAGGGAACGTCATTATAAGAAAAAAATTTGGCCAACAAGAGAATCGTTCACTCCTGGTGAAAATAATGTATTGTTTCCACCATTGGTAGATCCAGGAAAAGTTCTTATTCCCTCGCTTCACATTAAGCTTGGACTTATGAAGCAATTCACGAGAGCATTAGATACAAACGGCCCATGTTTCAAATATTTGCATAAAAAATTTCCGAAATTTTCTGAAGTTAAAATTAAGGCAGGCGTATTTGACAGCCACAAATAAGAAAATTGTTTCAAGATTCATTATTTGTTACTAAAATGAATAAAGTTGAAAAAGCTGCTTGGCTTAGTTTTAAAGAAGTCGCAACAAACTTTTTGGGAAATAATAAAAGTCCTAAGTACAAAGAAATAGTCGAGAAAATGGTAAAAAATTTTCAAACATTAGGTTGCTTAATGAATCTAAAATTACATTTCCTGGACTCCCACATCGATGATTTCCCAGATAATCTTGGTGACTACAGTGAGGAGCAAGGGGAACGTTTTCACCAAGATCTGAAAATCATAGAAAATCGGTATCAAGGACGATGGGATGACCATATGCTAGCGGACTATTGCTGGTCGGTAAAAAGAGAAAACAAGTCCTCAAAAGCGTTTGGGCAGAAAGCCTTTGAATAGGTCATTCGCGGAAAAAAGAACAAGATACAGCCAAAAAAAGGAAAGTTAGGCGCGGGTCTAACCTTCGCAATTCTAGGGCTTAAGGGTCTACTATTTGAGAGTATATGGTTTAAAAGTCCTGGTTTTGAGTTTATTGGGTCTCATTTTTAAAGTTACAGGGTTATTGATGTCTATTTTTTGAGGTTACAGAGTGTGGGAGTCTAAGGTTTCAGGGTTTAGGGTTTAAGAGTATCAGGTTTGAGGATTCCCCAACTGTATATCAAATTTGGTAGGAATCGGTTGGTTTTCAAAAATTTTGTCCGCCATCTTGGATCCGCCATTTTGAATTTTACAAATCCGACCTCAGATTTATGATCAGCAACCCAAAAAACCCCCGTGTACCAAATTTGGTAAGAATCAGTTGAATTTTAATTTGAATTCGTTTTTGCATTCGAGAAGCACTATATCTGTCTGATTTATTGAGGTTAGAAAGAAAACAGAACTGTATGGCTTAATCCAACCGATGAATATTAGCTTAGCGTGTCCGAATACATATTAATACATCTTTGGATTCATGAAAAAGCTTGAATCAATTTTTTAGGAGTATATTTTTCTTAATTTTTACTAATTTTTACCTATTTTTTGAGGTTAGAAAAAAATCGAGATGTGATGGCGATATTCTGACGTCAGATTCGTGATCAACGGGCAAAAATACTACGGATCTGATATATCGCATCAAAAGTATACCCAACTTTTTTTTTTGTGGGGCTGTGTAATTTTTGTGAATTTGTGAAATGCAGGCTACATACTCTCTGTATGTTATATAGTTTTTCGATAACCAAATTGACACCTGGTCGGTTACATGCTGATAACCGATTTGCCCTGAATTCGGAAAAAAAAGTACAAATGGAATATCATAAACCAGTACTTTACAATAATAAAACATGATCGGTTTTTCAAATAAAATGTATCTCTAATATGAAAAAACAATTATCATAATCTTTATATGAAATTTTACCTAATAGAAATAAAGAATTATGAATAAATTACCTTTTAGGATCTTTGAGAACTCCTTTAGAGATACCACATATATTTTTACAAGCACTAAACGCACAACAAAAACTTCCTCTTGACATCTTTTTTATAGTTATTTTCAATTATAACGTCAAACGAGTTATTTACTTTTTGGAAAATTATTAATAATGAATTTCGGAACACGTTATAAAAAGATTTTCCTTGAAATCCAGATGTAAACACAACCCGCAACTGCACTGACCGCCATGTTGTTGGTCTAAAAGGGGACGCATGCGTGATAAAAGAAGGTCCTAGAAATTTTCTTGAGCGTCGCTACTGTGTTTTATGTTTACTGTGGTAGTGGTTTCCCCAGTTCATGCTACAACCTGTCTTGCCGATCTTTAGTACGCGATGCTCCACCTCGTGCTGCTGACAAAAATCTGTAGTTTTGCCGATGATGGCATACTCGTTTTGTTGATTTATCTCGGACGTTTGAACATCAGCTGACGGTGCAAATACCTTTGTTTATAAACGGGAAAAGCCTCATTAGGGGCAAAACTACAATCCATAATACTTAAGACTAACACCGAGCAAAATTCCACCAGCAGACTTATAAAAATTAACGAGGACAATCAGTATAAGTCAGTAATAAAATAAAAGTACGAGCAATATACCTCAGAGAACAAAAATCTCAATTTGTATTTAACAGTCTCTGAAATACATTTTTCCTAAAAAGAAACCAAGACTAGGATGTTCATTGGCAAGTTAACCTGACCTTGTTAGAAAATTATTACTCTCAACAGTTAATTCTGTACGTGTGTATAAAAACTGTTCGATGGATGTAGCCCACTTAATTTCTTCCAGAGCGGTGCATGCTAGGAATGCACATCGCGTTAATACATCCCGTCCGTATGAGATTTAGCTTGTCACTTTTTGTACACCCCTTTTCAAGTAGTCTTTTATATGATGAACATCATCCCTTTGGAATGATGTTTCCCACCAATTTACAGCAATTCAAGACCAACGTGAATTAGTTTTTTCTGCACATATCTCGCTCCTGAAGCGTTTAGGGATTTCCCTGCAGCATCAGGCCCGGCCCAACCATATAGACAAATAAGGCCTAGGACGCTCGAATTTGGAGGGCGGCACAGGGGGTGGGGTACGAGACATGCGAGTAAGCCACACCACCACGTGAGTCAGATTAAATGGGCGCAAAAGTCATTCACCTAGGGCGCCGAATTTGCTCGGGCCGACGCTGTGTAGCACAAATGTATGTCTATAAAAAAAAGCAAGGATTCTAAATGTAATGGGTCCTAGATCAGAGGTGTCAAACTCAATTTTGCAGAGGGCCATATATTAAATTTAGAATGTGTAGGCGGGCCAGATTCAAATAAAAAAAATGTACTGAATTATTATAACATTTTATTTATTTAATTATATAGTATATAATATACGGTTGTTAAAAATTATATAAAAGTTATAAAAGAGGGTAATTATTTTGAGCTCGAGGATCCAGATACCTGACTTCTCTTGTTTTTGACAAGCTCATTGATGTCAGGTATCATATTCGTTGTAGTTATTTTAAGAATTGATTGGAGATGTTCATTCGAAAGTCTTGTGCGATGTTTGTTCTTATTTATTTTCATGACGGAAAACATCTGCTCACATAAATAGGTGCTACCAAACATGCAGAGAATGCGTGCTGCATGCTTTTTTAATTCCGGGTAGTTATCCAAACTCTTGAAATATTGTGTATAAAATGTAAGAGCGTTAATCTCTTTAAATTTTTCTTTTAAAATACTGTCCGATTGAAGATCTATCAACTCCATTTGCAAATGAACTGGTGCCTGTGAAGCTTCAAAATTGAATGGATTATTGAAAATTGGGAATTCCATTTCATTCATTTTGTGAAAGTCTTCAAAACGATTGTTGAATTCCGTGATCAAATTTTGCAGAAGTTGAAAATATTGATCCAATTTTTTTTGGTTCACTGTGCCAAATGATTTTAAATGAGGGAAATGATCCAAAGTTTGATTTTTTACCTGATTTTCCCACAGCCTCAACTTTATTTCAAAGGCTTGAATACATGAATACATTTGAGTGACAATCAGATTTTTACCCTGTAACTTTACATTCGGATTAGTCAAGTGTTTGTTTATTCATATCTACCAAAAAGGCACAATCAACCCACCAGTCATTGTCATAATCAATTGGGTTGCCTTTTTCTAACATGAAAGCTTGAATAGGGTCACGTAATGCAAAAAATTTTTCTAAAACTACTCCTCGACTGAGCCAACGAACTTCGGTGAAGTAAGGAACATCAGAAAACTTTTCGTCCAAATCTTGTAAAAACTGCCTGAACTGTCGGTGATTTAGTCCTCTGCTCCTTATAAAATTTACTATTTTAATTATAGGTTGCATGACATGGTCCATTTTTAAATGTTTGGATGCCAATGATTCCTGATGAATTATACAGTGAAATCCGACAAAATTCCCTGATATTTTCTGTTTTAATTTAGTTACAACGCCCGAATGTTTGCCAGCCATGGCAGGAGCTCCATCCGTAGTTGTGCTGCTAAGTATATTCCAGTCGAGTTCATATTCTGCTATCAAATGCTCAATTGCAGAATAAATATCATTTGCTGTTGTAGTACCTGTCAATGGAACGCACTTTAATAGTTCTTCAGTTATTTCAAAGTTACTGTTAATACCTCGTATAAAAACAGCAAATTGAGCTGTATCAACAGTATCAGTGCTCTCGTCAACAGCCAGTGAAAAGTTTGTAAATTCCTTAATTTTCTCCTTCAGTTGAAGAACCAAATTTGAGATAAATCATTTATTCTTGAAGCAACAGTGTTTCTTGACAGCGAAATATTTTGAATTATTGACTTTTGAAATGGAAATGAAACATCGGCAACTTTCAACATACAGTCTTTAATAAAATCACCATCAGTGAAAGGTTTTGTTCTCTTCGCGATTTCTAATGCAATAATAAAACTTGATTTCAGGGCATCTTCGCTCTCAGTATTAGCTTTAGTAAACATCGATTGTTGACCTTGAAGTTTAGATTTTAAAGATGACAATGTGTCTATTCTTATTTTTTCAGTGTAACAATCGAATTTTGATTTATGATTCGTATCATAGTGTCTCTTCAAGTTAAACTCCTTACAAACAGCAACTGTTTGATTGCAAATCAAACACAGTGGTTTACCTTTCCATTCTATGAAAAAATATGCAATTTCCCATTTAGACTGAAAAACTCTGCACTCACTATCAACTTTACGTTTTTGCGACATTATGCCAAAATCGTAACAACTATTGTTCTCAACAAAAATAATAGGGTATTTCCGCTTGTTGCTAAGAGATGGCGTTACTGTCTATCTCTCTCGCTTGTCAAGGCACGCGCTGCCCTTGAAATTACTTACAAATGTAGTGTGCGCATTGTAAAACTTCCGTAGAGGAATCGAGTGAAGTCTAAAAGCTCTAAAAAACATGATTCTTCTTTCTGTGACACATTGCGATCGCGGGCCTTATTGATACGTCCCGGGGGCCGGATGCGGCCTGCGAGCCGTATCTTTGACATCCCTGATCTATATAAATAAATAAATATATATATATATATATATATATATATATATATATATATATATATATATATATATATATATATATATATATATATATATGATTTTCTTGATTGTTGGTGAGTGATTTTATGTCAGTGGTGGCAAATTTTCTTCTTGTTCATAAGCCACAATTTCTCCACTACGGAAGATAGGCCTCTTCAAGTTTCTTCCAGCTGTCATTCTCCTGTGCAAGATGGAGGTATCCACTGCCTGCTGTCAACTTAATATCATCAGTTTATCTTTTCATTGGTCTTCCAACACTTCATCTGTTTTTCCATGGTCTCCACTTAAGCAACTCTGTTGTCCATCAACCATCATTCGTTCTAGCCGTATGTTTCGCCCATTGCGATTTTCATTTTGCCACTATTTCACTGACATCTGTAATTTTTGTCGTTCTTCTAATATCTTCGCTTCTAATGTGTTCTCGTAAACTAACACCTAACATTTATCTTTCCATGGCCCGTTGAGCATGTTGGAGTCGACAAAGACTATTTTTTTGCAATGGCAGTGGTTTCCAGCCTATGCGTACTTTCTGGAAGTACACACTTTTTTTAAGGTGGTAGGGTTGGCTCTGTTTTTTATAATGAATCCCAGTCTTTCAAATGTGGGCTTAGAAGTTTTGTTTTCTTGATGGTCTTCTCGAGTCCTACTTTTTGTGAAGCTTAATTAAGTTGTTCTATCATGATTTTTCAGTCAATCAGTACCACATCTGCGAATCGCAACTGATGTAGTTATATGCCATTCATTTTAATTCCTTTCTCCTCCCACTCAAGACTTTTAAATAGGTCCTCCAAGGCTAGGGTAAATAATTTTGGTAAAATTGTCTCGCCCTGCCTAATACTTTTCTTGATCTTTATAGATTCTATTTTTTTATCTTCATCCAATTTAACCGTTAATGTCGCATTTTCATTTATGAATTTGAGGAGTTCGTTAAGAATTACACAATTGTCTTGTGTTCCAGGGAGTCGACAGCCTTCTTATAATCGATGAAAGCTAGGTGGACGTTAATATTATACTCGGTCACCTTTTCGATTGTCTGGAGATGATCTGTTGTTCCGAATGCCTTGCAAAAGTCCGCCGAATTTATTTGTTAGACGGTTTGTAATCATTTTAGTAAGAAATTAGTACAAAGGTTTCCGCGATCTCCCTTCTCGAACAAAAATATGACCTCACTCTTTTTTCAATGTACAGGTATTCTTTGAGGCATTTATTAAGTAAGGTTCGAGTCAGTAATTGATTATTATTATTTTCGATCGTTCTTCCGTAAACGTTTTCATTAATTGAGGACCTTTTTAGTGTTCCGTACAGAACACTTATAAGATCACTTCGGTGTCTGTCCGTCTGTCACACCCGATTTTCTCCGAAACTATTTGTCATAGAAAGTTGAAATTTGGTAATAATATAGGAATTGATGGCCTCATCAGAGCCATGTAGTTTTGAAAGTTAAATTTTGACTTAAGGGGTTAGTTTTGGGGGGTGAAATCGGAAGTGAAAAAAAAAAAATTTTACTAGGTAATCGAGTGTGGTGTCAAATGAAAGCTTGTGAAAACACGAGTAAAATATATATTTATATATATATATATATATATATATATATATATATATATATATATATATATATATAAAATGTAATACTTGCGCGCACTTTTCTTTGTATTATTTTTAAAAAATCGCGAAAAATCGCTGTCCACCCGCCTTATCTCGAAAAGTACTTATCAAAAAATTTTGAAAAAATTCTGGAATATTCTCCACGGGCTGTAGATTGAATGAAAATTATCACGAGTGCATTACCTTTAATAATTTATCTGGTATATAAAAAAAAAACAAAAATTTCAAGGTCATCAGATTTCAGTAAAGATTGAAAACAAACTTTGTTGAAAATTCATTTGGGGTGTGTTTTGTGAAGTTACTGATCATTTTATACTTCTATAACAAAATTTTTTATTTGAAAAGCAATCAACGTACGGAACACTAATTGCGCAAGTTCAACTTGGACTTGACCGGGTTTTTCCCATATACGGTCGCCGTCAACTTTCGAGAAGACAACTAAGTTAATAAAACATGCAATAGATTTTATTAAAAATATTTATTTATAAAAATTAATATTTATTATTAACAGACCATACTTCGTTCACAATATTTTCACATATATTCTCTTACAAACATACTTCTATACACCCGCAAAAAAAAAAACATTCATACAATCATATAAAAACATAGACATCAAACATACTTTCGTTGTTTATTAAGTTATTTCTATACGAAGTAATATACAAACTAGGTAACTTATGCGTTCATTTAAAATAATTGTTTATAATTTTTTTGTTCATTTCAAAAAAACAACAATATTCATAATGTAAAACTCTGAAAATGTATTTCATGTTATACATTTAAATAATATATTATTTTAATCTTTCTTGGATCGACTCAGTAACAATATTATATCATATTATTATTTACAACATCACAATTTGAAAAAAGTTCATAGATTTTATTGAGGCGTAAAAAATTATCACGCTATTTTCTTCACAAAATGGCGATTGTAGTTAATGAACTGAAGCGAAGATTTGTGGTTTTTTTTTCAGAAAACTATCCACGTAAGCAACAAAGAAGAACCTAAAAACACCAGGTACAGTATTAGTTTAATAAAATTCTTCGTGCTTAACGATTTTTAACTTATAAATTATATGACTTATTTCGCCATTTTGCGATTTTAATCGGTTTTCAAAACACTACAAGGTACCAGTGACTATCACTCTCTCTTTTATTTTATCTCACTGCTACCCCGTTTATTGTTATATTATTGCCGTTCGATCGTCCGATAGGTTCTGGTTCGTAGGTTCCGCTATCCCTTCTTGACTCTTCGTAGGGAGCGTCGTACATGTTTTCGTGGTCGTGCATGTTCTCATAAATGTTGGTATGACCGTAACCGTTACGGTCACTCAGAGTTGCGTAGCTCATGACAGCTGCGTTGGATTCTTCTTTTCGTTCGGCACCTTGGACGTTTTCCTTGTTTTTAATAGCTATAGGCTTTCGTCTATAAAATGAAAAGAAATAAACTTTTAATATGAAATAAGCATAAGATGCGCAATTTGGAAAAAAATCTATAAGAAGGAATACGATTTTCGACAAACTTCGACGAACCTTCAACAAAATTTAAACTTAATAGATGAATAGAATAGAATAGTGCACTAATCACAATTTTATTTTATAAAATACCTAGACGGTAATTAAATTGCAACTTTTACCTAGCTCTGTAGGTATATAGTTAATTCAGATGCTCTGATAGCTCTCTGGTCTTGGTAGGGGTTGTCGAAAACCCCGTATAAAATAACTAAATATAATATTTTTTCAAACATTGCAATTTACAGTGGGGTGATACCACAGTAAACAAACACACTATACAGTAGCGAAACTCAAGGATAATCGCATAGGAAAACCAGGTTCGTTTTCAGAAGGTCACGTGGCAATCCGCCATGTTAAAAGTGGACCAGCGCGAGGTTTGAAATACAAATAAGTTGTGCAAAGTTTTATCATTCAAAATCATAGATTAGAAAGAAATAAAACTACTTAATTACTTTGTTAACTGTCACTAAATATATTTGTAAAGATTTTACAATTGCGTTATCGCGATTTCGTAGTACAACTACATTGTCAAACGCTTAACTAAGACTAAAACAGATTTTTGGTATTTTATGTTTATATGACGAACAGATGTGGGTCTATTATATGTTAAAAAAGTTCGAACAAAGGAGAATTTGCTACGTCTAATTGACTATTCAGTAAATTTATATTATGGTCCTTTGAATGTCTGTAAATTTTTATAGATTCTAAGAAGTTGAGTTTTGACCCTTTAGGTGCCATATGGAGTATTTGTAAACAATCAATATTGGGAAAAGTATGGCCTGTTTCTAAGAAGTGTTTAGCAAAGTGTGATTTTTCATTTTTTAGCCTATAAGAGGCATTGTGTTCTGCGAATCTTGTCTTGAAATTCCGTCCCGTTTGGCCTACGTAACAGCTATTGCACTCTTGACAATTAAGTTTATAAACTCCTGATTTATTGTATTTATTAGTTTTATCTTTGGCATTAAAAAATATATTAGATAATTTTTGAGCGGGTTTTAAAGCTATTCTTGTTTTTTCGGTCGTGAGAACTTGGGATATTTTATCCGAGATGGGACCAAAATATGTCAGAGGTATGAATGTTTTCTTTTCTCGGTATTCTTTTACGGGGTAGATTAAGCTGAAAGTGATTTGTTTTCCTTTACGGTTTATTAAGGTATTAATTATTTTAGGTTGAAAGCCGTTATTGAGTGCTATATTTTTGATTGTGTCCAGTTCTTTTTTTAAATTATTTTTACTAAGAGGGATATTGAAGGCTCTATGGATCATAGATCTATAGGCTGCCAGTTTATGGGAGTTAGGGTGTATTGAGTCAGCTGGGATGGTGACATCTGAAAAGGTTGGTTTGCGGAAGATATCGAATTCTAGTCTATTTCTCTTTTTCAAAATTGTAATATCTAAGAAATTTATTTTATTATCGGTTTCCTTTTCAAGTGTGAATTTTATGTTGGGGTGTAAATTATTTAGCTGATTTAAAGTGGAATTTAGTTCAGTATCATTTCCAAGGAAACATACTAAGATGTCGTCCACATATCTAAACCAAAAGAGAATATTTTTCGCGTGTCGAGTTTTTAGAAAACTGTTTTCCAATTCTGACATAAAGATTTCGGCTAGCAAAGGACTAAGTGGAGACCCCATGGCAAGTCCATCTTTTTGTTTGAAAAATTGATTATTGAACTGAAAATAATTTCCGGATATACAAAATTCGAATAGTTTCAATATATCTTGTTGTATTGTTATATTGACGTTGTTTTTTTTTGTAACATAGTTCTTATAATTTCTAAACAATCTTTATTTGGGATATTGGAGAACATATTTGTTACATCGAATGAAACTAAAAGGGCGTTATTTGGGATGGAGATATTTTTAAGTTTATGTGTAAGGTCTATAGAGTTTTTTGTGTTGTATTTTGGATTGAATTGTGCAATTTCTTTGAAGATGGTGTTGAGATGTGTTGCCAGATTTTTTAGGGGGGCGTTGCTGTACGATACTACTGGTCTTATTGGCGAATTTCCTTTATGTATTTTTATCAGACCATAAAGTTTTGGTGATGTAGGATTTTGGTTTATTATTTTAAACTTTTCTCTTTCATCCACAATGCTCAGGGTTTCATTTAGCAGGGTCTTGAGTTGTTTTTGAATTTTATCCGTTGGATCTTTTTTTAGTTTTACTGGATTTTCTTTTTCCAAAAAATCATTTACTTTTTGAATGTAATGGTTTTTATCAAGAGCTATGATGGAGTTGCCTTTGTCTGCTTTTGTTATTAGTAAGTTATTCTCTTTTATTTTAGACTGAATGGACGCTATCGTTAATTGTTCTTGGTTACTGCAAGTAGTGTTTTTTGTGTTTATCATTATATGTTTTATTTTTTCTTTTTTAATATCTGGGTCACCTATGTTTTTTGTGGCTGATTCAATTTCGGATATTAGGGTTTCGGTAGTATTTTTTTATATTAAAGTTAGGGTTATATTTTGGTCCTTTTTCAAGCAGTTTTTTCTCACTTTCTGTGAAATTTGTATTAGAGATATTGATAAATCTATTATAGAAGGTTTTTTGTTGAGTATTATCTGAAGTTTCGGTATATTTTTTATTCTCTATTAGTTTTTTAAGTTTTTTTGATTGAGTTAAATAAATTTTGTGAATAATTTCACTAATTTTTAATCTAGTATTATCATCAAAGATATCGAATTCTATTGGGTGGAGTTTATAAGCTAATTCAGAGTGCAATACCTTGATATGGAGTAAGAGGTTGTCCCTGTTGCGGAACCATTTTTTAGCTTCTTCCTTCAGCCATGTGATCTTGCAGGAATGGATAGCTTTCCGGGCCGAGGTTGATGATGACTTGCATTTTACGTGTGTGTACTTTGGGAAGACGTTGTTTCTTAGACATTCTTGGTTGAACCATGCATTTTGAACTGATATACGGTGTTTGAGTCTTAATTTAAAGTAGAGTTTGGACTGGTCTGCAGTACTTGCTTCTTTTAAAGAGTTGATTGAGTGGTCCGTTACTTTGTGACAGTACATTTTAACAATAAAACTACTTAATTACTTTGTTAACTGTCACTAAATATATTTGTAAAGATTTTACAATTGCGTTATCGCGATTTCGTAGTACAACTACATTGTCAAACGCTTAACTAAGACTAAAACAGATTTTTGGTATTTTATGTTTATATGATGAACAGATGTGGGTCTATTATATGTTAAAAACAAAGTAATTAAGTAGTTTTATTGTTAAAATGTACTGTCACAAAGTAACGGACCACTCAATCAACTCTCTAGAAAGAAATATTTGAAAATTTTTGATTTGTTATTTAATACAGCACGAGTAATATAAAAGTTAATGCAGCACGAGTAATATAAAAAAAAAACGAAAAGAATGGAGCACTTTGTTAGAAAATAAATGAATACAGGTGAAAAACTTGATAGGGAGGTATTTGATGGAATTCTTCATATTCAACTTCAGTTTTTAATAACCTTATCCAAAAATTCAAAAGTCTATCAAAGTTAAACGTCACTGTTTGAGGTTAAAGTTTTATTTACATTATTTTTCAAGTAAATTTGTGATTAAAGGTCTAAAACTGTGGTACACCCCACTACTCGCTAACTTACGGACTGAAATTACAGTGTTGAAAAGTATTATTTATTTAGTTTATTTTATACGGGGTTGTCAACAACCCCTCCCGAGAAATTTAAAAAGAAATTCGTTTAACTATTAGCCTACAGAGATAGGTAAAAGTTGCAATTTAATTATAGTCTAGGTACTTTATAAAATAAAAATTGCGGTTAGTGCACGCTCCATATTACATGAAGTGCCATCTATAAATTCAACCACGAACTGACGTGCTTGAATCGTGTTGTATTAGAGGCCGCTCATATATTTTTTATTTTAAAATTCAAGCTCTCACATATAGATGTCAGCAGTTTTATAAAAAAAACTATTAAGTTTAAATTTTGTTGGAAGGTTTGTCGAAAATCGTATTCCTCTTATAGATTTTTTTCCAAATTGCGCATCTTATGCCTATTTCATATTAAAATATATATATACATATATACATTATATATATATATATATATATATATATATATATATATATATATATATATATATATATATAAAATATATATATATATATATATATATATATATATATATATATATATATATATATATATATATATATATATATATATATATATAATTTACGGACTGTAAATTGCAGTGTTTGAGAGTAATATTTAGTTATTTTATACGGGGTTGTCAACAACTCCTCCTGAAAAATTTAAATAGGAATTCTTTCAACTAATAACCTACAGAGCTAGGTAAAAGTTACAAATTATTTCGTTTATTGACAACCTACTTAGTAACAAGACTATAACTAATGTACATTGATAGGATAAACTAGTAAACATTTGGGAACTTAGGATATTACATCATATGGACCTAACTATCTAGCCTAGGTGTTGACAAACTTAAGATATTTCAACTTAAGATATTTCATGAATATGGCTAAAACTGTACTTAGTGAAAACTTAAGATATTTCATTGACATGTGGTTAAAGTACTTAATATTAACTTAAGCTAATCCTGTGGCATCGGGTCGCTGGGCCTTAGTAGGCGGCGGCGGGCATGGCGTGGTGGGGGGCGGTAAGTGGTTCGGATTGTGGGGTTGACATGGCGGGTGGCTTTGTCCAGGAATCTCTGCTGGGAGCTGCTGATGAATTCCCGGATGATTGGCATTTGGAGGTCCCTATGGAGTTGGGTATTTCTGACAAACCATGGGGCGTCGGTGATGATGCGGAGGGCCTTGTTTTGGATGGTCTGGAGGATGGTACGGCGAGTGCGTGACATCTGGCACCATGCAGGGGAGGAGTAGGTCATCCCTGCTCTGATTATCATCTTGTACATTATCAACTTATTTTGAGTCGACACTTTCCTGGACTTGAGGAGGGGGTAAAGCTTGCCGAGGAGTTGATTTGCTTTCGAGGCGGCGGCGGTGACCTGGTCCTTCCATACTAGCCGCTTGTCGTAGTGGACTCCCAGGTACTTGATGCTATTGGACCATCGAAGTCGAGTTCCTTGAAGAGTGAGGCTCTCTGGCGGCGGGAGGCGAGCTTTGGAGAACATGATGGCCTGGGTTTTCTCTGGGTTGAGCCGGATTCTCCAGTGCTCAAACCAGGGGACTAACGTGTTGAGATGACGTTGGAGGCGGCCGGTGACGATCCTTGAAGACTTAGTTGTAGCAGTGATGGCAGTGTCGTCGGCATACATGAAAATAGAGGTGTGATCAGTTTTGGGTATATCGGCGGTAAATATATTAAATAAATGGGGAGAGAGAACGGAACCTTGAGGGACTCCGGCTCGTATGGGTCTGACTTCTGAGATGGACTGTTCGACTCGAACCTGAAATGTGCGGTCGGAAAGGAAGGACAGGACCAATCGCGTGATGTTTACGGGGAAATTGTGGCGAATGAACTTGAGAATAAGTCCTTCGTGCCAGACTCGGTCGAAGGCTTTGGAAATATCGAGGAAGACAGCTCCAACTTTATGATTGCGATTGAAGCTGTTGATGATATTTTGGGACAGCGCCGTGGTGTGGTGAATGGTGCCATGAGAGGGGCGAAAACCAAACTGTTCATTTGGGATAATTCCAAGCTCTGATGTTTTGGCTTGGAGGAGTTCTAGGATAACTTTCTCGGCCACTTTGCCTAGACAGGGAAGTAAGCTGATTGGACGATAATTATTTGCTTCATGGGAAGGGGTACCTGGTTTCCTGATTAGAATGATCTCAGCTTTCTTCCAGAAGGGTGGGAAGTAGCAGGATTCCGTTAATTATATTTGTAGTTTCTGTAATTTGTTTTTTGGGAAGTTTTTCAGAGCTTTGATGGTGATCTTGTCGTGCCCTGGGGCTTTTCGAATTGAATATGAGTTGATGATAGTTTGGGTGGCGGCGGGGGTGGTGAAATCAGAGTTGGGTGGAGGTAGGACCTGCTTGAAAATCTGGATTGTGGAAGCCTCCCTTTCGTCTCAGGCGGGATCAGGAAGGGCATGGGGATTTAGGCGAAACTGGTCTTCCAACATTTCTGCAAAAAGATCAGCTTTTTGTTGAGGGGTCACAGCGGTGGTGCCAGCGTGAGAAATTCTGGGTACTGAAAGAGGGGAATCATTGGAGAGAGCACGGGCCATTTTCCAAAGAGAATTATCTTGGGTGCTGAGAGTTTCTAGCTTGGAGTTCCACCTGCTGTTATGATACTCAAACAGGGTTTGTCTAACTTGAACAGTG
Organism: Pachyrhynchus sulphureomaculatus; assembly: GCA_019049505.1. Taxonomy (NCBI): domain Eukaryota; kingdom Metazoa; phylum Arthropoda; class Insecta; order Coleoptera; family Curculionidae; genus Pachyrhynchus; species Pachyrhynchus sulphureomaculatus. Next base: position 14,535,052 of record CM032451.1, read on the forward strand.
GCACGGTTTGCGAGCCTTTTGAGGTTGGGGTCGCCAGTACGAATGGCTCTCCTGAGCAGGCGGTTTTTATCCCGGATCTGCTCTTTGATATGGGGGGGAGATTTCCTATGAGTCTGGCGGGTTCGACCCTGGTAACAGGGGCCTGGGCTAGGGCAGTCTGGATGTCTGCTGTCAATTTATAGACAGCGTTGTCCAGGTCCCTTGTGGTGGTGATAATGGGAATTGGGGCGGTGTCAGTTAGGAGCCGTTTGAAGTGCTCCCAGTCTGTGATGCTGGAAGTGACGGTATCATTAATCCGGTCGGCCGGGTCGCCCAGAGTAAGAATAACTGGTAAATGGTCTGAGGAGAGCTCCTGAAGGACAGAAATGTTATGGTGGAGGTCGACGTTCCTGACCAGGAAGATGTCAAGAAAGTCAGGCCTTCCGTGGCCTATGTAGGTTGGCTCGTCTGGAGTGATAATGTTAAAGAGCAGTTGATTCTGGATGACTGCGATATCACGGCCATTTCCGTTCCTGACTAGGTTTCCCCAGTGAACGTTTTTGGCGTTGAAATCGCCACCCAGGATCGACTTGTGGTTATTTGGGCCGAAAAGGGTTCTATAATCTACAGGGTCAATCGGGATGATTTTGCCCGCCTTGTTGATAGACGGACGAAAAATGGATGAAACTATTATTAGCCATGGTAACGGCTATAGTTGTGGCTTCGGTTTGAATTAACCTAAGAGGTGGTGGTTGATAATGATTTATGGATTGTTTGACTAGAATCATGGTCCCCCCTAAGGGGGCCCTGATTCTGTCATCCCTGTAGACTATATAATTGGGAATTTTGAAGCGGTGGCAGGGTTTCAGGAATGATTCCTGAATTAGGGCTATATCGATATTATGCTCCTGTAGGAAGTGTTGGAGCTCGTATTTTTTGGAGGCGATGCCATTTGCCTTCCAAGTTAGGACCTGCAGAGATCGAGGGCTGAGTATATTTGTGCGTGGGGCCATTTAAGGTTTAGGGAGATTTACAAGATTCAGGACAGCTGGATATTGGCTTTGAATCTGAGCCAATTGTTTGAAGAGCTGCTGAAGTGCAGCATTAAAAGTGGTTACCTGTTGGGTTACGATGGGTTCTTGTGAATTGGAGGAAGCAAGTTTAGAATTATCCTGCTTGCCCCAGGTGAACTGGCTTTTGGGAGAATTGGTCTTTTGATGTTTTGGATGTTTGGGGCATGCACCATAATAAGAAGGATGGGGACCCCCACAGTTGGCACATGTGGCTGGGTCGTCCCTGCTTTTGGTGCATGTGGAGGAGGGATGACCTTGTCCACATTTCACGCACTTTGGGGGGGCTCTACATCTGAGGGCGGAATGCCCGTGAAGTTGGCAGTTAAAGCACTGCGTGTTTCTGCCTTGATTCCTTTGTGTCTCAACTTTGACTCCTACATTGCATAGGTAATTGAAGGCGAAGATCTTTTTATCCTCTTTGGGCATTAGGGCCAGGACAATGGCCATAGGATCGCCGGATTTATGGTACCAGCGGATAACCTTTTTAGGGAAATTGCCTATTCGATTTAAGTCACTAGTGACTTCCTCGACGGTGGCACCTTCGTTGATGCCACGGATTAAAATGCGATTAAGTTTCTCTTCTTCTAGAGAATACGTGTGATATGATTCCTTTTGGTTATCCAGGAACCGGGTTATGTGGCGGAAATCATCAATAGAGGGGGGGTGGATACGGATACCTTCGGGCACAGTGACGCCGCGTCCGTAGTTATACTTGCGTTCATTGAACGCTGAAGGTAGGGCATTGTACCGCTTTTTGTCACGAATGACAATAGGCGGGATTCTAGCCGAACGTGTGGCTGGGATTTTTTGGGAAATGGCGGGCTCGGCAGCTGGAGTCGCTGCGGGCGTTTGGGTTGCCGGGAGTACGGCTGCTGGGCTTGAAACTGGCGTCATGGGTTTGGGTGAAGGGGTTCTTACTTTAGAGGGGTGTAAAGGGGGAAATTCGGATAAATAGCATGACACCCTGTTTCTGTTTGTCCTGGTTTTGGGTTGACCTTTTAGAGCCTGACGAGTTATTGAACATTTGTTTACGTTTTGCGCGTCTATTTTTTGGACGCTGATACTCTTCCTCTGCTGCCTTCTGACTATCCGAGTCTTAGATTGTATCATCAGTTGTGGCTTCATCCTCTTCCATGGCTCTATCGTTGTCGGAAGAGTTTCCTTTCTCGAAATTTATCTCTATTAGCCTGGTTAGCTGCTTCTTAAGGTGGCTAATCTCCTCCATCAACCTTACATTCATGGTGTCCTTTTTAGCTGCGTCTTTTAATAGACATATCGTCTCGTCAGATTTTGCTTCCTTTCTGGCGGCATCCTCTTTGAAAAACTGGATCGTTCTTGTATTATTACGTTGGGATTCATTTTGCGTGTTTTGAGAAAACACTAAGGTCTATGGGTCACTGCTGAATCCTAATTGCGATTGGGTAAATCCTAATTACGGTTTTATCTTTTCACTATACATAGATTTCTTGCACATTTTGGGGGCCCGGTCTATGGGGTCCTTGAATCCACCGGGCTTCGCTTTTCACGCACATTTGCTCGAACGTTTGCTCGAACGGCAGGTAGAGTCTCGACCTTTCCGAACCGAGGTCGATTGAAAGGTGTTTTATAAAATAAAATTGCGATTAGTGCACGTTCCATATTACATGAAGTGCCATCTATAAATTCAACCACGAACTGACGTGCTTGAATCGTGATGTATTAGAGGCCGCTCATATATTTTGTATTTTAAAATTCAAGCTCTCACATATAGAGGTCAGCAGTTTATAAAAAAACTTCAGTTTAAATTTTGAAGGTTCGTCGAAGTTTGTCGAAAATCGTATTCCTTCTTATAGATTTTTTTCCAAATTGCGCATCTTATGCCCATTTCATATTACAAAAAAAAAATTAATATGTATATATATATATATATATATATATATATATATATATATATATATATATATATATATATGTACATATATATATATATATATATATATATATATATAATATATATATATATATATATATATATATATATATATATATATATATATATATATAAAGAACCAGTAATATTTATACATCGTTAAGTCGTAAGCACAACTTAACAAAGGGAGCTCAAGAGTTGGGAATTGTTTTTTAATAATATTTATTGAAAATACAACACGAATGTAGAAAAAATATTATTTATAATTCGCGCACGAGATTTCATTGGTGTGCCCGAATTCAAGCACGTCAGTTCGTGGTTGAATTTATAGATGGCACTTCAAGTAATATGGAGCGTGCACTAATCGCAATTTTATTTTATAAAACACCTAGACGATAATTAATTTGCAACTTTTACCTAGCTCTCTAGGTAGTTCAGGAATAGCAAGTATATTTTTTGGTAGGGGTTGCTCTGACAACCCCGTATAAAAAACTAAATATAATATTTTCAAACAGTGTGCAATTTACAGTCCGTAAATCAGCGAGTAGTGGGTTGATACCACAGTAAATACACTACAGTAGCGAAACTCGAGGATAATCGCATAGGGAAAATCAGGTTCGTTTTCAAAAGGTCACGTGGCAATCCGCCATGTTAAAAGTGGACCAGCGCGAGATTTGAAATACAAATAAAGTTGTGCAAAGTTTTATCATCAAAATCATATAGAAATGTTTGAAAATTTTTGATTTGTTATTTAATACAGCATGAGTAATATAAAAGTTAATGCAGCACGGGTAATATAAAAAAAAAATAAAAAGAATGGAGCACTTTGTTAGAAAATAAATGAATACAGGTGAAAAACTTGTTAGGAAGGTAATTTGATGGAATTCTTCATATTCAACTTCAGTTTTTAATAACCTTATCCAAAAATTCAAAAGTCTATCAAAGTTAAACGTCACTGAGGTTAAAGTTTTATTTACATCATTTTTCAAGTAAATTTGTGATTAAGGATCTAAAGGTCTAAAACTGTGGTATCACCCCACTACTCGCTAATTTACAGACTGTAAATTGCAGTGTTTAAAAAAATATTATTTAGTTATTTTATACGGGGTTGTCGGCAACCCCTACAGAGAAATTTGAGGAAAAATTCAATTAACTAACACACACACACACAACAAACTGTGGTATCACCCCATTACTCGTTAATTTACAGACTAAATTGCAATGTTTGAAAAAATATTTTATTTAGTTCAGGTCTCGACAAAGTGTCAAAGCTTAATTTTTTTTTCTGTATAACTACCGTCTACCCTAATACGTATAGTCCAACCGTTCTCGAGGTGTTTCATTCTATCTAAAAAAATTCTTTTGTTGGCGTCTAAAAAAACGACGTTAAAGCACCTTTAACTCATCATCTGTTGTGGATTTTCAGCTATTTCAGATGTCTGAACAAAAAGTAGTCGCAGGGCGCTAAATATAAGCTCCCTTCTGTAGCCTCTTCATTAGCTGTTAAGCCTCTTTACATATACTTAATGGCGCTAAAGGAATACCTGCCACTGTAGTAAAAAAAAATCGGAAAAGAACTAACATCAGTTTTTTTTGACTTTTTAACCTAATCTACAGAAAGGGAATATTTCATTCCTGCTGAAAATGCGCTACAGTTCAGCCGATACCCAAAAAAAAGGCAAGAAGACCTTGCCAGGCAACTACCGTTCAGTCGGCCAAACTACGCTCTTATGGTATGTCTGTCTTATCCCTGTTTCATCCATTGTCACATATCGCATGAAAAAACCTCAGTTTTTTTGTTGGCAATTTACCACATCTAAAATAGCCGACCACTCATATTTGAACTTAGGAATCGCTGGAATTTAAAAGTTTTTGTCACTGGGATGTTTACGAAGCCTTTTTCAGTAATTTCATTAATTTTAAGTTATATTGATTGTTTATTTTATTAGATAAAAATTAATAGAGCTGTATTATTTTAAAAGTAAAGACCATGTGTGTTTCCCTTACTTGGCAAAAGTTATTCAGCTTTACCATATTTGGAAGTAAATATTCCTACAGTACCTACAGATATGTGGAAATGTTGCAATAATCAATGACTAATATTGATATTTAAAATTTTGTAAGTCTATAGGAACTAGGCGTTTCTTTATAAAAACTTAAAAAGATAGCCTAACAAAATAGCTGATTTCTGTATCGACATCGGACAAATGAAATTTTTAATTATTGTCAAAAAAACTATGACTGCAAACAGTACCATCTGCGAGCAGTAAAATAAATGAAGAAACTTGTATTATTGGTTGCCGATGCTGCTTCCTCCTTTGGCTAATTGCATCTTCACCATAATTATGAATAGCAAAGATAAACATGTGACAGAACAGGAAAATTCGTCGACTTGCAGACATCATAATTTTAAGATAGATTTTTGCAACATACGAGGTATAAACTCGAACATAAATTCAGTGCATCAACACCTGCAATCAGATAAACCTCATGTACTCGCTCTATGTGAAACCAAGGTCAGTCCATCGACCAGCACGGTCAACTATCTTTATCCTGGGTACGACTTCTATTCCCGATTTAGGCGTAACTTTGGAATCTGTCTTTTTGTCAGAAGCGACCTCTCTTGTCAACGAGAAGAAGCTCTGGAGCCCCCAAACTTTGATGTTATGTGGTTAAAAATAACGACTCAACAAACCACAAGGTTCATCTGTATCCTGTATCGACCACCAAGTGATACCAATTTTCGAACACTTTTCGCTTCTCTTGCAGACACCATCGATCATTTACAAAGTAACTATCCAAGTGCCGAAATTGCCATCCTGGGCGACTTTAATGTCCACAATATCAACTGGCTCAAATATTCAAATACTACCGACGAACAAGGTCGTGAAGCTGAATCATTCTCAATCAGTTGTGGCTTAACTCAGCTTATTGACGAACCAACACGGATCCCTGATCGAGACGGGGAGTTCGCCAGTCTTCTTGATCTGTTTTTAACCACCAATCCGGAGATTTACACGGTCACCGTAAATCCGCCGTTAGGTTCTTCCGACCATAAACTGCTTTCGACATCGAGTATTCTGCCAATCAGTGACAGAGAGGCGCCTAGGCCGCGCAAGATTTGGCACTACAAATCTGCTAAATGGGAAGATCTCATGGAATACTTTCGAACTTTCCCTTGGATGGACGTTTGTTTTCGATCCGATAACCCATCTGACTGCGCCAGGGAGGTCTCCGATGTTATTTTGGCTGGTATGGAAGCTTACATCCCTTTTTCGAAGAAATGCTGCTCCAACGGCAAGCCTTGGTTCGACCGAAAATGCAAAGAAGCTGTTGCTTCTAAACATATTGCCTACCGACAATGGCGTGAAAATCCTAACACCTTAAATCGAAACATCTTTGTTCATGCCCGGAACAGATGCAAGGGAATTATCGACGAAATCAAGGAGGCACACAATCAACGAATTAGAAACAAACTTCTCGCTTGTCCCAACAATTCCAGGTCCTTTTGGGCAGTCGCTAAGGCAGTTAGTCAAAATTTTACCAAATCTACCATACCACCACTCACACGGCCAGATAATTCCATTGCAACCACACCTGTTGAGAGAGCGAACTTGTTGGCTGAACTCTTTGCTTCACATTCTACTGTCGATTTCCAAGGAAAAACACCACCTACTATTTCTTTATTGCAGTCAAGGATGCCCGATGTTGTCTTCAGACAGCGCATCATAAAGCGTATTTTAATGAAGCTAGACACCAAGAAGGCTTCTGGCGCGGGCGGAATACCTGCCATAGTTCTCAAAAAACTGTGCAAGGGAACTAACACCAGTTTTCTGTAGACTTTTTAACCTATCCTACAAAAAGGGAATATTTCCGTCCTGCTGGAAATGTGCCACGGTTCAGCCGATACCTAAAAAAGGTAAGAAGACCTTGCCAAATAACTACCGACCAGTTGCACTGCTTTCAATAATATCGAAAGTCATGGAAAAGGTTATCAATGAGCATCTTCTAAAATATCTTGAACGATTCAATATTATTAGCGATCACCAATATGGTTTCCGTAAACATAGATCAACAGGAGACCTTCTGATTTATGTAACACATGTTTGGAACAACGCAATTGAACACTTTGGAGAATCTCGAGCGGTTGCTCTTGACATATCCAAGGCATTCGACCGTGTTTGGCACGATGGACTGTTGGCTAAGTTGCGCTCTTATGGTATGTCTGAAAGGTTCTGTTTGTGGCTCTCATGTTTGCTCAGAGAGCGTTCTTTACGAGTGGCGGTCGACGGATTTCTTTCTAAACACCCTCACTATCAACGCTGGTGTGCCCCAGGGCTCCATACTGTCTCCTACTCTCTTTCTCATTTACATTAACGATCTGCTGGAAAAGACCGGGAATCCAATCTATAGTTTTTGCAGATGACAGTACGCTTGTCTCTTCATTCCCCTTGAACGCTCGGACATCGGCCGCTCAGGCGAATATCCGCAGACAGCAGGAGGTCGTTCAACTTAACAAAGACCTGGAAGAAATTCTATCTTGGGGTGACAGTAACCAAGTGGAATTTAACGCTACAAAAACCCAAGCGGCAGTTTTTTTCTAAAAAAGTTAACGTTGCTGAACCCGACATAGTTATGTCGGGGCACTCCATTCCCCTAGCATCGTCGCTCAATTTGTTGGGCGTTAGTTTGGGAGCAAATATGTCTTGGCATGAACATGTTGCAGGCATAGCAAGGAGAGCTTCTCAAAAGTTGGGAATATTATTTAGAACCAGAAAGCTTTACACCCCACAGCAACTGTTAATTCTTTACAAAGCCTAAATTCGACCAACTATGGAATACTGCTCCCACATTTGGGGCTCCGCTCCCAAACATACACTGCATTTGTTGGATTCTGTTCAGAGAAGAGCGGTCCGTCTGATTGGGAACCCGGAATTGACCGGCGGCCTTGATTCGCTGGAACATCGAAGAACGGTTGGCGACTTGAGTCTGTTCTACAAGTATTTTCATGGAAAGTGTTCGAAGGATGTAGCCCGCTTAATTCCTCCCATATCGGTGCATGTTAGAAATACACGTCGCGCTGGTGCTTCGCATCCGTATGAGGTTCAGCTTGTTACTCCGCGTACGACGCTTTTCAAGCAATCTTTTATATGGAGAACGTCATCCCTTTGGAATAATTTGCCCAGCGCTGTGTTTCCCACCGAGTACAATTTACAGCGATTCAAGAACAACGTGAATCGCTTTTTTCCGCACTCGTGCCGCTCCTGGAGCGCTTTAGGGACTTCCCTGCAGCACGTGTGCTAGACCAATAAAAAAAAAAAAAAAAGAATTCTAATCCAGAAGTAGTTACGTTTGTTACTAAAATTTATTATTATTCCCCCCACTGATTAGTTTGAGTTTTTGTAGTCTATGATTTTTACTTTGGTTAATACGATTTTTTTACCCGATAATAGAAACGAACATTTAAATACAAATTTTATTCACTATATAGATACTTTAACGATTCCCTGTCTAACTTCAACTTAACCTAAGAATTCAGTCAGTAGTATATGTACCGGCCCGGTCTGGTATCATGCAATTTGTCTTCGGGAATTTGTAATGCTCTACGGAATTTCAGTGTAATAACGCCGTTAATTTAGTTACTTTTTGCGTTAATGTGCACTTAACAACAACAGTTTTTTGCACCCGTTTAGTGCTTGTTAATGAAATGTGGAAATCTACATGTCTTTTATGTTAACAGTGTTTCTCAATGGCTTCACAAGGTTTGTTTTTTTTTATTAGAGATAGTAAACAGCCTATATTTGGTCTGCATTCAATCATTCAATGATAATACATACAACAGTACAAGATAAAAAAAAAAATTGAGTACAATGATCTTATTTCTAGCTATTTGTTTTTACTGATAATAAATTGCTTGTTAAACTTTACAAACATGAAGTTAATTATTTGTTATGTATATTATATTAACGATAGTTTTCTTTTTGATTTTTTAACTTTAAAATTTTGTTAATTTATAAAAAAATTGTTAACAGAAAGTTAGGTTACTTTAAGGAAGAAATTTATTTGGATACCATTGTCATATGTGTCAGACAGGGGTAATAAATGGGAATTGTTTAATATATTAAACTGTTTGCATAACACACATAATCTATATCAGAGGTGTCAAACTCAATTTTGCAGAGGGCCATATATTAAATTTAGAATATGTAGGCGGGCCAGATTCAAATAAAAAAAAATGTACTGAATTATTATAACATTTTATTTATTTAATTATATAGTATATAATATACGGTTGTTAAAAATTATATCAAAGTTATAAAAGAGGGTAATTATTTTGAGCTCGAGGATCCAGATACCTGACTTCTCTTGTTTTTGACAAGCTCATTGATGTCAGGTATCATATTCGTTGTAGTTATTTTAAGAATTGATTGGAGATGTTCATTCGAAAGTCTTGTGCGATGTTTGTTCTTATTTATTTTTATGACGGAAAACATCTGCTCACATAAATAGGTGCTACCAAACATGCAGAGAATGCGTGCTGCATGCTTTTTTAATTCCGGGTAGTTATCCAAACTCTTGAAATATTGTGTATAAAATGTAAGAGCGTTAATCTCTTTAAATTTTTCTTTCAAAATACTGTCCGATTGAAGATCTATCAACTCCATTTGCAAATGAACTGGAGCCTGTGAAGCTTCAAAATTGAATAGATTGTTGAAAATTGGGAATTCCATTTCATTCATTTTGTGAAAGTCTTCAAAACGATTGTTGAATTCCGTGATCAAATTTTGCAGAAGTTGAAAATATTGATCCAATTTTTTTTGGTTCACTGTGCCAAATGATTTTAAATGAGGGAAATGATCCAAAGTTTGATTTTTTTACCTGATTTTCCCACAGCCTCAACTTTGTTTCCCCTGTAACTTTACATTCAGATCAGTCAAGTGTTTATTCATATCTACCAAAAAGGCACAATCAACCCACCAGTCATTGTCATAATCAATTGGGTTGCCTTTTTTCTAACATGAAAGCTTGAATAGGGTCACGTAATGCAAAAATTTTTTCTAAAACTACTCCTGGACTGAGCCAACGAACTTCGGTGAAGTAAGGAACATCAGAAAACTTTTCGTCCAAATCTTGTAAAAACTGCCTGAACTGTCGGTGATTTAGTCCTCTGCTCCTTATAAAATTTACTATTTTAATTATAGGTTGCATGACATGGTCCATTTTTAAATGTTTGTATGCCAATGATTCCTGATGAATTATACAGTGAAATCCCACAAAATTCCCTAATGTTTTCTGTTTTAATTTAGTTACAACGCCCGAATGTTTGCCAGCCATGGCAGGAGCGCCATCCGTAGTTGTGCTGCTAAGTATATTCCAGTCGAGTTCATATTCTGCTATCAAATGCTCAATTGCAGAATAAATATCATTTGCTGTTGTAGTACCTGTCAATGGAACGCACTTTAATAGTTCTTCAGTTATTTCAAAGTTACTGTTAATACCTCGTATAAAAACAGAAAACTGAGCTGTATCAACAGTATCAGTGCTCTCGTCAACAGCCAGTGAAAAGTTTGTAAATTCCTTAATTTTCTCCTTCAGTTGAAGAACCAAATTTTGAGATAAATCATTTATTCTTGAAGCAACAGTGTTTCTTGACAGCGAAATATTTTGAATTATTGACTTTTGAAATGGAAATGAAACATCGGCAACTTTCAACATACAGTCTTTAATAAAATCACCATCAGTGAAAGGTTTTGATCTCTTCGCGATTTCTAATGCAATAATAAAACTTGATTTCAGGGCATCCTCGCTCTCAGTATTAGCTTTAGTAAACATCGATTGTTGACCTTGAAGTTTAGATTTTAAAGATGACAATGTGTCTATTCTTATTTTTTCAGTGTAACAATCGAATTTTGATTTATGATTCGTATCATAGTGTCTCTTCAAGTTAAACTCCTTACAAACAGCAACTGTTTGATTGCAAATCAAACACAGTGGTTTACCTTTCCACTCTATGAAAAAATATGCAATTTCCCATTTAGACTGAAAAACTCTGCACTCACTATCAACTTTACGTTTTTGCGACATTATGCCAAAATCGTAACAACTATTGTTCTCAACAAAAATAATAGGGTATTTCCGCTTGTTGCTAAGAGATGGCGTTAGTGTCTATCTCTCTCGCTTGTCAAGGCACGCGCTGCCCTTGTAATTACTTATAAATGTAGTGTGCGCATTTTAAAACTTCCGTCAGTATTCAATCGACCTCGGTTCGGAAAGGTCGAGACTGTACCTGCCGTTCGAGTAAACGTGAAGCGAAGCCCGGTGGAAAGGCCGGGGCCCCAAGTGAGTTCTAAGTATAGTGAAAAGGATTAAAACCGTAATTAGGATTTACCAAACCGCAATTAGGATTTACCAGTGACCCATAGACTTCAGTGTTTTTCTTAAAACACGCAAAATGGATCCCAACGTAATAATACAAGAGTTTAGGGAAACGATCCAGTTTCTCAAAGAGGATGCCGCCAGAAAGGAAGCAAAATCTGACGAGACGATACGTCTATTAAGAGAAGACGCAGCTTAAAAGGACACCATGAATGTAAGGTCGATGGAGATTAGCCACCTTAAGAAGCAGCTAACCAGGCTAATAGAGATAAATTCCGAGAAAGGAAGCTCTTCCGACGACGATAGAGCCATGGAAGAGGATGAAGCCACAACCGATGATACAATCCAAGACTCGGATAGTCAGAAGGCAGCAGAGGAAGAGTATCAGCGTCCAAAAAATAGACGCGCAAAACGTAAACAAATGTTCAATAACTCGTCAGGCTCTAAAAGGTCAACCCAAAACCAGGACAAACAGAAACAGGGTAAGTCATGCTATTTATCTGATTTTCCCCCTTTACACCCCTCTAAAGTAAGAACCCCTTCACCCAAACCCATGACGCCAGTTTCAAGCCCAGCAGCCGTACTCCTGGCAACCCAAACGCCCGCAGCGACTCCAGCTGCCGAGCCCGCCATTTCCCAAAAAATCCCAGCCACACGTTCGGTTAGAATCCCGCCGATTGTCATTCGTGACAAAAAGCGGTACAATGCCCTAACTTCAGCGTTCAATGAACGCAAGTATAACTACGGACGCGGCGGCACTGTGCCCGAAGGTATCCATATCCACCCTCCCTCTATTGATGATTTCCGCCACATAACCCGGTTCCTGGATAACCAAAAGGAATCATATCACACGTATTCTCTAGAAGAAGAGAAACTTATCGCATTTTAATCCGTGGCATCAACGAAGGTGCCACCGTCGATGAAGTCACTAGTGACTTAAATCGACTAGGCCATTTCCCTAAAAAGGTTATCCGCTGGTACCATAAATCCGGCGATCCTATGGCCATTGTCCTGGCCCTAATGCCCAAAGAGGATAAAAAGATCTTCGCCTTCAATTACCTATGCAATGTAGGAGTCAAATTTGAGACACAAAGGAATCAAGGCAGAAACACGCACCAAAAGCAGGGACGACCCAGCCACATGTGCCAACTGTGGGGGTCCCCATCCTTCTTCTTATGGTGGATGCCCCAAACATCCAAAATATCAAAAGACCAATTCTCCCAAAAGCCAGTTCACCTGGGGCAAGCAGGATAATTCTAAACTTGCTTCCTCCAATTCACAAGAACCCATCGTAACCCAACAGGTAACCACTTTTAATGCTGTACTTCAGCAGCTCTTCAAACAATTGGCTCAGATTCAAAGCCAATATCCAGCTGTTCTGAATCTTGTAAATCTCCCTAACCCTTAAATGGCCCCACGCACAAATATACTCAGTCCTCGATCTTTGCAGGTCCTAACTTGGAATGCAAATGACATCGCCTCCAAAAAATACGAGCTCCAACACTTCCTACAGGAGCATAACATCGATATAGCCATAATTCAGGAATCATTCCTGAAACCCTGCCACCGCTTCAAAAATTCCCAATTATATAGTCTACAGGGATGACAGAATCAGGGCCCCCTTAGGGGGACCATGATTCTAGTCAAACAATCCATAAATCATTATCAACCACCACCTCTTAGGTTAATTCAAACCGAAGCCACAACTATAGCCGTTACCATGGCTAATAATAGTTTCATCCATTTTTTGTCCGTCTATCAACAAGGCGGGCAAAATCATCCGATTGAACCTGTAGATCCTGGGTGGCGATTTCAACGCCAAAAACGTTCACTGGGGAAACCTAGTCACGAACGGAAATGGCCGTGATATCGCAGTCATCCAGAATCAACTGCTCTTTAACATTATCACTCCAGACGAGCCAACCTACATAGGCCACGGAAGGCCTGACTTTCTTGACATCTTCCTGGTCAGGAACGTCGACCTCCACCATAACATTTCTGTCCTTCAGGAGCTCTCCTCAGACCATTTACCAGTTATTCTTACTCTGGGCGACCCGGCCGACCGGATTAATGATACCGTCACTTCCAGCATCACGCACTGGGAGCACTTCCAACGGCTCCTAACTGACACCGCCTCAATTCCCATTATCACTACCACAAGGGACCTGGACAACGCTGTCTATAAATTGACAGCAGACATCCAGACTGCCCTAGCCCAGGCCACTGTTACCAGGGTCGAACCCGCCAGACTCATAGGAAATCTTCCCCCCATATCAAAGAGCAGATCCAGGGTAAAACCGCCTGCTCAGGAGAGCCATTCGTACTGGCGACCCCAACCTCAAAAGGCTCGCAAACTGTGCCACTGCTCAAGTTAGACAAACCCTGTTTGAGTATCATAACAGCAGGTGGAACTCCAAGCTAGAAACTCTCAGCACCCAAGATAATTCTCTTTGGAAAATGGCCCGTGCTCTCTCCAATGATTCCCCTCCTTCAACACCCACGATTTCTCACGCTGGCACCACCCCTCAACAAAAAGCTGATCTTTTTGCAGAAATGTTGGAAGACCAGTTTCGCCCAAATCCCCATGCCCTTCCTGATCCCGCCCGAGACGAAAGGGTGGCTTCCACAATCCAGATTTTCAAGCAGGTCCTGCCTCCACCCAACTCTGATTTCACCACCCCCCCGCCACCCAAACTATCATCAACTCATATTCAATTCGAAAAGCCCCAGGGCACGACAAGATCACCATCAAAGCTCTGAAAAAACATCCCAAAAAACAAATTACAGAAACCACAAATATAATTAACGGAATCCTGAGACTCAGCTACTTCCCACCCTTCTGGAAGAAAGCTGAGATCATTCTAATCAGGAAACCAGGTACCCCTTCCCATGAAGCAAATAATTATCGTCCAATCAGCTTACTTCCCTGTCTAGGCAAAGTGGCCGAGAAAGTTATCCTAGAAATCCTCCAAGCCAAAACATCAGAGCTTGGAATTATCCCAAATGAACAGTTTGGTTTTCGCCCCTCTCATGGCACCATTCACCACACCATGGCGCTGTCTCAAAATATCATCAACAGCTTCAATCGCAATTATAAAGTTGGAGCTGTCTTCCTCGATATTTCCAAAGCCTTCGACCGAGTCTGGCACGAAGGACTTATTCTCAAGTTTATTCGCCACAATTTCCCCGTAAACACCACGCGATTGGTCCTGTCCTTCCTTTCCGACCGCACATTTCAGGTTCGAGTCGAACAGTCCATCTCAGAAGTCAGACCCATACGAGCCGGAGTCCCTCAAGGTTCCGTTCTCTCTCCCATTTATTCAATATATTTACCGCCGATATACCCAAAACTGATCACACCTCTATTTTCATGTATGCCGACGACACTGCCATCACTGCTACAACTAAGTCTTTAAGGATCGTCACCGGCCGCCTCCAACGTCATCTCAACACGTTAGTCCCTTGGTTCGAGCACTGGAGAATCCGGCTCAACCCAGAGAAAACCCAGGCCATCATGTTCTCCAAAGCTCGCCTCCCGCCGCCAGAGAGCCTCACTCTTCAAGGAACTCGACTTCGATGGTCCAATAGCATCAAGTACCTGGGACTCCACTACGACAAGCGGCTAGTTTGGAAGGACCAGGTCACTGCCGCCGCCACGAAAGCAAATCAACTCCTCGGCAAGCTTTACCCCCTCCTCAAGTCCAGGAAAATGTCGACTCAAAATAAGTTGACAATCTACAAGATGATAATCAGAGCAGGGATGACCTACTCCTCCCCCGCATGGTGCCAGATGTCACGCACTCGCCGTACCATCCTCCAGACCATCCAAAACAAGGCCCTCCGCATCATCACCGACGCCCCATGTTTTGTCAGAAATACCCAACTTCATAGGGACCTCCAAATGCCAATCATCCGGGAATTCATCAGCAGCTCCCAGCAGAGATTCCTGGACAAAGCCACCCGCCATGTCAACCCCCACAATCCGAACCACTTACCGCCCCCCACCACGCCATGGCCGCCGCCGCCTACTAAGGCCCAGCGACCCGATGCCACAGGATTAGCTTAAGTTAATATTAAGTACTTTAACCACATGTCAATGAAATATCTTAAGTTTTCACTAAGTACAGTTTTAGCCATCTTCATGAAATATCTTAAGTTTGTCAACACCTAGGCTAGGTAGTTAGGTCCATATGATGTAATATCCTAAGTTCCCAAATGTTTACTAGTTTATCCTATCAATGTACATTAGTTATAGTCTTGTTACTAACTAGGTTGTCAATAAATGAAATGTGTGAAAACTTCCGTAGAGGAATCGAGTGAAGTCTAAAAGCTCTAAAAAACATGATTCTTCTTTCTGTGACACATTGCGATCGCGGGCCTTATTGATACGTCCCGGGGGCCGGATGCGGCCCGCGGGCCGTATCTTTGACATCCCTGTCCTAGATCCTTGATTTCATGATGCTGTGTCAGACCCACGTCCCCAACACAGTGCTGTCCTAGATCTGTCAAAAACGTTAAAGTGGCACTTGAAAGCAATTAACTTTATGCCACTGCTCTCACACTAGGCTACAAAGTGATCCAGGTCGGAGTACACCTACATATACAGTGTGTCTCAAAAAGTTTTATTCAAATGGAGAAAAGTTTATCTTACATATTATAAAAAAATTATTCTTGATAAAAGGTTCTGCTTCACGTGGAAATCCATAATTAAGCATCAAAAATTTAAAATATTTTATGGTATACAGGGGAAATAAATAATAATAATAATAATAAGCATTTATTGTCTAAAAGAACTACATCCATTTACAAGACAATTTGACAATAGGTGAAAAAAATATCGACCTACTTAAGTTATAATAATAATTTTTACAAAATTTCAACAACTACACACCACAAATACTGCTCAGCCCAAAGTATGCTAAATAAAAATTTTGGATCATCTCAATAACCTGTTCTTGAAGAGTCCAAGCAATTGAGGAAGTGTTAAATGGAAAACATCAATGTTTTGGAATGTCTTATTATAAAACGCCATTGCTAGGTAAAGTGGTGATTTTAATAGAAAATTATTATGTGGGGTACACACACTAAAAGTCGAGGGGGATCTCATTGTACGACCAGGCACATGCAACATGATTTGGGACAATAATTCAGGGCAATTAATAACAGACCTCACAAGTTTTGCCAGAAAACTCGTGAGTAGGTAGTTTCTGCGTCGCAGCAGTGGTGGTATCTGAAATCTCTCGCCCTCGTGGTCACAGCCTCTCGGAGGGAAAGAACCATCAACTCTAAATGCTAAAAATTTAAGGAATTTCCTCTGCATGCCTTCCAATTTCTGGATATAACAACTGTATATTGGGTTCCAGACCACAGACCATACTCAAGTTTTGAGCGGATATAACAGAAGTAAAGTAGTATAAGTGTCTGAATATTTGTAAAGCTTTTAGCATTGCGCAAAACAAATCCCAACGCCTTAAACGCCTCTGAGCAAACGCTGTTGATATGAGTGTCAAAAGCAAGCTTGGCATCATAAGTAATCCCCAAATCCCTAATAACAACACCGCTGAAGTTTGTAATGAATACTTGACTTATTGGAAAAGGTCATGGCGTAACATTTTTTGATATTCAACGGTAAGTTGTTACGTTCACACCATAAATTGATTCTTTCTAGATCCGCCTGCAGGTCAAGGCAATCCGAGGTGGTGTTTATTTATCCGGAAGAGTTTTAGATCATCTGCGAATAAGAGCACTTTACTGGAAAATATCAGAGACTACGTCATTAATAAAGAGAGATAAAATCAGAGGAGCCAAGTTGCTTCCCTGTGGCGCACCACTCATTGCTGCAGACTTGTGACCGCGAATTTCGACATACTGAGATCTACCAGTAAGATAGGAAGCAAAAAAACTGACCAAGTTGTTATCAAATCCCATAGCATCAAGTTTTGCTAGGAATAAGCCATGATCCACCCTGTAAAAGGCCTTCGAAAAGTCAGTATAGAGCGTATCAACCTGCTGGCGCTTATGCAAAGCCTCGCTTACGTATTGGGTGAAACAAGTTAGGTTAGTAATAGTGCTTCGTTTACAAATAAAGCCATGTTGATTGGATGTGATCAGTTGGGCTGCCTGGGTTCTAACGTGCTCGTACACTGCCGTCTCAAAGACCTTCACAAAGGCAGACAGGATTGATATTGGCCTGTAATTTGAAATTTCGGTGGAATTGTCCTTTTTAAAGACAGGTGTGATTCGTGCTTCCTTCCAAATGTTTGGAAAAGTATTAGTTTTAAGAGCAAGATTGAAGATAAAAGCAAGCGGTTTCAAGAAGGCAAAAATGCAATCCCTCCCTAAAAAGCACGGGATTTTATCAGGACCCTGAGTAGTTTTAATTTTTAGTCTTTTAGAAGCATTCAATATCTCGTCACACGAGATATTTTTGAGACCTATGAGTGTACTGGTATTTGGTAGAAGAGTGGCGGATTCTTGAATGGACGGACCAGTATAAACACTACTAAAAAAGTTAGCAAACGAGTTTACAATATCTTGTGGGTCTGAATACTGGGTCGCCCTATCCCTGATGATCTCAGGGATGAAAAAAAGGAATATCCGTGATTTTACAAACGCCCAGAAGGTTTTAGGCTCATTAGTTTTGGAGTTTTCAGCCCTTGCAATATAATCATCATACGCTATGTCAGGGGTGCTCAAACTTGAACTGCTGGCGATCTACCTCAATATTGTTAGACTACGATCGATCGACTCTGAAAGGCTGCAAGTAAGTGTGATGTAGGATTGTCGTCTAGGTAGGGTGTATCGTGGCATAGATATTAGTTTTCCGCACCATATGCATTTTTTTTAGTCAAGGTAAGTGTAGGTCTGCTCTAAAATGTCAATGAAAAAACTCATAATTATTCAAAATTGCGAGTTTATTGGTTCTTACAAAACAAACGAGTTCTAGTGTCTAAACTTAACTAAAGAGTGACTTTGGATGTTGAAGCGTGGCATTGCATGTCCTCAGCATACTTTTCATAAGATGGTACGTAATTACCGAGTGCTAATCGCAAGCATGATGACATATGTTCGTCAGTTAGTTGATTGCGATATTTTGACTTAATTATCTTCATTTCAGAAAATGCAGACTCGCACAAGTAAGTTGACCCAAACATTGCCGTCAGTTGAAGGGCGATTTGCCTTAGATTCGGATATTTATCTTCAGATATAAAACACCAGAATTTTGTATCAGATGCTGTGGCTTTGGGATGTATATCTGATATAATCTGCACTAACTCATTTTCAATAGAACATGAGTCCATGTTAAACTGACTTGCTATTTCAGTAGCTAATTCCTCAATGTTTTTTACACGAAAAAGGATAACTCATAAATGATGCGATATTTGCCAATTTACTGAAATCATAAAAACGTATTTCGAATTGGCCCAAAATATTTGATAATTCTGCCTCATAAATATCATAATTCAACTGAGGAATCCTTGCTTTCAAAGACGGAAAATTTTTCAGATCCTTTCTTTTCAGTTGATCTGTCATAAGTTGCAATTTACTTTTGAATGCGTTTATTGCGCTAATCATCCCAATAATAGTTTTTCCTTTACCTTGAAGCTCCAAATTAATGGTGTTTAAATGCATTGTGATGTCTGTCAAAAATGCCAAATCAGTCAGCCATTTTCCGTTTTTCAGCATCTGAGTGTCATCACCTCTTTCGTGCTGTTATTTCGGGCAATAATTCTTGAAACCTTTCTAGGATTTTTCCTCGACTCAACCACCTGACGTCCGTGTGAAGAACTAAATCAGTGTGTTCAGCTGACTCACTATCTTCCAACTGCAATTTAAAGAGCCGTCGTTGCAAGCTACGTGCACGGATAGAATTCACGATTTTTATTGCAATGCCCATAATCTCCTCCATGTTTAGAACTTTTGAACACAAAACTTTTTGATGTATAATGCAATGGAAGGAGAAAAATGAAGGGAAATCATCATTAGCTCGACACAATGCCACAAAACCGTTTTCGTTTCCAGTCATTGCTGGTGCTCCATCGGTTGTAATGCACACTAGTTTATATATTGGTAGCTTGTAGTTTGTTACAAAATTGAAGAAAACGTCATATATATCTTCGCCACGGGTCTTTCCTTTCAGAGGAATCATTGTCAAAAACTCTTCCTTAGCCGACATGTCATTGAATACCATTCGAATAAAAATACACAGCTGGGCAGTGTCTGTCATATCGGTGGATTCGTCGAACTGTAAAAAAAAGTATGTACATTCCATGATATCATGTTTTAGTTTATCTGCCATCCCCTGACTCATGACTTCAACACGCCTTGTGACAGTCGGACGAGATAACTGAAGTTCTCTAATAGCAGACATAATCTCTGTTTTATTTAATCTCCAAATAAAGTCCCGCTTTAATAAATGCTTCCTTCACAACCAATCCATCATCAAATGGTTTCTTGTGTTTTCGCCAATATATGAGATATTTTAAATGACGCGATCGTTGCAGCTTTTGATTGTTTGGCTAGTCTTGTGAACATGGTTTGTTCTTTTTTCAAACAAGTTATCAAATCACGTACTTTTCGTTTTCTTAATTCACTCTGTGACGGAAAATCCTTTTCATAGTTTTTATGAACAGTTTTATGATGCCTCTCTAAGTTCCCACGTTTAGGTATTGCAACTGACCCACGGCAAATGAGACAAATGCACTTATCCTTTACCATACAAAAGAAAAATTCTTCCTCCCAATCGTTATTAAAATGATAAGTTTTACATTTCTTCGCCGCACTCATTTTGGACTATTTATTAATAAACTTTGTATCGATGTATCGCCTTCAAATTACAACTCAGACTGACTCCTATTCCTGCAGGCGCAACATTTATATCGGCGCGAACGAAGTCTCGAATGTTCCCGTCAAACACGTCGCCCGAAGTTTCTAGAAAAATCGGCGGGAATCAAAAACGCGGCTTTTCTTTGACAAGTACCGCGCGTTCCTCTGATAAAGCCGCCTTTTGCTGCTAGCAGGGGGTTATTACGATAAAAGAAAGTGATGAGGGGGTTATTCTGGCCTGATTGTGGATCGAATAAATTTTAGTAGTTTATTCATTACATTTTGTTTTAGTTACTTAAAACAAAATCTGTGAATAGTTCTATATCGGAATTTTTTTCTCGAGATCGACTCAAAAAGCACTCGCGATCGACTTGTCGATCGCGATCGATCGTTTGAGCACCCCTGCGCTATGTCAATCATAGTTTTCACTCGGGCACGCAGTTCATTGAACTGGTTTTTTAGAGTAGGAGATTTGGAACTTTTGTACTTTTTAAAGACCCTGTGCTTCCTCTTAATAATGGTTTATAATGAATAGTAAAGTGTGTTTAAATTTAAACACAGAGCAAAATATTAATTGAAAATGTTAAAAGGAACTAAAAAATTAGCCTTCCTAGTTAGAAATTCAAAAAAACCCCAGTAAACACATCAGTAATTGTTGGATTATTTATTGAATAAAAGAAAACGGAATTAATTAAAAACTTTTGATTTTAAATTTAAACACACTTTACTCTTCTTATAAATTATTATTTTTTATTTTCCCTGTATACCATCAAATATTTTAAACTTTTGATGCTTGATTATGGATTTCCATGTGATGCAGACCTTTCTATCAAGAATTAAGTTTTTTGTAATATGTAAGATAACCTTTTTCTCCATTTCTATAAAATTTTTTGAGATACGCTGTAAAAATAACTTCAAAACATCAACAAGAAGGAGAAACTCACTGTAGCTTTAGCCAACAAGATGTTTAACGACTTAACAAAGACCTCAAGACAATGCTGTCTTGGGGTGACAGTGACCAAGTAGAATCTGATCCTACCAAAATCCAAGTGACAACCCGGTAAGTACTCAAGTTAGTTTCTATAAGTTTTGGTTGCCAGGTTTTTGGAGGCTAGTGGGGCAGTTAAATCCGAAAAAGATTTTTGAACGGATCTGGAGCGGGCTCAAGGACATACAAGATGGTGTCCCCCCCCGAGTCTGATACATAAAACAAACTTAACGGAATTAAATTAATGATGTAAACCAAAATTCGCCGTAGAGAATAAAATAAAACATCGGCATTTACTCTGCTGGTCTTTATTTTTCTCTCATTCTCCACAGCAAAGATACAAAACGTAACAAAGCATGTATTTTTTATTTCTTTATTATCATTCCGAGGGGAACTAAAAAGTACAGAAGTGACATACGTCATCAATGACGTAATCAATGTCCTCTGAGTGGTTTATTCTCTTTCGTCGAGTTTCTTTTTCGGACGCAGATCGTTGGAGTGACCGCACTTGTCCTTCCTGCAGTTGGTTGCCTTGGGATGAAGTCTGGCGTAGCATTTCCTGCAGATCATCTTGTTTACGTTGTATTTTTCTGCTAAGGCGACAAGGTCGGGGTTCATGTGTTTGTGTTTCATCTTGGAGAATTCTGGAAAAATGAATAAAAAATAATTAATGAGAGTAATTATATTTCTTTGCTAGGTGAGTATGTCGAGAAATACAAACAAGTTCTTTTAGTATAGCCTTCGTAGAACATGATGTTCCGATGTCAAAGTCAATAAACTTTTGTTGCATAACATCTCAATGCCGTACGGAACACTTATAAGATCACTTCGGTGTCCGTCTGTCTGCCTGTCAGTCACACCCGATTTTCCCCGAAACTATTTAACATAGAAAGTTGAAATTTGGCACTAATATAGGAATTGATGGCCTCATCAGAGCCGTGTAGTTTTGAAAGTTAAATTTTGACTAAAGGGGCTAGTTTGGGGGGGGGGGGGTAAAATCGGAAGTGAATTTTTTTTTTTACGAGGTCATTAAGTAGTATGTCAAACGAAAGCTTGCAAAAACACGAGTTCAAAAATACATATACATAATGTAATACTTGCGGACACTTTTTTTTGTAGTATTTTAAAAAAATTTCGAAAAATCACTGTCTCCCCCTTATCTTGAAAAAAATAGAGCTGTGTTTCCCATCGAGTACAATTTACAGCGATTCGAGAACAACGTGAATCGCTTTTTCCACACATATGCCGTTCTTGGAGCGCTTTTAGGACTTCCCTGTAGCACGTGTGCTAGACCCATAAAAAAAATAATGAGAAATGAGATGTAAACAGTGAAAATACACCCGATGCCGTACATATTTTATGAGATTTTAGAAGTTGGATGATGCACATGTGAGTTTCAATTCAACTTAAGGTCCAAGTACATTCCGAGAAATCTTTAGCGTTCTCCTCTTTTTGATATTCTCCATAAGTCGTTGGAGAAAACACATTTACTGGTCTATCGTTATTCAGAGCAGAGCATTCGGGAAAACCACACTTTAACTTGGTCGTAAGTAGTTGGTGAACTTTCCAGGCTCTGGACACGATGTGAGATCTGTGGTGTCGTCTGCTAAGAACCTTATTAGTAACGACTGACTCACAATGTCAGACTCATAGTAATACGAGTATCCGAGTGCAAGCTAATGACATTTGATCAGCTCATCTCATAATACGATTTTTAACTCGTTTGGAGCAACAGCAAAACTTATGATCATAATTTTTTTGTAACTTTTGATGTTATCGCCAGGTATTTCCAAGTAGTATTAAGTACTTAAGTCAGTATATTCCACAGGGTCGATTTTTTACCTTTTTGAAGTGGAATGATAAAAACGACCTTTAATCATTACTAGGAATTCAAATTTTATCCGTAGTACAAAAGTCAAGTGGAAATGAATTTAATTCAAATAATTATATTTAAGATTTATTCATTATCTTAATTAAGAAACAAAGAATTCCCATAATATTGTGAAACCACCCCATTTCCCTAAAATTATTTTGCTGAAAAGCGATAGGTTCCTTTCCTATGTCAACTAAAATATATATATATATATATATATATATATATATATATATATATATATATATATATATACATACATATATATATATATATATATATATATATATATATATATATATATATATATATATATATATATATATATATATCTATATCTATATCTATATCTATATCTATATCTATATATATATATATATATATATATATATATATATATATTGTAACATTCATTTTTTCCTAGATTTTAAGACCATGTAATGTTACTGATTTTTCACTTCAAATTGTACTTATTTTCATTTTTGTATCGAACGGTATATTAATCAGAGATTCCAAGCCGTTCGGTATATTAGTGTGCTGTGCGGATTTCTGACCGAATCTACCGATACGCCGGGATTGGTTGAAAATGTGTATCCGGATTTTTGGTTCCGGCGTCGCGATATTACCGAGAGAATGCCCACGGCTTATTTAAGGGTCCGCAGGACAGGAATCGAGGCTGAGTACCATCAAGCCGCAGCCAGGCTAATTTTCATCGGAGCCGCCAAGTAGGCTTCCTTCGACTGAGCTGCAGTACAGGCTCATAACAACAATCATGAGAGCTAAATAAAGCACAAGTTTTTTAACGAAAAGCCGTAGTGGGCTCTCTAAGTGTTTACTAGAAAAGTGTGAAATCGGTTGTGTTCCATCGAAGCCGAAATAAAAACAGTAAGTTACCAAAACATCCTTCCATAGACCTATCCCTGAGTAGTGCCTTAACAGCAAATTGAACTGACTAAAAAGTGAAGTGAAAAGCACTATTTTTCGTCTTCGGGGGTAGTCAGAGTTTAGAATTTAAATGTCATAACTACCTGTTAGGCTAAAATTTTTTGTAATCCTGTAAAACTGCAAAGGTTAGAACTTTTTATTTTAAAAACATGAATAAATTTTCTTTTTGTTGATTAAAGCTAGTGTCTCACTGAATACCTATCTTACTTTTCAGGATAAGAACGGCTGTACCAAACTGATTTTTTTATTTACCAACAGTACACCCTTTCAGTATTTTTTCATTTTTTTAGCTGAAGTTAGATCCTTTCTATTTTAAAATGAATGGTGCCCAAAAAGTCGTACAGCTGAGGTTTCTTTAAAAATAGAAAATAATTCCAAAAAGACGTACAAAAATTATCTCTTACCCATATCTCTCTACCAAAGAAAACTGAGCTAGTGTGTGTTTAATTTCTTTAGTTCTTTTAAAATCAGGATTCACTCGATTCATTATCAGAAATTAAAGCGGGGCTGCAAGAAAATTGTGCTCAAGCGTGGGACAAACAACTTCTCACAGGGCGAGTTAACACCTTACAAAATGACGCAGCCTACGTGGGGCGAAATTAAACAAAGTTTAATTAGGCTACAAATTACGCCCAAGCTAGGGGCACACAATTTTCAAACGGTACAATATATATATATATATATATATATATATATATATATATATATATATATATATATATATATATATATATATATACATACTATATATATATATATATATATATATATATATATATATATATATATCTATATATATATATATATATATATATATATATATATATATATATATATATATATATATATATATATATATATATATATATATATATACATATATATATATATATATATATATATATATATATATATATATATATACATATATATATACATATATATATATATATATATATATATATATATATATATATATATATATAAACCAAATTTGAAAACAATATCTTTCATTTCCTTCGAGACTAAGGAGATACTATGTTTTACGTGATCTAGGAGTCCGCAAACGCGAAGAAATGCAATAATCTCGGATACAGTACTCCTCTTTAAAAAGGAAAGTAACATTCCTACTTCGTATCTCTTCCTAGTGTTCAAATGTTTAACTCTCTTAGCAAAAAAAACTATTGAAAAAATTACCCTCCGACACGTTTTAGGGCCTCTATCACGAAAATCCTAGTCTCCAATTTCCGTCGGTCCGTTGGTACGAGAACTCTCGAACGAAATGAAATCATTTTCAAATTTGCCACACACGGAATACTTGAAATAGAGAAGGAACCTATAACTTTTGAGCTACATTCCTTTAGGAGAAGAACGTAAAGGAGGCGAAGGTAGGTTCATAAATTTTGTACGATTTCAATAATATTCGAATTTTTACTGGTTTTTGATTGACGCAGCTCATAGGACAAATGAGTCTGTTCTGAGCGATCTTAACATCCAAAACAGTGATTAGCTCTTACCATCGATTCTCTAAATAGCATAATTTTTTGATCAGACAATAAGGAGGGATGGCATGGAAAAGTTGCCGATCCAGTCGATGGTAGAAGAAAAAGAGATAGATCTCCCAACAGATAGATCGATCAGATCATGTCTACAATGCACTTGGATATACCGGAGATGATGAGAAGTAAATTCTGGGTAACAATGCAATAGGGGTTCGGAGCCGAGCAACGATGCGGGAGACAGATTTGTATAAAAGTCCCCATCCTGTTTAATAAAAAATGATATTCACTGTATAGATAAAAGTATAAACACACATGAACAGGAAGAATCTAAGATAATTATTGTGGGAGATTTTAACGTAAATTTTTTTTGAAATGTGTTAAGGGGTTACACTACCCTGAGATTTTCAAAAAATCGAATTATTTCTTTTGGCTAGATAAATTGTTTATACTTTTAAGAATATTTTAAATGTTTAACCATTTCAAAATTTAAATTATTTCGGAAGTTATAGCAATTAGAAGTGAACGCGGCGGAGAGTCGGCCCGAAACTCAGGTAGCGATCGGACCGGCACGGGCGGTCAAAGCCTTGACAAAGGGCATTGTTCTTTTAGTCAGGCCTTTATAACAATAGTTTCGATAGATTAACTGATACCGATGTAGAACGCTGTTTAGAAGGATACACTCAGAATAACAACGAAAGTCTAAACGCTGTCATTTGGTCTATAGCTCCAAAAGTGCATTACAGTGACTCGAAAATTATTGAGATTGCATCTTATATTGCAGCTAGTATATTTAATGATAGATATACTAGTGTATTACAAATGATGTAATTATTAAACCTTATAATTGGCCCAAGCGCGCTGCGATTTACCGAGAACTTGGATTCTCAACGAATATCTATAGCTAACATGAGAGCCCAACAGGATATTGAAAAGAGCTGCTCAAAAGGAGTCGAAGGACATCGCGGCAACAATGGAAGATCTCATGTACGGTCCAGGAATCGCAGATTGAAGGTAATTTAAAAAAGATTTGATTTTTAAGACGCTGACGCCGTACTGTTTTTTCTTTTGCGTTTTTTTCGAAACTAATTTTTTCAAACTGGTGTACAAGATATCTTAAGATCTACTTAACCGATTTTGTTAAAATTTACAACATATACTCTTTATAATATTATCTAGGATGTAGCATAGGATTTTTTTGTTTGGGTGCTACGTTCATAAGTTATAAATTTTTTAAATTCTATAAAAATCAGAGTTTTTTTTTTCAAACAGCTGTCTTTTCTACAAAAAAAAATTAAATTTTTTTTCCTATGCTACATCTTAGCTATCACCTTTTTAAATAAGAAAATTTTTTTTTTATTTTTCAGACGATGCCTGACAGAGAAATAAGTATACCACCAGCAAGGATTTTCAAAAGAGGGTGCTACTTGATGGCTCATATCTCCGTCATTTTTTAGTTTTTTTTATTCGTTATTATTTCAAATTATTCATAAAACTACTATGTATATGTGTAAAAGAAATTTTTTTTTTTATATATTTAATATATATTTTTATACCTATTTTTCCGAGCGCCAAGGTGATGTAACCCCATAATGGCCTATCCACCTATTTAAATAGGATTGGGCTTATACAAATGATAAAAGATACTAGTTCTACTAGAGACAAAACCTTGATAGACAATGTGTTTAGCCCAGTTGTCAGAGGCAAATTTTGACGATAAGCTCTCATTAAATGTTAACAGGCTGCATTTTGGCATACAGGTAGTTTTTTGGAGTAGAAGATGATAAAAAAAGTTTGCTGCTCTAAAGTTTAAGCCTACAAAATCGAAAATAAAATGAAAGTTTCTGCTGCCAGTGACCACTCCCTGTCAATTAATACAAAAAAAAGTACAGTCATGGTTTTTGGTACTCGGAGGCTCAGAAGCAGTTGCTTACCACATATTAATATTAAAATCAACGGGGAAGTGTTACGGATTGACGACAAATGTAGAAATTTAGGCCTTACTACAATTTGAGGTACAGATTGCATGTGAACATAGTTATACGTCGGGCCTGCTTTAATTTGAAGATGATTTACAATTCTAGGGACTATTTAAATCAAAAATTGAAAACTATATTGTGTGAGTCTCTGGTATTGTCCAGATTAAATTTTTGTGATACTATATATGTATTTTCAATAGACTGATCCGATAGACGACGTATCCAAGTTCTTCAAAATTCATGTTTGCGCCTAATATTTGGTATTCGTAAAAGGAATCACATATCACACAAATTGTTTGAACTGGGATGGTTAAATATGAATGATAGACGTTGTTAGCATGCGGCTTGTTTATTCCACAAAATTGTCTTAACGGGTGTTCCCTCCTACCTACATAGAAAAAAATTACCTTTAGATTAAATGTTCATTAATTCGAGGTCGCCTTACGCCTCCGGCTCACAAAACTGAAAAATTTAGATCGTCCTTCTCTTTTCAAATAGCTAAGATTTATAACTCAATTCCAGAATATATAAAACTATTAGATCCTAGGTCATTCAAGGCGGCGTATAGGAGGATTTTGTTAAATATATATATAGTACTTATTTATGTAAATTTTCCTTCAGAAAAGAATATCACTAGCTCTTAAGTGTATCTGTGCTCTGTATAAATTCTATTATTTATTTCGAATATATTGGGGTGACTCGCCTGTCTGTTTAACAATTTAATTTATATCAAGGTTTTTTTTTTGCTCTAGTTGTGTCATAAGCCATTCTTTTTTTTTTGTCTTTTTTTTTCTTTTTTCCTATCACTTACGACATTACACAGTTTTATTAATATACTAGCACAGTTTAATGGATAAATATTGTACTCTATAAACTTTAGTATTAGGATGCTTAGGTAAAGAACAGGGGGAATGTTTGTACCTTCGTGGTCTTTCATTCCCAGCTGACCTTCGGCATTTTCCAATTTAATGTAGCATTTTGTTTATTTAGTTTATGATGTTTTTTTTTCTCTTTCATAATTGAAAATAAATACCATATTTATTTATTTATTTATTTAAAAATTCGGTGTTTCGCAAATATCTTGAAAAATGGGAATCATACTTCCAACCTCATTTATGATTAAATTAACGTTTCTGTATACCGCTAGATATTTCGAAAGGGGCTGTTAAGGGGTTTCTCGGGGTGCTAATTAAGAATCCGATGACAGATTTAAAAAATTTATAATGGCTGATCTAATATGACGGCCAGAGAGTACGTAATTCATTTAATTTCTTCGAGTAATTTAGAACTTTTGTGTTTTCAGTAACTGTTTTCATTGTACTTGGATGTTTGAATGAAATATAAATACTTTATACTTAAAGCTTAGGCTTTTATCTTTCATTTCCCACCCTTAAATATATTTTTTTAAGTTTAAGTTGTATGATTATAATAAGCAAAAAATGCGTTGATCATAAATATTTTTTTAAGAGCAAAATTACAAAAAGGAGAACTTTTTTTCAGTTTTTAATGATTTTCTAATATCAAGTGTACTTTTAACTATAACTAAAAAAAAATTGTCCAACTTTTTTTGGCTATTTCGTACTGCTTTATGACTCTTTTACACGGTCTTATCAGTTCTCAGTTCAGTTTCAGTCGAACTGTCCGTTTTTCCTATGTGTAAAAAGGAAAAACTGAAAGCAGAACTGAAACGGAGACTGACACCTGACGGGATGGGGTAGACCTATTTGTCTCATTTCAGCTCTTTAGAATTCCTATGTGTAAACAAACGCGTCATGCCTCGGTCCGTTCGCTCACGTCAGTTCTTATGAAACTCTGGCTCAGTGTACATACATATGAATCGAAAGTGTCCAGAAAGGAACACTAGTAGAATTCATTGAAATTTATAAAATGTCTCAGTGTTTGTGAAACAAAATGGTCCCAAACTATCACAGTGTAAACGTTAGGGAGGCTGCCTACACTCTCTTATTGGATTAATATCAAGAATGCGACGAAAAGGTAACGAAGGTAATGGTAAAATCCAAAATTAATAGCCTACGCTCAACTTAAAAAAAAAAACTTAGAAAAGTTAAATATAGTAAAAAAAGTGGAGTAGAAAATTGAGATGTATACAAACCATCACTGTGGTATTATGACCTTCTTTCGTTCGTCAGCGACCAACAGCGGATTCTAAGAAGTGTCAGTTCTATGGAGAGTAATAGCCTCCCTCATGTTGGTATTCTACTTTTGTATAATAGGTGTCACAAGGCGTAATAAAAGATACACATCCTCATTCGTCCGTAAATAGTTCAGTCAATCATATGGTTGTAAGTGAAGTTCTTTCATTAAATTTACATGTGACAGTGAATTCGAGGGCTTCTTTTCTTCCACCATTTCTTCAACGCCACAGCTAAGGCCACTGCAGTGAGACAGTCTTTATACATGAGCTATTTTACACATGTACACTTTGGGACAGTATGACAACACGTGTTTGAACGTGAAACACACATAACACTTTTAAAGTATAACTCGGACTGAGAACTAAACGGACGGTGTAAACACAAACCTTTTTTTCCGAACTGAAATGAAACGAAAACTGAAACTGAGACGGAACTGAGAACTGATATGACTGTGTAAAAGGACCCTTAAACGCAAAATTGTCGGCGGCGCACTACAGCAGGCAAATTTTCATATTTTAAAACTAAATTTTTAAATAACATAGACAATATGGGTATTTTTAATTATTCTTATATTGAAACTTCAGATATAATAATGATATATGCATAAGAATTGTTTTTTCAATACTATGTTTTATTAAATATTTGTAATTTACTGTATGCCCGTTAAAATCATGCAAACTAAGGATTTCGTTGTAAATTTTACAATTTATAAAGCCACAAAATAAAAACTAGTATTACCATCGGAAAGCTGAAAGTCTCCTCGTCAAAAAGCTATCTTTTAATTTTTTTTTTACACTCCGAAAACAGGTAATATCGATTAACCTTTGAGCGGTCCGCGTAGAATTTAAATTTGTCGCGCTATACTTTATGAATCACCTATCCGAATTTTTAATAAGTTCTCACGCTAATAAAAAAAAATCTGAAAAAACTTTATATATTATTTTTCTGTAAAATTTTCCGCTCTTTCACGTGGTGCTATTAGTTTTTCGATATATTTTTTATTTTTTTCAGATATTATTGAAAAACCAAATTTTTGATTTTTTCGGATTTTGTGGGCTTAGCGTACATCAAACTTTTATCGTATTCTACGTCCAAAAAACTATCTGTATGCCAAAATGCAGCCTGTTAACATTTAATCAGAGCTCAAAACCCCTGGCGACTGGGGTAATTTGCAATTTTCCAATGATATAGAAGTTAACGTTGTAGAAAGTTTTTTTAACCACCACGAACAAGTTTGGGTCCGAATTCTAGATATTTATTTTTGAAAACTCATTGAGGGTGTGTTTTTGTGAAGTCACTCCGTTAACAAAAATTTTTATTTTAAAAGTAATCACGGCACAGAACACTAATAGCGCAAGTCTGACGTGTCCTTGGACGTTTTTAGTGTTCCGTACGGAACACTTATAAGATGACTTCGGTGTCTGTCTGTCACACCTGATTTTCTCCGAAACTATTTGTCATAGAAAGTTGAAATTTGGTAATAATATAGGAATTGATGGTCTCATCAAAGCCGTGTAGTTTTGAAAGTTAAATTTTGACTTAAGGGGTTAGTTTTGGGGGGTGAAATCGGAAGTGAAAAAAAAAAATTTTACTAGGTCATCGAGTGTGGTGTCAAATGAAAGCTTGTGAAAACACGAGTAATATATATATATATATATATATATATATATATATATATATATATATATACATATATATATATATATATATATATATATATATATATATATATATATATATATATACAGTTGTGGTCAAAATAATAGCAGTGCTTACTAAATTTTTATCAAAACATATTTATAAGTTTTTTTAATAGAACAACTAAAACATAAATATGGTAACTTTGAAGCCCACCTAAGAAGCATCAAAGTAATATAAGGCTAATTAATTAAATTCTTAAAAATCAAAGAAAAAATAATAGCAGTGTTTTACTAAAATTACTGTTAAAAAAAACTGTACAACTAATTTACAATATTTTTCTTTTATGAGCATGAGACACACCTAATACTTAATTGTAAACCCTTTATTGGCTATGACAGCTTCACAAAGTTGCGGCATAGAGTTAACCAAATCTTGACATCTAAAAAAAGGAATGCTTTTCCAAGAATCTGATTACAGCCCAGAGCTCGTCTTGATTCTTAGGTTTTTCACGTGCTACGCTATCTTTAATATCGCCCCACAGATTTTCTATCGGGTTCAGATCTGGGCTTTGAGCTGGCCAATTTAAGACATTAGTTTTTTTCTTTTCTAAAAATTGTTTACATAATCGACTGCTATGTTTTGGGTCATTGTCATGCATAAAAAACCTACTTAAGTGACATTTCATATTGTGCATAGGGCAACATAACATTCTGTAAAATTTCAATATAAACACTGGCGGTCATTATGTTTTTAATCCAAAATATAGGCCCTACTCCGTAGTAGGAGAAACATGCCCATACCATTATTTTTGAACCTCCATGTTTAACTGTCTTAATAGTGTACTGAGGCTGATACGCGGTTCCTAAAGGGCGTCTAACGTATATTCTGCCGCCTACATTTCCAAATAATACAATTTTGCTTTCGTCGGACCACAGTATATTACGCCATTTAAATAGAGGCCATTCAATATGTTCCTTCGCGAACTCTAATCGCCTCTTTCTGTGTCTTTTATTTAACAAGGGTACCTTACTCGAACTTCTTGCTGGTAACTTTGCTTCTTTAAGTCGTCGTCGTATCGTCCTAGGAGCTACATTCACTCCCACAATCTCCTGAAGTTGTGTTGACGAAGCAAATGGGTTAGCTTTTGAAGCTCGAACTATAAGTGTGTCCTGTCTGGATGTAGTTTTGCGTTTACGACCGCGAGTTTCAAGTGTAGGTTGCCATCTTAAAGCGTTTGCTACGATTTTAGCTGAGCATCCCAAAATATTTTAAATCTGCATGTAAGATTTTCCATCACGACGCAATTTTCTTATCAATTCACGTTTTTCTTGAGAACAGTGCTTCTTCCTTCCCATAGTTGTATTGAAAACAGAAAAAGTGTCGATGGATCTGACACAAAACTATTCTAAATTTGACAATTTAACCGAACACAAGGAGCAAAAACCATTTAGGTTTGAAACACACCAGGGTTAAGCGAACATTACTATTATTTTGACCAAGTAAAATTCATCTCCTGCTACAAAAAACGTAAATACTTTGTTTATATTTATTTTTATATACAAGTTTGTTGAAACCTCAGCACAGTTGATAAGTTTTTAAACATTTTTTGCCTTAATGGAATTTTGGAGTTACCTTTCAACAGTTTTAGTTATTTTTATTGAACCACTGCTATTATTTTGACCACAACTGTATTTATATATAATGTAGTACTTGGATTCACTTTTCTTTGTATTATTTTTAAAAAGTCGTAAAAAATCGCTGTCCTTATCTCAAAAAGTACTGATCAAAAAATTTTGAAAAAACTCGAATGCTCTCCACGGGGTGTAGATTGAACGAAAATTATTACGAGTGCATTACCTTTAATAATTTATTTGATATATAAAAAAAAACAAAAATTTCAAGGTCATCAGTTTTCAGTAAAGATTGGAAACAAACTTTGTTGAAAACTCCTTTGGGATATGTTTTGTGAAGTCACTGATAACAAAATTTTTTATTTTAAAAGCAACACGGAACACTAATTGTGCAAGTTCAACTTGCACTTGACTGGTTATTTTTTTTTTAATTAAAAAAATATATTATTTTGTAATTTTTCTCATTTTTTTAAAGTCGGTTTAATTTTTTGTTTAAATTTTATTTTTATATAGATTTAAAATGAATGTTGATGCCCGCGATTTCTTCCACATACCTTAGTTATCTTTCAGCTCACAAAACACCAAAACAGTAAACTAAAGTAGTTTTCTTCACAAACTACCGCAAGTAAAAATGCGTTCGCGCCTTTTCCATTTTATATTCCCCCTTTCCGTTACCCATTTTCATTGGTTGGGCTATAGCGAGACTGCACGATCCCGCGAATAATAATATTACGATTCGTTGCTTGCATCGCGGACTTTAATGTTGCGCAACATTATTTTCACGTTAGATTATGAACGGCTTTCGAAGAATTATGGATTTTTTTTGATTGGCTGCAAGTGTTTTGTTTTCTACATGTTTCGACAGGAAATATATTTATGGATTGATTAGAAATTGATAATATGTTGAAATTTGTGGACACATTTTTCCTATCTACTAATCCTCTATGGGTTTTCCAAGAAAATATGTTTATCACTGTAATCATGTCCAGGATGTTTTATGTATTTAGA
The DNA here is from genome assembly GCA_019049505.1 of Pachyrhynchus sulphureomaculatus. Lineage (NCBI taxonomy): Eukaryota > Metazoa > Arthropoda > Insecta > Coleoptera > Curculionidae > Pachyrhynchus > Pachyrhynchus sulphureomaculatus. The sequence goes on from CM032451.1 coordinate 14,568,935, forward strand.
TTTTTAATATTTTTAAAATCAACATGAAATAATAAAAAAAAAATGTCACAATCCATTGCACCCCCCAAAACTAACCCCTTAAGTCAAAATTCAACTATCAAAGCTACACTGCTCCGATTGGGCCATCAATTCCTATGTATGTTCCGGAGAAAATCGGTTGCGACAGATCGACATACACCCAAGCGATCTCAATAAGTGTTCCGTGCGGAACACTAAAAATAAAAATCACACTGTAAGACAAGAAAACTCGATGTTCTCGAAACTTTCCGCGTTTTAAATGGTGTTTTTACTATTCCGTACGGAACACTTATAGATTAAGAGGGCGACCCGAAATTCTGACCTGTCGATTAACCGTCTGCCTAGTACTACTGCCACTCCTACTGCTACTTCTACAGCTACTGCTACTCCTACTCTTACTGACACTCCTATTGCTACTGCTGCTCTTACTACTACTGCTCCTCCTACTATTACTGCTACTCATATTGCTACTGCTACTGGTACTCCTACTCCTACTACTACGGCTACTCCTACTGTTACTGCTATCTATTGCTACTGCTACTTCTACTGCTACTGATACTATTACTCCTAGTGCTACTACTACTACTACTACTCCTACTCTTACTGCTACTACTACTGTCACTCCAACTCTTACTGCTACTGCCACTCCTAGCTACAACTACTGCTACTCGTACTGATACTGCTACTCGTACTCCTACTGTTACTCTTAGCTACAACTACTGCTACTCCTACTGCTACTGGTGCTGCTACTTCTACTGCTACTGCTATTCCTACTCGTACTGCTACTTTTACTGCTATTACTTCTACTGATACTAATTCTACTGCTACTCCTACTGCTACTCCTACTGCTACTTCCACTGCTACTAATATTACCAATACCACTATTACTAGAGCTAAATTATTAGAGTCAATTGTCCATGGTAAATGGACTGCTTGGATTTCTGATTTTCAGTTTAGCGAGCTATTGTGAAAGGATTTTTCTCCGATTTTAGTCTTTGGTTAATTTATTGTGTTTTTTTTTTTAACTTTTCAACATCAAGTGCGTGTTACACAAACACGAATTACATTTGAATAAAGTACTTCTGTGCTGACACTAATGGCTTCTTTTCTTTTTCAAAAAAATGCCTTGACAGATTTCACGTTGGCCAAAAATCGTTGTCCCCCCACACTGTCCCGAAAAGTACCGATCAAAAAATTTGGAAACAGTTCTGGAATAGACGCTCTTGAACCGAGATATAATTTTATTTTGTTTGTTTAAAATTAAATAAATGTTCAGGTAGTAAATAATTAATAATGAGTTGAAAGCCGCTAAAGCGTCGCTTTTACTTTCTTTACTGAAGAAAGTATTATATTCCCTCCGAGATTTTTGCTTTTTTTACATTTTAGGGTTGCTAGGTGACGAAAAATTTTGATCGCTCTTTTTCGTCAGTCTGTCGGATTGTTGGCACGATGACTCTCGAATCAGTTCCAAACTTAGTGCATATATAACACCTAACAAGGAGATGAAACATATAGCCTTTGGGTGATATCGCTTTAGGCGAAGGGGTTGAAAGAAGTGGAGGTCGATACATTTTGTCCTTTTTAGTGTTCCGTACGTGTCTGTTCGTTTGTCAGTCTATCTGTCTGTCCGTTTGTCACACCCAATTTTCTCCGAAACTATTTGACGTAGAAAGTTGAAATTTGGTAATAATATAGGAATCGATGGCCTTATTAGAGCCGTGTAGTTTTAAAAGTTAAATTTTAAGTTAAGGGGTTAGTTTTGGGGGGTGAAAATGGAAGTGAAAAAAAAAAATTTTTACTAGGTCATCGAGTGAGATGTCAAATAAAAACTTGTAAAAACACGAGGTCAAAAATATATATAATGTCTTACATGGGCACACTTTTCTTTATATTATTTTGAAAAAATCGCGAAAAATCGCTTTATCTCGAAAAGTACTGATCCAAAAATTTCTACAAATTTCTGAAATATTCTCCACGGGGTGTAGATTGAACGAAAATTATCATGAATGCATTACCTTTAATAATTTATCTGGTATATATATATATATATATATATATATATATATATATATATATATATATATATATATATATATATATATATATATATAAAGAATTTCAAGGTGATCAGTTTTTTTTTTATGGGTCTAGCACACGTGCTGCAGGAAGTCCCTAAAGCGCTACAGGAGCGACATGTATGCGGCAAAAGCAATTCACGTTGTTCTTGAATCGCTGTAAATTGTACTCGGTGGAAAACACAGTCCTGGGCAAATTATTCCAAAGGGATGATGTTCTGCATATAAAAGACTGCTTGAAAAGCGTTGTACAAGGAATAACAAGCTGAACTTCATACGGATGTGAAGTATTAGAGCGACGTGTATTTCTAACATGCATGCAGAAGCAACTAAGCGGGCTACATCCTTCGAACACTCTCCCTGAAAATACTTGTAGAATAGGCTCAAGTCGCCAACTGTTCTTCGATGTTCCAGCGAATCAATTCCGCCGGTCAGTTCCGGGTCTCCAATCAGACCAACAGCTCTTCTCTGAATAGAATCCAACAAATGCAGTGTACGTTTGGGAGCGGAGCCCCAAACATGGGAGCAGTATTCCATAGTTGGTCGAATTTGAGCTTTGTAAAGAATTAACAGTTGTTGTGGAGTGTAAAGCTTTCTGGTTCGAAATAATATTCCCAACTTTTGAGAATGCCTGCAACATGTTCATGCCAGGACATATTTGCTCCCAAATTAACGCCCAACAAATTGAGTGACGATGTTAGAGGAATGGAGTGCCCCGACATAACTATGTCGGGTTCAGCAACGTTAACTTTTTTAGAAAAAACTGCCGCCTGGGTTTTTGCAGCGTTAAATTCCGCTTGGTTCCTGTCACCCCAAGATAAAATATTTTCCAGGCCTCTGTTAAGTCCAAAGTGAATGAAGAGATAAGCGTACTGTTATCTGCAAAGCTGTAGATTGGATTGCCGGTCTTTTTCAACAGATCGTTATTGTAAATAAGAAAGAGAGTAGGAGACAGTATGGAGCCTTGGGGCACACTGGCGTTGATAGTGAAGGTGTTAGAAAGAAATCCGTCAACTGCTACTCGTAAAGAACGCTCTCTGAGGAAACATGAGAGCCACAAACAGAACTTCTCAGACATCCCATAAGAACGTAGCTTAGCCAACAGTCCATCGTGCCAAACACGATCGAATGCCTTGGATATGTCAAGAGCAACCGCTCGAGGTTCTCCAAAGTGTTCAATTGCGTTGTTCCCAAACATGTGTTACATAAGTCAGAAGATCTCCTGTTTACGAAAGCCATATTGGTGATCGCTAATAATGTTGAATCCTTTAAGATATTTTAAAAGATGCTGATTAATAGCCTTTTCCATGACTTTCGATATTATTGAAAGCAGTGCGACTGGTCGGTAGTTATTTGGCAAGGTCTTCTTGCCTTTTTTAGGTGTTCAGCCAATACATTTTTTGGCTGAACTGTGGCACATTTCCAGCAGGAAGGAAATATTCCCATTCTGTAGGATAGGTTGAAAAATCTACAGAAAACTGGTGTTAGTTCCCTCGCACAGTTTTTGAGAACTATGGCAGGTATTCCGTCAGCGCCAAAAGCTTTTTTGGTGTTTAGCTTCATTAATATACGTTTTATGATACGCTGTCTGAAGACAATATCGGGCATCTTTGACTGCACTTTGGAATAGTAGGTGATGTTTTTCCTTGAAAATCAACAGTAGAATGTGAAGCAAATAGTTCAGCCAACAAATTCGCTTTCTCAACAGATGTCGTTGCAATTATCTGGTTGTGTGAGTGATGGTATGGTGGATTAAAGTAGTAAAGTTCGGAAACAAACTTTGTTGAAAACTCATTTGGGGTGTGTTTTGTGAAGTCTCTGATTATTTTATACCTCCCTAACAAAAATTTTTATTTCAAAAGTAATCAACGTACGGAACACTAATTGCGCAAGTTCAACTTGCACTTGACCGGTTATTAATAGTTATACGGTGCTTTTTTTGTTGGGATTATAAAAAAAAATTATGCATAAATATTTATATGTAGAGAAAAGGGTAGTGCAAGGAGATTATAGAGTAGTTTCTTCCTGTATATTATGTTGTATGTCCTTTTCAGGATTTTTGGAGTCAAGGATTTCAAAATTTAGGTTATTTTTTTAATTACCTTCAATTTTAACTCGAGAAGATACAAGTGGTGGATGTCGTTAAATATTGTATAGTTTCAATAGTATTTTAAAAAATTTTTCAGGTTTTTGGTTCAAATGACGGACAAATTTGAGACATAATTTTTTATAGTAAAACTGTAAAACATAAAAGGGCAAAGGAAGGAAATCATAAAGGTGACTTCGTGTTTATCGATTTGTAAGCCTTTTTCAGAAATCTTTGAGTTAAGAAGTCGAATTTTTACATTATTTTCAG